>CM060479.1:11459808-12059808 GCA_030544235.1 Lepturacanthus savala | reverse complement strand
ATACTTGATCGGGGTGAATGGGGGTCTTTCTCTGCCTTGTGCTGCTATCATCTACTTCTGACTTCAGCTGGAAAACAGCAAGACTTCTCTGCAAACCAGTGGACATAGATTTTTCTTAAAGGATGTTAAATAACTTAACTTGGTGGATGTCTTCACAGAATCGATCCTAAAGTGGTGAACTGGTATTTAATTGTTGAAACAGGAACAGGAAGTTGGCGCTAAATGCTTGGTCAGACAGATAGTCTCTTTACTTACTGTATTCCTTGATAAATTATGGATCCTTTATTAATGATATTAATAATGAATTTGGTAATAAGATGTTATTCAAGCAAATATTTAGTATTGTTGCTTAGGTTAAAACAACACTGTGTTAAACACAGTATCATTTATATACATATGTTAAATAAAAGAATTGTGTTTATACTCAGTAATGTAACCGATGACACTAATCCAGCTAAACTAATCCATATTATTATGGATGGATTAATACCGACAGATGTACAATGTTTTGGTGATTCATCCTTCAGATATTTTCATTTACACAACATTTCTCTTATTTAATTATTGAGGATTTGTTAATACCTACGACGCAAGTATAACCCACATAAGTACCAACAGCTGGCTAAACACATGCTATAGATGGCAGCTGTGTGGTTTCTTAGATTTGCCTACTTTATTACCTCAGATTTATTTTTACTGGGATTTGCAGAGACCTAAATGTCTAAAGACAATAAATCAAGACTGAAACACTGGCGCTTTTGAAACCCCCAGTGCCAGCTTGACTGAACACAGCAATAAAAGCGAAGCAATGCTGCCATCTTGTGAAGGCTCGTTCCTTTTCCTTACAGCTAATATCGTCAAGCGCACACACACACACACATATAGCAAGTTGATCAGCAACAGATGCACTGGACACTAAACAACACATGTGTGATAAACATTTATTTATATTTATAGTCTTTTAGAAGAAACATCATAAAAAAACATTCATTTGCGTATTTTAATGCAGTTCACTCAATACAATATGTATTACTTTACAATAAGGTGATAAGGTTACCTTTTTGCTACTCCACTGGTTACATATATATTATTATTTCAAAAAAATCTCAGTGAAATTGAATTTTAGTAGCATTATTACAGTAACATGAATAATAGTAACATTATAAATAAATATTCACGATTGTAATTAAAACCTAGTGTAAGAAGTTAGAACAGTAACATGTGTTTCATTGAAAGAATAAATATGTTTACAGAAACATAGCAGGCTGTGAAAGACTAATAGCACGGAAAACTTCAAATGCATGAATGACTTCTGTGGTCCCGGTCAGAAAAGTCAATATTTGGTTCACGTCTCCCTCCCTGTTGCAAAAAGAATCAAATAAGTCAGACTTGAGTAGTTGGTGTCACCAAGATGTTGAACTCTGGTAATACAGGGTAGACTATAATTGATCTCTATCGCCATGGAAATCGTAGATAAGAAAGTCGGTCCATAAAAACTAAGACAGCACTAAGAATATGTCTTTAATTTTGTAACAAGACAGACTACAACACTGAGTTGTCAATTTTCATTTCATCCGTCAAGCAAACATCCAGCGACTGGAAGAAGTGCTCCAGGCATTAAAAGTATTACATTATTACTATTCTTCTCAGTAATGTTGTACTTGGATGCAGTCAAGACTTAAAAAAAAAGTGTTTGCTTGAGTTTAAATGTGCCAGATGGTCTGCATTTTATTATTTTTTCTTCTCATTTTTACTGCTTCGTTGGTTTCCTTTGTTCCAGACGTGATCAATTGTAAAACTATTTCTGTGTTAATGGCCTATCGCTGTCTTCCAGCAGTGGTATTTCATAACCCTGGTCAAAGTGAACACCCATTTATCAAGACTGACGTGCACGTGTCCCATGTCTGCAGTGAGAGGGTGTACATGTGCTTATAGCTCATATCCATGTGAAGCTGGATCTCATATCCCCTGCTTATACAAGAGGAATAAACTAAATACTTAGGTAATTAACATTAAAGTTGTTTCGCCTCAGGCTTTACCCCCATATTGTACTCATTTAAAGTGACCTTTACATGGGATACTGTGGTGTGACGCTGCACTGTTAGCGTGCATTAAAGACATCCGTGGCTCCTGGTGTCGTCTTCTTGTCTTACGCGTTGCCCGCCGGCCGCGGCAGGAAATAGACGGCCTTCTGACCCTGGTGGGTGTCTTGTCCCGCTTTGGGCTGCCCGTTCCGTTTCAGGCCGACGTACCACTTGTACTTCTGAGAACAATACGTATTGTAGTGGTTTTCTTCGTACTTCTCCAGGAAGTAACACTCATCGTTCAGCGCTTGCTGAGACAAGAAAAAGAGGAGAAGAAACATTTGTTTTATCGCTAAGTCAAGTGCTGAATAATAAAATCGATGACAAACCTCTAACTCCTCACTGGCTTACGTTGCTCATCTCTAGTTTTATATGTCCCAATGACAAACTATTACTCACAGTGATTTACAGGCAATTGGAAACTGATTTTTCCCATATGTGGAAACTATTTGTAAGATGAGTGACGTACTCATAAGACACTAATTATGTAATTTGAGAAAGGAATCTTAAGCGCATTGGGTCATTTCCGGGAATAGTTCAGGTCGGATTTTTTTTCACGGCACATATTTGTGGACTTCAAACACAGGCGATAGCAGATACATACTGATCCATAGAGGTGTCCTTTTCTGTTCATGGCCAGGTACCTTCCTGTCCTTTCCCCCATGATGACCACCACCCCCACACTCACAGCCTTCAGCCGGAGGACGTCTGCAACACAAACGCATGACACTGTTCAGCATCACTTTTCCATCTGTTGACCTCCCAAAGGTAAAGTGGAAGATAAAGTGTAGAAAAAAAACTATTATTATTTTTTCTTCTCCCGAAATAAGTATTTTCCCAGCTTTGTTTAAGGGATTACAGGCTCAAATCACTTCAAATCGTAGCAGATTTCCATGAACTATGCTCAAGTAATTACTCAATCCCTCAAAGTTTAATATCTTCCATTTTAATAAAGAGTTAAACTTGTTGCCAAAAGACTCAGCTCTATCTTTTCCATCCTCTATCTTGCCCCATATTCAGTCAATCCCACATGAAAAAAAGGAAAGAAAAAAAAAAGGCTTCATCCTCACCATAGGGGTCATTTTCCTGCCTGCCGCCGCTCACGGTCCCATCTGGTAAAATCCTCAGGTGATAGCCCCCGTTCAGGCTGTAGAGTCTGGTCAGCGTCCGGTGTTCCGGTCTGGACAGGTCCAGGGACGCGGGTGCGAACGGCAGCACGGTAACGTCTCCCTCTGACATCCTACACAGAGTCTGAGGTTTGGCCGAGGCGGCGTGGTGTCCTCCCTGCGGCTGCAAGGACAGAGCAGATCCACCATGTTCACCTGGAGCGTCTTTGAGGCAGCAGAGACAACAGGAACGGGAGGACATCGCTGCCTTCTTGATAAGAAATTACGGGAAATGCTCCCCCACCCCCCACCCCCCCAGTGGTCCAGCCTCCCTCAGTGACTTTCCCCCTCACTCTGCCTCTTTCAGTTTTTTTCCCCTCTTCTATAAACAGATGAAACCAGACAGAATCAGATCTGAATGGGTGCCAGGCAAAGCCGGTACATGACCCAACTTGTTTTCTGACTTGAACATCACTTACTCTTTTTTTTTGTGTGTGTGTGTGTGTGTGTGTGTGAAAATAATTTCCAGATGGCAGTGATGTAACTACCACCTGAAATCAGCACAACAAAACAAACAACACGTGGACCCAACAGAGGGCAGAGAAGAATTTCCAGTCATATTTTTACCCACTCCCCGATATGTTGCGAGCATTAATCTAACAAGCAGTCGGCAACGGTGGACATTACATTAGAATCCACTTGTGAAGCCATTTTCCTCAAACAGTTTTCTAATAACGGCCTCATTCCTGTTGATTTCAACCGACCGTATTTTACTAAGAGTCAGACAAATCTCCAGCAGCCAAACACTTAAAATCTTTTCCGCTCAGGGGACCAAAATCCAGCCAGACTTGCTGTCTGTCTTACCCTTGGACTGTATGCTTCCTCAAAAGCCTATCCAAGAAATAATCAAGCCCATTTTAAAGCCACAATGTCAGGGTAATCTCAATATCCTGGTGGGTAGAGATCCCAGAGCAGCAGTAGCTGTCATGAAGCCTTGTCCTGTCAAAATGGAAAAGGAGCAGGGCGAGGGACGCTGTGACAGACCCAGCCAGTGCTGCTGCAACTCTGCTCTTGGCTATCATCATCAGACGTAGAGTATAGCTGCTTATAGAGCCGGGCTAGCCCACATCTGGAAACGTCTTGGAGAGGTATAAGAAACAGAGGGAGGGAGAGAGAGGGAGAGGGAAAAGGAAAGCGAAAGACGGTGCAGCGCAAAGCCGCAGGAGGAATTTAAGGCCTACCCACTGTTTTTCTGTTTTTCCTCAAAACGGGCCCGGGAGAAGAATGTTGTATTACAGGATATGTGCCAGACTGCACCGCAGGGACCTTCGGACAGAGCTGCTGGTGGGAGTGACGTCAAAAAGAGTGAGCGGGAGCGCAGACGCGTGGGAGGAGAGATTGAACCTGTGTGTGCGTGTTTGGACGGGTGGACGGGTGGATGGATAGGGGAGGGGGAGATAACCAGAAGAGGGGATGAGTTTTGGGCTAAAGTAGAGTAAAGGTCTGCAGGGAACGCAGCATGAAATGAAATCTTGTTGATTAATGGCTGCTGCATCGAAAGCCTTTGCTATTTCCAAACAGTCCTTTGGAAGGCCGAGCTTGACTACCTTCAAACATGCAGGCAACCAACACACACACAGACACTCATGAAAGCCAGAACATCTAAATTCAATCCTCAAGAGAACGTTAAGATCAGAATCTGCTTTTTTGTCTGTCTATTCACTCCCACTCAGACAACTCACAAGTCTCTTCTCTATTCGGCCACCTACCTGCGAGCAAGTCATGTGACGGTGTACGAGATGAGCCAGCATGTCCCCTTCTCCGTCCTCTTTATTGTCTCCTTCTAGTTGTAGTGGCTCGTTGTGCGTCAAACGCTCCTCGTCTTGTCTCCACCGGAGAAGCTGCCGGACTTCAGAGACTTTAGCATGTATGTCTGTATTTGTACTCCATCAACCCCCCCCCCCCCCCCCCCCCCCCCCCCCCCAACCACCACCCTTCTAACAACGTCAGAGGATTCATTTTAACAGACCAACGTCAGGACTAAAATTACCTCACTAGACCGGAGCGACAGGGAGACCGAGACGGAGTGAAGTAAATGTCCATGGGATCCAGCCAGAGCCTGGAAACAGGCCTGTCTGACCAGGAGCTGATACATTCTTATAGCCGTGTCCTCCTGGAGACACTGGTGAGACAGTGTAAACATTTATAAAAGACACAAGGAGGACGACTTCAGTTCCCAGATTAAAAAAAAAAAAAAAAGCCACTCCAGGACAGGTTTCTGCTTTAATTCTCAGCCCACGGGTTTAGTTACTGTATATTACTCTATGTCTCTTAATTCTAAATGTGTACTAGCTGACAATAAAGTTTGCCCATGGGTCTAAAATTGTAGGCCGATGTAGTCGACATGATGTACAAGGCATGTGGTGATTGTCACAGTTGTAATAATAAGCATGGCCTCGTTGTAGCTATTTAAACGGGAATTTTGAGAAGAGAAAAGAACCCCCCCCCCAAAAAAGATGTTTTCTTTCAGCTTTGAATTGATGCAGTCCAGGTTGTGATTACCCCCTTACTAGATAAGCACATTTACGCAAATTTGAGTATGTTGAGTATAAGAGTCCGCAGACAAAATTTTCTTCTGTTATAAACCTTTTTGCATTTATGTAACATAAGCGAAAATTCCCCGAAAAGGGTGGGTACAAGGGATTATATGTCAAGTGAAGTCACTTTTAATAGTATAGGCCAGAATCACAAATCAGAGATTCGCCCCAATGGGCTTTACAGCTTGTACAGTGCAACATCCCCCATCTTTAGACTCTCAGATTATACAAGGAGAAACTCCCTCTAAAAAAGGGTGCTTCTTTTTTGGAAGAAATGGAAGAAGCCTCGAGAAGAGTAACTGTAAAGGCTAAATGTCTTTTTTTATGATATGTTTATTTTGCACTCTCTTCCTTCAGCATTGCCTTGTGCTGAAATGCGCTACACAAATCTGCCTTTCCATGCCTTACATGGTTACGGGACTTGCGCTGCATTCCTGCAAACTTAAGATATGGCAAAAGTGAAGACGGAGTTGACAATAAATGATTGTTCACATAGCAGATGTCCCCGGCGTGCATAGTAAGTGCAGTTGGAGTCATAAGAGGAATGAGGTCAGGATCAGACGTAGTGTCACTTGGATTCCAGTAACTCGGAGTCTGTAACCAGAGCCGCAACAGGAGTGAGCAAACAGCAGCGCTGACACACTTCCTGGATTCACTTCATGCTGTCATTCACATCCAAACGGCTCCTGACATGAGAAAGATGGAGAAATTCATAATGAATGGACATCATTTATGATTTTGCATAACACACTGAATGCATTTCCTACCTCTGCATTACTTTCTAATTGAATAATTGAATCTATCTATCTATCTATCTATCTATCTATCGATAGCACTGTGGATATACAGTCAGTCACAGGGCTTCATATTAGCTGCATCATAATGTGAACCTTTGTATGATGGAGCAAATGCCACTTTAGCACAATATGTATCACAATACAACTTGCTGGTGATAAACTTTTAAATGCTGTATAAACATATATGACTTGATAAGTGGGGCGACACAGTGGGGCAGGGGTTAGCGCTGTTGCCTCACAGCAAGAAGGTCACAGGTTCAAGACCTTCTTGGTCCTGGGTCTGGGACCTTTCTGTGTGGAGTTTGCATGTTCTCCCTGTGTCTGCGTGGGTTTTCACCGGGTACTCCGGCTTCCTCCCACAGTCCAAGAACATGCTGAGGTTAATTGGAGACTCTAAATTGCCCAGAGGTGTGAGTGTGTGAGTGAATGGTGTGTGTGCCCCACGATTGGGGTGTCTCCCTGCCTCTCGCCGTAACATGCTGGGATAGGCTCCAGCAGACCCCTGCGACCCTAATGAGGAATAAGCAGGTATAGAAAATGACTGACTGACTTGATAAGTTTCTCTTCACAGTTTACGTGAGTCAGGCAAGATTTGGTTTCATTTTGGAAAGAGGACCGTCAGGATGTAATAATAATCTATGGGGCATTCACTGTCATACACTACCATTCAAAAGTTTTTTGTGTGTTTTTTCATGAAAAGTCACACTTTTATTTACCACCATGAGTAAAATGAAAGGAAATACAGTCAATGGTTAGAAATAATGATTAGTATTTGAAATAAGTTTTTCTTTCAAACTTTGCTTTCGTCAAAGAATCCTCCATTAGCTTCTCTAACCAGCGAAACTGTTTCCAGCTGTGCTAACATGATTACACAAAGGTTTTCGAATCATCCATTGTACCATTAGAACACTGGGTGATAGTTGCAGGAAATGGGCCTCTGTACACCTGTGTAGATCTCTCTTTCGCTCTCAGTCTTGCAGAAAGACAATAAGCAGCAGAAGTTTGGAGGTGGGCTGAGTTAGTCACGGTTGCCTTGTCTCTGTCTTCTTCTAACGCGGGATGACGAGATCTTGCCTCCTCGGCTTCCCTTCGCCACGCCGCCGAAACTTCTGAGGGAGGAGAGGGGGGAAAAAAAAAGAGCGAATGACACCAAATACATCTGTCATGGATGTGACACACAGCGGAGCAAGTGAAGGAAACCACCACGCACTGGGTTTGGTTTTATTTGTTTTGTTTCTCTATATATTTCATAATGCATGTTTGTTTGTTTTTCTCTCCCCGGGGGAGGCGAAAGGTTACGCAGCCCAAAAGGACATGGTCAAAATGTTGGTCTGGATACCAGTGTAGAGGAAAGCAATGGAAGAATGGACTCGTTCTTTTGTTCTTTTTCAGAAAAGACCAAAGGGAAAGAATTCATCTGTGGTGGAATTGTCTGGGCAATGGATTGTTATTATTACCTAAAAAAAAAATGAGATAGGAAGGAGGAAGCCCAAAAAAGGAAAACTTCCTCCTCCTGGCTCAAAGCCTGTCAAATCCAGTCTACTGGACCCTGAATTTCAATCCTTACTGTCTAATAATTCCCTCTCTGCTAATTATTGCATCATCTATCTATCTATAAATCAAGGAGTGTCTATGACTCTGTGGCTCATGTATCCCTTGGACTATTCGTCAGATAAACCTTCCTTCATCTTCCTGCACTGATGCAGCCGACATGAAACTATACATACGAGTACGTAAGTAAGAGATTCATCATAAATCTGGTTTTACTTGGCCTGTCGACACAATTTAAAAACTGATATGTCGATGGAGATCTGCACTTTCAACACAAGTTGTAGCCTGGCTCACTCTGTGGATGTGGATGACCTCCATGTTGCAGTAATCTCATCAGTAAATCGTGTTTCTCAAGTTTCACCACGCTGTTCTCATCTGCTTTCAAGCGTCAGCGCTTCACTTCTGTATTTGTATAGGAAAGCATCATCTGGGGAGTCAATATCTATATAGGGTGCCTTTATGTAACAGTCCAACAAACATGAAACATCTGCTTCAGCTTCCACTTTTACATATATCCTATGGGCACTGCACTAGTTTAAAATAAAATAAACTGTGGCAATGTTTGTTATATTTATATTTAGAAGCATTGCTTCAGTTATTGTGAAAGAATAAATATCATTTTACATGTTGAGCTACTTTTCAATCACGTGAACAGAACTTTGAGTTGCTCAGGCTTTTTGGACACTTGCTGGTAACAGTGGTTAATGAAGCTGCTTTACCTCTGTTTACCAGGAGGTGGCGGAAAAAGTCACCTTTCAGTAAACTAACGTGTGTGTGATTGGTTGCTGCAATGCAACCACAGCATAAAATATAAAAACTCATACAAATGTATGTACAATTACTATTTACGGACAGGGATGGTGCAAAATACACAACAAGGGGAAAAGCAGGCAATGAAGGCAGAGACGCTTCTATCGGGTTATACATGATGATTGTTAGTTGTTCTTAGGGGAATCCTGCATATTCTGCAAAATGTGGATAACCGTACCTCTAAGCTGAATATAAGACCTAAAATATCTTTTTTCTTTTTTTTGTTCAGACCAACAGTCCACAACTCCAAAATCGTCAGTTTACTATTATAGAAGAGTAAAGAAACCAGAAAATAATCAGATTTGAGAAGCTGAAACCAGAGACGGTGGGCATTTTCTTCTTAAAAATGACTCAAATCGATTAATCGCTGTCGATTAATTGATTAATTGTTGCAGCTCTATGAAATAATACTTTAAACACACTAAATTTCAGGACTGTTTAGGTTTAAGCCTACATTAAAGCACAGGGTCACAATGTTGAAGTCAGTCTTAAAACAATAGTTGTCTTCCCATATGAACTCTGAAGGCAGTGATCTGTAATCGTTCCTCCTGTTTGTGCTGGACATTAAACGCTCCCCCGTTGACTGTGGTGGAAATTTCTGCAATAAAGAGCTCACACAGGACACAGTGTCTTTCAGAGTTTTTATTATCACACCTGCAGGCAGACAAAGCCTCATTCAACAACAAAGGTTTTTGGCTGATTTGCAACTTTTTTCCTCAGTACCCACATATACATTCAGCGGCTGGCTGGGCCGCAGTGACATGAAAGACTAATCCTTCGTCCCTGAGCAGATAATCCTCAACTGCATCCTTATCACATACAACTGCCTTCCAACTAGCTTATTCACTTTAAAGAATAGACAATAGGTTGCTATGGGTTAAGGTTATCTCTTAATTGTTTTCTCCACGCACGAATTTTGGTAAGTTTTACAGTATGTACTGTAAAACTTGGCTGTGAATTCTGCAGTTATTTAGTGTGTTAAATGCAGTAACATTACTCTGATTATTGCAGTAGATTGCTGTATAGTCTATAATAAATCACAGTACGCAAAAAAACACAATAGTGAAGAATTACTGTAAATCACTGTAGTCAGAGTTACTGTATTATAATACAATTAATCACCAAACACTGTACCTACAACTGAAATATCACAGTATTTAATATTTTATTTTATTTTACAGTTAAGACACAATACTGTAAACAGAAGTACAGTACTTTTATAGTGAAAACATATATATAACTTTTATAACATAACTTTTCCATAACTTTTATAGATAATTGCTGCCAGTTAGTTATTGTAATTTTGCCTACATTGCCTACAATGTAAGTGTATTGGGGGAATGAAATCTGATCCTGATTTGGAGCAACAATATATTAAAAATGCATTGAAAATTCCTGTACACTGAGGTAAAAAGTGATTTATTGTGTGAATACACACGTAGTGTTAAATATGTGAGCAGTGTGACTGTTCAATGATCTAGATCTTTGCTGCTAATTAGCTAAAATGTGTAGTTATATTGCATTTCAAAGAAGAAATTAGCTAGTTATTCAGGTCTTTATTCGGGTGACTTAAGGTGAAACCTGAGAAGGATAATCAGGATGTATTGAATAACTTGTGGCATCTGGTGTCTATAAAGGAAATGCTAATATGCAACCATAGATTTAGCTGTCAAGTAGAAAATTATGTTATTGTGTTCTTAACAGGAAGCCTCCCTGTTTCCTCATTGCAGAGGATGAAATCAGAGAAGGGCAATACAATCTAATTAAAAGCGTCTCAAGTGATGCTGATCAAAGCCGCCATCTTTATTTGATCACAATTTTGAGACTGTCAGTTATTATTTTTTTTTAACACAGTCCAATTCACCGGGGGAAAAAAAACAGCCCTTTTATAATGAAATTATTCTTTAATCTGAATGTTCACTGTGCCTAAACAAGGGCCTCACCACAGATTTGGTTTATGTTTTAGGATTGGAGACGTTTTCTTCAACATAAATCAACTACAGAGTATGAGCTCATACTGGGACTAATTGTGTGACTAATCATGTGATGGCTGAACATGAGTTGTTGACATGTATTTTGTATTAAAACAGATTTGCATTTTGAATCAACGCGGCTTACGGAGAAATGAAAAAAGTATATTTTCCATGCACTCATTAGAGTCCTCCAGCATGTCCAATGGCAACATGTGTTCTGTTTCAAATACAAAATGATGCAATTACACCCTGGGCATTGATTCAGGCTGCCATACTTTAAAACATCATATTGTTTTATTTTAGAGATATCTACCATTTTTAAGACCAGCCTTCACCTACTTAAAAGAGTTTAAAATAGGAGCCGATGGTACAGCTCAGTGTGGGAAATCATTAATAACAGTCATGTACCTGACTAGAAACTGGTTCAATCTGGTTGTTGAACTAGTCTCACGCATTATAGACAACAGACAGAAATAACAGCTACGGCTTCCTGTGCATGGCTATCTCTGTACACCGCACAGATGGAGAAATGAGCAAGCGAACAGCTGCGGGCCAGGAAGTAACACATCTAAATGTAAGCTGTTTTCACACATGAACCACACACAGAAATGGCACGCAATGCTAGAAAAAAAAAAGGAATGTGTCATCAGCTTATTGGTAAGGCGGCAGTGGCAGAGATTCTTAAATGTGCAATAGGTCAGCTTAACTTATTCCTTCTGTATCTGCATGAGATAAAAAAAAATAAAATAAATAAAAATGCCCTTTAACAAGACAAAACAAAGATTAGAGGATGTGTCCCAGTAGAAGTATTCAGATCTTAGCAGCAATACCACAGTGTACAAATACATTATTACGTGTAAAACTGCATTTTAAAATGTACTTACTGTAAGTAAAAATACAAAAGTATTAGCATCAACCTATAGTTAAAGAAGCGAAACTAAAAGTACTAATTATACAGAATGGCCCATTTCATAATATTATTGGACTATAATTATTAATGTGTCAATCAATTCATCATTTTAACATTGCAGCTGGTAGAGGTGGAACTAATTTGAATAATTGTACATACTGCTGGGTTGTTTAACCTATTAAAATAATCATTATTTATTAGTTGAATGATAATTTGTATTAATAATCCAAACCTGCAAAGTAAATAATTCTGTCAAAAATGTAATGGAGTAGAAATATAAAGTATAAATTAAAATATATATATATATATATATATATATATAATGGAAATAATGAAGTACCTCAATTATATCTTAGGGGGAATATATCAATCACAACAATTTGCAACTGCAAGAAGCCACTAAAGAAAGAAAAAGGTGTTGCAGTTGCAGTGTTTTGCCAGCAGAGGGCGCCAGAACTCAGTGGAGACTTTAATCCAACGCAGATCTCCTCAACAGAAATTCCCCGCTCTGTCTGAAATGACATCAGGGCTCCGCCCACCAACCACACTCCCAGCGCTCTACTCACAAAGATCGTCTATATCTAAGAAGATGTAACACACAACAGTTATTTCATCCTATTCGCTGACATTGATGCATTCTATTCTGTCTTCATGCACTGCCACATCATGTTAATTCCACCCTTTTTATTATGTGGGAAAATTCATTAAGGTGGCTTTAACTGTTTTAACTGGGTCCATGATAGTTTGTCTGTCTTTTGCTTGTTCCGCATGAGCCCCGACCTTGAGAACATACACAAAATGCATCTGTGACCAATGCTTTATACATATATACTACCATTCAAATGTGTACTAATTTTCTTATTTTTTAAAAGAAATACACTGTTTTTGTCAATGGAGATATCAGAAATCAGAAATATATTATATATATTGCTAATGAAATGACTATTGTAGCTGCAAATGTCTGCTTTTTGGTGCAATATCTACACAGGTGTATAGAAGCCCATTTCCAGCAACTATCACCCAGTGTTCTAATGGTACACTGCATTAGAAAGCTAATGGATGATTCAAAAACCATTTGTATAATCATATTAGCACAGCTGAAAACAGCTTCTCTTGTTAGAGAAGCTAATGGAGGATTCTTTGACGAAAGCAAAGTTTGAAGGAAAAAACGTATTATTTCAAATACAAATAATTATTTCTAACCTTGTAAATGTCTTGACTATATTTTCTATTCATTTTGCAACTCAGGGTGGTAAATAAAAGTGTGACTTTGCATGGAATACACAAAATTGTTTGGGTGACCCCAAATTTTTTAACGGTAGTGTATAACAGGGTAAAGTGGATGCCCCATAAATAACTATTATTACATCCTGACGGTCAAAATGAAACCAAATCTTGTCTGCATTAAGTAAACTGTGCAGAGAAACTTATCAAGTCATACATGTTTATACAGCATTTAAAAGTTTATCACCAGCAAGTTGTATTATGATACATATTGTGCTAAGCTGGCAATTGCTCCATGATACAAAGGTTGACATTATGATGCAGCTAATATAAAGCCCTGTGACTGACTGTATATCCACACTGCTATCCAGGTGATATGCTGTAAAAGAGACAGATGGCCACCTGAATACACTAAGCCAGTGCACAATAAATTATGTGATAAAAATGGGTTGTGTGCCATGTCATCCAAAACGCAGATGAGGTGGATTATTGAATTTAGCATTCATGGACCTCAGATGGTGAACCCCCATTTCATGTTTGGAGATCCACTGACATTTCTGGTTAACATTTGTGGATCAGAGTGAAACCTGATGTCAGCTATTTGGTGGATTTCCATAAAATTTGCAGGAGGTATCCAAGGACCCTGACGGATCAATTCTAATTAGTCTAATGGCATTCCCATCAATAAAGTAGAGTACCCTAACCTGATCGATATTTACTCAACATCAGCATGTTAACACAAACATGTTGACATTTCTCATTCACAAAGCAGCATTGTGTCATATTATTGAGAATTGAAAGAGATAAGACTTAGGTTCTGTTTTTCTTCTAATGAAATAACATAAAAATAAAAACCAAGGAGAAATCATTAGCTTCTCAGCATAGTTGCCTATGTCATTTTTTTGGCCAAATTGAGATATTTGCATACTTTACACTAAAATACTATCTGCCTAAGTCATTCATTTATTCAGTTTTAATACAGGAAACATGGATGAAGCTGACCACAAGTGAAGCCTTAGCTCTACTCTTTGACTCATCTTCATCTGGTAAAAGTTCATATTTTTGGTTTGAAACCATTGAAAATGTGTTTGTGTGTGTGTGTTTATGATCCATTCATTATTCTATTCATTTCTAATGATCGGTCACTTTTGACCTGGAAAACCAAGAGTGTACAAAATTTGAATAAAACACACAAAATTGTATGTAAATCAATACAATTTATTTTCTATGCTGAAATCCTCTTTGTGGTCAAAGCCATGGAATCTGAACGTTTTTCAGAGAAAAGATTTCAGATTTGACCGGGAACACAACATGGTTAAATAAAAATATTTAATAAAAATACCAATGAATTTAAAAAAAATACCGATGTGAATTCTATTCTATTCCATGAATTCTGTTGTTCTTTTTCATTTTCCAAGAGCATTGCAATATCAGATTCTTAAGACACCGGAGTGAGCCCTCCTCACGTTTTTTCCCGACTCTGTTCTGGAGAAGCTCGCCCCGCCCCCCTAAACGGCCGCATCTTAAATCCGGCCTCCTCATTGGCCGAGAGAGACGTCAATCAGCGGATTATCCGTGTCGGGGTAGGTTGGTTACGGGTCTGCGGCGGCTGAGCCGAGCCGAGCGGGGCAGGGGGAGAAAGCAGCGCGTTTAAACACCGCCCAGGGAAGACACCGCGTTTACGAGCCGACTTTATTATTTTCTTGGCAGCCTCCCGCCCACCTTCCTCGCCCCCTGCGTGTGACTGTCCACTCCAGAATGACCTGGTCGAGAGGAAAGCGGCAGCAGCGGTTCACCTGAGCAAAAAAAAAGGGGGAAACCTCCTCTTTAAAACCCCGCCAACACTCCTTGCTAGTCTGCTGCTGTGACTTTTTTTTCCTTTTTTTTATTTCATTGAATCGGATGCCGTGTCGTTCTGCCGCTGCTGCCGCTGCCGTTCACCAAGAAGTAGGAGTCTTTTTATGACAAATTGAGTGTTTAACCTTAAAAGAAAAATAACAGGAGGTTATGTAGCTAGGTGGACGTTCCTCTTGGCTACATCTACAGGCTTGTTTACATGCTGTAATTGGATTTTCCATCATTTCCAGCAGCAGCAGCAGTAGTAGCAGCTCACGTCAAGGATTTTCTCTCCTCCTTCTACTTCTCTTGTCTCTCCTTTTTTTTTCTTCTTTTTAATTTTTGACCGGGTGGTCCAGGTTTGTTTCGGGAGAAGATGGGACTTCCTGCCCTGGAGTTCAGTGACTGCTACCTGGACAGCCCGCAGTTCAGGGAGAGGCTCAAGTCCCACGAACTGGAGCTGGACAAGACCAACAAGTTCATCAAGGAGCTGATTAAAGACGGCAAAGCGCTGATCCAGGCTTTGAAGAGTAAGTCTGACTGACGTCCATGCATGTTGCTGCACATATTTTGGGGCTGGGGAATGGGTTACAGAAGTTAAGGATGCCTCCAGGTGTGTGTGTGTGTGTGTTGTGTGTCAACTGCTTTGGAGGTCTTATCTCAAGTTACACCGTGAAATCATGAAATGAGGCTGACACACACCGCTCAGTGTGTCCCTGATAACAAGGCACATAACAGAGGTGATAGTGTAGTGTCCCATGAAGCTGTCAGCATGCTCGTTCCCCTCAGCCTCCATTAGGAGGCATTTTAGAGGGCATTCCCCCACAGCAGGAGGTGTGATGGTATGCGCAGGCTGTGGTGTCGTTTAATGCTGATAAATTATTACAACTGAAGTTCATCCTGCAAAATCTGTTTTATGTGACTTGTTTTGCAGTTTATGAGGTGAGTTTGACACAGAAAAGAGTTTATTTTCTTCTACATATGTGTTGATTTTTGTTAGTTGATAAATACAGGGGGCCTGCAAATAATGACAATCTTAAAAGTGGATTAAATTATTGATTAATGTTTAGTTCATAAAATGTCTAAACACTCGAAGTGACTTGTTTTGCCCTCCTGACACAGACAAAGAGTTTATTTTATTCTAAATGTATTTTTATTATTGTTATTTGATAAATACAGTGTGAATAGGTAAATGCATGGTTCGGGTTTAGGGGGCTGCAACTAACGACTTTCTTGATAGTGGATTCAATGTTTGATTATTGAAGCAATTGATCAATTGGTTGTTTGGTTCATAAAATGTTGAACAACGACATAGATGCAACCTATGATGTGTTGTTTTGTCCTGACCGATATTTCTCAACCCTAAAATAATCAGTTTTTCTGTTGTAGAAGACTAAAGAAGCTAGAAAACAATCACATTTGAGAAGCAGGATCCAGGGAATTTGGATGTTTCCTCCTTAAAAAACACTCAAACCGTTTAATCGATGACCAAAAAAGGCAATTAATCGATTAATCATCTGATAGCCGCAGCTCTAGTTTATTTTAAGCGTAACTAACTGATGAATGAAATATTTTGTCCGATATTGCCGTGAGAATATTGATGATGCTTTCAACAGTGGCAAAGCCTCCAAGTGTAACAAATGAGATTGATCTATCTATGAGCATGATATTTGATATCAGCTACTCTGTATCCTTTCACAAGCTCAATGCTGAATATATTATACAGTTGACGATGGCTTCTCATTATCAATGTTAATGTCAGCAAATTCAGTTTGGGGTTTTGCTGCTGGATCACTTATCTCCAACCTGTCAAGCATGATTTGTATACATTTTTTTTATTTTGGCATGAAATTTGACAGATAAATAGAAACTGAAATCCAATTAACAGCACTCAGACTCTACGCTGTGAGTCTTTTTCATTCTGTTTCAGTCTGTAGCATCGTGGGATTGATTTCTGCATAAAGTTGTGTATTTATGTGTGTAATTTGCTTGGTGTAACATGTTACATGCATAATTCACACTTTACTACTAGATAACCTGAACTTTCCACCACCTGTGTCATCGGTTGTATCTTTTTTTTTTTTTTTTTAACAAACCAGCTCTGTCCTCTGTCACCACAAAGCTCTGTCAGCTGATGCTTAGCTATAAAGACACATCTGTTTTTGTCCTTTCGGGCAAGATCTAGAAATCAAACGGCAATGGCCTGGCTCACTGAGGCTGGGATGAGAGCGAGAGTCATTTGCTTGTTCTGTGCTCTATTGTAACAGGGTGCAGCCTCGACAGAGCAAGTCAGCACATTTTCCCGGTTAATCTTTTCATACCTGTGCTCCACAGTAGTGCAGCCGCAGAACCGTGAGGTGAGAAGCAGTGCGTCGTGACGCGCCTTTCCTGTCCTGAGAGGTTTTGTAGCTGCTAATTGCTGCTGGTGGAGTTTCCCCGAGTCTCCTGACAGCTTTCACATGTGTTCTTGTTGTAACTACATGTGTGCTACTCGCCACACGGAAGGAGAGCGCAAAACATTTACAACCCCCACGTGCCATGTGACTTAGATCCTAACCGTACTATTGTGGAGTGAAGCCTGTCGTTACATCTCAAGGTTGGGTGATACGATGATATAAACCAACTTAGGTTTCACTGTTGTCAGAGCTTTTCCTATGAGTGTTTATTATTTGAGGCTATTGCAATGTTGCAAATCAATTTAAGTGACATTTTGCGTGAAAAAACATTCCCATCTGTAATTTGTATCTTTAAATACTTATAAGTTTGCTTTAAATAACTATTGTTGCGAAGTGTATATGCACAAACTGCAGCTATGTTACCTCATATGAGAGTAGCAGAACATATAACAGTAAAGTTGACAATTATTCAAAAAAAAAATTTATATTTAAAGGAAAAATACAAATAAAACCTTTTTCTTTTTGCATATCTGCAAACATTCACTGCCACAGGTGTATCTCACACATCTGATATCGGTTGATAATGAATGATACAAACACATATTTTTTCCATTTTGCTGTATGCTTCTCTCTTGTCCTCTTATGTGAATGAGAAGTTTCGAAATGTCAAGTGCTACTTTCATTTTTCACGTTGAGGCCTTCGCCACTATTGCAAATTCACTGCAGCACCATTGTGTTTGTGCGTGTCCAAATGTTTTACACAGTAACTAGACATGTACACACATCCAGACAAATGCCTGTGCACAAACACAAACCGTCTCTGACTATAGACTTTAAAAACCACACAGTCTCGCTTGAATATGTAGTTGTGAGACGTACACAAACTTTGTACACAGGGTCTAAGAGTCTGTTAGCCAGATGTCATTTAAGGGCAGACCTAGCTTGTTATTATGGAGCCAGTAGTAGTGTTTGGTTCCGTGCTCCACCTCTAACATGACATGGCTCAACCAGCCATAGAAACCTTTATTACTAGCTGAGCCTTCACTGGTGCGGTGAAGAGAACAAGTCATCATGCATAGACACTTTATTATACGACGCAGTCACACGATGTGTCTGTGTTTTCAGCTGAAAGTGTTAATAGTTATTTTATTTTTTTCACGCCACTTTGCTCCACACCGTGTGGTAACGTAATGTCTGAGTGTGACTCCAGATATATGAGGAATCTTAATTTTTTAATACTATCCTCAGTAATACAGTGACAGAGCCACTTTAATTCCACAGTATGGAAAGTTGGTTTTAATATTGTATAGACTACATTCAGCCAGTCAGTCATTTTCCATACCTGCTTATTCCTCATTAGGGTTGCAGGGGTCTGCTGGAGCCAATCCCAGCACGTTACGGTGAGAGGCAGGGATACACTCCAGATGGTCGCCAGCCAATCGTGGGGCACACACACACCATTCACTCACACACTCACACCTCTGGGCAATTTAGAGTCGCCAATTAACTTCAGCATGTTTTTGGACTGTGGGAGGAAGCTGGAGTACCTGGTGAAAACCCACGCAGACACGGGGAGAACATGCAAACTCCACACAGAAAGGCCCCAGACCCAGGACCAAGGAGGTCTTGAACCTGCGACCTTTAGACTACATTCAGTTACTGTCAAATGTTAAGTTTCATTATCTTTTACAAATACTAAAGCAGTGCCCGTAGGAAGTATGTATTCCTATAGAGAAATGAAAGCTTAAGTAGATTTTTCATGTTTGGCTAAATGAAGGTGTGTTGGACTGTGAGAGTTTTAATAGACAAATTGTTCATTGGGTAAGAATCGACACTAATGGAATGGAAACTAATTAATTCTGGGTAAAATACTGGAGTTATACAATTTATTGACCTTTAGACATGTAAAAAGCCACATTTAAAGACCATGGATATTTGGTACAACACATCAGTTGTATCATATCACTACAATATGCCGTTGTCATTTGATCCAAAAGGGAAACAGAGCAGTCAGTAGATAATTTACCCAAATATCCAATAGAAGGATCCGTGCCGTAACGAAACCACTATATCCTACATTCCGTAACTATACGGATGCAACGCCTAGTCCTGTTTCAGAGTCCCATGGCTCAGCTGTCATAGTTTTTTTTACAATGAGGTCATTATCCATTATACTGACAGCATCGCTTCCTGGACTTGGTAATGTTTCAGTCTTGAAGTCATCTTATTACAAAGACATGGAATAACCTCATTGTTATGCACTGGTGCGTGCGCGCACACACACACACACACACACACACACACACACACACACAGTGTAAGCATGACACTTTCACTCTGTCATGACAATCACCTTCCTTAAACATCAAATTGTGCTTCTAGGGCCTTGAAGCATGAAACATGAGATAATGCATCTCAGGGGGCAGGGGAGCCTCCTGTTAGTTTTGGCTTTGTCTGTATATGTAACCTTCTGCACATTTGTGCATGTATGCTTTAAATATGGATATAGTACATTCTTTAACAAGTATTTATGAGATGAGACTGGGCGAACTCTGTGTGCACTGCACATGTGGCCTGTAGAGTGTGATCCGAGTGTGTGTGTCCCAACTTTTCGATGAGATAGTGCTATCAGATGAATAATATGACAGCAGGATAGATGCAGATAGACTGTACATGAATAAGAAACAGATTTTTGTGCACCCCCCCCCCCAAAAAAAAAGGTAGTTAAAGCATTGAATATTGTAGTTAAATTAATAATTTAAGTGGTTTATTTAAGCAGGAAAACTCAAGGTGAAATATAGTCTTGATATACTGAGGAAAATGTCTGTCTGGGTTAATTTGGACAAAACCAACACAGACTGAACAGTAATATTTTCAAAGCCAATTTTAGTGCTTCATGATGAAGAGACCAGATCCAGCCAACAAAACAATGCCTGTAGACATTGGAGAAATAGTTGATGCCGAAAAGTTTTATAAACATAGCCCCAAAACTAAAATTACTCTCCAAGAACCATGTCTGTATGAAAATAACATAGCAAGTTAAGTACAGCACATATATCAAAAGCCTGACCCTAAAAAGCACACATCAAGCACACAGCTGGGTTATGTGCAGCCTGTGACTGTTTATAAACAGCCCTCCAACCATTAGCGCCGTCTTGATAATGGACTTGTTTTCCGACGTTTACGCTGACTCCGAATTGAACCTTTAACCATCCCGAGCAGCCTTCACGAGCAAGCTGTTAACCCTCACGGAGGGCGTGTGCGCGTTGATGTCCGAAAGAAGAAGTGGGAATTCCCTGAAACTGACCGTGCACTGTTGCAATCTGTGTTTCTGTCTCTCTCTCTCTCTCTCGCTCTTCTTCTCTCTTTGCATTCTGTCTTTGTTTTTCTGCAGCCACCCACTGTGCGGTTGGTGAAAAAGGGTAGTAGCAGTCATTCAGTGACTCAACTGTCAACTCCACTGATGGATGATGAGGGTCTCACACACACACACACACACACACACACACACACACACACACACACACAAATACTAAAGCACTCTGCACCATAACTAATTCTCACTTACGGCGGATGGAGGGAGGGAGCGCTCCTTTGAATGGTCCTGAGCAAAATAAGACGATGAGGGGCAAAATAAAGACAGAAAGAGTGTGCGGGGGTGATGCTGACACTTTTGTCAGTGTTTATAAAAACCAACATGACCTTATTATTTTTTTACCCTCCTATAGAGGAGCTCGGAGTGGAACAATCTGAAGTTGTATAGAGAAGAAGACGATGGAGGCGAGACTGGGAGGGGAGAAATGGGAGGAGGGTGTCACTCTGTCTGATGGCATTCCTCTGAACACATCATATACGAACAAAGAGAAGAACCGAGCGTGTGTTTTTTGATGCAGCATATTTTTTGCAAGTATCAATAATCTGCATTTGCACAGAGCTCATACAATGTATGTTTCCTATTACAAGTATATTTCTGCTTATGATAAGATGTGTGTGTGTGTGCTCAGTCAACGTGTGTGTGTTGCCATTGCAATACAGCACAGTGGGGGTTGGGGGTCTTACTCTAGCTGTGACATCACGTGTAGCAGAAGGAAATTAGGGCACGACTCAGCCCAGCTCTGGTGCTATTGTTGCTTCAGCTTTTGTTGGGGCAGAACGTGCAGTTGCTGACTTTTAACACCACACTGGATCCAAATAACACTTGTCATTTACTGAACCGTAGAGGGCACCGCCACCAGCGTTCATAATCGTTTGTTGCAAAGCAATAGGTTTTATAAAAAAAACTATTACAAAACTAACAGTTTTTAAAATCTTAAACACAATTTGATATTTTAAAGAACCCCTGCACAACCCCTGACCTAGAAATGGTTAAAATGAGACCTTCTCCTTTATCCTTATTGAAAAATTTGGCACCTATGAATATGATTTTCATTTCAAAAGATCAACTGCTGAATTAGATTTAGATTCTGAATTAGATTCAAATTCTGACAGTGAATTATTCAATTTCATTTTAGGTTTCATGTAAACTAAGTATTGGACCAGGATTGGCTCCAGACTAGTTGTGATGTCACAAGTCAAGATTGTACATGTCTTAAACTTTGAAGTTTTAAGCTTCAATTGTAGGGGTAGGAATCCCAAGATTGTTCATATGATATCACAATATTGCAATTCTGCGATAATTATTCTATATCACATCTACAATACATCATGATATCTGACTACAGGGAAAGAAATACCCCTCAAAAGGCAAAAAAAACCCTGTAAATATCACTGCATTGAGGTTCAGAGTTTGACAACAAAGTGCCTTGAGTGCTTAGCTTAGCGTATCGTACATTGTGACTGCAACTCCCCAACAACACGTGGCATCTCTCCAATGTAAAATACTTCAGCCATATACAGGCTAAAGGCCAAACTACGAGAAAACTAATCAACATAATGATATCTGTGTGACATACATTGATGTCAGTAAGTTGTGGTTGAAGTCACACATTTGTCAGTTTACAACATGAGCTTGGAAGTTCTTTAGTAACAGTGGGGATATGGGGGAAAACTCCTACAGTAAAACTTCATCAACAGGTTTCATAAGAACATCTATGTTGGCTGTTACATCTATAATTAATAACCTCATTAAGAACCCATTAGGGTCATAAACTAACCAGGTCATTAGATGCATTTTTAATGGGCTTGGAAGAGGAACAGACGTGTTGCAGAAATGGAATATGTGTGTGTGTAGGTATGTATGGTATGTATGGGTGTATATGTATGTGTCTATATATTAATTACTATACTATTACTGTGGAATAAAAACTGCAGAACTCATAACAATCGCCACAGAACTTTGTTTCCAGTGCGCCACTTCATCTCATTAGTTGAATTTTTGATGCATCGGCCCTACACTGCAGCTGTACTGATGGTGGTAAATATTTTAGCTTGGGGACTTCTCTAGTTACACTGCTAGACAATAATGCATGTAAAGTAACAAATAGTACCCTGCAATGCACTGTGGTATTACTTGCGTGTGTTGTCTCTCATGACAACATAGGAATTCTTTTCCTGGGATGCCCACTCTGCTATAGCCCCTATAGATGCATGCACATGTGAATTTGACCAGTTGACATTTGACTGTATTTTCTTTGCAAGTGTTGTTGTTGCAGCCTTTCTAAAATATTCATGTTCATGCATGTGACACCTTTTGGTATATATATGTATATGAAATGCAGTATGTTTTTCCAAGAAAGAGGAAGGGCTGAAAAAAAGTATTTTCATTGTAGGAAATAAAAGGGGAAGTGAAATAGTGCAGGTTTCATGACACTATTATATATACTCCTGCAATAAATAACTTACATTGAAGAGTACATGAAACTAAAGAAGGAAGTAGGATTCAATCATGAACACCAGCAGTAAGTTTAAATCTGAAATCCCTAAACTGCAGCAAAAGCCCTACCTCACATTCAGTAATGGAAAAATGCTGTTACAGTTGTGTTTGAAGGAAAATACTGAGTCAATGCTTATCATTATTGAAATAATAGATCTCTTGATAGAAGACTACTTGTACCAACATGCAGGCGGTTAGTTACGCTTCAAGTGGCTCTGTGTTTCTGCCAAAATAAACTAAATACTGAGATCATGCTTTGTAAAGAAGCAATCTGCTAGGAAAGATCCTGCTGCACCGGCTTCAATCAAGTAGTGTTACTCTGCTGAATGTGATGTAATTTTGTGGTGGCTTTATAGTAAAATGTCCAGGTGTAGTATCTCAAGCTTTATAGAAAGCAAAGAAAACTCTGAATGTAGGTCCTGGAAGAGTACAGTCATTCCTGACCTTCATTCTTGGCTACATATTTGTAAGTTATAAATATTAATAAAATGTACTATTACAGATGATTGTTTGCGTACTCTTATGCATTTAGCCTCAATAAAGAAAAGGAGAAATGGAAAAAATAACCTAAGGATGAGTTATGGTAGGGAAATAAAATGTTACCTAAGGTCACTTGAAACTTCATCCTGGCTATATATTATTCCACATGACTGTGTAGACTTTGTGCCTTTTCAGATGTGCTGAAGAAACTCCCATATCAATAAGTCAGTGATTTGATCATAAACCTAACTCAATATTAACAAGTTACTTTTCCTTAAACAAATACAGCCTGCTGTTAGTGTGAGATAATGTCACTTCCAATGAAAACCAACCTTATTCAATTATGTCCTTGAATGGAGCTTCAACTGACTTAAAGAAAGACACTTGGCAGGCTGTGATTAAGGAGTAAAAAGTGTCTTTGAGCACTGGATAAGTGCTGTATAAATCAGATTCATTATTATTATTAAATGTGACACATAAGGACAGTTGGCTCTCAGCACATTAATTTGACTTCAGCATTGTACTCTTAAGATCACAAAGTACCTGGAACTGAGCAGGAAGAGAGGAGAGAATGTGAACTCTTTAGGAATGCTCTTTAAGTTTAGGCACACAGTTACCTGATCGCTGCTGTTAAGTCATAAAGAGACAGCTGCGTTTCTCACAGCTGTTTATAAACCTGATTTTACTGCAGTTGGTTATAGGCACAAATTGTTTAATTGGACTACAAATGGAGGGCAGTGAATTACTGTACCTGATGTCCCATCCTCAATGCCATTGCGGTAGGCAGGTTTTCTGAGGATAAATGCATGAGGAAGTTTTTCCAAATCATGTTGAGATAGTCATCCTTTATTCCTTAATATAATCTTTTGGTGTTACTGACTTTGTAATTGCCTCAATGAAGCTGTTAAGATTCCAGTCTGAGTCCACTACACCGAGATTTCTACTTTGGTTTGTGTTTTAAAGGTTGAAGCTCAGTACTAATTTTTAATCATTCTTATTTCCCTCCCAAAACAATTATTTTTTTTCTTTGTTTAATTGAAGAAGGTTATGGCCTATCCAATCATCGATTTGTTCAGTGCGCTTACTCAACAGTTGTATAGGATTACACTCCCCTGGTAAATTAGTGTCTCTTCTGCATTACTGTGGTAACGTATTTTGTTGCTTTTCTTAATTTGAGCTAGTGGGGTGCATGTAGTTATCAAACAGTAGAGGCCCCAGAATGGAGCCCTGGGGATCTCCACATGTCATTTTCGAACCAGTTTATGTGTCAGAAAGTTCCACCGAGTTTTCCAGTCAATTCATCAACCATGAGAGACTATTGTATAAATGGTTAAATATCTTGTCTTTTTCCTTTGTATGTGCACCTGAATATGTCCTTGTGTGTATTGTCTTGGTCGATTTGGCCTACCAAAGGCACTTCTTATTGGGTTAGCAAGAAAAAGCCTTGTTTTAGAGGCAGGTGGATGAGTTACAAAAGCTGAAAAAAAACGTTTCCATGTTATAATGCCCAGGTTATCCAAACAAGCAGCTATTGACAAAAGGTTATGCCCAAGTATTGAATACCATGGGAATGAAAAACAGGATTTGGCTGTCCTAGAGGAAAAAGTGGAAGACATGGAGATTTATTTATCCCTCTGTACCTCATAAACATGAATCTTCAGCTCTAGAATGTCATTTGCTCCCTAGCCTGCAGTGTTGAGCTGTCAGCCCAAATTCAAGATGTGTGTGATAATCGACATGAAACTGAGCCTGCAGTGGTGTTTCCAGGTGTGGCTTCAAGTCACTAAAACGAAACCCACTGTAGAACCTACTGCCCAGACTTGCAACAGGTATTGTATTCAGCAGGAAGATTCTTACCTTTTGAAGTATCGTATATGTTTTTATTATATGTTTTTATATGTAAATGTTGCCACATAATTGCTTTTTATTAGTAGTAGCTAGCAGCAGACTACCCCTGGGGCCCGCAGGACTGGCGATGAGTAACTGTTGATCAGAGAGCTGCTATGTTGAGTAGCGAATGTTCCATAGGGTAAGTGGTGATGCTGTGTAGATTTGCATTAAAAACACATGTGCAGGTTGATAGTAATGTTAATCAAAATTAATCTAGACAGGTATCTGTAACAATAGGAATTATAAGAATAGGAATTTTTCCAGAGAGTAAGTTTCTTGTGATGAAGTAACAGACATCGCAGCATTTAGTGCCGACAGCACTTAGACGCACATACACACACACACACACCCCTGACAGCAGGACTGAAAGAGAAATACATGTGACGTGCATCCAGCGAAGACACTTTGGAAAATCACGTCTGTGGTGGGGAAATAAGTTTTTTTTCCATCTCGCATTTCTTCGTCAACAAAAATGTTTGTTAATTTCATCCGTGGATTGTTAAGGACATTAATTCCCTCTTGTTTTCATCATTTAAAAAAACACCTTTGAAATATTAATTGAAAACTACCTGCATTTTGCCCTTGGCAGGTGCAAATTTTGGAGTTTGCACACACTCACAAGTATGCACACACACACACACACACACACACACACACACACTGACACATGTTGTTGATAAAAAAAGTGATTTTCCTCCCACATCAAAGCTTCTCAGTGAGTCAGAGCAAATGGAGGGAAGCCAATATCACATGTCAGAAACTGGCATGGTGTTTGTGTCTTCCCTTTTCTCAGGAACGGCTAGCTCCAAGTTTGTAAGGTGAGAACAGGTTGTTGTTGTATCCAGGAGGAATGATACACACAAGAGAAGGCAATCCCTCTTTGTTGTGTTTAAGAAGCAACTCAAACTTTATTTCCAACTCCAGTAAATATCATATCACTTTTATTCAGCTGTATTTATTTTACAAATACTGTTTTTAGTTACTCCTCAAATTAAGATGTTGTGTGATGATGTTAAATAGCTACACCATGATCATCCATGACATAAAGACTGTATAAATGGAGCTATGCAAGAATAAACAACATAAATGAGAATGATGTGTCATGTCCTCAATGTGATCTCAGTAAGTTGTGAGATTGTGGTGTGTGCCTCCAGCTCGCTGAGATAACAACACACCTTAAAACACAGCCCTTCTTTGTTGGGTTTCTCCTTATCGAGCTCTTGTTTCTGAACCCTCCCCCTCCTCCCCTCCCCGAACCACGGGTCCAAAGCTTTCCTTTCTGAGTTGAGCATTAAAAAAATGTTTTGTGTCCACGAAGAAAAGCAAATAAGAAGTCACTACCAGTACAATAAAGTCATTAATCGTGTCAGCAAACAAACAGCAAGAATCCAAATTAAGATAACCTTTTGCTACCTTTTCAGGGAAAAGTGAACCCTGCAGCCTTCCTTCCGTGGTCACCAAGGACAATTAAGAGCCTGTTTCCACATGGGAAATGATCTGTGAGCAAATACTGTAGAAATCACATTTCATGGGGTTTTAGAAATATGAAGTATGACTACACCCATGAAGTAGCTTCTGGTTATTTTTTATCCTCTTTTCAGGGAACAGTAAACTCAGCTGTAAGATGTCCTCTGTCTAAATTTTAATGAGCTCTTCTGTAGCAACTTTATAGCATCAATATCTTACTGGCACAGATATCACATAATTCCCTCCCTTTGTTACCTACTTTACCAGCATGAGATCTTGTAACTGTGCTATTTCCTTCACCAGCCCTCCTTTCTTACACTTACTCTTACTCACATATGCTTTTGATAAAGGATTTCAAGCTTACTGTTAAAACGGGTAATGATTAACCTGTGCAATTTTATGTCAACATCTCACTCGTCACCTTGAAAAGGCTCTTTTTATAAAAGCCTAATCTGCCACCAGGATATTTTAAGCATGCTATGAAAGGATGGCGAATAAGTCTCGGAGACTTTCACTGTGTTCAGCCAGACTGGCATCGAAGGAGACAGTTGACCTTCCAAAAACAATGATTCCACTTTCCCCCTCTCCTCTTCTTCCTCTTGCACCCCCCCATTCCTCTTCCTTTTTAGCTGTGGTCGTGCAGATTTTATTATAAACATATTACTGTCATCCTCCTCTGCTTTCTTTTTCTCATCCTCCTGTCCCTCCTCATTTCCTTCTGTCAATCTGACATGGAAATACCCACTACCCTCCTGCTTCTCTCTGGTCTCTCTCGGCCTGGACCCTGTCACCCTGTAACTCTGTTTTTTGTTATTAAAATAGAATTAGTGCTTTCAGAGAAACATGACTTGGAGGATGAGTGCAGCAGTGCAAAATAAATTAAATGCAGGAGGCTCTAACCCTCTCCATCACTCCCATTGTCTTATTTTGTACCACAGCAGGCATAAGCACTTGCCTGGCCGGGCCTTGTACTGCTTTTGCCGGAGGTTGCACTATTTTTAAAACAATGAGACATGAACAAACCCCTGCTGTGGTGAAGTAACCATACCATTCATCTGAAGCAAATGCACTAATGATATGATTTAAAATACTACCAACAGTTGGTGGATTGTTAACTGTTGGTAACATTTCTGATTCTGAGATGCTTTGAAAAAGATTCAAACGAGTAAATGAGACAATATGGTGTGTGATCACACATTAAAAACTGTGGATTCATGCGGAATGGTCTTGAAGAGGAACGGATGTCCTGAATTATTGAACACATTGCGGTCACTCCAGCTGAAACGTGGCCTTTTCTGTACCTTACTGTCAGCAGAGAGTCAGCAGTCTTACACATGGAGGCAGAAAGGTGGACGATGCAACAAAAAAGGAAAGTGAAAGGGATCATATGCTTGTCCTGTCTAGAGGCAGCAGTCTTGCCCTTCTGTACTATGTTCAGCATTAAAAAAGAACAAATGCATGCAAAGTTTCAGGTTTCAATGCTCTGATTTCTAATTTATTGTGATGCAAACTAAAGTACAAATGTGCTTAGTTGAATTAGTCCGTTTTACATTTGAGGTGCAAGGGTATATACTGTATGTCTATTGGGTACAGTGGACCAACATTAGTTTTGCTGCCTGGAAAGACTGTAAATATTGAAAAATAATCTGGCAGTAAACATGGACTGTTGCTCAACTTTTTTGCAGTCCCACAGTGTTTTTTAACTGCTTTTATATCACTGCTCTGGTTTTACGGTCCTCACATGTCCTGTTATGGCCCATTCCCACAGCTGCTCTCTTCAACCCCGTTTCCAAACACAGCAGAGAGACAGAAAAAGTCAGCGGCTAGCTGGTGAACATTGCATGAAAACTCTAGCTGCTGAAAAGCTAGATTTGTTTTTGGGGAGTTATTAGACACCACTGCTGCAATTCAATAGTAGTTAAACTTGCCCTGGTTTCCCTTGGGAATCCCCGCCTCTATCATTATTATGTCATTTTATTTGTCTGAAAAACTGAAGTGGCTCTTGGATGGCCGAGGCAGTGAGTCAACAACAATAGTCCCTCCAGAGGTCTATATCACCCACAATGCATTGCTTTTGGTCCATGAAAATAGTTCAGATCTATTCAAATTATCTGCAGAAGACACCTTTGCTTCATCTACTTCCATCTATCAATTTCAACTAATTTTAAGCAAATGTTTTAAATCTTGCAAAAAAAGGAAAATGGCCATTAGGTGTATTTCCTTCAACTGGTTTGGAGTAAATAAATTCGACGCAATCAAAGCAAAGCATAGCATAGGTTTGTCAGAGTAATAGCTTATGTTGCACGTAGCTGTAATAAACAGAGTAGAAGAAAAAAAAAACAGTCTGGGAGCAAAATCTTCATTTGGGAAAATTGTAACAATTATTTCTCGTCAGATAGTATCAATCATGTTTTAACCTGTCTGGAGACGAAGACAAAGAAATGCATATCTAGGAAAATGCAGTTGACAGTCACATGAGTTAAATGTTCACCACATCAGATCTTAATTTAACATCTTAATTTAACACATATTTATTAATTTTAAAGAACATTTGTCCTCAAACAACAAACGACTTCCTTCCCTCCCCCAACCCTGAACCTGGAGCCACTACTTTATGAAATCAATGTTACTTTGATTCATTGGAAACTGGAAAAAAAATAAATCAGAAACAAAAAAGGTCAGAGATACAAACATATTCATACAGTGTATAATTATCATTTTTAATGTAGTTACTTAGTAGGTGGTAGATTTAAGATGTTAATGAACCAAAGTTGATTTAGTTTCAATAACTCTTTATGATGATTGGTAAAAAAGCCCGTTATTACTGAGCCTATAACTGGAGGTCAATCCATGATACTTTGGGCTGAAGCTGTACAAGGGCAAGTGCACGTCATTCATCTCCTCCCAGTTTCCCTCTGCTCTCCAAGTGGCCTCTGAATGACGTATGATGTTATGTATTACTAAAGACTGAGGGGAAGTTAGTAGAAGAAAGGAAATAATAATCAAACGCAGAACAAGGACAAAGGTGTGGCAACAACTTTAAATGAATACTAATGTGATTGTATAAATGGGCAAAACATTTTTGATGTATGAACATTACAGTGTAGCAAACAAAAGTTTTGATTTACAGATGATTTATTTATGTTTTTGTAGTACAGACATCAGGAGACACTTTGGACTCTTCTTGACTCATCACAAATTTATTTCCTCGGCGGCAGAATGCATTACATAATCCTTCAAAAACTCCAAAATAACGGACCACTTTAACACTGACCCCGGCATGACCCACTATGAAATGACTTGGAGCCGCTCGCTAGCTTAGCATGACCCATAATGCAGTGCTCTCTGTAGGAACCGATCTTCCACTGCTACTTTTTCCCCTTCAAAAAGAATATCCGAACATCTCGAGTGCTGGAGCTCTTCAGCTGTGTTTGTTGGGAAAAGGAAGTGTGCTACTGCTCAACTTCCACCACCTAGATTTTCCCAGCTGGTTGAGGGATTTGAACTGGCAGGCTTCCAGTCACAATGTATTTATATGTAGGCTAATGAAATAATTTCATACAGTGTCTACTGCGCCACTTCGCCTGATATTGATGTTTAGGTCTGCACAGTCCGACAGAAACTTGCAATTTTTAATTTACTCTGTATTAGTATATGGGAGTGTGCAGGGGTGGGCTAAGGGGAAGACTCGTCTCCACTGCTCTCCCGGGCCAAGCCAAACAAACCACAACCCACTGGCATGGAGAGTGTGTGTGTGTGTTTAAGAGTGTGTGTGAGCGTCTGCGTGCAGCTTCCATCCGTTTTGTCCCGCCTGCTCCAAAAATAACCCCCTGCTAAGAATATTTAATCCCCACGTTACCGCTCCATCCCGCTGTCTTGCTCTTCGTCATACCCTCACACATTTGATTTGCACACACACACACACACACACACACACACACACACACACACACACACACACACACACACACACACACACACACACACACACATGTATGTATATATATATATATATATATATATATATATATATATATGGGGGGTGGGTCCCCTGGTGTGAAATCTGTCAAAACTCAGGCTTAGTGGGGGTAATCTGTTAGGTGTGTGTTTGCTTTATTCTGTGTGTGCCTGGAGATTAGTGTAAGATGGGGAAGGGGTGTGTGTGTGTGTGTGATTTATTTTTTGTCTTCCTCAGGATTTCTTTTTTCTTTTTCTTTTTTTTTTTTTGTAGCTGTACGTCAGATCTTTCCACTCCTTTTTCCACTCCCACCCCCACCATTCGGTCCTGATCACCTGGTTCTGCAGGGTCAGATTGTGGCACCGATGGGAGTCAGGGTCAGGAGGACAAGCTGAGATTAATTCTGGGGTGTTTGTAGGGTGGGGGGTGTCCCATCTCTGGGACACCCCCCACCCCCCGATGCTGGTGGCAGTGGATGGGGACCAATAGTGTCTTTGTGTTCCAACCATTTCACTCATTTTTGCAAATTTTTCTTGACTCCGTGGTTGACTCTAGTTCATCAGGATATAATTATTTTTTGATACAGAAATGACACAGAATGTGCAGCGTGTCTCATTTTTCAGGTCAAATTGAACCTTATGTGTCCTGAACACTTCTTCCAAAAGCTTACTGAATATTTTCCCCATCACTGAAGAGGAGATTTATGGAAGGCCTGTAACCGGCCAGCAAGAGATTAAGGATTCAGTTTGGGTCGAAGCTTCTGGCTTTGCATTTATTGTCAGTTTTACCACAATTTAATGCTTGGTTGTTGTGTATAAAAGTGACTGAATATCATTTTTTTTCTCTTCAAAAGCCAGAGAGAATTTACATTGCTTTCTTACACTGCCTTTGTCTTTTACCCAAGGGATAATATTGTTAGCTGGAGAAAAAAAAAACACATTTCTTCTCCTGGATGATGGATGATTGTCCATTTCTCAATTGTGATCTTCAGGTCTTCTTCGGGTCTATCGAGTTTAGCAATTATGGCACTTTGAGCAACATTCAAGGCTGTTCCTGACTCGCAAGATGAAATTGGGTAGTCTAGATGGCTGAGTTTAGTCTGAGGTGCTGAGCTGGCTCAGTCTTGTATTTGCCTGAGTGATAATAGCTCATCAAGCTGAATACGCAGCATCTCTGAGAGTATCATCAACAACAAATGGCGCCGCATTTGTGCCGTTTCTGTTGGATGACTCTGTGATATTGAAAATCTGAACAAAACCTCTACTATCCTGGTTCAGTGTATTATTATTCTCACTTGGATGTATTAAGTGACACTTTTAGAGTATACACTTTACTTTTTCTGTGTCTTCCTTCTTATTTTGTATATTCCTTACTTTCTTCTAGTAGCTTTCTTCTAGTAGTAGTTTTACTTTCTTCTAGTAGTTATACAGTGGTAGTTTCCTTTCCTTAATTTTGAAATTGTGAAACTCCATTGCGGTTTCCCCATCTCCTGTGCTGACACAAAAAAGCCAGATTGGCATGTCTGTTTCTCATTGTCATGAGCACCAGAGAAATGTCTCATCCAAATATAAATAAAATTATACTTTTGCCAGGAGTTTGCATGGAGAACATTCTTTTCTACTCTAAATTTAGACCCTTATATAACCTGACACAAAAAAGTGATTGTTTCATCGGGGCTTTTTTTTTTGAAGAAGAAGAAAATGAGGGCATATTCTGAGCAAGGTTCTGTCAAAATGTAAATAAAAAAAGAGGGGTAAACGCAGAAAAAAGTAAAAATGAATGGGAGCTATCACAAGTCCACGAGTTCATTACGTCTCATTTACAGTTGTGTTGTAGCATTCACATACAATTAAACATTTTAAACATTGTGATTAAATGATTTTAAGATGCTGCAGTCTGTTATATTATAACATCAGTTCTCATTCATGTCATCTGTCCAGAGGAATGTAACAGAACTGAAGCTTCACATAATTGGATTGAAGTCTGTTAAGTGTGCGCGTAAATCGTTTCCATCACTACCGATTCCTGCAGATGTCAAAAAAAATAAATCCCTTTTCAAATTGAATATGTCGCATCAAGAGACGTCCAGTGCAAATGAAACGCTGCCCGCAGGAATGCTGCGGAGGATCATATGGTGATAAAAGCAAATCTTCTGGGCCAGAATTGAAACACCAAAAACCACAATAATGTAAAGCTCATTTGTCTCGCTGTGCAGCGCTGTAGATCCAACGAAGTCCGTTTCCCATCCACTGTCAATGGACCATCACATGTTGGACTCTTTATCCGATTTCTAGTTTATTGGAGGTATTTGAGTTTCTTTGAATAGCTATTGATTAGACTGTTCTAAACTAAATTAATCACATGTTCAAATGGTCAATTGGATGGAATTCTTTGTAATCCAGCTTTTGTCTTCGTTTGTATCATCCCACAGATTGACACTGAAGTACTAAATTCATCCTTTCAGCTTCCATGTAAAGGTCCCATATAGAAAGAATTTAACTCCCTTTTGGTTATAAGAAGGTCTAGGTGTTATATGAATGCTCTCCACAGAGAAATGTACACAGCCCATATTCAGAAACTGTGAACCTAAAACCCAAAATGAGCTCTAAGGACTTTTGTGAAATAGTGACAGTACTCAAGTTATTTAGCAGAGAGGCTCATTAATATTAATGACAAAGCAGAATATTCTTTCTAGAGCTCCAAAAGCTTGAGAGATGAGATGTAAAACTATATTTAGATGAATTTTGGTACCACATATATCTTCTTGGGTATATCAAAACCTAAAGTAAACCTCAGGAAAATGTACAATATAGAACCATTTAACATGCTTCTTATGTTGATAAATTTTATATAGGTAAATATAGTAATACAAAGGGATAGATTATTTCCAAATTTAAATCCACAATTTCAGAATGTGTACTTTAGTCAAAGCTGCAGGAGATGATGAACAGTTTTGTGTTTAGTTTCAGTTTGTATACATGCATAACTGCATGCATGCATACATACATTACATTTTATTTGACTGGCCCTCTCAGTGGTTTGTGGTCCACAACATTTACTCAGAAATTCAGTTCCACTATTTCAGTTTAACACTATTTGCTAATGGCTGCTACAGAACATAGGTGCAACATCCATTATCCATTATTAAGTGGCAAAGGTTTGCTTGGCTGCTTTTAAAAAATAAATGTCCCTTGGAGTTGTTATGATCTTAATCTATAGACATGCATACGTTAAAGTTATTCCTTTTTCTTTTTTAAAATTCTATTTCTTTTTCTTTCTTTTACAGATATTGGTAATATGAAACTTTACCAAAGTTTTTATTTTCCACATATCTGGAACAAACTACAGGGCTGCTGCAGATGTCAGTTTTTAAATCATGGCTATGGATAAAATAACTGAAACAAATTACAACAATATAATTATACCGTTTTTGTGATTATATTATTATTATTTTTTTTTTCTCCTGAAATGTTGCTTATTGTTGCATTTGATCGTGACAATATTTGGGATTTTTGGATATTGGCCCAATCCTAATGCTCAATAGTTAGGACACCAGTCTGTTGGCTACATTTTTTTCTTCCATTAGAGTTAATCTTTCAGCTCATGAGAAAAACATTCATGGGATATAAACCTGTCCAAACAACGCGGATGGAATTTATAATATATTGCTTTGCTGCCTCAAGGCAAAAGAAAAGCTGTATATCATATCTTCAGAAGTAGACGTCCAGATTTTTCCTCCCAAATTTTCTGTCAGTGGATGAACAGGGTGGCCTTTCATTTGTTATCTTCGTCTGCCTCGAACCTCCAACCCCATCCTCGTTCGTGTTCCTATGGTTTCGGTCCCACTCGGTGTCACGCTGGCCTCAGAGGACGGACTTGAACTGACAAGCCACTGAGCAGCAGCCACTCGACCGCACGTCCCCCCGGCTGCTGTGATCCAATCTGACAGAAAGAGAGACGCACAGAGAAAGGGTGAATCAGGGTGAAGAGGGGCAGAGAGACAGGAAGGGGGTAATGGCCACACTAACAATAGACTGTAACACACTCAGAGCACAGAACATGTAGTCTTTTCATGTGCCTTATCCATGCACACACTCTTTGTGTGTGTGCGCGTGTAGTTGGAAGCTAATAAAGCGTATAATGGTGCCTTCAGGGCTGCTTTTAGTCTTCTTTTTGGAGGAAGAATTGATGTAAGAGCTGGGGTGCTGTTGGCTTGTATTTTCTGTAATAAATCAAATGTTAAATAAAACAAGCTAATCAGTAGTACTTTTATTAACTTTATTTCAAAGTGCTATAATCCTCTGTACTTAAGTTTCCGTGTATCCTCCAATCAATCAATCAATCAATCAAACTTTTAATACATTTATTTTCTTTACTGAAAATGCAGTATATTGATTTATGTTCTTTAAAATTGGTCTAAAACATGGCACATACGGACAGTTTGTGGTGATTTGAAAGTTAAAAGCAGGTGAATTTGCAGTTTTACATTACCTTGCAGCTGTCCTGTTATTCAGACTGTACTTTAGTACTAAGTGTACTAAGTGCTGAGGGTTTATCCAGCAAATTCCTGATGCTTTTTATTTTCTTTGTTATAGATAATTACCCTCATTAAATGCAATTCAATACACAAAACCCTCCACGTCTCTGTAAAGCATGTGAAAGAAAAGAAAGGCATTTATCAGTATGTTGATCCTGGTCAGGTGTAGTATCAAAGTAGAGCCTGTGTGTGGTATCTGGTTATTTTCACGCATGAGCCCAGAACTAGTGTGAAGGAAACATTGTGGATGAAGAGTAATAAATCGTCCCTCCCTTTTTGGAAGAGTGCCACTCTCTACTTCCCCCAAACCTTCTGTCCTCCTTCTGAACAGGCCAGGCCACGACTCCACCTTGACACTTAAATCCCTCAGTGGCTCAGTTTTGCTGTAGATGTAGGTGAGACTGCTGCTGTTTTCTTTACACTAATAAACCACATGGCGTGGTGGGCAGAGTGGCCGCCTCAGATGTGTGTATATATATATACAGCCAACATAACAAAAGTATTGTAACGCCTCTCAAAAACCACATGCTCAGACATTAGCTGGTTTAGCTGCTCTACTTTATTGCTCACGCTAACACAGGCTATTGTGGGTCATCCCAGGGAAATCCCAGCACTATCAGCTCATAGAACAGAACCTGGGCCTAAGCTCATTTATTTCTAAACGCAGATAATAGTAACATGCCCAGGTCATTACACTATACAGGAAAAAGTATGAAGTACGACATTTATCATTTTTACTTGGCTTGGATTTCAAAACTGATATGTAGATTGAGATCCAAACTTTTAACTTATATTGTAGCCTTTGTCTTGCAATAACTATTTGCATGTCTCTCCTTAGCTTAGCCAATGTACAATTTGTCTATTAAGACTATGTCACAGTCACAGTGCCTCTTTTTGGCCAAACTACTTAAGCTTCCACTTTTCTATAGGAATACATCCTAACTACGGCCACTGCACTAGTTAAATATAAAAACAAACATATTACTACAGAAATAACATCCAACATCATGTGAAATGAAACATTACTCGACCATGTCATGACCTGGCTCATAACCGCGCAGCAGCTTGTCTGAGGCTGTGGCAGGTGTCTGAGACAGCTTGCTCACACATGCATGTGTACGCACAGCAGCATGAACACATGAGACACGCTCACTAGTTTGCCTTGTAGCTATGGTCACACACAAGACGGGGCGTTAACAAATGAGTTTTCTTCTTTCTCAAGTAGCATGTTGGGAAACGAGCGTTCACGGGGTCAAACGTAACATTTTTAGTTCTGCGACTTCATCGGATTGGCCGGATAACCCGGTAACTTTACTGCACGAAGGGAGTGAACAGCGAGGGATTAATGAGGGGAAGAAGAGAGAAGCAGAGAGAAGAGGGGAGGGAGATTACAGCTTAGTTTAGGTGTTTGGTCAGCTTGAGGTTTGGCTCACTTAACGTTGAGGTTTCAGTGTTGGTCAGAGTGGGGGTCGTTTGGGGGTTGGGTGTAATGAGGCTCGTTCATGGAGCCACAAGAATATTAATTTGAAAGCATAGTTCTCTGCCTGTGAGGAGAGAGGTTTATGAGCTTTATGTTAAGAGGCAAGTAAGCTAGACTCCAGGTCCAGGGAAAGATGAAAGTAGAATTTCTTTCCTTTTTCAAGATTCTGTTTGAAGCTTTAGTTCTTCTGATATCTCGGATACCTCCAGCACATTCTCTGCTTGCCACAGCACATAAAAGGCAGCGATGTGCATGGAGGGGGGAAGGGAGGAGGGAAGGGGAGGGGGTTGCTAGGCTCACTGGCGAATGTCAGATGGCATTAGAAACCCAGCAAGATGACTTCTCTGTATCTATTCAGCAGCTAACTGGTCTTTGGCCAAGTTAAAGGTTGCCATGTGGTGGCCGTGCAGACTGTGTGTATGTGTTCAGTGACTCAGAAAAATGAAATGGGACCACGCTGTTTCCTTTTTGTTCTAACCAAAGGTTATATGTCGAAGCTCATGTTTCATTAGCGTGTTATAGAGAATCTAGACTTTGTCTTCGACTGGTGGTTGAATTATTGTTTTGTGGTTGTTTCACTGAAGAAGTCTTAATAGTAGGCTAGATGTTTTTTTATTCTTGTCTTATGAGTTCATTCATGTGCACCAAGCACATGCCTGGCAATTGAAATGATGAAATAATGCTTTGCTACAACTAGACCTTTTTTTTCCCTGCTTCTCAAAATGTGAGAATTTGCTGCGTCTTTCTGATTTATATTAAAAAGAATATTTTAAATCATTCGACATGAAGCAATAATTAAAAACAAACCCAGGATATGGAATGCTAAATTAAGTTGTGTGTGTTTTTTTTCTAGGCTGATTTCCATCTGATGGAAATTACCTGCATTTTTTTTGCGAGATCAGCTGTGATTGCAACCATTCAGTTTCAAGTGTTTAATGATTCCATGTGATGACTTCTAAACTCCTGACAACACACAGTACATGAGATATTTCCTGTGCTATAAATTAACAGAATTCTTTCTGTTAGCGTTTGGGTTCAGTTTTTCTGGCTGGAAAACAGTCTGGATGCGGAACCTACTTCCTGTTCCTGTTCTTGTTTTGGCATTTCCTGTTTCAAACTTCCCCAAGACAAAGAAAGTCGGAAGGGCCGCCACTGTAAGCCTGGGAAAAATAGTTTATTGCAATTTACAATGTTCAAGGTGCTACGGTTTTGAATGTTGTTCATACTCTGTAATGTTGTGATGAAATACTTGAACCTAAGGTCCACTCTTTAATTTTTGAATGGCTTTTGGCCACTGGGAACATGGTGTTCCTCAGTGAATGCAGCGCAGTTGTCATGGAAATGGCTCTGTTGTCATAATATGACCTTAGGAGGGTGCCTTATTGAACATTTGAAAGCTCTTTTTTTTTAAAGCTAAGTGATCAAAGATGTTTTTGTCAAATATGTCTGATATCAAGAATGAACTTTCATAGCCCAGTTTCCATCCAATTTTTTTTTGTGAATTTTCAAGGCAACATTTGAACCTATAGTAATTCTGATATGGAGCAAATTAACAACACGCAAAGTGTAGTTTCATCAGAAGTTGGTGCTATAGGTTGGGTATAAGTTGTGAACTGGAAAGAAACGCCTTGTCCATCCCACAGCTAAATATTCTTCAGGAATTTGTCTTTGTCTGGCAAGTTGATATTGTTCTTTCATGTCAGTTCTTATTGACCATTTTTCATGCTGTCTGTTGACGAAAACAAAGAAATGCATATTATGGGAATATCTGTAAAGACGCAGACAGGAGAAACAGGTGAACAGTCATGTGAGTTAGATGTTTGGTCTTATTTTTATTCCCACTTATCAGCAGACTAAATACAATGACCACTCTGGCCACCTTCTAATTTCCTCAGTTCACTGCCACTTGTCATTAATTTATAAGTTGTCATGTTTTGTTATTTAAAAAAAGAAAAAAAAAATGGAACAGTATGTTCAGTAAACTACCAAAAGACAAATATACGTTACTCTCTTTTTTGTTGTTGTTGTTCCATCATTTTTACATGAGGCAAAGGGGGGATAACCTCTGTTTACGATTGTCTCATTTATGGATTCACTTTTTTCTAGCTTTACCTCAGTTTGTCTCATAAGAGTGGATGGAATGAGGCCAAGGAGGATTTCAGCCAATCTCGTTAGAGACTGCGGATTTATTCCCTGGTTAAATGTCCATGGCTCTTGAAATTGCTGTCCTATATTGTCTTAGAAGGGGAACATTGGCATCTTCAATACAGTACTGGCACTTAGACTGTATATTGGCAGCTAACTCACTGGCATTTTATCCAGGTATTTAGTTGTAAGTGATTTTGCCATGCTGTTGAGATGGCATCTCGGGGAAACTACATTAACCATGTAATGCTTTACATTGGCATGTCTGATTCAGAATTAAGAATAAATAGTGTTTTTTAAGAAATGTTGAAAAAAGATTGTGTGTTTTTTCAGCTAATGAAAGACTTGAATGTTGTAATGTAGATTCTAAAGTTATGCTAAATATTGGGTTATCGTAGTTTAATGTCGGTTCAATTTATTGATCACTTTCTTTGAAACTATTTTCTCTGTGTTGTCATTATCGGTTATTAACCAGGTTGTAGGTGCATTACCTCCACCTACCGAACAGAACTTATCAATTTTTGAAGGGTTGCCCCATTCATATGAGAATATTCTGTTGCAAGGGGTAGGGGTGAAATGGGATTAGGCTTTCGTCCACAATATGCAACAGAGATGCAAGGGGGCTGGTCAAGCTGTCAAAAATGAGACAGTGCACCCCTTACTACCATTTTTTTCAGCTTTAATGTGTAGCTCCCAGTTGTTTGTCAGTGTTTTCCATTTGTTGACTGAAACAGAGGTCAGTTTGTGTCAGAGGAAGTGGACAGAGGCTATTTGGAGCCTGGCACTAATCTGGTTAGTGTGGTTTCCAACCTCTCTCCTTTTCCTTGTCTCCTATCACCACTCCTGCGATACTGGCCTGATCCATCATGGGTACCACAGCCAGGATCACATATCAAAAGCTGACATTATATAAGCTCTATATACTAGCAACTGCTGCTTAGGTGTTGCATAGTCTTCAGCATTTTTTGTAGTAACCATTTTAACATGAAGAGGTATGTGATTGTCTCAAGTTCATTCTTAGAGAACGCTACATGAGGACGTCTTTTGGCAAAGCTGAAGGGAAAATGTGTGAAAGGAGGCGCCTCAGCATTGTTGATTTAATATGATTTATTTACAACCTCTTGACATAATGATAAAGACTGAATGTTCTTTTTCCACTGTTTGTGTTGGAATGGCATTTAGTTTGTCTTGTACCCGCGAATGACCTCAGGACAACAGGCAGCTCTGAACAACTACAACCAGCCACAAACAGAAGGAAACTACTCTGTCATCTATGGGTGCTTGTTTCCTTCCTATGCTTCTCTCTCAACTTGTTTTTGAGAGGCTTGATTTTCTCTCTTCATTTACTTTTTTTTTTTTCCGTCACTGTGTATGTTTTGTTTCTGTCTGTGTTTGTATCTATGTTCCAATCGCCCCGTGGTCTCTGGACTCACTGTCGGCTCTGTGTAAGAGGAAGGTCATATATTCTCATACATTTCCTGTGTTAAAGAGGATGCTCGGCCTCCGAGTTAAATCATGGTTGTCATATCAGGAAATGCTTTTAAATGAGGACCGTTTGTTAAGGAATGCAATTCGTGAATACTTTCATTAACAATTAATTTTCCCAAATATTCAATTGGTCTGCATAATATCAGGAAACGGAGATCACATTTTCACAATAAACGAGCTGTAACTTGATATAGTTTGGCATTTTGATATTTGATTAAAGGGTTATCCAAATAGTTGTAGATTAGCCTTCTGTCGACCGAATAATTAACTCAATAGTTTTAGCTTTAGTCAGCTCCAGTTGCTGTGATGAGCACTTTATTATACAATACATGGAGGGACTGTAGCTGACTGAGATCAGTCAATCAGTAAATGAATCAATCTGGCTTTTTATGTATAGCATCTTTCATGTAATAAGATGTGACACAAATTGCTTCACACAATGAAATGGAATAATTGCCCTAGACTTTGTATTGATTAATATTACAATAATGTAATTAATAATTGTCAGGAAATTGTGATTGTGTGAATTACCATCCAAAGTTCCCAGAGCACAATTGTGTATTCCGTTTACAGTGTTAGAAAACAGGGGGATAAACAAACAAACAAACAGCAAATCCTCTCATTTGAAAATCCACTGAATATTTGTGCAAGTCATGTATCAAGATCATAATTGCTGGTGATAATTTGTTGCCAAAGATTGTCTAATTATTTTTCATGTTTGCACATCATTTTTGGATTGATTCACACAATTTTACTGAATTTAATCTACCCACTTAAAGCTAGTCCATCTTTTTATAATGCTTGTTGCAGACAATGTTAACATTGTGAACACTGCTCAATAGCAAATGATACTAGGGACACAGGGATGCTTGTGGCTGCTCCGTTCTCCTCACTTGAGAAGAATGTTATAAAACTGGCTGAAAACTTGGTGTTTTCCTTTAAATTATACGGTCATTTTTAGCCTGAGCAGGGCATTTCTGGCCCCGTATCGTTCGCTTGGAAGCCAAAGTCAGATTGTCCCACATTCCTGCTGTGGATTTTTCCAGCGTCAGCCGGCGGTCGGCAGGATGATTTCACCCCACAGACACTCTTTTTTTTTTTTTTTTTTAAAGAGAAAGAGGAAAACCTCCCCAGTTGTCTGTGTTCGCTGTGTCAGCAGCAGGCGTGGCAGTGCCAAAATGAGAGCGGGAGAGAGAGAGAGAGGTTGAAGGGGGTTACAGAGAATAAGGGAGGGAGAGGCGGGGGGATAGTGTGACAGAGCATAAAAGTGAGAGAAACAGAAACATATTGAAACAGTGAGAGGAAAAAGACGGAAAGACATCGAGGGGGAAAAGAGGATGAAAGACCCAGAAAGAGGAAGAAATATGAGATACTATTAAACAGAGAAAGAGAAACAGAACTTCCTGCTCCTTGTGGTGGCCTGGCTTCTTTGTGCTTGTTGCTAGGATACGATAGCTATGTGGCCTGGGATAGGAGGAGGGAGAAAGTAAAAGTCTCAAAGATGTACAGTGTTTCTCTCTTTTACTCCCATAGCTACATTGTAATTGTCCATCGGTTAGAGTCATTTATACAGTTAACAGTTTTTTTTTATTCCACTTCCTGAAATTTGTAGATTTCTTGTTTTTCTCTGCATATCATTCAACTCTTGTTAGTGGGACAAATCAATCAATTGATTTTTGCTTGAGAAATGACTAAAAACCATTATTTCTTATCTAAATAATCACTGAATTGTCTGTGGATTTTAAATAATCGATCAGTTGTTGTTTGTACTTTAAATTTCCAATTCTTAAGCCGGAAACAGCGTTTATTGAAGGGTTGTTGGTGTTTGCAGCTATTTTTGAAATGAATACGATGAGAATGAACATTTGAACAAAGAAACTCTTATTTCTCTCCTCACTGACTTTTCTAACCTAGGCGGCAGCAGCATGTATTTCATTTATGTTTCTCAGCTTGGTTCCCGCTGTCCCTCACTAAAACTATATGACTTCCTCCTGCTTCTCCCAGATTGCCCGTCCCCTCCACACACACACACTCTTCCTAACCTCCCTCTTCTCCATCTAACACTCAGTTCATTCTAGTTGTGACTTTGTGTGTCATTGTTGGGCTCCTTTTTGTTCCCGGGCTTTATTTAGCCATTGTTAATCACTTCTCTGGCCCCTAACCACCATTCAGCCAGTTTCTGATGAGCAAAGTACTATAACAGAGCAAAGAAAGCCACAATAAACTCGCACAGTGCTTCATTGACTTATGTGAGGATTTCTCAAAGTTCATCTTGTTTCTCTGTAAAATCCCTTCCATGGGATTCGTCGCTGGGATGGGCGATTTGACGCTCATTAAACAGGAATGGAGATGCGAGTGGGGCGTGTGCGATGTATGCTGTTGTTTGGCTCCATGAACGATCGGATACACTGTATGTTCTCGGGTAATCAGAGTGAGATTTACCAATGCACACTCTCTCACGCACAAACACTTGTCCCCCTCAGTCGGCACACTGACACATTCAAATGTGATGAAAGCCATCTGCTGAGAGACAAAAAAGTGTTTCCAGTGTGTTTGTGTGCACTGGGTTTGCTTTGTCCACCATGCTGCTGTGTCATGTGTTGGCCCACGTTTTGCTTTTTATAAGCGATTCCAAATGCTGGCGAGTGAGTGCCCCCATTAGTTCGTGTGTGTGTGTGTGTGTGTGTGTGTGTGTTTACTGTCATGACTCCCCCATGTGAGGGAGTTCCATCACAGTTTAGCTGCGTTTATGGTCTACAGAGCTGCTGTTGGCAAGCACACAAAGGTTTTCACAACATTATCCTAGTAAATCTAAAAGCAAATGTTCCTAATTCATTCACATAAACAAAGGTGTATTCATCATCATTTTTTTTCTGAGGTTTTGGGTGTTTGAGAATGAAGGTATTCACACAAATTCAGCTTGTAAGCGGCAGAGACGTGAGTCATGAATCAAGCTTTGGTTTGATCCGCTGTGCACAAAATTTCTTTATATATATGCTTGAAAACTACCGGCTTCATGCAGTAGTTTCATTTCCTGTTTTAAAATGGGGAAAAAACACATTTTGAACCAATGTCAAATTTAAGTAATAAATTGTAGCTTTGCTATTACTTCATTTCCGTTTTCATTGCCTTCTGTGGTTAAGTGTGCATTAAAAATACATTTGACAGGGAATAGCTGCTGATAGGGGTCTGTGGGGGGTATAACTGAGGTATTGGACCTCAGGTCTGTGTGTCAGCCTGTAGTTAAACCACCAGCAGGAATATTTATACAAGTGGCAGCAATTAGTGTGTGATTGAGAGGTATGTGGAGATTGTGTGTGAGTGTGTGTGCAGATGTGTGTGTGTGTGTTTTAACATTTTGCCGGTTGAAACAGCTACAGTTGAGGTGGTTGAGTATGTTTTGGATTGCCCTGCTGCAACATATGTGGTCACTGCACCAGTAATATGAAGCAGGGCCATGTGGTCAATAAAATTACTATTCTGTAACTTACTTCTGATAGATTTCTTTAACCAATTCAAACGACCTATTTGCAGATAAAAACTCACACACAACGTTATGAAATTTACATAACCCAAATGTGCATTATGTTACCTTTTTGCTTTAGTGAAACTGAAACTACAGCATGGTAGATTCACTGGCACCAAGGGTTGTTCACGTTGTGCACTTGCACATTTTTAAATTGGATTCGGGCTGAAACATGTACAGGTGTGTTTGAGAAATTTCTATTTTGAGTAAAAAAAAATTTGAAATGAGAAAACAAAGTGAAATACTCCCCTATAGATGACTGCAGGAATAAGGGGCGGGGCCTTAAAGACAGGGGCTGAAATGGCCTGTTTCCGAGGCTGAACTGAGGGGCTGTGTGGAAAGGGAAGGGAAAAATGAAATAAATAAGGAGCTTTTTTGAACTGTAAATCATGCAAAGATGTTCCAGTAAATCCCCACATTATAAATGGAAACCTAGGAAAAAAAATGTTAACAAAATTGGAGTAGATGTCCTTGTTGACTGGTTTATTGACTATGACTTCATTAATTGTTTCAACCCTACTTTAGCAGCGTTATTTGCTGAAATTTAATCATCGCACTTCAGGCAGCGCTGCCTTTTACACCACGTTTGGAATTGCATTCATTAACACTGTTGTGTCCACAGCTCTCACATATATTGGTAATATGAAATACAGTATCAGTTTTGTGCATGTGCCTGCGTATGTACGGCACTGTATCTGTATGCGTGTGATTCCTGCATGTATGCAGGGATGTTTGTGTGAAGAGTTGGCCACTGCCCGGAGGTTGATTCTAGCATCTTGGCAGCAGCTTGTCCTGATGACATATTTACTGAACAGTCAGCCAGCTTAGGCCTTGGAAGGTGATGAGATAAAATATAAATCTGAGCTGTTTTTCCTCTCTTTCTCCTCATTTCTCTGCCAATCTCACTCTGTCTCCGAATTGACGTTATTGCTGTTGCGTCCAACTCAAACTCACACAGCGTTGAAAAGGTCTTGGATAGTATTACTCTTGTGCCACAGGAAAACATTAAAATTGCCTTTTTTTTGTACTCCATTGAAATACATACTCTCATACCGTTTTTCAAGTCGACCATAAAATTAACACCATTCATGCCACATCTGCCAAGGACCAAAGCGGCTGAATTTGATTCCCTTGCAATACATAATCCTATGTTAACCTCTAAACATTAACCCATTTTACACAGCCTATATGACGAGGTATTAGATGGTATAGCACTAATATTACTGGACAACAATGAGCATTTTTTTTCTACTATTCTCCAGCTGTGTTGTTAGATTGTATTACAGCCGGATGATGGAACTTAAGTATGGGCCTGTAACAGGATCTATATAGATGGCCAGATTTGACCTTAATCACCCATATACCCTCCACTATGGACACAAGAGGAGTGATGAGACTGTATACGATGCATCAATGTGAACTGACCCAGTCTGCTTCCTGTAAAGCTGACTGAGCAGAATAGACAGACGAACAGTGACCTCTGACCCCTACTCTGCCCCCCCAACCTGCACTCACCATGGCAACGCCTGAAAGAAGCCATCTCCATTTCCTCGCCCCTTTCTCTCTCTTTCACACTTTTCCTGCTTCTCCGGCTCATTGTTACCAATGAAAGTAGTGTTTTGGCTTCACTAAATGTCAAACTGACCTTGTGTGCTCTGTACAACAGGAAGGCCTGCCCATGTACTGTACTGTAGGTTCATGCTCAGTGTTTGATAATGTTCACTTATACTTTTTTTTTTCTTTTAAAAAAATATGGTCTTGAACCATTCCTGCTTGATGGCTGAGAAAGGAGATATGCAGCGACGTGCAGCGTTTACATTAGATTCAAACTCACAAGGTTTCAATTAGATTGTATTTGTCTCAGCATGAAGCCACCAGGATGCCACAGTCATGATATTTGTATTAGACAGCTTTGACCTTTCCGGTGTCACCCTCTCTTACACATGCACACATACTGTACAGTTGAGCTTGCCATAAAAGAAACCAAGGAATTTGTCCAAGGGAGAGTTATTGGCTATCAGATCAGGTCAGGTGATGGAGAGATTCCACATTTCAGGCTTGCCGCATTGCTGCTAATGCACGCTCGTCTGCTGGCCGTGTTAGGAGAGCCCACAGCTGTATGACTGTTAACCACTTAAGCCCCAGGTCTATTTTTCAGTTTTCCTGCCATAAATTATGTGAAATATCTGGAATATCTCTACAACCACAAAGGTTATATACTTAAACGTGGTATCAAAAGAAATCTACAACATGTGAGGTGATTACAGAAGTGTCAGAATTAATTTATGTTGCTGTTACAGTGCAAATAGAGTTAGAATATTGCAAAAAAAACACAAAAACGTTGTGCTTTACTACAGATAAAAATACCTATTTCAGGAAAACACTTGAAATAAGCTGAACTATCTTAGTTCAATGATTAATAAGAGAAGAGTTGAAAATTGTAAAATCACACTAAGGATCATTATAGAACATGTAAAACATCTTACATTCTATAAGATGTTTAAAAAAGAGATTATAGAGGAGCCAGTTAAATAACAAATCACTCGCATCAAAATTAAATATCAAATAGTGGTTAGTTGCAGCCCTACTACTGATAAGTTCAACTATTTTCTTATTGTATTGATGATATGGATATTGATGATATATATTGATACTGTAACCGTAACATATGACATGTTTTGCTACATATAAAATACTTTATTTAGTGTTATAGCTGAGGTGTTTTCATGTGGTATATGTATAAAGCTCAATGCTGCCCCTGTATTAGGGGGGTTTGTAGAGCTGTGCACTTTTATTATACAAAATGTTTCCAACAATTGACATACAACATAGAGAAATTCATAATTCAGATTTTTTATTTATTTATCTGTTCAAGAAGACACTACATGACTGTCTCTCATTGTCCCCTGTGTGCATATGTCAGTGTTGTGGTTGTCAAACTGATGCTGTCATTTATTTTTTATCCAGTTTTAGGCCACAATTTTGCAATACATAAAAAATAATAAAGTAAAATAAAAAAACTTTACAGCTTAGATTTTATGGATGGAATGGATTTTAGTCATTGGTCATCTGGAAGTTATCAGAGCAACAAGCAGAGCATGTGTTGGCATTAGCTGAGGTAGCAGCACTAGATTTTTGATGTGAAACTGCTTTATTCTGTGTTTTTTACCTTTAATCACCGGGTCCATTTGTTTTGGAGGCGGATATCTGCAGATAATTCACCTGCCAGTAAAAAAAACCTCCTGAATGTCTGAATCTTATGCTATTAGAGACACTTGAGGTAATGTATGAAGTATGAAGAATGTATTGAAATCGCAAAATCTGCCAGACAAATCACAATCCAATTTTTCCTTACCATGTCTGTTTGCTTTGAGAGAAACCTCTGATGACCCCGTGCTACTTGACATCATCAACACTTGTCAACACAGTTACATATTGTGCATTTACATTGAGATGAAAAGTCGTCGTTATTAACATGACATGGAGAATGTACCGTCTCATTGAAAGTGTCTAACTGCATCTCTACTGTTATACATCATGCTAATAAACTATGTCCTCATGACACCCACATATGTCATTCCATTGATTTTATAGTTAACTGTTATGTTAAAGCTTCAGATTTTAGGAAAAGATGATTTATGATATTTACAAAATATAGTACCACTGTGGTGTGTATACTTCGTATGATTTTTCCAGTCTTTCTCTTTATGCCTCAGTTGCACATTCTTCTCCTTGCTTGGCTGCTGGGTCATGTAAAGAATTGGATGAAGAGACTGAAATCTGTCTTTGTCTCTGCAGATGAATAGTGTGCATGTGTGTGTGTGTGCGTATGTGTGTGTTTGTCCCACTTGATGAATAGGGTTTCTATTCGCATGCTTGTGGAACAAAGCTACTGCAGAGTTCAAGCTACTGCTGGATATCCTGTTGATATCACACAGGCCCATTCTTTGGACTGTGTATGTGTGTTTGTGAGTTAATTCACATAGCAGCCGTTGTACTGTACAGTGCTGCTGCATGGTTTTGGGTGATTACAGATTCCTTTTGTGTAGCTTACAGTGTGTATTTGTGTTTGTTTTCCCTGCGCCTTTTGTGAGCAGGATTCCTCATTCTAGCAGCATCCAAACCACTGTCCTTCAAATGTCATTGTCAAAGTCCTGACAGAGCATGTGACTGGCATATCCAGGGCGGACAGGAGCCCCATCACTAGTATCACTGTACATAAGCAAACTCTTTTCAAGGAATAGCTGTATAACTCTCCAGAAAGGAGTGAAGAGAACAGAAACTAAGAAGCAGAAACTGACATTTTTTTTCCCTTCCACCTTTCATCCTTTTACCCTTTTACCATGTCATGCCAGTAACAAAGAACCTTTAGTATCTCTGTCACAGCAGACAATCAGGGGACTGTGGTTGACAGGTCATCATTTTTTTTCAGAATTGTCTTCTACTTTCAAGTCTTACAGCGTGACTGATAGTGTTATGTCCAAATCCTGATGATTATTGATAATGGGCTGTGTCTAACGTCTGAGATACGCTGCCTGTGTGAGCAGTGCACCCATGATCTACATAAAGTAGCTTAGGTTGTGGAAAAAAAAAATCAATATTGGAACAGGATTATTCAAGCAATTATTTTTTTTAGTGACACAATTTATTTAGTATGAGTGACTAAAGTTTTGTTTGAGATGGTTAAAAAGATTGGTTGTGTTGCCAGGTAGATATCATCTTATAGCAAATCTTGTACATTACGTTGCTATATATATATATATATATATATATATATATATATATATATATATATATATATATATATATATATATATATATATATATATATATATATATATATAGCAACGTAATGTACAAGATTTGCTATAAGATGATATCTACCTGGCAACACAACCAATCTTTTTAACCATCTCAAAAAAGATGGTTAAAAAGATTGGTTGTGTTGCCAGGTAGATATCATCTTATAGCAAATCTTGTACATTACGTTGCTATATATATATATATATATATATATATATATATATATATATATATATATATATATATATATATATATATATATATATATATATATATATATATATATATATATATATATATATATATATATATATATATATATATATGCTCTCCACTCACTCACGCACTTTCACTCACGCTCTTGAACTGACTCTCTTTCAGAAACTGTAATAAAAAATGTCAAATATTGTTTAACTCAATTACATTATTCTGGATATGATTTGACATGCAAATTGAAATCTGATTAAAATTCAATTACATGCATAGCCTTAACCTAAACCATAACTTTATGTAAATGTGGATTGAGCAAAATGGTGCTCTTTTTGCTTGAAACACAATACGGTGCAATTAAAATACATTGCACAGCGTCCTATACACACAATGAATGGGGAGCATCGAAACCGGGGATGTGGTGGATGTGTACCTGGAGTTTCTATTTTTTTTTTCTTCATGCTGTGGACAGTTCCCAGCAAAATCACAGTGAACATTACCTTTTGACAGTCATATTAACATCATACCAGCAACAGTGACCATAGTTTCAATCAATATAACTGTAAAGACACGAGACATGAGTCAGAGACACTGCAAACTCAATGTAGAAAGAAAGCAGTAGTTGTAATAGATATATATATGTATTTTACAACTTGGATAGAGACTAATTCCACTAATTTTAGTTAGGTGGCCGGAAAATGTACTTGTTCTGCCACGAACGTTTATACAAAAGTCCAAGAGCAGATATTCTCAAGTCTGAAGTAAGTGTGTTATCTTGGTACCGTTCACTTGTTACTTTATCTCTGCGTGTACTTTTGGGTGGTTTCATTAGCTCAACAGGAAGTAAAAGAGAGAAGAATGGAGGGAATTCTGTCATATAAGTGAGAGGGGGGGGGGAGATAGGACAGAGAGGCGAGTGTCAACAGGGTCATGTATTTTTGGCTGTCACTGTCCTCTGCTGTCCTCTGCACACACAACCATTAGATAGCAGGGACAGCAGTGCATCACCCATACATTCTACAGCTGGGATCCCCAACAATGCTGTTTTTCAAACCTTTATATTCATATCTGCGCATTCAAAATATTTCAAATATTTTCTGTCCAGCAGCTGATTTTTATCTCATTAACAACAGACCTACGCAGCAATGCTGGAATGCTGCGGTCGCTGCAGGAGCAATGCGATTCAATTCAGCTTGGTGGATTATTTACATGAACTATACCCATTACAGAATGTATATTTAAATGGGCCAATGTTAGTCCAGAGTAGATGATTTATCAGATGTGTTATCAGTGATGTTATTCACAAAAGTTAGGGTTAAGGTTTGAGGTCTTATTTTTTTCTTTGATTGTTTGGACAAACTCATTCTTAACATCCTAATAAAAATGTCTTTTTTAGTAGGATTAGTGATCAATCAAGCGGTCGCTGACGGTTTATCAGTGATGTGATGCTTTAACTACTAGTGCAGCGTTTTGATTAAAATTTTAAGAATTATTTAATTCAGATTCTCAAGATTCAGAATTGATTATCCATCTTAAAATTGATCCAATCCTATTAGGTTTTTGAACTGTTATCTATATATCTATATTACATGAATGTCCCTTTACTCAGTTTATTCCTTGTTATTGATATTGTGATAACATAACATAGTGTGTTTCTGTTATTTTAACCAGCTGCCTGAAGTCCTCGTTTTCAACAATGGAATACAGGCGCATATCTTTGCAAATGAAGCCTGCAATCGTCTCAGTGGTTTTGTGAGAATATGCAGAATTGGGTGTAAGTTATTGTTGTAGAGTTTCATCTGTTGCGGTCTGGTGGATGGATGCAACGTGGTTCCTGAGGTTGGTAGGATTTCTGTAATACTTTACCTCCATTTGGAATGCTTTGCTAATTGCTTTGCTTTTGTCAAGCATATTTTCTTTGTCGTTTCTGAAACCGAAATGTTGCAAAGGAGGAGTTTTCAAAGCTTGGGTAATGTTACCGCTTCTGTCCGATGCTGTGTTTGTTGTTTTGGTAATCTCGGGCACCTGTGTGATTTCAATGACGTGGCCTGTGGGGTTAAAGTTCACCCCCAGGAAAATATTAAAAAAAATAAATAAATCTTACTTTTGGAGTTTTTAAATTTGTTTTTCTTACAAATAAGTTAAATTCACAATATGTAATTTTCTGCCGCTAAATGTCAATCAAAATCAATCAAGCAAAGCAATAACAAAAGACAGAGTTGAATGGAGCTGCAAGGGATCATGGGATTTGCTGCTAACATTAGCTCTCCTAATAATAACTTAAGAATCAGACATTCAGGAGGTTTTTACTGTAGCAGAATTATGTGCAGATGTTTCCTCCTCTCCAAAGCAAATCCATTCACTTAAAGGTCAAAAACACCAAAATATACCAGTTTCACAATAAATATGTGTTTCTACGACTCTGCCCGTGGTGCGAGGATCCAGATTAACACATATAAACAATAACCAAGATCTCAAAAATGACCTTACAAAATATGTCTTAAAAACAGGATAAAAAGTCAATTTATGACGAACTTTGGGTCGATGAACAAAACACTGACACATGCACACAGGGGACATTAAGAGGCAACGGTGTAGAGTCAATTAAATTGACAACGAAATGAAGAATTTCTCTATATTGAAAATGATTGAAAACATTCAAAATATATTGGATATTTTAATTAGTGAAAAGTGACAAACCAGACCTTTTACTATTTTGTAACCTGGTATCTGAACCGTTTTGAAGGACTGCAATGAAATAACTACCATAAATGGTAAGGCATCATTTGCTTCATCTTAAAATAGATGTTCTCTTACACTAAAGCTTCCCAGCACAACGTATTTGCGGCATGTAATTCTTTCTTTGCTTTGTTGTAATTCATTTGTGTTGGCGAGATGTAACAGAATCGTATAGTCCAACAATGTGGTTTTGATTTGGCAACATGGTGAGAGTGAACCAAGAGCTCTGCTTTGAGCTGGTGTGTGTGTGTGTGTACGTGTGTGTGCATGCACATGTGTATGTCCAAGTATGTCAGTGTTGCCAGCTATGACATGCATGATGTAGTTGCATATATGAGCCAGAATAAAAATCTTATGTTACCTCATCATGCTGTTTGCCAAAATGTACAGTGAGACATCCTCCAAGGGCAAGTAAGCTAATCACAAAAGCATACTAGCAAGCTTGTTTTTCATCACAGTTTTGAGTGACGCAACCAGAACTCAATGTTTCCAAAAGAGAATAAAGTCATAATTCGCAGTCATCAGGTTATTTACTGTGAGTGGCAACACAAATAGAGATAAACAGTCAAAGAGCTTGTGGTTTGTAATGGAACTTGTCGGATTCGAGAATGTATAGTAATGTTTCGCTCGCAACACTGTCAAGTAACTGACAAACAATAATAGGAACAATTGTGCTATAGCAATAGTTTCAGCACACGCTACAACAGATTACAGTTATTGTTGCTGAATCATTTAGGTGGAGTACATATAGATGGTGAAATCAGCTGTTTGTATAATATTGTTCTCCGTGGAGACTGTATTGCCTTATATCATTACAAATTAGTACACACCATTTCATCATATTTTTATATGGTGCTACAAAAAGTCCTAAAACAGCAATTGGTACAATTCACATACTCAGATTTTCCAGCTTTAAGTTCTGTCCGAAACATTTGGAGGAATTGGTGCCTGGTGCCTGGTGCAGGCTGATTCTATCGTGGAGGACCATTCACCTTCATTGACAAGTGGATGTATGGATACTTGTTTTTAATTGCTCTGGGCAAGATGATAGAGGTCATGTTTTTTTTTTTTTTTTTTTTTTTAAGAGGATAGATTGAAATATGATATGAAAAAAAACAAAAACCATTTCTTGTAATTACTTTTTTTGGCAAATATAGTACAAAGTTAGTGTATTTAGAGTAAAGTCTGTAATATGTATATTATAGGACTAGCAAGTCATAAAATCATATCATATGACCATTCACCTATATAAAGATCTGCTGGAACTCCTAATGAGTTCACTTATAAAAGTTTTAGGCACCATCTTTTTAGAATCACTATAAACTTGCTGCAGTGGGTAGCGATGTTGCCTCACAGCAAGAAGGTCGCAGATTCAAGACCTTGGTCTGTGCGGAGTTTGCATGTCCAAAACATGCTGAGGTTAATTGGATATACCCGTAGGTGTGAGTGAATGGTGTGTGTGTTTCATGATAGACTGACCTTTCTGGGGTGTATCCTTGGCTCTTGCAATGTAATGCTATGGGATTGACTCCACTAGACCCCTGTGACCCTAATAAGGAATAAGCGGGTATAGAAAATGACTGACTGTAAACTTTTGGACCCATATTTTACTGATGATAAAGCTGTGGTGAGCACGGAGTCTAATCTTGGGTGTTTCTGCCAACATTTAATATTTCAAGTCAGGTCATTATTCACCAGGCCAATTCTATTGAAAATGTAATAATGTTTTATTGCTCTACTTGAGGTATGTGCATCTATTCTAAACAACTATATACAATTGTTCTTAATGCTGAAATTAAGACTTCCTTTTAACGTAAAAATGTGTGCTTGTCTTAATGAGGACAGTGTGTTGCTCCGAATTTTCTGCAGTTGTAAATTGACAAAGTAAAACTAAACACAGAACAAAAAATGTCTGTCTCAAAGGGAATTTGGATCCAGTAGTGATTTCCTCTTTATTTTAAGCAGTGTTTTCCAGAGATATGTAACCTATTTACAGAAGTGGAGACAGTTTAAAATCAGTTGTGGTTTTTCAACAAACATTGGACTTAATTGTAGAGCTGCAACAATTCTATTCTCTATAGATTATTCGATAAACAGAAAATTAATCTGCCACTATTTTGATTAAATGGTCATATATTTTTTTATCCAAAAGTGTCAAATTTTCAGTGGTTACAGCTTCTCACTTGTGAGAATTTGAAGCTTTTCTGATTTGCATGATAGTAAGCTGAATATCTTTTAGATTTTAGACTTTTAATTGTATAGAGTATAAGTAAAGAGTGTGCTCTGCATTCCTGGTTGTATTCAGGGTCAATCTACAATATCAAAAACCAAACATGGTTTGTGGTAAATCCTGCAGAATCCAGAGGAACCAGAGTTATTGTTCCATCAGCTATCATGGCTTGATATGAATTCCACTGGATGTGTGACATATACATGTTGCCATACCTCATGTAACACAGGTTTTATGTAAGTAAAATAACTCCTTCTTAACTGTCCCCAATAACTGAATGTAGCAAATCCACAGCGAATCTATTGCTTTGTGAGAAATGCATGAACAGATGAAGAAGTGGATATTATATAGTGGACTATTAGAATACACATAATTATAAACTGATTACATAATAGCTTCAATGGATGTGAGGCTGCCTTCTGTTTTCCTACTCCTCAGTCTGTGGTTTGATGTTTATAAAGGAGAGCACGTGGAGTGTGGCCGGAGGCAGCATGAAGAATTTAACAGCGATGGGCACGTTTCACTCGGAAGGTGCTGAAAGGGACTGTCAGTGGCAGGAAGGAGAAGACGGAACAGTAAGAAAGGAGAGGGGAGGGGGAGAAGGAGGCCCACAAATGAGAGAGAGCAGAGAAGTGAGAGTGAGGAGGAGAGCGTAGAATGAGATATAGTTTTATGCAGCTCTCTGGACACATAGCATGACATCAGTGCTGCCAGAGCTGGATTTGATTCCCACTGAGGCCACCCATGCAGAAAATAAGGTACTCTTGCAAGCAGGCAGTGGTTTAGAGGAGGACCACAGTCTAAAGGGGTGATAGAAAAGAGGTATAATTTTGTGACATGAAGGAGATCAATGGAAATGTCTGTGCTGCTGATAAGAGCAGAGAGTTAGATGCAGAGAATGAAGATGAGAGAGAAAAACAAAGTGTAGATATGATTTGTCATGTTAACGTGTTGATTTACTCATTTTAGTCACTGTCCTTTATATAATTTAAGATACAATATTGGATGAATATTCAACAAAAGCAAGAAAATAGAACAAATAAGAAATAAATAAGAAGTGTGATAACAGTACAGTATAGACCTTTTTCATAGCAGCTGTTTTGACATGAAATTGTAGGGTGACAGGTGTAAATCACAGTAATTAAAGGTACAGTATGTAAGATTTAGCAACATTCAATGGAACATACTTGGCAGGAACAGAATATAATGTTCATAATTTGCATCCATGACACTAAATGCTGACGAAAACTTCACACTGTACCTTTAAGGCTCTGTACTTAAATAGAACAGAACCGTCATTAATTAATTAGTAACTGTGGTAGCCTACTGTTTCATGCCAACCTGGCTACTGTGAAAGTCAGCCTCATTAAATTATTAACGAGTACAATTTTTCTGTCCTATGACCTAAGACCCTGACACATCAGCTTAGCTTTCACAGGGTTGTTGAATCACTAATAATAGTATTAGCCAGGTGCTGAGATTTCAAAGCTGAGGACACACACACACACACACACACACACACACACACACACACACACACACCATCAAAGAGGTGGGCCACACTCTGCTTTTATAACAAATTCTGTGCTTTCTCAAATCTAAACATCACTACAGACCACCTTAAACTGTATCAGAGGTTTTGCAGGCTGCATTAAGAATGTTATTTAATACTTAACTCCTCTTTAATCACGGAACAGGAGATTTGTTTATTTATTGATGATCAAACTTATGATTTAAAAAAAAATGTTTGTTTTTGAACTTGCTTCTTTGAAGGGAAATTTTAATTTACTGAAAAAAGTGTTGAATTTGACAGTTCCTCAATCATCATCATCATTCATCAATCAGCACTGTCCACACTGTGATTTTAAGCTCTAACTTTGTTCTAGTTTTTATGTGTCACTCAATACCTAGGACTACTGCTGGTGAATGATTTTTTTTCCCCTTACTAGATACTGGCACTCCAAAGCTACAGTTTATCCTTCAAGGTCAGAGTGTGGTCTCAGTTTGGTCAGACTTCAGTTATTTTGACGCTACGGAGCCACTGTGACTCACTACAAACTGACATCCTAAGATGTTTTTTCTGACTCTGTCCCAAGAGAGAAAGTGGTGTGTGTCTGTGTTTGTGTGACATGTGTGGGTTTCTGGCAGCACATGCAGGAGCTGCTTAGGCCTGCGTTTCATTTCTGCGACTGGCAAACTGCAAAAGATCTTTCCACACACACACACACACACACAGATCTACATAGAGAACCTGTGGTATTTACACGAACATGGCCAATTATGCTCCGTCTCTATGCTCACTGTCCTTTCCCTGACTCCCATCTGTCTTTCCATGAAACTCTTGATTTATCCTCTCTTTTCCTTCTCTCTATTCCTCTGTGTCCTTGTCTGGTTTTCATTTGAATTTCTATCCATAGTTTACCAAAATGTCACTGAAATGCATGTTTGTTGTTGTAGGTTTTGTGTAGTTTCATTTCCCTCCTATAATTAGCCCTTTCATCAATGTAAATGATCTATAACTCCTCGATTTAGTCTGTCTCGGTGTCAGGGGAAGGGAGAAGGCTCTCTCGATTTCACTCGGATCCTATAGTGGCTGATCTCAACCTGTCCAGCAGCAACAGGAAATATTATAGTGAAGGTGACCCTTCCTTGAGTTTAAATGGAGGAGAAGCCAAACTTGCTGTAAATGCTGGTCTCCTAGGAGCTCTTAGCGCCTCATGTATTATTTGAAAGGCATCCATCTGTCCTAAGCTTTTCACTGCCTCACTTGGCTAACGTGACTTACGTTTAATGGAACTTTTTGCACTTTTCAGCACACACAGACGGCACAAATCTCCCCACAAGCCGTCAACCTTCATCACTGACACCACTGGGGATCCACTCACAGTATCCGGCTGTCTGCGTTCTGGCTTTTTCCACTCACTCTCAATTTCAGCGTATTTAGACCAAAAAAATAATGTAATACAGCCAGGACAAGGAGTGATATCCACTTACAGGATTAAATTTCAGTTTTAGCCTAGGTAACCGAAGATGTAAGTGACAATGTGATGCTTTCTTTTACAAGCCTTATTTAGCTGATGGCTGAATCCTTATGAACTCCCACGGAATATGGTGCAATTTATATATATAATGGGATATGGCTTTTCCTATTTAAAAATGGGATCAAAGCTTCCTCAACAATAAAATAACCGCTTCCTCTTCTCCTTTCTCTCTGTTCTCGCAGGTCTGTCAACGGCTAAGAGGAAGTTTGCTGACTCTCTCAATGAGTTTAAATTCCAGTGTATCGGGGATGCCGAGACGGATGATGAAATATGTATAGGTGAGTTTGCTAATATGAAATCCTATACATTCACTTTACCGACAGAGGAAACTCCTAAAATAAACAGTAGTCGATGCGCTGTCATAAATATATATTTATAGTCACTGAAACAGAACAGTCATGTCAGCAGTAAAAGTAATCAGCTAGTTTGATTTTGAGACACATTGTCTCGAATTATCTTCTTTGATTTTTTTTATATCAAAGCTGTTAGTATTTAAAGCTTTGGATGTTGCAGTCCTATTGCATAATTTTTAGCCTTCACTCTTTGTCTGGCTTTTATCTGAATATGGTTTCATTTTAATGTTGAAAACCATCATCTAATATTCTATAACAAGTAAGCCCAGTAATATAAGGTGTACAGTACACTTTACAGTGTAGATTTATGCTCATAGTCTATAATTAAAAAAAAAAAATAATAAAAGCATCATTTACGTCACACATACAGTCAAGATTATAATTCTGAATGTTTCCTCAACCTCTATAACGAAACACAGAATAAAAAGTGACATGTTTCATAGCTCTTTCTTAATCCTGTTGACGTTTACTACTCTCTTTTTACAGCAATGTACAAGCATTAAACTGACCCAAACGTGAAACATATCAGTGTGCACATGAATGTCGTTTAATCCTGGTATAAAACTGGTGCACATAAGAATATATTTAGTGAGTCCATGAACCCATCCAGGCTTCTTGGTGCTCTTTTTGTGTGAAACATGCAGCAGTCCCCACCACACCCTCTCATGCTGCCTGGCTCTGCTTGTGCAGGCTGCAGCCCCTCACTGGCCCGACACACCCACTACTGTTGTTGAACTATCCCCTGCTATCTTTCCTGAACAGCTTGCTGCTTAACTGGGCCACGCTGTTGTTTTTAGGATATTCATAATCATGTCAAAACGTCTCTCAGAATGATGATTCCGCTCCAAACTGATTTCCAGCATATCCATTCAAATATGTGAGAAATGCATAAGAATAGGCAGCGTTACTTTCACTGGCTCATTATCTCATTGTAATTCTCTCAATATTACTATTCTATGTGGTTGATAAAGAATGTGTGATCACTTACTGAAAGATTTGACTGCATTTTATGAGCTTTATTAAACAGTTGTGTTGTTTTTAATACATTCCTTGCATAGTCCTGAGGTTCTGCTGCTTTACAGTTGAATCAAACTTCGTAGCAAATCCTGTAACTTGAAGTCTGATGTTGAAAATCAGTCTGTACTGAGAGTAAGATGGTGTTGTCATGTGATGATACAAAAAAATAAACATGGGCCCCACCGTCTATATGCACGTGTGTGGGATTTTTCATATGCTATTGCACATGTTGTACATGCTCAGTATGTAGTCACTATGTCTGAAGAACAAAGTGTGTGTGTGTGAAGTGTGGACAGGGACGGAGGCAATTGAAGTGGAAACTCTGACCCAAAACAATGTAGCAGTACCTCGCCTGCCAGCGAGTGGGGAAACAAGCACTTTGCTGTGCTCACTGTGAAAGCACCATAGAAACAAACCCTCTAAATTGTGGTTTCACGTCCAGGTAATTACTCTGCTGTGTCATGAGTTTAGTCAAAATTTGTAAGAGGTCCAAGAGCAGAGACAAAACATCTTCATCGCTGCCACCTCATGCCAACTTTCTTCAAACCCTCTCTGTTTGTGTGTGCCTGTTTTTGGGTGTCCCTCTCATTAATAATTATTTAAAAATGCCAACTTTTTCTCTTTCTCTCTCTGCCTCCATGTCTGTCCAGCCAAGTCTCTTCAGGAGTTTGCAGCGGTCCTACAGAACTTGGAGGATGAGAGGACACGGATGGTGAGCGTGTAACGGATTGTATTGAATATGATGTGGTGGGTTGTCGATTGGACAAGGCTCAGGGAATATATTGATATTGATTGGGCTGTCAACTGTTATTAACAGAACCGTAATCAATCAGATTCGTTTGCCAAGCAGCACATATAAGGAATGCAATGTTGTCCAGATGTCAACAGAAAAAGCAATAAGCATGCACACAAATATTACAGTGACAATCATTTGGATTGTATCGAGCACTGATGGAAATTAACTTAAGAACATTTACTCAAGTACGGAATTTATGTACAATTTTGAGGTACTTCTACTGAAGTATTTCCATCTGATGCTAATTTATCATTCTGCTCCTTTACAGTTCAGAGTGAAATAGTGCACTTTCTACTCCACATTTACTTGACTGCTTTAGATAGGTTTTTAAATGATAATTCTAATAATTTGTTCAAAATGAATCTACATTCACTTTTTTTTTTGCCATGTTCTTTGTGTGGAAATGCTTCCTACATGTGGTGACTGAAAGCAACTAACATAATATAATAATCTGCATGATGTCAGTCTGCATAATATGTATTTTACTTAGAGAGTAAGACTATTCCATTTTACTTTTAGTACTGTTGTAAAAGATCTAAAGATTTTATCCACCACTGTTAGTCTGTAATAATATATATATGTATCTATAACGTTAATTTCATGTGTATTTTTGTGTGTGTGCCTGCAGATCGAGAATGCTAACGATGTGCTGATTATGCCTCTGGAGCGGTTCAGGAAAGAGCAGATCAGTGCCGCCAAGGTATAGTAAACAGCGACTGCACAGCCACATGACTGGTGACAGAAATAACTTCTGCATGGGAACGGTGTCCATCAGTATTGATATGCTGGCAGTGTAACATAAATCAGTAAATCAATCAAATCCTTCTGTTTATTCAGCAGAGCGCTGGCAGATACTACCATATAGCACCTCCCCATCACTACCACTTGGTTGATTTTACTGCAGTTGATTTGAATGATTGATTAAATATGCACTACAGATATACTGGATCTTTATGACTGAATGTTACCTATGTAGTAACTGTATGCTGTGTATTACTAAAAGTGATTTTCCAATTTGATCACCGGAGCTGAACAAAAACAGCACTTCTAATGCTTATTTTGCCTATTTAATTATGTTTATTATCCTTCTTTATGGTGCACATTTTACAAACAATACAGAATAACATCTTCATTAAAATGTATTAGAATATTTCAAACTTTTTAAAAATCCTTTTGAGTGCTTGTAATAATAATATCTCTTCATATAGAGAATATTTACTACATTTTTAAAGGGAAGCCCTCCCCCCCTCATGCTCCTCACGGTGGTGCCATCACTACATGACCTGGATAGGAGATTAGAGGAATACATAATGCTGCCATAAGATTCCTATGGGGGGTGGGGGTCTCATAAGCCAGCAGGGCTCCCTTGTGGCATCGCTGTTGTTGTTGTTGTAGTGTTTCACTGTGTATAAATCTTGACTGAATGCACAGGAGGGCATGGACGTACTGAATTAAAAAAAGTGAGTAGGTAAACAGGAGGATGTTTCCCTTTTTAGTGTTCATAAATATTCAAAATTAAATGAAAAGGTTGGACAGGACAGTCGAATCCCACATGTAACTCAAGATTTATTAGAAAAATAATACTCTTTTAGTAGTTTTTTTCTTATTCTTGTTCAAGTTAAACAATACATTTTTTAACACTATACATGTTTGGGAATCCCTCACCATGTGCAGCAAATATGCAATATTTTTTATAATCCCTTGCCCTATGCAGTCATTAGCCCTAGGACCTAGAGGAGTAGCCATGGGGATCCCCCCTAATACATGTGGTATTAAACAGGTTATCTATGTATACTGTTCTAATCCACCCCCCTTTTACAGCAGGTCATTGTTTGATTGTGACATGGTGGCCAGATTAAGAAGTGAACGCATAATCTGTGCGGTTAGGTCACCATGAGCGATGTACTAATCCCAGTTTAGCCCTAAAAGAACCGACAACATCTTCGCCTGGCACAGTTGCACCTTGTCGTAAAGCTTCAGAGCCGGGAGTCCTCCAACACAAGAGCAGTTTAAAGGGAATTACAGCGAGCGGATAAAGAATAGTAGAAATATGTTTAAAACATGCTGGCTTTATTTAAAGAAAACGGGTCCAGGTCCAGGTTCTAATCTTATTCACCATGGAATTTACGCAAATCGAATTGTGGCAGAAGGAAAGCCGTAAAAGAGGCATTGCACAAGTAATTCAACTTGCCCTGTCAGCATAAAAAGTACATTGCTCTTAAAGCATAAGGACATGAGTGTTGATAACGTATAAAACAAATACATCAGTCATACTGATCTGAATTAACACCCTCGGTACAAAGTCTTTGAAATGATCTCCTGCTGTTAAAGTTTTGTTTTGACAGTTGCTGTTGTTGCATGTTTTAAATAAGACAAACAGCACAACAAAGATTCATGCCATGTGCTGTTTACGGCCACAGGCAAGGGAATAAGGATGTTTTGGATGGCTTCATGTTTCAGCGGGACCTTCTAGTAATTGTTACCATGACAGAACTTTTGTGATGTGAAGAGTTCAGTGTCAAACTAGATTGTGGCTTTGATGAGTCAATCTGGTGGCAGGACATGATCCCATACACAAGAATTTCATTTCATCCATCATTACCATCAGTGTGTAATCTAACTGGGAGGATATTGCCACCTGCTGGCCGAAATAGGAAGTGTACACGATTGGAAATATCCCTCAAGTGTAAATTCTTTGACCAATAATTTAGGTATAGAATGTCAGTCAGTCATTTTCTATACCTGCTTATTCCTCATTAGGGTCGCAGGGGTCTGCTGGAGCCTATCCCAGCGTGTTACGGCGAGAGGCAGGGATACACCCCAGATGGTCGCCAGCCAATCGTGGGGCACACACACCATTCACTCACACACTCACACCTATGGGCAATTTAGAGTTGCCAATTAACCTGAGCATGTTTTTGGACTGTGGGAGGAAGCCGGAGTACCCGGTGAAAACCCACGCAGACACGGGGAGAACATGCAAACTCCACACAGAAAGGTCCCAGACCCCGGACCAAGGAGGTCTTGAACCTGCGACCTTCTTGCTGTGAGGCAACAGCGCTAACCCCTGCGCCACCGTGTCGCCCCGGTATAGAATGTACCACGGTTAATAATAAAAACATGACATTTCAACTGTCTGCACTTTGTTTTTTGCCAGTTTTATAGATGATGTCAGAAACTATCTTTCTCCTTTAGATGTTTAAACATATGTTCAAGTCAACGTGAAACTCCTAATGAGGGAGACGCAGGAGAGAGCTGCGGCTGCATTAATCATCACAAACGTGACTTCCACAGTGAATTTGAAATAGTTAAAGAGGCAGACTTCTAACAGAGGCCTTGTTGTTTAAAGGATCGTTCATCATCTCTGATGCGTTCCGCAGCTGTTGTCTGTTCTTCCTCTGGCCCCGAGGACCCCACTTGTTGTCGAAACGACCTTGGCAATGAAACACCTGTGTCACGTGACTGTCGCTGGGGGTGGTCGTGGACTTGTCCAAATACCGACTGACAAAGCATTATTTTGTTGCTTTATTTTTTTGGCAAATATCTCTTACAAGAAGAATGGGGGGGAAATAAATTCAAACAAACATAAAGACAGAAATATCTGGTTTCGGCAAAAGAAATATGACAAATGAATGTAATTCATTACATTAATGGAGTGCTTCTCGTTGAATTACATAATTACCCATATAAGCCTATTTTCACAGATCAAATTTTAACTAAATGTTAAATACATGGCAAATGTTAAACATATGGCTTTGTCATGTTCAAGTGTCCCAGTAAACCATGACATTGACAGAGAACCAGTAAACACAAAAGCAGGACCCTGAAACTAGAGAAGCTAAATAACATATGTTGTTTCTTGAAGTGCTGCTGAAAGTAGTGAAAGAAGTCACCATCTGACATGTTTTCTTTTCCTTACAAAGGATTTTATTACAAAAAGAAGTGTCAAAATGCTAAATCTAGGAACATCTCTGAGAGGTGAATTCCAAATCTCTCTCCGTCCAGTCAAGCTAAACCCTCTTTTATGTATTTTGTTATTTAAAAGCCAACCCACCAACACATCCTAAAGGATCAGTTTACTTAAGGTTATCTGACCTACAACCTTTTGACATGGGTTTATTACTGTTTGACCAAGAGCCAACACAGACCCCCCCCCAGTTCTGCATGACATCAGACCTCAAAAGCTTTATACAGTAATAAATACAGTTAATCTGTACTAGTATTCAACAGTACAGATTATAGGATGGATCACCAATTAATAGTAAAAAGGGTAGTAGTTTTACTGCCATTATTAACTATTGCTTTTATTGTTTTTTTCTCTTTCACTAAATATACGTCTATTCCAAATAACATGTTTATGTTACTTATTTATTATATATATTTATATATTATATATTTAGATTTTTTTTTTTAGCATTTTTAAAGGTCCCGTATTGTGATAAGTGAGAGTTTATTTGCTTTTTGATGATAAGAAGGGGATAGGTGTTATATGATTGCTGTCTCCTGTTTCAAAATCCACAGATATGCCCACAGCCTTTATTCAGTTACTATGCCTAAAATGAGCTGTCACAATGAACAATCACCAATCAATAATCACCGCCCATCTGTCATTCACAGCCATTCAAATCAGCCAATCAGAGGAGATGTTTATTAATATTAATGAGAAACAACAAGCATAAATTATGGGACCTTTTTTCATTCCTATCTTGAACAACGAAAACACAAAATATTGTTATTCTATTATGCCCCACTTTTTTTAGCTTCCTTGAAAAGCTCCAGCCTGCTCCTGTTTTGAGTTGGGATAAGGAATCCTAATAACTTACAAACAGATGCAGAGTAATAATACCACAGGGTCTCAGAGGGTGACAGAGGGAGACCTACCCTGCATTACTCCTCCTCCTACTCTCTACCTTTTCTTCCCCTGTGTTTTTCTCTGTACTGATCCAAGTCTCCTCCTTTAACTGTTGTTAATTAGTGTAATGATCCTAAAGTGACTGATAATTACAGTACAACCAGTAGAAACATTCTTAAAAAATTAACTCCTCTCTACTGTCTTCTTCTTCTTGTATGTTTCTCAGAACACTCCATTTTTTTTCTCTGCATTTTTTAGTCCAGTACTCTTGAATACACATCCTGTTCTATCTGTCCCTGGTTTATCATCTGTCCATCTGTCTGTCTTTTATGTCAGTGAGCTCAGTGCTGATGAAACAGCCTGTTGTTTAATAAGCAGCTGTGCTCCCCAGAGGAACTATTTCATACTGGACTCCCTAAAAAATGGAACATATGATGAGGGAACGAAAGATAAATTCACATCGCAATGAAGTTTGCATTGCTCCCTGTTCTCAAATCCCACGACCATTTCTTTTTCCAACTTTACAAGCAGCATGGTTGATTGCAGATGACTGATGAGTCTGTTCTAATAAGAGTGGAATTAAATGAGATATCTGAGGTGTAACGGCAACAAAATATTGAGAATGAAGTTCCATGGGAGGTTAAATTATCTTTTTTGTTTTGTTTTATCCGTTACAGGAAGCCAAGAAAAAATATGACAAAGAGACAGAGAAGTATTGTGCAGTACTGGAAAAGCACCTTAGTCTTTCGGCAAAGAAAAAAGAGTCACATCTGCATGAGGTAAGATGTTGTGTCTGGTAGGAAATATTTCTCATATTTTCCCATGAATATCAGCAAGTCCCGTTTTCTCAATGTCCTTCCCTGATGTAGGCGGACAATCAGGTAGATAACGTACGGCAGCATTTCTACGAGGTTTCTCTGGAATACGTCTTCAAGGTGCAGGAAGTGCAGGAAAGGAAGATGTTTGACTTTGTGGAGCCTGTAAGTTGACACTTGTTTTTTTTTGTCTCCTTTTTATGTAATATGCCTATTTTCTAAACTCTTCTTTCCCCCCAGGAGTAGTCTGTTTTACATTCACTCACACTGACAAACCCACACCCAGCAGCTGTTCCAAACTATCCCAGTCTTCTCTGAAGAGCAGCAGAGGAGTTGAGTGGTTTGGAGCTTTTTGGTGCCTTACTTGAGGGCACCTCAGTGGTAATTGCTGTGGAAATGAAGACAATTTGTTGCACATAAACCGCACAAACCAGATTTTTAATTTTGCAGTTGAATACATATGGCTTTGTTTTAAGTTTTGTCTTTTTAAGATATTAAATTAGCTCTGGTCCTCTTCACATTCTAATACTTAACATTCTCCTCCTCCACTTGTCCTCTACCTCCTTCTCACACATCTGCAATTATTCCCCATCTTCCCTCTTTCATTTCCTTTGTCATCATATTTTCCTTTTCTCTCCTTTCTTCACCTACTCAACCTTCTTGCTGTTTTTGTCCCCTCAGCTGTTGGCATTTCTCCAAGGCCTGTTCACCTACTATCACCATGGCTATGAGCTGGCAAAAGACTTCAACCACTTCAAGACTGATCTTACCATCAGCATACAGAATGTAAGGTCACATGAGACACACACACACACACACACACACACACACACACACACACACACACACACACACACACACACACACACACACACAAAGCACAAGGTACTGTCCATGAATATCTTAATGCCATGAACAAAAACCTTTCTCTAGAAAGACTAAAATGGAAAACATACAGTAGTCTTTTAATCTGCAGATTATCCCCCTGTCAATGCTTGTTGTTCATTTTTCGGTCCAATTTTTGAGTGCTAATGATCCATACGTCTACTTCAGATTCAACAGAATTGTTTAGAAGGACTTTACTTTTTTTGTTGCAACCCTCAACTGCAATCCTTAATGTTAAAATGTTACTCAGGTAACCTTTTTTCACATGGAGAAAAGATTTTTGAAACAAAACTCCACAGAAAACAATTTTGGAAGACTTGTAAAAGAATATAATCTTCCAAATGATAAAAAGAAATAGCATTTTAAACCGAAATGTCACAATAAAACCGCAAAAAAGGTGAGAGTATAATTACACCTCCATTTCTCGAGAAATATGAAAATTATAAAGCTTGAACATTGTGGTGCTATAGCAATGGCCATTGCTTTTCTGTTCGTATTTCTTATTCTGCTAAAAAGGTGAGTATTCCTGCATGTTTGTGTTTGGACAGACGAGGAACCGCTTTGAGAGCACACGGTCAGAGGTGGAGTGCCTGATGAGGAAAATGAAGGAGAATCCCCATGAACACAAGAGTGTCAGTCAACACACCATGGAAGGATACCTGTTTGTACAGGAGAAGCGTATGTATCTGTCCGCTCATGTGCATGTGTGTGTGTCTTTGCATTTATCTTAAAAAAAGGACTGTTCTTAAAGCAACAGATACACAATCTCTGAAATAAACTGTTTAAATAAACATTACATGGAAACATGTATGTGTGTATGAATTGGGACATGCATATTTAGAAACTTGTGTCTGACACACACACACATACGTTACACACACATCCTGTCAGAGCAGCAGGACAAACAAAGCATAATAAACCTATGGTTGATGATGGAGTCAAGCCTGATCTGTTGGAGATGTGACAGCAGCTCTGACCACGTGCGATTACCATGGTAACATACCGAGCACCACAGCTGGCCTGACCGATCTTTTTATTTTTTTTGCTCACCACCCCTATTTCTATCTGTCTCTCTTGTAGGCTCTTTTGTGTCTACCTGGGTGAAGTACTACTGTACATATCATCGTGAGCCTAAGAAGGTCACCATGGTCCTATTTGATCCTAAATCAGGAGGGAAAACGGTGAGTAGCTCTTGCCATGAAAGTATACATTTGAGGTCTAACTGTCACAAAACGGAACACTCACTATATGTGTCCCTAATAGTGCAAACACATATATTCGAGTTTAGCACACACAAATGATCCATACAGACATACACCTACTCTATCTATAGTATCACTACTGTATCCATAGTGTCACCCTCATCTGTTATTGTGTTTTCAGATCTGAAGTTGGTTTTCGACTAGTTTGTCCCACTGGGCTGCTCTCCAATACTCATTAACACGCTCTGCTCACTGCTGAGCACACAACAAGCTCTCACTGTGTGTTTGGCATATTTGTATTATTCCCAATACATGGCACAATGATACATGATATTTTCAGGCAAGCTATAACAGAGTTTGACATCAGAAAACTGAAATATTTAAAATTGCCAATATAGTAAAAATGTCAAATTCTACATCTTTCAGTGTTAAGACAAGGAGCTTTTTGTTGACATGTGGTTCCAGTTCACACCAGAGTACAATCGTACAAGGAGTTCACTGTTTTAATAGAAAGATATAGCAATTTCCAGAGCAGCTGCCTTAATAGACGAGTGTGTCTTTCTGGCAAAATATGTTTTGAGTCAGCAACATGGCTCCATCTGTTTTGGGCTATTTGTTGTCACTCTTTCCACCTACATACTGAATAACCCACAGCTGATGCAAATTCATGCCTGTTTTCTGAAGGTTGAGAGTAGAATCAGAAGCGCCGGACATCACTGAACAATGATTCCTTTGACTAAAAGCAAAAACAAGTAGGATTTTCAGGTAACGTTCAGTGGCTCGGCTGCTAGTTCCTGCCCGAACCCAGTACACTCACACAAGATGAGCCTCTCAACTCCAACACAACAGGAGTATTAATAGAAGCCAGTTTCAGTCTGCAAGAGTTTCCAAAAGTATTTCAACGCTAACGCACGCAAATGGGAAATACAGTCAGTACTTATTTGAAGAATGAGTCTTTATGAGTAAGAAATAGACTGTTTCTGAAATATCATCTTAATGAAATTATGTTTTCTTTGCATGTATCTTGTTCTCTTTGTTAGGGAGAAGAGGAGAGCTTCACCCTTAAATCTTGCACCAGGAGGAAGACGGACTCGATAGAAAAGAGGTTCTGTTTCGATGTGGAGGCTGTGGACAGGTGAGTGTCTCATTGTTTCCTTCTTTTGACATTAAACTGACTCCTTTTTATGTTTGTTAACTTTAATTCTTTAAACATTAAAATATCTGTTGGTGTACAAACTGTCTCTCTAAAAACCCAAATCGGCATAATGCAAAAGAAATGTGGCCTTTTGGTGAATTTTAAGGTCTTTGATTTTTAACTTCTCCGCCGGTTATTACATTTCTAGCATAACATTAAATTCTGCAGCAGGAACAATTTTGATTAATTCTCTTGGGGTTGATTTGTGAAAAGCAGTAAGTAATGATCTATTTCACAAATCATTTCACACATACAGAACAGTCCTTTTTAGGTGATTTTTGTCCCTAACAAACCAGCAACATCCAAGACTTTTTGAAAAAGAAAAACGCAAACCAACGATACAATGAAATATTTAGGGATTCAGCATCCACTACCAGTTCAGTGACTGGCATGAGGTGCTTTTTACATGGTGTAATTACAGCTAACAGACACATAGGGGTGCTGTTCAGTTGATTTCCACTGAAGATGGAACATAGTGGTTGTTTGTCCTCTCAGGCTGGATCCCCTGCAGCTTTGCTTCCTACACTCCTCTTCCTCCTCTTGCTCTTTCTCCCCCCACACTGCCTACTCCTCAACTTTAGCCTTACCTCATTGAGTCAACTCACCTTCCCATCATCCCATCCTCTTGTTGTTTCTCGTTCCCACACTGTACCTTTATTTATATAGCGTGTGTACATCTGTAAATGCGTTTGTGTGTGGTTGTTTAAAGTGGCATAAGGGAATGCAACAGATGTTTCATTTGACACTGTTTATATGTAAAAGGGTTTGTTGTGCAGACTTGCAAAAATATATTATTTGTTTTGCACAATTTTGTGATGTTTTGATTGTATTTATTTGTGTATCTACTCATGTACAGTGTGTGGCTGTGGAGTGTGATTGTGTGCTGGATGGACTGTAGTGATTGAAGGACAGTGTGTAGTTGTGTGTGTATGCGCGTGTGTGGACACAGTGTGCAGTTCTGTTGACTGTATATGACTGATTGGAAATCTATAGAAGACTGGGATAGACATGAGTAATGAGGCTGTGTGTATCTGTCTGTGTGTGAGCACATTGAAGATTGCTCAATCAGGATGATTTACCTACAGTAAGTGGATTTGACAAATGTGTTGCAGGTAAATATGCTTTGCTCTTAGACAAGACTGAGATTTGTGTGCAGGGATCATCCTGCATGTGTTCCTCAGAAAAGGGGCATCGAGCCTTTTAAACAAAGTATTTTAAATCAAGTGTATTATTGCTCGTCATCCGTATGAAACAACACAGAATATTTGTTCAATTGAGCAGCTACTAGTTTGGCGTGTGCTGTTATGATGGTTTACTGCGGTTATGATTGTTTACTGCTGTAGTTTGTTCTGAGGTGTAAATTACTGCATGCATACATTTGCATGTTTATCTTTGTGCGTGTTTGGTCAGGTTTGTTGATAGTATGTAACAGATAATGTTTGCCACTGACCTCCGTATTTGATAAGCCAATTTGCTCTTTGTGTGTGTTCTGAAGGTCGGGGGTGATCACCATGCAAGCTCTGTCAGAAGAAGACCGCAGGTTGTGGATGGAAGCTATGGACGGGAGAGAACCGGTAGGTTGCCACGGTTACCAAATCGTGCATGTGCCGGAGATGAATAGAGAGAGATGGATAGACAGAGAGAGGGATGGACAACATGTCTCCTAAACAAAACAAGAGCTCTGACAATGTAAATCATTTTTATAAAAATGCGTCCAATCCAGGGGCTCAGGATTCCTCTTAAGAGTTGCTGAATCTGAGGGAAGGCAAGGTTATCAAAAGGATTGGAAAGGGCTTTTTTCTTTTTTCTTATGAAATACCTAGTAGTTCAAAAGCTTCAGGTCTTTAGCAATTATATGTTTTGAGATGCTAAGAAGAGAAAATAAGTGTGTTGATGGAGCTGCTCACAACTCAAAAAACGATCAGTATGCAATCTATGATGAAAGGTCCTGAAAATGCTTGAAAGTTGACTGACAGATGTCACAGCTAGTGTCCCAAAAATTCATTTTTTTTTTCTTGAAACGCTTTTTGCTCTAAGGCTGGAAGTGTGCCGCTTTTTCATTTAGCCATGTTCGTGTTCCAACACCTCCCTCATCCTTGTGCCATTCAAATGTGGCAAGGTAATCAGCATTCATAAAGTCAACACAAGCTTCGACAAGCATGCTGAGCTCAGGCATTTTGCAATAAAAAAAGTTGGTGTTCACATTTCACATTTAAGTTCTTTCCACATTTATTGATGTTAAGACTTCCCTGCTCTGTGGCTGCTCCTTCTAGTCATTCACCATGATTAGTCCAAACCACCACTGATCACAGCTACTTTACACGATGCATCCAACTCATCCTGAACATGCCACCCACAGACAGATTTTCATTACTACATTTTATATATCCTATTGTTATTTAAATGGTAAAGTAATATTGTGAATATGTAAAACAACCCCCAGAAATGACTCAACAAGAGATTGAACATAATTAACAAAAGCCGGTAAGTTGTAATAACAAAAGGAAGTTTACACACAAAACAACAGAACATAACCAGACTCCCAAACACACCCCAAAACAACTGTTAACTGATGGGCTGGCCAAAAGGAACAAAAAGGAAGGAGAGAAACATAGGCCAGGAGGATCTGGTTTCTCTCCTCTAACTCTAAACCACATCAACTAAACCAAAAAGAAAGTTGACTGCAAAAGAACAAGACTACTGAATCTATCATAGAAATGAGAAGAACAACAATGAAGCACAACAAAAAAAAATATCCAGTGCTCCTGCTGCTGCTGCTGCTGCCACCGCTGAGGTGGACAAGATGGGGGCCAAGAGCTGGACGGTCCTCTATATCAACCTTTCTGCCAATTAGCCAGATCAGCTAGACCTGCTCAAGCAAGAACACACATGAGAGTCAAAGAGTCACAAACCTTGGCCAGCAGGGGGGGAGCATGTGACAGTGTGCTACTAGTGATGTGTTTCAGCTCAAAGATGTACACAGAATCTTAACCTTTCCATTACCATGGAAACTGAAGTTATGAAGATCGCAAACAATAAATGGGACGTTTGTTTATATTCTTCAATATCTTGATGAATGACATTTTTTCTTCATAAGGGAAATTCTCAGAATTTGTTCGCAAACATTCAAAGCTTAAAAAGGCTACAGCATACATATAGCACAACAGAATATATTCATTTTTTTTGTAGGTGAACAGTGTGAACAACTCATTGTTAGTTATTAACCTGATTTTCTAGCTGAAGGAGTTGGTATTCATTTATTTATTTTTTTTTTCAGGTTTACAATCTGAACAAAGATAACCAGGCTGAAGGCTGTAAGTACCTTTTTAATTGGGATTGATCAACTGTTTTTAAGGGCAGAGAAGTAATTATTGCTTTCATTTGACTTTCTGTATTGGACTAAGATATATAGCTCAAAAGATATAGCATGAATGTTACATTGAAATACAGCTATTCAAAAATATCTGTATGTCTTTTTGTTTACCAAAATATATTTGTAATTCAGTATGAAAATAAGATGTTTGCACATCGTTTTAATCTTGCTGTGTCACCATTTTCCCAACAAGTTAAAAAAATGTAAATGTAAAAGAGTTCACTGTCTCATTTTTCTGCGAATCTCACACATTCTCTTTGGCTCTTTCCATCAGTGGCCCAGCTGGATGTGATTGGGTTCAACGTGATGAAAAAATTCATCTATGCAGTGGAGACTCGAGGTGCAATGTTAACTCTGATCCTTTTTCTTACATTCATTCTGGTGTTTGGATTTTCTGCATCTCTAGTATGATAAAGTACACTGCAGGCTCCACTTAAATTGAATGCAGGTCTGAATAATTTTATGTCCCACCGCAGTGGTACAGGGTCCAGACTCCAACCAACATCACAGGATTGTCAATACTTTGCACGTGTTCTCACTTTATATGTATATTTAAATTACCTATAGCGTTATCACAATGAATTCAACATATAGGATACTACATGCATAAAAACATAGGCATATGCACTTATTATGTACAAGTGGCAGCCACAGAAAAGTGTCTTATTTTTACATAATTAGATTTAAGATGAAGAGACTATTTTCATAATGTGGTGGATTGTGAAAATAAGTTGTTAAACAATATCTGGACAATCTGTGAGAACAGCACAGTTGTTCGGAAGGAACCTGTTTCTTAAACACACGCTTGTTAGTAGAGGATGTTTTCAAATGACAGGTGTCAGAGGTCATCAGTGGGATTTAAACCCTCCACCCGGCTGAGAGTGTTATGATGCATATGGACGTTCCTCTCAAGATGTATTCTTCTAAAATGTCACAGTAAATGTCCACATGTGCAGTATCTGTACATTTTCCTATCATCAAGTACACACAGAGCATCCATTAGGACACAGTCTTCAGCTTCACACGGCAGACACAGTTACATTTAGATGGTACATAATGATGACCTTATATATCTGACCTGCCAGGAATGTGTATGAAAATGATGATCAAAAATCACATGTTAAGGTAAATGTAAATGCATTAAAATGCTAAAAATGCCCTGAAATGCCTTGAAACAGTTTATTACAGGCCATCAGGAAATGTATGCTGAGTATTGATTCTCGATTTTTCTTTTATGGTGCAAAGTTCAAAAATACATGTCACAAGTCTTGTTTGACTATGGTTCTTTTTTTTCTTTTTTTCACTCCACACCATGTATTTTAAGATTTATTTAAAGAACTCCCGCACACTGTCAATCACTAGGAAAAGGATGAATTTACTGTTACCACGTTTCAGTACTCAGACCTACATCAGTTTTTTTTTTCTTTCTTTTTTTAATCTGATGAAGGTCTGAGTTTTGTATCGTTGTAACATTAAATTCATCATTTTGCTAGTGATTGACAGTGTGCAGGAGTTCTTTTTTCTAATTTCAGTGCAACTTTTTTGCCTCTCCTGTGCACATATCCTCTGCCTTGGTGTGCACAACCTCTTCCTTTTACGATTTGTTTTATTGTTTCGTTATAAAATGTACCTTGCTGATGTAAATTAATATTCTTCAGTAATAATAATGCAGTAAGTATATAATACATAGATGAGTAAGCGGTGCTGTAAATACTGTTTTTAGTTAGTTTGGTTTCATATTTCCATGGAAAAAGTAAACAAGCTCTACTCATCATCTTCCCTCAGGTATTGATGAACAGGGGTTGTACAGAATTGTTGGCGTCAGCTCCAGAGTACAAAAACTACTAAGCCTTGCAATGGGTAAACGCACAAACATAATAAATACGTGCAAGAAACACAAACACACACAAATTCATTAAATACGTTCAAAATAATCGATCAAGTTGAATATTTTTTAAGTTGAACACGTTTTCCCTCTCTCCCTATTTGTGTCGCTCAGATCCTAAAACATGTGCTGATGTGGAGCTGGATAACCCAGAGTGGGAGATTAAGACTATGACTAGTGCTATCAAGCACTATCTCAGGTTTGTGGCAGTTACATAAATGTTACATAAATGCAGAAATGAGCTATAAAAACGGAAATTGCTCTGATACAGCTCTTCGGAGTTCCCTGCTCTTCGACTCCCATGTATTTGTCATAGAATTGTGTTTCAGTAGTCAAAGACCCAGAGTGAATGGATTTATTATTCTTTTCATGACTTTGAATTAGTCTTTTCATTTGGAAATTATGTCACTTTTCTTCTGTATTCCCTTAGAATACTTGAATAAATGTGTATTAGCGTTCGTTTTCTTTTATTCCTACAATATTTGCTGTGCTTTTTTTTGTTGAACCTGTGTATATTTTATAATCTACCTACCCAGGTTTCCCTGTTGATCTTAAGATAGCAGCCTTCCACTTTGTATTCTCCCAGTTGCACAAAATCATACATTCCTAGTACACCCTCTTAGCTTTTGACCGCTCTATAGCATTTGATGGTTAAATTGCTACCTCAACAAATTGGTAATGAGGGAAGGTTCAGGACTGTGGGAAGCCATGAATAGACAGCCAAATTAAAGGAAAAATACATGAAGGGAAAGAGAGTGTTGGTGTTGAGGCTGTGCTCACTCTACTGTACCTGAATGAATCCAGGCATAGGCATGCAAATGTTCACATATTCATGCACATGCACACAGATTTGCAGATTCACTAAAAGACCTACTACCCACACTCACAACACACCAGACATTTATATACTCCATATATTAGATAGATTTCTATATACAGTTATACAGCAGAAGAGAAATTGACCATGCAACACAAGAAAGATTTTTATCTCTGCAATCTTAGATGACTGCTCATGCAGAACTATTTATATTTATTGTTTTCACAAAGCAGAAAAACCTTGAGCTCTCGTTAAATTTTCCAAGATGCCATTCTCCAACCTACTGTCTCCTGTGTTTCCAGAGTGCTTCCTGCTCCTCTTATGACATACCAGTATCAGAGGAGCTTCATCAAAGCTGCCAGTGAGTATTTTTCTTTTAAGTCTTATTTGCCTGTCAAATGTGACCCCATGGAGTTCAGTTGGCAGAACATAAGACAGCCTCTCCTGCAGTTTGAGGTTGTTAGATTCCCACTGAGGTTACCCACATAAACACATACAGGCCCATATGGTTTCTGAACTGCTAAGAAGGAAAGTCTTCACGTAACCTTTGGTTTGTCAATTTATGTTGTTGTGTATGGTTTAAGAATGGATTGAGTATGGATTCAAATTTTTTTAATTTTGGAATAACCTCAACAGACATTCTTTCTCCTCTTCCCCAACCAATGAATGTCTGAATAAAGAGATTTTGTGAGCATTCCTCCTCAGTTTAATTTGGAAAATATGAATCATCATGTGAATGAGGTCAGGATTTGCTATTAAACTAGTTGCCGGCTGCAAATAGAAAGTTCACCTGCTGAGACGCCAGCACACCCGCTGTGCCACTAGGGACCCTCCAGCTCTGGGAGTTGAGCCCCTGTTTTAAGGTGTGTGTTTGTGTGACACTGGATGCATCTGACTTGCTGTGTGAACAGTTTTTATACAATATTTATAAGAGTTTTAAATTCCACATAAAGAGGAAAGGCTCAGGGAGATGATCTAAAAGGGACAAACTAGTAAAAGCTTAGTGTGTTTAGGTTGGTCGGGTCAACTAGCAGCTGCAATTTTTTTTTTATATAATCAGCATGTGATGGGTGTGGTGTATTTAGTCAGGATAAATAGTTTCATCTTGAAGATATATTGGCTAAACTCTCCAACACTTAGTGCAATCATTGCACTTTATTACAGATTTTTGTCATGTGGCTGCTAGGATACAAAATAAAAGCTTTTGGAAACAGAAGCTGAGACAGAGACTCTGCATGCTGATTTACAGTAGAATATAGGATTTTATACATCTAAGCTTTGTCTGAGCATGTTGATTTACAGTAGAAGTAAGGCGCATGTAACTTGTCTTTGTACGGTCCAATTCAGTTCCATGTAACTTCCTTTTGCTGGAAAACAAAGGTTTATTCTAGAAAAGCTCATTGCAGTTCAGTCTGCTAGTCTAGTCAGACCTGCTGTGTTACAGAATGTGTCAGTGACCTGTTCTCTTTGTTTGCTGATAGCTAAGCCTCTGGAAAGCTGAGCTGACAGGGGAAGGAACTTCAGGAAATGACCGCGTGTCTCTGGCAACGCCACCAGGAAATGGCCACATAGTGAAGCCAACTGGAGAGAAAATGAGAAAAGTGTGTTGATGCGTGTATTAGGATAAAAGGAGTAGAGCGTGGCAATGTCAATGTGGCTGTTTTGATACAAACCCAGGCCAACCATGCTATATTAGATGCATTTGTGGTTTTGTAATGGTCATAAAATAGAACACGTCAACTGGAAATCGCATAGGTGTACAGATTTTTATTAAGGCCGTCAATCAATGCAAATATTTACTCACATGATTGTCTATAGTTAATATTTTGCATACACCTGTTAACAAATTATGATCAAGGGACATTTTGCAGCGTTTATACTCTTATCAGCATGGGAGTAGACAAGATATGCTTTCTTTATGAAAATGTATGATTTATCTATCTATAAAAGCAAGGAGCGTCTGTGTGTTTGTGGCTCGCATATCTCTGACTGTCGGATCAACCTCAGCTTTCAAACATAGCTTGCACATGGCAGGATGGTGTGTACCCTTTTATGGATTTTTTTGTTGTTATTTGAAACATCATTATTATAATTAAATTATTTATTTGTTATTAAATCATTATCATTACGATCCCTGGTGCATTGTGGTAATGTAGGGGTAGAGTGCTTGCCATATACACGTAGAGCCTTTTTTCTGAAGCAGTCAACGGTAGTTGGAGTCCAGGCCAGTGCGGTCCTTTGCTACATGTCTCCCCCTCTCTCTTTTCCCATTACTCCCTGTCTGGCTACTGTGTAAAGCTTCGTATCGCAGCTCCTCCACATGTTGCTTCCCAGCACTTTAGTTACAATTCAAAGCTCCATTGTCCCGTTTCTTCCTGCACCGTTTGTGCAGCCAACATAACGAAAGTATTGTAACATCTCCCAAAAAAACACACACACACACACACTAAGATGTTAGCAGTTTTAACTGCTACTTTATTCCTCACGCTAACACAGGTCTTAATCCGAGACACGTTAACAGACCCCCCCAGGAAATCCCACCAATATCACCTAACAGAACACATTCTGGGCCTAAGCTCATTTATTTAGAAACACAACAGTAACATGCCCAGGTCATTACACTATACAGGAAAAAGTATGAAGTAATAGATTTATCATAAATCCGGTATTACTTGGCCTATCAACATAATTTTAAAATAGATATGTAGATTTGTAGCCTTTTTCTTACAATAACTATAGTTGCATGTCTCTCCTTATCTCAATGTATGTCCGTGTCTTACCCAGTGTACAGTTTCTCTATTAATACTATGTAACAGCTCAACACACCCTCATTTGGCCAAACATAAAAAAAAAAAAATCTACTTAACCTTCCACTTTTCCATAGGGATACATACTTCCTACGGGGACTGCGCTGTTTGTTGTAAATCAATTAACAATAATTGTCAGAAACCCTCATAGGTTTACTTTTCTAAAAACAACACAGGGCCACATTGGCCAGCTAAATATTCCATCACTTCCTGAATCCCTCACTTCAAAAGCAAATCACACAAAGTAATTGTGTCCAACCTCACATGGGAGAAATAAAAGCCCACAAAAACATCCTCTTGTGCCCTGGGATAAAAACAGAATAATACAACATGAAACAAACAATAAATAAGGTGAGCAGGCGATGGTGGAAAGGGATTATAAGAAGGACGATTTACTTTCGTTCTTCATCTTACAGGTTCTTTGATATGGTGGTGTATCTTTTAAGTGCAGTCGTCGTATGCAATCCAAATTATTTCATGCAGACGCTTGTTCGTCCTCCACAATGTTAACTGGTCTGCTGGCTGTAGCCACGTTTAGCTATTGCTGTTGAAATCTGGCTGCCTGTAGGTTTGTCCATGGATTTCGATCACATACTTGTTTGTTGCAAGCGGGATCGATTGCAGCTAACAAAGCTGCACCCTTCTCTTGACTTTAACTACAAATAATCTTGTCATGTTAGAGGGATAAACTACACACGAGGCAAGGAATCGTTGCAACAAAACCGGCATTAATGCCATCAAAAAAATCTGGTAAAATGATTTAAGTTTTAATGTGTTATCACATTAACTTCAACAACCCTAATTTATATCTCTCATCCTGCCCTGGTTTTTTCCTTCTGTTAAACTTATGCTCTCTGATTTTCCCCTGCCGTTCATCAGTTTCTGTTTTATGTGGGTGTCTGCATTTGTGTGTATGCAAGAGTGCGTGTGTGTGCGTGCGCGCGCGAGTGTGTGTGTGTGTGCAAGTTTTTGCAGGAGCAACGGGGTGTTTTGAGGCCAGCGTCCTCAGTTGAACTCTTTCTTTCGGCTCCCTCCACCTCTCCCTCACGCACCCTCTCTGGCTCCGCCCGTCACCCTGCACACAAGCCTCATCTTCCTCCTGCTCCTCCTCATCTCAGCTTACTCTTTCCCATTCCGTTTTTTTTTTTTTTTTTTTTTAAAGGTCTGCTTTAAACCAAGAGCAGAGGTGAGGGTTGAAGAAAGGGAGGAAATGAAGTGGGAAAAAAGGAGAGAAAGAGAGAAAGATGAGGAAGAGGGGAAGGGGGAGGTTGACACCTGGATTCCAGATACCTGCCTAAGGCATGTGCCAGCAAGAAAAACAAATATACAGTAATTACTCTGGCTCCAGTTGTCGGGGTTATCTTGCAGTATCTCTTTCTCATTAATTCATCAATCCACTTCTTCTGTTTCAACTTTGATTTCTCTAATTTTCTTACTTCATTTCCATCTGACATTTTCACTTGCATAAGCCGCCTGAATTCCATCAGCTCTTTCCATTGGCCTTCATTTTTGTAAAAACTGCAAGGTGTTTTTTTAAAGGTCCTAAAGAGCAAGCTCAAATGTTATTCACTAATACCATTTCTCTGTTTATTCTTTATAACCTTTTAAGTGAGATGAAATGTTGATAACTGAGTGAAAGAAGATGACTGAGTTGGTTGTTTGAAGCTAATGTTTAGTTTGACATTGAGAGACTAAGATGTATGACACATATTTCACTGACTTTAAAAGGTTCCATTCCTCTTTCAATGCAGCTCAGCTGACAGTGTTTTTTGAAAACAGTATCATGTCTCAAGATCGATTACTCTCCCTTGTTTTAAAAAAACATTAATTAGTCCACCATCTGACATTTTTGGGAGTTTCTCTGACACAGCCTTCATTACAATGACTGGTTAGTTGTGCATTGGTGAGAAGGTAAGCATAGTTTGAATTTCTCTCCTAAGTTTCTTTTTTTGTTCTTCAGATATTTACTTTGTGAGTAACATTGTATATATTCCTTTATAAAGCACAGAAGACAAGTACTACTATTTTGCTTTAATTAAAGTATATCTATGGTCAGGCGAGATCTCGATCTTCTTTCCTGGACTCTGTATTCTGTTATGTTGACTTGTTTTAGGAACAACCACTTCCATTAACCAGAGAACCAGAGGTTCTCCATTATTGCTGTAAAGTGGTTTTACTGGCAGAAAACAGTATATCTGTGTTATTTAGATGCTGTAGAAAGCATCTATGGACAGTTGACTCAAGACATCACTCTCAACAATGGAATAACTCTGTAGTCAATAATTTAGAATGCTTTTTGGGCATGAATGGATGTAGGCAGTGTTATGTTGCTTCTTGCCAGGTGGTGTAATTTCAGCCTGCACTTAAACCAGTGGTCAACCATGATTCTGCATCACCTGCATGAAAATTCTCATTATGACCGGCCAGTTCCTGACATGCCATTCAGCTTCACAAGAAAGAGACTACACATAATAGGAAATTGAAGACTAGAGAGTGACTCCACTTATCCTCCAGGGTTTCGTTGGCAAGAAACAGATAAGACACCTTCCTTCAGTTGCTTTTATTGATTGTAACTGCAGAGTTAATAATTAAAGTTAATCATAGCCTGCTTTTACTTTATAGTTTTTTCCGCAATTTCAAACAATAGTATCATTACATCCATCCACCTGTCAACCAAGGGGAGTCATCCTCCATATATATATAATCTAACTTTAACCTTGTAACTGTGCCACTGCCTAATCCATTCTGGACATGCTAGTATATGTCCACTTTTCAATGTTCCATAAAATTCTCTCATTCTCATATGTTCATATGTCCAGAAAACATTCTCATTCTCACCAGATTGTGAAGAGTTAAACATCGAAATTACTGTGTAGGGGACATGAAATAGCAATTTTTGGCTGCATTCAGATGCATGAATTACTATGCTAAAAGATAGGAATGAATACTTGGGACATAGTCTCTTTATTTTTTTCATTTGAAGGATGGAAACTCAAGGTTAGAAAGGGAAAGAGTGTCTTTAAAAGGTCATGGTGATGGATGAGGCGAAGGCTGCATAGATAAATGACTTCTGCTTGTTGTAATAAGTAGAGTACTGACCGCAGTGTTACAGTAATATTCAGACTGTGGATTGTTCACGTGTATTTTATTTTGTGTTTTCTTTTTTGTCTTTTTCTTAAAGAAAAAAATCATTCTTTTTTATTTTATGATGATGATGATGATTATGAAATTTTTTTAAACAAAATCAGATTGAAGACATTACGACTGAAATACTTTATTTTACATATTTATATTTTGCCTCATCTTTTCTGTCCAGCACCTCATGTGCAGCTGCAATGCCTTTGTGACCAGAATGTGCTGGAAACAGCTCAGTTGTGGGTTGTGGAGGAGTGCTCTGCTGTGCTTAGGAAGTTGAGGAAGCAAAGTCAAAAGTTATAACTCTAAGAGTATTGCGATTATTTTCCATTCTATTTGAATTACTGAATATTTGCTAAAATGAACTGTCTTGCAAAGTATTACAGTCCTTTGACACAGCATATTTTTTTTAAAATATATGATTGTGATTGCTATTTAATAATTAACAAAATATTATGATGTGTTTGCATTAACCATAACACTGACTGTACTTACTGACTGTTATCCATAACACCAAATTCTGAATGTATTTTCAACAAATGGTAAATAGGCTGCACGTTTCCACCTAAACAGACAAAGTGCTTTTAAAATATGTGTCTGTCATTCACCCATTCTCGCAAATATTCACACACCAAAGCCATTCCTGACAATTGAAAGCAACTTGGGGTTCAGTATCTTGCTCAAGGGCACTTCATGGCATGGACATGAAAAACCGGGATTGAACCACTTACCCTGACCAGCTGTAATTAATGAGCCACAGCCGCCCACAATTGGATCACTGTTCATCTGGGTTAAAGTCTGACTTTCTACACTCTGAAAATCACCCAAAACACATTCTTCACATCAATGCCTTACTTAATGTAATAAGACAAGCAGGTACAAAAACACAATGAAGGGTAAATTAATATTTACTGCATTAAGTCCTGGGGGAAATCATATTCAGTTTTCCCGTTTATCTCACTCTTAGCTTCATTAGTGGGAAAAAATGGGAAAATTAAAGGATTAAAAAAAAAAAAAAAAAACATACATTCATCTCTTCACTTGGATAAAATTACCACATTTCCAATTGAATTCAATTAGTTTTTCTGTAAACCTGTGTTTATCCATCTATTGCTGTGAGTGCATGTGCCATATATGTTTGTTTCTACATTATGAGTGGAGGTTTAGAGGAAGAAAAGAGTGTGTGCTTCAGCATAATGTGTGTAAAGTTGAGGACCACCACAGAATGCATTATAGGGAATGATGGGCGTTCCTGTTTTCATGTGCATGCATCGGTTTGGAGCTATGTGTGGGTGTAGTGGATGTGTGCATACATTACCTTTTATATAGGCTCTTTAGGTGTGTGAGTGGCATTGTTTTTTTGTTTTTAGGGTGTATGTTGTAACTTGTCAGCCCTGTTACTTGGTGTGTGTTTGTGTGCAAGATGCTTTGCAGTCCTGTGTGTTTTGCTGGTCACTGACAGCCAGGGCCCGAAGGTTGATCTAGTGTGACTCTGTTGTCATCTCTCTATCGATCTAGATTTGCGGCCGTGACTTATTGTAGTCATTCATCAGCGACATGTCTCTCTGCCTGCCTGTCTACCTGTTAATCACTAGGACACAGAAATTCCCCACTCGCTAGTAAAGTGACACTCAGTAACCAATACTACCTCTTTATTTGACTCTGACTCCATCGCTCTGGCTGTCTTGTCTGGTTTGTGCATCCCTTGTGAAAATAAATACTCATCTAGTGTATATTCCAAGTGTTTCAGATGACTCTATGATGGTAATCACATCAACTCAGAGTCAAACCTCTTCTCCATTTTTTTTTATTTGAACTTTGTTTTATTTTAACTTTTTATCTTATTCAACAAAACTGATGAAAATACCAAAACTTGGGATGTGTTGGACCATTTCTCAATACTGTCCAATTCACATACAGGTTACAACTAGTTTACTTCATAGAATGATCGTTTCCTAAAACATTTGGGTACAGCAGTTTTTTGACAAATGTTTAACTAAACAGTGCATTTATTGGGGACTTTGTTTGTATGAGTGAATACACATTTGACACTGTAGTGAGTATTTAGGGCAGCAGGTATAGTATACTGTATGTGGGATTTACTTAAAATATACTACAGTGCCGCTGTTTATAGTAGTGAAGCAACATGTCATCCAGTGTGACTTACAGATGTGTTTCTATTACAATGAGGATTTATAGTACAGGGTTTGGGCTTTTCATGGAATTTACTGACAGTGGTAAAGTTATGAAGATCTCTGCATAGCAGAGCCACTGCATCAGAATAATATCTACCATATTTACCATCAATCCAAAGCCTACTGAAGGTGAAGCTATAGCCAGCTATTCGTTACAATTCTAAAGAGTATTACTTAGGTCTGCACATGAAGTTCTTGCAATAGTCTGTAAACAACTTCTTATGAAGAACTTGTTATGCATTGTCAATATTACAGCAAGAAGGAAATGATTCTGCTTGTTTGTTTTCCAGCAGTATACATACAGCTGTACTATAAAGACTTAATGATGAAGTCTTTAACTCCTATAACAGTCTGTTAACCTGTCTTTATATCTCTCTCTCTCCAGAGCTGGACAACCAAGAGGCCAGGGTGACCGAGATCCACGCTCTGGTGCACCGGCTGCCTGAGAAGAACAGACAGATGTTGGAGCTGTTAATGAAACACCTGGCCAAGTAGGTGGAGATATCCTACACATGGATATAGACTGACTCCTGCAGTCATTGTTATTTTTTTTTCCTGTTTTAGACAGTGTACGCTTAGAAACAGCTTAGTATTTAATTTGAGCTTTGTAGTTGAAACAGAAATGGAGATATCTGTCTCATCTCCTCTACATCCACGCTACTGGGAATCTGTTGATTGCTGTTGGTTTTCATCCTCGAGGAAGATTAGGTCATGTAATCTCTTGATCACATGTGTTAAGGCAGTGTACACTGAAAATAGAAAGTCTTCCAGCTACCAGGTCAAATTTATTTCCTGACTTATCCCTTGAAGGGAGGGGGTTAACGGTCACATGCAGGTCCTTCTGTGTGGAGCCTGTGTGGTTGTAGCCTAGTAATGCACTAGTAACTGTTAGTTTTAGTTCAAAATATACAAACAATAAATATACATTAAAAGTGGACAGCATTTTGTGGAAAAGAATCTCTTTCATCTAATTTACTTAAATTCACTGCATTTAAATGGAGGAGGCCCTATGTATTTTTGTAACATAACTCTTTTGAAAAACTTTAACTTTTCAAATAAATTTTTCCCAATATTGTTTGATCTGAAATTCATCAAATCGCTGCTTGCTGGGCGATAATAGGATGCTAGTCACCCTTTAGGATTAAAATTCAGTGTTTTACTTAAGACTCCTGCAAAGATTTCTTTTTTCTTTTTTTTTTTTATTCCACAGCAAGGCCCTTCCTTGACATCTATCACCAAATCATCACAATAAATAGTCCCTCCACTTCTCTTTCTGTCCCTGATTGTGAGCTCTCCATAAATCAAAAAACATCAGATCCTAAATCCAGTCTGACTCATGAATTCTTTTTGTTTTCCATGTAAATTCTAGCTCTTTCCCAGTCTCAACAATCTCAAATGTTAGAGGATACAGTCTCCCATTACAGTCTCCCATATGAACTCCTCCTCCTGCATCTCAGACATCATCCCCATTAAACTGCTGAAGGAGTTTTTTTCCACTGCTGGCTCTGTTATTTTGCTGCACACACGCTGCCCATGTGTGTGCACAGAGAGCTCAGTGAAACACAGACAGAAAAGAAGAAGAGTAGAAAATATAATGAATGTAAATGACATCAAAATGCAGGCTCGCTACGCTGAAATGAAATAAATGCACATATAAACTAGGTACATAACAAACATAGGCTCTGCTGTCTTTTGATGTTACATATTGCCTTAAAATGTATACTTAATTAATTGTTTCTGCAGATTTATTCTCCAATGCTACAAATCCCACCTTTTCCTCCTTTTTGGGTCATTTTTATACTGCACAGCAATATGTAGAGAAGAGAAATTGCAAATCAACAGGTTGTGTGTGTGTGAGATTAGGTAACCACAAGCTGCTGCAGCCCATAAGCAAAGAAGGAGGGCATGACACCGTTGGCTTAGATATAATTATTCCTCTAATGCAGCCGACAGGCATTGTGTTTTCCCTTTAAGCCCCCACCTAAGCCCTCTGGCTTTATCAGGCTTTCTTTAACAGCAGAGGCATGATATAATGTGTGACGAATGGGACATTAGCCGTGTTTATACAACATGCAGACAAGTGCAAATGCAAATATTTTGCACATCTTTACCTGGGCTTAGTGGATTGCACCTGCCCACAGTCATCATCATTAATATCATTGATTGAACGGCTGGATCACACTTCAAGTTTCTGTACATGTATCTTTCAATTCAGGTCAGATCAGATGCTTTATTAGCATCAGTTTCTTCAACAACATTGCAAAAGAGACTAAGAAGGATGAGATTAAAGGTTCTTCCTACTCTAGAGGAAATACTTGATACAGTGGTAAATGATACTAAATCAATTCCAGTAAAAGCAGAAGAAGTCTGGTGTGAATTGTCCTCCTTAATTTTTCTCTGGCTTTCTACTCATTCTTGGTTGATGACTTTGACTTCTAAATGGATGTTTAATGGATGGTTTTGGACTGACTTACACAAACAGATGATGTGTTTTTTTGCTTTTTCATCAATGAAATTTGGCAAAGCTTTTTCACTGAAAAACTTCTTCTGAATGCTCGGTGAAAGTCAAACAAAACCATAAAGTTGTCGGTGGTCAAAGCACAGCAATAAGATCAAGTTAAAAACTATGATGCTTTTAACAGCTGTAAAATGGGTCAAATGTGGTAGCCCTCTCCCTCTCTGTCAAACCCTCTCAACAGTGTCGCCAGTCACCATCAACAGAACCTGATGACCATCGCTAATTTGGGTGTGGTTTTCGGGCCAACTCTTCTCCGGCCGCAAGAGGAGACAGTGGCTGCCATCATGGATATCAAGTTCCAGAACATAGTAGTGGAGATTCTAATAGAGCACCATGAGAAGGTAAGGCACTGTAAATAAAGGAATAAGAAGTTGAGCCTATGGCAGACGGTGAAAAACTGCAAAAAAAAAAAAAGGATAAAAACAAATTATTAGAAACTATTGCATATGGTGAGAAATATTGAGATATTTCAGTATATCAAAACTTTAGACTTTGAACTGTATGAACAGTTCAAAGGCACCGTCCTCTTTAGATCCAGCATATTGGTAGACCAAGCTGCTTATAGATGTCACCATAGCAACGGACAAATCAGTCTGACTGTATGAGGCCCTTGTGTTATGCACCCACAGCTTTGTTCAGCTGATGAAGGAAACACATGTTCACACACAAACACAGAGACAAATTACACAATATGCCATAAGAGTGTATGTGCATGAATTGTGTGTTGTAACAATAACACACACACGCACAGTTTTGACCCTCTTCATTCTCCAGACTTCTGAGAGAAGCTGACAGCTGTCTTTGGTGCAATGTGCAAAAGCAAAACAACTGGAGATTAAAAACTGTGAGAGTGCGTCTGTGTCCTTTTAAAAAAAATCTCACTGTCTCTCTTTCAGAAATTTTGCTCATTCTGTATGATTTCAGCCAGAAGACTGTGTGAAATGTGTTTTATTCTCTTCTCTGGACAGCATAATAGAAATATTCCATTTAGTTGTAAACGCTATGGAAACGAATAAAGGAGTTACTTAGGGGGAGCATTAGCATGTAATGTAGGCAAGAGTTTCACGGTTTCATGTGATCCTGCTCATTTTATTGCGTGTTTCTGCAGCTAAAACAACAAATCCACTGTGTTTAAAATGGATTCTCCAGCTCTCCAATCTGTTTTTTATTTTCCTACTTTCCTTAAGTGCAGCTGTGGGTGTGGAGCTCGCTGAAAAGCAGAAAAAGGCGTTGACAGATGAAAGGATGAGGGGATGATGACGTGTCAATAAGGCTGAAATAACAGATTAATACGAGCAGAGCAGCATTATTTGTGGAAAAAGACATTAAGAGTAGAGACACATAATTGGTGAGGAGAAGCAATCTGAGAAATGGCATTTTCATCACAGCATGTGATTTTCTACATCTTGCCTAATTGTGCTATAATAATAATGATAATAATAATAATGTATCAAATTTGTTGATCAAATTTCTAGTACCCAAAAAGCTGTATATGAGAGGATCATCAAATCGAAAAGAAAAAACGATTAAAAAGAGATTCACTAGCAAGGACCAGACCATCGACAATATATGTTTGAAAGATTCATTGACAATAATGAAGATGTGCATGGTATTTCAATTTTCATCTGCTGGGAAAACTAACAGAGAATCAGCCTTAGCTCCGGGGCAACAACGGACCCCCTCAGGACTCTATGGAGAGGAGGAAAGAGGGGAAGAAAAAGGAGGGGAGGAGCACAGACTCTGTTGAAAAGGAGGAGAGGATTCGGCATGTGTTTAAGGGTACACTGGAATTGGCAAGTGAGGTGTGGTCCTGCTCCTGAAACTATAAAGGTCTATATTTAGGAGAGTTTATTTTAGCAGTGTCATGAACGGTGCTGTAAATCACAGACTGAAGCTCCCAATGTGCCCTGTTGTTAATTTGTCTTTTCTGTATTATTCCCAGTTTAATATCCAGCAGCAAACAGTTTACTGGATGCATACATATGATTTGAGTCATCGCCATTCAATGTGATGGGATATGCTACATTGCCCTGAAATCAAGCACCAGTTCATAATTTGCTTGATGGCAGCAAGAATGTTGTGCGCATGGGCTCAATTAATCTCGATCTGTCTACCTTGTTTGTGCAGATATTCGGGGACGTGCCGAGCTCGGCAGGAGGGCCGACGAACATGCAGTTCAACCTGTCCAGGAGGAGGAGCACCGAGAGCAAAGCCCCGTCCTGCAGCGAGAGGCCTCTCACGCTCTTCCACACACCGACACATTCCCAGAAAGGTGACTGAAATACTCTCATTACACACACTCAAACAGTCAAATGTACACAGACAAACTGAGACAACTGAGAAGGGCTTTAATGAAAATATAAGATTAAAACAGTAAGGTAAATTTACAGGAAGACGCAATAAAACACATTTAGAAGTAACATAGCATCATAAAACTAGACATTTTTACAGATTATCAAAGTGGTTACCTCAATAGAAATGAAGTGATTTCTGTTCTGGACGATAGCACCAAGAGTTTGTAAATTGTTCTTGATTCATTTAGGTGAGAAGAGCAACAGTGTTAATGCCACAGTTGGTGAGCTGCAGCAGCCAGTCTCCACCACTGCCAGCTGTAACAGCAGCAGCAGCAGCAGCAGTGGAAGCCAAGGCCGAACCCCGAGACACAGCCTGACCAGCAACGATGGAGAGCACGACACCCGGCAGATCCGGCCCAGCTCGCTGTGAGTGCAACAGAGCGGTTAACCTGATTATGAAACCCAAGTTATTTTTTTAGTAGTTGTACAACCATAATTATTTAGTTTTAAAACCTAACTTAAACAGTTTTACCAATAGCGCCAGTTTTCAAATTACCATTTTCTTCAGCAGAATTGAACGATTTCCATAGTGAAAAGTGTCTTTTTATTGAAGGAAAAAGAATATCCAGGGAGATTTTTTTTTTCAAGCAGTTCAATAGAATATTTTCTGATTAGGATCCTTTAATGTTTAATGTGTTCAATGGAAAAGGTCTTTTGAAAAGTCTGCAGCTCAGGGGTTGTTATGCAGATGATGCAGACAGATGCAAATGTGACAACACATGGAGAAACAATACTGAGAGAAATGTCAACACAACCAAAAATAAATACGAGCAGCTGCTCTACAGTTTACCTGATGATTGTGAGTGAAAAGTGAGGTGTTTGGACCCAGTTCTATATAAAAACAGACATACAGCATATGTAGACATGTACAGACATTAACTTTAAATTCACACATAGGCATTCGGCTATTGGAAGTCTGTGTGCATATCAGTGATTGAAGCAATATTCAACGATTGCTTTTTCTTGATCTAATATGAAGGTATTTTTTACTAAGTTACCATCAGAACTACAATGTCATGAAAATCCTTAGAATCACCCTACTTTGCATTAAGAGATGTTTCTGTTGGAGCGGCATGCCCGCCCACTGTAATGATCCCTGTTAATCAGTACGGATGATTAATATTAAATCCTTGATTAAAACCAGTGCGGTCCATTTTCTACCCAGTATCTACATATGTCTGCTCAGTGCTCAACAAATTTTTGCTCTGCGCTTCATAAACAGAAGTCAACATTATGGATATGATTTGGATTGTTAAAATTCTTTTAAAGGAGCTGTTGCTTAAATTAAAATCGGATTCTTTCTTTTTTATGTTTAAATATTTTAGATATTTTAGGTTTCATAATAATTGTGTTTATCCCATTGCATCTGTGTTAACTCACAGAGAGAGAGAGAGTCCATTCTCATCTCAGTGACAATGTCAGCCGCTGGTAAACACAGAAAGGAGAAATGTCTTGCTGCAGAGTCAAGAATGTGCACGCACATTTTTTTTTTCCATTTACACTGAAATTCGCAGCATAAGCACACACACTCATAGCAATGATCTTAGAGAAGTATTTGTCTACTGTGTCTACTTCCCCTGAATAAGAGAGTTTTTTCAAATAAAGGCAAAAATCCCATTCACATGCATACATAACCTGTATAGAACACAATCAAGCAGACTATAAAAAGTAGCCAGTGTGTATATTTTATTTATCTTCTGAGGCTGGCTCAGTGTCTGACCAGCTGTTTACACAACTGAAAACCAAAGACCAACTTAAACAACAATATTTGTACAGTTCTGAGCCGCTCTATGAGAAGTACAGTGTATCTTTACATAAGCGCTGGATACACCCATCCTGAGGTTATTAACAGGTGTAAACACACACGCCTTCATATGGAATTCACAACGATGTGAGGCCGAGCACATAAAGTACGCACGCACACACAAACTGTCTTCAGCTGGTGTTGATATACATCTTCTGGACCCGGGAGAAGGTCCGCGTTATCGACGCCGCTATCAGCTCCACTACTGTCCCAGGTGTGACAGGCCCTCAAATGCAGCCTGTCGCCACGATGATGCAGACGGCCAATGATTACTTTTCTCTTTCTGTTTTCCCGCTGCTCCCTTGACCCCCTCATCTCTCGCTCATATGTTCGCCGCCATTTCTTTATTTATTCAATTCACGGTGTGAATTCTGTGTCACTGTTATTTACACAAATTACGCAAATGAGATTCTTCTGTGGAAGCAGTTGCCACAGATGAGGACATCAGGTCTTAATCTGGCTGATGTGATTAATTGAAGCCACATGTTTCAACATGCACCACAATTGTAGCCATCAAGTTATTCTCCTTCTTGCCTGCCTTTATAGCGGTAGCAACTGTGGAAATCCACCCTCGTACCTTTCATTTCAATATATTTTAGTACCACAGTAGATCATAATTAAATAAGGCATCATCTGACAACACAAATAAAAATGACATCCATAAAAGTAGCTTGGTAAATGTAAAATCTTTCTTTTTGTTACAGAAAAACCACAGTGGCATATTTTCAAATAAAACATTTTCCTCAACTATTCTTTTTAAAATGCGAATTACATAGTGACCATAAAGTAATACAACTTTCAGTAAACCACTGTAGTCTGATGTACTGCATGTTACCGTTCCCTCAGGGAAACACGTCTTGAGCTTAATTGCATTTGCAGCCCTACTATAATTGCAAAAACCACATATATACATGTATAGAATACGGTGACCTTAGTCGTTGTCCTCAGTTAATGAGATTTGAGACATGAAATGAAAACATACATTCAATTATAACAATTATTCCATTCAGTTACAGTAAGGCTTGATGATCATTTCTCAAAAATGGATGACCACAAGTGTATATGCGTGTGCAGTTGTTTTTGTTAATCCACACACAACAGCTGCAGAAAGGAACAGTCGACTAGTCTTGACTTTGCTCCAGTAAAATCCTCTCAGTCTTGCGTCATAACAGCTGAAATGAAATAAGCCACATTTATTAGCTACCACTGCTGCTGTTTTCTGTTGTATTACAGCTGCCACTATTCATGTAAGTACGTAAAAACACCTTGACATGCAGTTTCATCCTTTAAATGCAACACAAATGGTGCATAAAGAAAAAAGACGTTGTCCATTACTGCTTATTGTTGATGTATGATAGGAGGTGCAAAGTATACAGAAACGTGTCTTTTCATGATGAGTCCCATTAAAGGGGCATTTAACGACAAAAGTAAACACCCTATTGGTCATGATAGTGCACCTAATGGTGCACAAAATGAGAGGTTCAAAAGCTTTTATCCTTATTTTCAGCCATTTCTCCTCTCGAGATAATGCCTCTGTAAAATAGGGTGCACGCAGTCATTAATATATGCATGCATGCATGTACGTATGCATGTACACTACCGTTCAAAAGTATGGGGTCACCCAGATAATGGAAAAGTCACACTTTTTTTTTTTACTACCAGTTGTAAAAGGAATAGAAAATATAGTCAAAACATTGAAAAGGTTAGAAATAATGATTTGTATTTGAAATAATTTTTTCATTCAAACTTTGCTTTCTTCAAAGGAAGGTCATTTTTCTAGCTTATCTAAGCAGCTAAACTGTTTTCAGCTGTGCTAACATGATTGCACAAGGGTTTTCAATCATCCATTAGCCTTCCGATGCATTGGCAGCTAGAATAGTCATTTACCACATTAGCAATATATAGAGTGTATTTTCGATTAGTCTTAATTATCTTTAATCTAATAATTTTTAATTATCTTAATTAAAAAAAACAGTGTATTTATTTAAAAAAAATAAGGAGATTTTTAAGTGACCCCATACTTTTGAACAGTAGTATATGTGTGATAAGTGAAATAGATTTCCCTTCATTAACTCTGCCCTAGCCAAGTTAGTCGTTAGCAGCTTGCAAATTCTCAGATGGAAATCCTTACGCTCTTTGCACTCAGTTTACGGCTGCATCTTATTTTCAAATGTGGAAAAGAAACGATGCGTGGTCAAAACTGGTCCAACTCTGTGTGCACGGACACACAGTGGAAGATTTTCTTTTAGGTTTGAAGTATGTGTAAAGCAATAATAAATGTGTTATGAGTTTGTGGCACCACATAAAAATGTGTTATTAACCACCTAAGCCAATTTGGAATAATTACAAAATTGCCATCTATTTAAAATTAGGTTTCAAAAACATAATCCTCATTCTCTGCTGAAACGCTGAAGATGTGTCTGCTGAAGGAGCTGAAAGCACAACTGAGCAGCCTGACTCATGCCGAACTCCTTTATAAAACACACAATTTAAAACAGGCCTTTGTTTGTCAGTGTAAGACAAGCAACATGGTCGATGTTTTAAAAAATAAAGTGTCGGAGCCAATTTTCAATTCGGCACCTATTCTGTAAGTAACTGTGGGCTTATTTCAGTAAAAATGTCACTTAAATCAGTTGACAAACGATCCATCGTCAATCACTGTTATGTTAAATTGCCAATTCTTTCAATGGGGTTTGGTGTATTTCCAAAGCTCTGACTGGGCTGTCAGTGAAGTGTGAATCTCCAGAGAGCTGCCAAGCCGGAGACGGGTATAGTGAGATTCTCTAGAGTGTGCCAGGTTGTCCTTTTTAAAGCAACAGTTCCATTTCGGGGTAATGTACGCAAGTGTGTGTTGTCTTGAGTCCATGTTTTGTACAACGCTAAATCGAGATGATCTTGGCAGCGAACAAGTTATTTATATTTATTATATTATAATAAATCTATCTTGACATAAAAGAAACATAAATCTCAGACTAATTGCCCAAGTAAACACAGTATATTTGCTCTAATGAGCCACAGTAGTTCCATATGAATGAGTACAGTATGTGTTTTGCAGTTTGGACATGAAAAGAAATCATTCAGCAAAATGCCTACAGAGAAAAACAAACATTACCACTCTGAGAACCGCCACTTCAGTTAAATACACTATGGAAAAAATGCATGAGACCTCAGTATTATTCTGAGAAAAAGTCATTGAATAAATACAGCGTGAATGCATGGATGAATCATCAAGGACATGATCATTTTGCATTATTGAATTAGATGTTATTCATTGAGTTAGTGCACATTATGTAACTTATTCTATGAAATCCATCAATAACAAACACAAAAGGTAAAGATTTGTGGGGTCTTGTTGAAGCTGTATTTGATCTATTTTTACTCACAGGTCACAAAATATTGGAAACGGATTCAACCCTATGTTCATTTTCTTTTGAAGATATACCCATTTATTTTACATAAAAATGTCTTTTAGAGTTTTGTCTATCTATACAAAGTTTGACTAAATAAAGGGGATAGGGTTTACTTTTCTTTTTTTAAACATGAAGATCTGAAGGAAGGTTTGCAAAGGTTTAAAAGGATGCGTGATACTGTCCCACTGGCCAAGCTGGAGACTAGAATCAAATTCAGTTGTGTTGCAGTTGATTATTCCAACATTTTCTTTTTTGTTGTATTGGTCAGCAGATTCACTAAATACAAACACATGTCATATTGTTTTAGTACGTTCATCATTGCCTACATGCATTGTCTATAAATTATCTTAGCACGAGTGTCTGTGTGGTAGTAAGAGCGGGGGTGTGTTGTATTGCAGATAATTGATGGCTGTCAGGAGGAGAGGTTGGCGTCGGGGAACCGGTTTAATCAGTTTAATTAAACCAGATGTCAAATATGCTGAACATCTGGTGGTGAGACTACATTCAACAGGTTTAACTTTGTAACCTGTGAAATGCAATACGTCCATATCTTGTAATCTTCACGCCACAAATGCAATTTCTTATCAGATAAAAGACGACAATCCAGTTGTCTTTCTAAAGTAGTGGAAGGAGACCACAGTTGATTTATATAGTCAGTCAAACAGGTTGATTGTCAGAAAGCTGTCGGTGATCTACAGCTCTGCTGGAGTGAGGAGGAGAAGAGGAATGCGTTTGAAGAGGCTTGATAGGATGCAGGGAAATTGGCACAGAGGGAGCACACTGACAAGCTGTGAGTGACAAATGGAAAGAGAAAGTGGATTGTTGAGACAGTCACTCAAATTGACAGTACAATAAATAAATAAAGCACACAACCACAACTTTTTTTTGCTTTTAACCAACACTACCTCCAATGACAAAGTTATATTCGTAATATACCTTGAAAATTCTTGCTTGCATCTGCTTATTTACGCTACAAAATATGCATTGCCCTGTTATTTGCATAGCAACTCATGTAAGAATACTGCATAATATAAAGAAACTATCATGGGTATTTTTCACACTATAATCAGAATGAAAACGATGAATCAATAATGAAAATAAATGTCAGTTTATAAAGTTGATACTTTTTCCAAGATATGCTCCAGCATCCTTCATCTTGGAGCTGGCCAGAATTAAACTTGTGATAGGATTGGAATCTCCAGAGCAGTGATTAAGTGCACTGTGCGATGAGGTTCCTTTGACTTCTGCTACTTCCAAGGTCAAGACAGAGCTTTTCGACTCAAATCCATTGCTCCGTCTAGTATATCTGTCACTTGGCAACAAGTGATTCCACTGCAGAGTTAAAGCCAATATTATCTGGAGCTGGAATATCGTGTTGGCATCAGCAGGTCTCTACAGCATGTTCAGAAGAAGACACGTTTGATCACTTCTTGTCTTTGTGTTACTGGAGGCGGTATTAAATGTGGTTATCGAAGTGAATCACTCTTAAATAGAGAGACCGTGATTATTCCAAATCTCGTCTGAGGATATAGCAGTGTCACTATGGCAACCGCACTTCACGTCACTAAAAAAAAAAAAAGGCCGTAGGTAAAAGGAAAAAACACTAATGGCCTGACTCACCTATATGCTGTTGGAAAAAAAAAACACAAAACAAAATTAGTGAATGGCTGTGAAAGAACATTAATATTCTACCTCTGCTAATCATGTGTATGCACAAATCTTATTCAAAGCTTAAACTTTAATCTATTTTTTAATATGAAGAGTGAATGAAACGATTTTGTATAAAGTGAAAGGAGTACTGATGAATCCACACAGAATTATCACCTGATTTTGCAGATCCTCCCAATTCAATGTAGCTTTTAAGCATCTTTCAGTGGCCAGAATCACACGTCCACCAAATGAATGCTAATGAGCACAGATGTTGCACCGTGTCTGTTGTGATTGGACATTCATCCTAACAACTTTAGAAGACGATAATACTGAGAGGACAGTTTAACGTTCTCTATTCAAGATGATTTCGCATTCTGCGTCTGCTTGTTTGAACGCTTCTTTGAAGCTGCATGCTGATATATTCAAACCAAGACACCACGTGTTCCTTGGCATCACAGTCTTTCTGTCATTTTGTACTCAAAATTCAATCTGATATATTTGGAAACTTCCAGGATTCGCTATAATTTTAAAATGATATGTATTAGATAGAAACAAGTTGGATCCAAGTGGACCAGAGTTGTATAATAAAATAATCCATAATTAAAAGAAAAATTCAAAAATTCCACTTCTTTTTATGTACCCTCATGGCTGCTGGATACTTTATCTTAGCTGAGACATCAATAAAAGACATTTGAGGATACTGGAGTCGTCAATAAATGTAACTTTCTGTCAGCAATGTGTGCAAAAGTGTGAACTTGTAGTGGTAGCAGCAGAGTATGTGGTTACATGGCTGTCTTCTCCTTTTTGTCCTATACATACATACATGGACGGGCCAGTAAAATCTATCTAGAGAAAGAGTCTCTGTTGATTTCACATCTTGGTGAAAGAATCAGAAGAAGAAAAAAGCCGCTTTTGTACAAAAAGACCCGTGGACACAATTTCCAATAGAAAATTCTTTGTGTAATTCGCTCATAGTTTGTGGCTGCACATGAAGATGTACTGCAAATTAAGTAAAAGATATCTTGCTCATACAATCCAGCCTTTTAAGGTTTTTTCAATATTATTTCAATCAATGTTGGGCAGAAGAACTCAGCGGTGGAGAGTCCGAGTCCATTGCTGGGTTTCGTCAGTACTGAAGCGTGAATGCAAAGTGGCGGCCATCCTGTTTCCCATGACTCGGCTGACCCTGGTTAGAACCGATATTTCTGGAATAGCTTTGTAATAATCCTCATATGCGTTAGCCCCTAAAAAATACTCGTCATGGAAAATTAGCTCAAAAGGTTGTTACGAAACTTGCCCCGAGGATGTTTGATTGACTATAAATACAACTTCTTTGCTTCCTCCGTTCAGTATGGAGGATTTTATTTTATGGCACCACATCGGCTGACCTTTTGGAAATTAGATTGTGTTCCTGTAGATGTAGATATACTCTTCCCTAAACGTGGAAAGAGTCCAGCTACAACTTATATGCAATTATAGTAACTGGATGAACTAAATTTAAGTATTAATTTAGTCATTTAGACATTTTACTCCATCTCTACTGACTGTAGAATGCAGAAATGAGTTAATATATTGACCAGGTAGCAGAACTGTGTCGGGGCCAAGTGTCTCCACGGTGAAGTCAGCTAAATCTTTCATTTATTTTGGCTTTTGACGCTCACTCGAACGTACCGTTTTCTTGATCACGGCTATTAGCCTTCATTTAACATTGTTATTTTAGTCTGGGCTGCAACACATTAGGCGACTCACATCACCCATTGAGAGCTATTAAGGAGTCAATTTCTCCTTACAGCAAAAAAAAATGATTTGGGTTTTATTTTGACTTTTTTTTTTTTTTTTGGCCAAGCAAGCTGGGAGGTCCACTCTGTGGTCTGTCACTGGTTCTTTGGGCGCTGGAAAGCTAATGCAAGTAGACGTCAGTGCGAGGTCAGTGAGAGGGGAAAACTGCTCTGTAACATAATCCCTCTCAAGGCATAATGTCTATATTATTAGTTGGAATAGCTTTCCTTCATTTCCACAAATGCAAAAACATTTTAGTACGTAACCTTGTGGCTCATTGATTAAGATGGATTGGTTCAACTTGTTTTTAAGAAAAACATTATTTTGTGTTTCCAGGCTAAAACCAAGGAATCGTGGCAGCATACCAACCAGGTAAAAATACAAATTACTTTGAATTTAAGGAAGAACATGTTGAATTCCAGTATTTCTTGATAACAATTTTCTTTTTCATTGTTGTTTACTGATTAGTTAGTTTTTCTTGTTCATTTCATGTACTTCCATTTATTTTTAAATATATTTTATATTATGTAAGCTTAGTTCTTTTCTTTATAGAATGACATTGGATTTTATTATTATTTTTATTATGATAAATGTTTAAGGTGGTTATTAATCATTTATTATTATGATTAATGAAAGAGGCATAATGATCTCCTTATCTCCTTGATTTGAGACTTTGATTTCTTATTGTCTGAATAATGTGGATGGTATTAATATTATTATTATTATTATTATTGGTTTAATCAGACGTCCTGAGGTTGATGTGTTGAGGCATGTGAAATACAAAACAGTCGTAGGAAACACCAAGTCACAATAAATCAGCAGAATCTGACAAAATAATCTAAATAGCACATTTAATTAGAGCAAAACACCCCACAGGTCCTTGTGAACATGCACAAAATAACACAACATATGCACAATTTCATGCAGGAAACACACAGAGTAAAATCCATTTGGAAACATTTGGTAACGACTAACAAAATACAGCATGCAATAAAGTGTGATTATAAATGATGATTGATAAGTGCCTTATTATTATCATTATTAATAACCGCTTTTCGCATAAAACGATAAGGATCTTGTGATTACAAGAAAAGTCTCATAATCACAGCCTACTAATTACATAATTACGAATTCTTTCTTCCTAATTATGAGATAGTCAGTCATAATTGTGAGTTAGTCAGTCATAATTATGAGATAAAGCCTCTGAATTTACCACAGCTGACAATGTTCAGAACTATACAAATATGCATGTTGTCATTATTATTATTCTTAACAATATCTCCCTAATGGTGCACGTATGTGTCCATCAGTACAACGTCTCCCAGCCCCACCTCTCCGCGTTCTCCCTCCTGGCCCATGTTCTCGGCGCCATCGAGTCCACAGCCGACATCCTCCACCTCCAGTGACTCCTCCCCCGTCAGGTTGGTCCACATTTCTTGTGTAACTGTCTAATCAACAGTGAAGCAATAGAAGAATGTCGTAGTGCTGAAAAACGGTTGTGAACTGTTATGACATGTAGCCATGACCATGACCTCTGTATTTGAACTGAAATTCAAAGCTTGTTTGCGCCTCATTCTGCATATATATATATATATATATATATATATATATATATATATATATATATATATATATATACTGCAAAACTGCAGTATTACTTGTTACTGTCATTCATTTCAAAGTAATTTATTATAATGCAATATTACTGTATTTAAGGCATTACACTACTATTGCATGACTTTTAAGTTACTCTCACCAAAATAACTTGAAATATGGATCTATCAATCTAAATATAGCTCACTCACCTTTGTCATTATTGCTGCGAGTCGTGACAAGGATCTTGCTGACAAGATAAGTGGTTAGCTTATCTTCAGCAACATCTTCCAACACAAGTCTCCCAAACTCTTGAGGCTGAAGAATCTCAGAGCAGGAGAACATTAATTTTGTCTGTTTTGTGGTTCTACTTCCACTCTCATGCTCTCCTTGCTTCCTTGCTAACTTCATGTTACTATTGCACCTCTGTAAATGTTAAATTACTGCTGCTATTTCGGGAAGTGGGCAATTCTTTTGGTGAAGCACACAAAGTGCATTCGACTGCGATGTTCTTCAAATCCTTATTTTTCGCAAACGTAAAATAATGAGCGTATACCCGCATGGAGAATGTGCTATCTTATGTTTTCTGTAAGTTCACTTACCTCAAATCTTCTGTCTGACAAGCCAAAAGGAAAAGGAAGTGAAAGATGTTTTGCTGCTGTGAATTTGCTGAATTTGTACAAAAATGACCACTTCAAACCAGGATAAAAACACATTGTAATGCGCGTCACTGACATTTGTAGCAAGTAAAATATTCCCATTATTTTCCTGTAATGCCTTAAATTACTGTGTTACAGAAAAAAATTTGTAATTTATTACTTTTGTTACGCGTTAATCCCAACTCTCCCAACTTCAATGCAGTTCAATGCCAAGTATAATCTAAAAAAAGGACAGGGAAGCAAAGAAGCTGTCGTTTTAAATTTGAAATAAATGTGTGGATCTAATAAAAACAAAATATTATAGCTTGATCTCAACTGTCCAGTATGATTTACATTCTTAAAGCTTGACGTGTACTAGGAAACATCCTTTATCATGAGTTATGATCGTGACTACGGCCGCTCGGTACTTGTAAAACAGTTCGTATAAATTAATGACCTGTCTGTGGTTTGTGTAACTTGAGGTGTATAAATCGCACATCGGTTTGAATCCTCTTTCATCACGAATCGGCCGGTGAACCGGTGTCTCACTCTCATTTTCTCACTCCAGCATCACGGGTAAGAAGGCTCGGGCGCTGTACGCCTGCAAGGCAGAACATGACTCCGAGCTGTCCTTCATCGCTGGGACCATCTTTGAGAACGGTGAGTTAGGCTCTGGACTTGCCATCCGAAAGAGAAAAAGTGAAAGCTGTGGGTTGATGTTTGTATAGAAACAAGCAATTACTGACCACATGAAAAGTTGTCCTTTCTGCCGCATTTCTTTTTGGTTAAAAAAAAAAAAAAATGTTGAAAAGTGGATATTCACTGGATTTTGCCCATAACCTTTGAGTGAAAGGCTTTTAACACCATTTTTCCATGACTAATGCTGTTCTAATGAAATTAAATCATCGTCCCCTCATATTTCTCCCCAAACTGTTTCCTCCATTAAGATGTGGTGGTCACATTAGAGGAAAGAGCACGATACAGTCTGATTCCATAGGGTGTGATATATTTTTCCGTTTGTTCAGTGTATTTTTCTACAGAACCTGGCCTTAAAAGGAGCTTGGACCCGCACTTTGCTCCGTTTTCACACTTCTCCAGAGAATATTAGAGGCTGGCATGCAGACGAGACTGTAAGAAAGGGCAGTCAAGTGCAATGCGTTGCTTGAGCCAAGCACTTAATATCTTTCAGATCTGTGGGAGTCATTTGCTTTGTTTTGGGCAACAAGAAGGGAACCTTGCACAAGCACACAAAGGATGATGCAGGAAAGATTTTATTTTATTTGTTTTGTTTCAGATTTGGTTACTTCCTTGCTTTCTTTGTTTTCCTGTCATTTCCGTTCTGCCTCAGCTCCCCATCAGAATCTCTTCAGTCTCTGAGCCCTTTTCTAGACCAATTTCAGCCTCTGCAACCTATATGTATTTATCATCTCACACCTTTCTTCTTCAACTCTTCCTAATGAAGGAATTTAAGGAAAAATATAGCTGTAAGAGGAGATTCCGGGGTTCAAGCCAACAGAGATTGTTACAAGTTCAAAGAATCAGCTTAATCAGCTTAATTAAGAATATCCACCATGTTTGGTGATGTTTCGGGAAAAATGTCATTGAGTAATAACCAAATTAGTGCCAGATATGTGTTTGGATCTGTTAGTGCCCCCTTCTCAACGCTTCCAATACAGTTTCACACATGTGGTTAAACATTTGATGAAATATATCCTGCAAGTTATGCTATGAAAGGCAACAATGTCTGGTTTGTGTAATGCCATGCCCTTTTTCCATTATATATAAAGCTGCCTAGTGGTTAAGTTGAATGAAACTTTCAGGGTATGTTTGAGGTACTTATGTTAATCATCGTTCCAATAGTTGTTAGCTTTTTGTCTTTTAATATGCTGAGCCATGTCTATTAAACTAAATCAGATATCAATTCTGATAAGCTCGATCCAATAATGATCCACAGAAAGTCAAGTAGCAATCAGACCTACAGTTTAGGAGGAGATATGTGTGTGTGTGTATATATATATATATATATATATAAATAGGTGATCTTTAGTATGTAGTATGAAACAAGGTTTCAGTTTTGCTTGAGCCCCTAAGAAAACTAATCGTGCTGTTTAATACACACACACACACACTGTCAGGATTGGTGTGGATTCACTTCTTTGGTCGTACCAGTTGACACATGGTCTCTCAGACCCTAAATAGAGTTAGCTGCGTTAAGAGGATTGTGTAACGCAGAGCTCTGTCATTGGAGACCTTTGGGTCAAAAGGTGACCATGGGGACATGTAATCCCCGGAGTGTTATCTCAACACCCCAGGTCCTTCATGGCTCGCCGGGGACGGGGCCTCCCAGCTGTCCCCACGCAGTCCGGCTGCAGCCTCATGCTCTGATGCAGTTTCTCTTTGCAGTTGTGTGAATACTGTTACAGTATACCAATATGTTCATGCTCGCTGTTATGTAATGTTTCCACAGGCTTTACTGCGTTGCACAAAATTATATAAAAAAAAAACTATGGAGTCATTGTCTGCAGCATTAGTGAGTCAGATTCCCTGTGGTTGAACAAACAATTTACTTCATTACAAATTACTTCTGCTACAATATTCTATTTAACATCCGTTTTTTGTTCAGTTTTTGTTTTGCATCACACCAAAACACACAGTCAATTAAATCCCAATCCTTCTTTAACAATTAAAGTATTATTTTAGTTCAATTGATACGCTGTAGGGATATGTAAACCCTCAAATCTAAATCAGGCCTTTTATTGGATTTATTTTCATGAAGTCACTTGTATTATGATGATTTTGCTTGTAGCTCGACCTTCTGTTTGCGTCCCATCTCCCCCGCCTCACACCCCATCAACAGAAAATGGAGGAAAATTGCTGCATAATACAGCAAGAGTGAAATAATTGAAGCTTTTTTGTTATATAAACATGGTAATAGCTTCCATTATATTGTTTTTTTTTTCCACAGCAACCACCTGAATAAATTATTCTAATTGTCCTGATGATTATATAGAGCCCAGCAGGTGTCGGGTGGAAATCTGCAATCACTTTAATAATTCCTGTGCATGAATTACTAATTTGTGTTCTAACATTAGTGGAGACAATGAACCATTTCTGCTCTTAAATTATATTCAATTAAAAGAGCCTTGCTACCATTTTAACATTTAAGATACTCAATAATCAACATTTATAATAACTAGATGTACTGTACAATAGCTTACAGCTGCTGTTAGATTTTCTCTGTCCATTTATTGAATTAGACATTCGTTAGATGGACATTCACATGTTTAGGATGAATGCTGATCAATACAAGGTGTAAAAAGATAATTGTTTGCTCACAAGTTCACTGTAGCAGCTTCATAAGTTCATAACATTTTATGATTTCAGCTTCTAAGTGACAAAAAAAAGTCTTCTGTGATAAAGAATGTCCAAAGTGTTTTAAACCTGTCTGAAAACAGACAAAAACTGAGCTGTAAACAACATTAATGTAATTACTATTTTAGTATCATTCAATAGGCAACAATAAAACAGCTCTCGCAAAAAAATAAGAGAGTGATGCAAAATGATCTTTTTTTTATTATTATTTTATTAGTTATAGGTGTGTATTTGAGCATTTATTTGCAGAATATGAAAAATAATGCAATACATTACTTCCAGACCTCAAACAATGCAAAGAAACACGATCAAATTCATTTTAAAATAACATAATACTAGTGTTTACACTTAAGATGAGTTCAGAAATCAATATTTGGTGCAATAACCCTTATTTTTAATTGTTCTTAGGTGACTTTATTCTACTCCTGGTATCTTTTAAAGCAGAGTGAGGTGTACATCTGTTGGAATTCAACAGATTGTTGAATGGAATGGCTGGAAAACATGTAGCTGATTTTAGAATTAAAAAATGCAGTACTTTTTTTCCCAGAGCTGTATTTGATAAGCACCTTTGTGTCTATCTTCAAATCAAATATTTCTCCCCCTCTCTCTCTAGTTCATGCCTCCAGGGAGCCTGGCTGGCTGGAAGGGACGTTGGAGGGTCGGACAGGACTGATACCAGAAAACTATGTGGAGTTTTTATAGTCCAGGGCCGAAGGAAAGACCTGAATGGGACCTGCTGGACTGGAGTAGACCAAACTGGACTGCAGAGGATTAGAGTTTGACTGCACAGACTCCTTTTTTTTAGATCATATTCAATACTGGACTGGACCATTGATGATGACTGGACTGGGAATTGAAACTGGACCAAGCAGACGGCAGAACCATAATGAGTGGATATGACGCATGAGTGAATCAGACTGGGGCGAGACCCCTGAGTTGCACTGGAAAAACAAAAAAAAAACAAAAAAACAAAAAAAACAAACCACTGTGGTTCTGGCTGTTATTGGATTAGTGTGGATGGCTTCCCGAGTTCTGGTGATGTGGTAATGAACCTGGAATGTTTGTGTGTGTGTTTGTGTGTGTGTGTGTGTGTGTGTGTGTGTGTGTGTGTGTGTGTGTGTGTGTAGGAGAGACTGGAGTTGAGGGGTATACACTTGTAAAAATGAGTTGATCTTTGTGAGCTGTGAGGCTTTAAGATTTTTCAGCGCTTGCTGGCTTTGTTTGAACTGTGCTTCCACTGCTCGAAACGTCTTCACCTTTTGATCAGTGAGGAACGGAGGAGATGAAACCAGGAGCACGACAGGAAGCGACTCCGGCCTCGCTGGTTCACCTCCTCACTGTCTGCGCTGTTTGAATGATCGCCGCTAATATCGAGGTCGGTGACTGCAGGTTTTTTGGGGGTTTTTTTTCTTTCTTTTTTCAAAGCCGATTGACACAATTTGGGGTTTGCGAGCGCTTTGCCGGTCCCGGTAAATCCCCGGGACGAGACCGGACCCGGCTAATGTGTCAGAGCTCCAGTTGAGCAGCAGGAGCCCCGGGGCAGATCAGCACAGGAGGTGAAACAGTTCGCCAAAAAGGTCGGCGGCGGGTTTCTCCTCGTTTCGAATACCTCTCTCCCTGCAGAGTCCTCGCGAAAAATGTGAAAAATTCCAAACAAGCTCCACAAGCAGATCAGCGGTTTACAATGAAGCGTAGGAGTAACACCTGATTCCTGCTGGATAGGCCCAGCTGCAGGAGCGCATGCCCCAGTTTAGGATTTCCTTTCTTTTTTTTTTTCCATTGTTGCATCGTTACTGGTTGAAATGATTGGATTCGGGTTTTGTATACAGAGCCCAGTTTGCACAATATCAATTTTTCCGGGAAATTCTCATCAATCAGGATGTTGTATTTTTCTAATTACGTCCTGTGATCCAAACCATCGATGCTCTTTCAACTTTACTTCAGAAAGACAGATGATTGATCTGTTTTTTTTTAGAGTCCATGTGTGTTTCTGCTGATTTTAGATCAAATTTGATCGAAACTTGTTCTGATTCAATTAATTGCATTAGAGGATCCTGGATAGAAACAGCTGAAGTCATTTCACATACAAAATATGAGATGCTGTCATCGGCTTGCACAAGATGCCAGTGATGTAATCTGAAGTGGACGGATATTTACAGGTTTTACAGACGAGGCTGCCGCTCGTAAGTCAATTACATGCAGGTTTTCAAACAAGAAAAACATCCATTTTCCAGATTTTTTTTTTAGATGTGCGTATGAAAGCTGGTCTGCTGTGGGGCTCCAAAGAATGTCGTAGCTGACGTCTGCATCAGCTTTCCTGGAAAAAAATAAATACTTTTTGTGGTGATCCTTCTTTTAGGACAGAACAATGAACATTTTAGCATTTTAACGGAAAATCAAATGGGAGAGAAAAACAAAAAAGACAAATGTGAAACGAGACTACTTTGTTCATATCTAAACCTTTTTATTTATGAGACTTTCTTAAAAGAGCAATCCTGAACTGTATTCTTTTTGAGGTGTTTAATTGACATTGTAAATAAATACACAGCATTTGATAAGGTATAATTTTTTTTTTTTTTAAGTATGAAATTTTATATTTGTATTTTTAGCATACTAACTTAATTCCTTTATTCCATCTTTGTTGCCCAGATTTTTTGTATCATTTAAGTCTATCTGCAGCCTTAAATATTCTTTCAGATGTTTTGGTGAATTGACAAGATTGTGCAGAATTAAAGATAAATGTTGAACAGCTGCAGCTGGTCTCTTTGATTTCTCTTTCTGATTTAGTGTCTGACTTCCACACATGTTGCAGGTCTTTGTTTTTACCGATCGCATACGCACGTGTTGGAGAATTTATGCGTCGAAACTCTACACACGAGCCAAATAAGACGCGACATTCAGCATCTCACAGACCCAGCCTCAATGTCTCCACAGGCCTCTTCCATTGCAGGTGGAAGAAGCATGCAGGCATATGGTTGGCGGTCGTACACCTTCCAGTGCCAAGCTGAAAAGAATTCCTCGCTTCACTTGAGTAAAAAGGGGCAAATATGTAACTGAAGTTATTGTGATTGATAATCCAGTCAATCCAGTTTGGTTTTAGGTCAAATACATTCACTCAGAAAATGTGTTTCTGCTTGTGGTGCCTTTGTTTAAGGAATGGTTACAAAAGTTAAAAGGTTTTGCCTAAGCATTCACTTGTACTGTGGAAGCAGTGGCTAACACATGTGATTGCAGAGTTTTAAGAAGAAACGGCAAAATCCAACTGCTGTCATTGATGGATAAGCTCGTGCCTGCCTCAGGTTTGTGTGGCGCTGTCATGTAGAGTACAGCTTCAAACCTTGACACACACCATCCACACCAAGTCTTAAAAGAATTGAATTTATTCATTTGGAAATAATACCTTAAAAAGATTTGTCCTGAATTTTGATATGTCTTAAAATTGATGCAGTATGTAACTTCTCTGTATCGCATTCTCAAAAGTTTTATTTGTGAACCACTAATATTTTGACTAAATAACGTAACAGAAGAACTGTCATGGCCCCAAAATTCCATGTTTCAGTACGAATTGAAAAAGTATTCCCCAAAAATAAACGAAATGACTTCTTCCTACTCTGTTTTCTGTAGTAAATCACATTCACAATGCCCTAACTACTAAAGGTGAGGTTTCATATTTTATACGGACATAGTATACATTTAATAGAAATTTAAATGAACCCTGATCGACCAATCGTATATTTGAATTGACAATGCTGACATCCAAAAATTGAGGCAGCTATGACTATTAGCTATGTTGATCTATAAGTGTTGTATGATAAAGCTGTTAAAATCTTTTTTTTTTTACAAATATAAGAAGTGCCCAAGTTAAGAACATAATAGGTTCTGAAAGGTTGTTCTTAAGTCGTCATAGATTAAATTTCCACTACCGCTATCGTCACTTGTAGTGAACTTTGACCTACTTGCACTCTATTTCTTTTTTCTAACACTTCCTTCATAGTTATTCCAACCATGCTAGTTAATATAAGAACTCAGGCTATTTAAGACATTACACTTTACAATATATGTAGCAACTTAGTATGTCTATAGTGTCCAACAGCTACTTTAAAGGATTAGTTTTAAATCTCAGTACTGTACGTTATTACCAACATTTTCAGGACAATTTCAGTAATCAGTGTGAGAAAGAATAAAACCAGTGGAGCTGAGCGTTGAAAAACAGGAAACTTTATTGTGTAAGATGTTTGAACTAAAGAGAAATCAGTTCTTCCGAATTTCCGCTTAAAACCAGTGATGGAAAAAAAAACAAAACAAAAAACGCCATCCAAGTTGTTACCAACACAATGCCAAATCCAATGTTAAAGAACAACACAGATAACTTAATTCAACATTTAATCAAATAGGTGAAAATATCGACACTGACTACAGAAGAGGTGTAATATAGAAGTAATACAAACTGTTTTTTTTTCTTCAAACAGTTTTATATTTTTTTGTTTGCTTTTTTTTTTTTTTTTTTTTTTTTTTTTTTACATTGGGTTACATTTACATAACTGAAATACGAACAAAACAGACTTCAATGAAAGCCATAGCCATATATACCAGTGAAACATGATCTGCCCTTAATCTTTAAAGATAATATTTGAATGTATTTTATACAAAAGAAACTTGTATCAACCAGTATGAGGGTAGTGCAATTCCATCAAGCTCTGGTAGATTTACTTTCACATGGAGATTCAACCTTTTTTTTGTGTTGTTTTCTATTTTAAAGTGACCAGTAAATCCTCACAGCAATGAACATGGGATCCAAAGCCAAGACCTTTACAAAATATACCTTTCAAATAAAATAAGAAGTAGTAGAAGTTGGATAATAAGTGCTACTTTAAATGTAACTGCTTGAATACTTCTTCTTGTGTGTTAAATTTATTTATTTTTTTTCCTTTTCTCCTCTGCTTTGGTCACTATGGTATAACGCAAAACCTTGTCCAGTCCACATCCCTCCCTCCCGCAGTGAGCGTTCATGTAGACTTTCCTGACGACTCATAAAATTTACATTTACTTCACAAGACAAACATGTTTGACATTTCCTAATGTATTCAACACGTCTACCTTCATCAAACACAAACCAACAAACAGAAAAATATGTACTTTCTCGACTCGTTCAATGTACAAAAAGGATTGAGTAAAATTATTCATATCAAAGAGGATCAAGTTGACGTATTCAAAAAAATCGCAGAAAATATTGTTTTTTTTTTTGTTGTTTTTTTTTTTAGATTTTCTTTTTTACAATAAATCGATCTCCAAAAGATATTTGTCGAGGTTTTATTTCCTGATTTCTTTTTTTTTTTAAATCTTATTTCTATGGCTCTCTGTCTCCCTTTCGCAAGGCCTTTATGTCGAACGTGTAGTTGAAAGGTAAAAGAGAAAACCTGTATAGGAGTATAGAGGTTTGTTATTTCCATGTAAAAAATAGCTTTGTAATAATAGACACTGTTTACATTGCACTGGATATGTCTGCTCTGCTATATACACCTATGGCCATTTAGAAATGAGCAGGGATATGGTTACATCTACATGTTAAAGCTGGTTTTCTGAAGATCCACCACCTGGAAACGACTGTTTGCAGAAGTTCCCCCCCAAAAACAGACAGTTTAGTCAAACCTTCCCCCCGCCGGAATAATCCACAATGACATGAGCGCCTCGGAGCCCGTGTTCTTTACAACGCGAGGCCATGAGAGCGAGTTAGCGGGTGAAGCTGAAAGCCTGCACTGTACATAAAAGAAAAAAAAAAACAAAAAAAACAACAACAACCCTGCTGCGACTGACCATCCTTTTTTTTTTTTTGGCAGAATGGCTGATTAAAAACATGATGGCTCTCATTGAATGGCAGCTTGTATGTGTCTAGCTGTTAAGTAACACACAAAATGACCGGTCTCTATGGCAACCTGCTACCTGGTCTTATTAACTGGCATTCAGAGTTATGTGCTGCTGGGGGACGAGTACCATGCAGAGTAAACAGCGGAAAATCTAAACGACGCCTGGTAGTTACCAGAAATACGGAGAAAAATAGAACTGCGTTTATAAGGGGGGGGGGGGGGGGGCAGCAGCAGCCAAGGTAAAGACTGCACTACTGACGTGTTTTTTTTTTTGTTTTTTTTTTGCTTTTGACCATCACATAAAACCGGTACGGACATGTTTTCACACTACAAACTTACCACTTGTTGTCGACCACCCGCTTCGACGGCAGGAGAAATTACAGCCTCCTTTTAGCAATTTCAGAATAGAAAAAAAAAATACTATATTTTGTGCCTGTCTGAAATAAAGGCTATCATACATTTAACAATCAGTACTTTTAAGCTGGTGTAGGTGTGACACTGAACTCAAGAGCTTTCTCATAAATTAGCATCCCCCCGAAGCAAAGCTACAACAACCACATAATGTCGAATCACAACAGAATAATCACATCTCAGAGAGAGAGAGAGAGAAAATAGACATATAAAGTTGCTTACATTTGGCACTAGTGGAACACATCGAGTGATGGAGTCACACCTGAGCTTCGATTCACAAATTATTTGAACCAAACTGCAGATTCTTCCAAAAATATTAGAACTTTAGTGGTGAAATCATGTGCTCAGAACACAGGTTGAATATCAAAGTACTTCTGATATTTATGGGTATTCTCACATATCTTCACATCAAATATACAAAACATTTTTTTTTGTGTGTGTGTGTGAATACTTTGAGATGAGGTGATTAAAGGGTATATTCAATCTAAAAACGTTATTCTAAGTGAAACAATACTTTTGTCACTTTTTTTTTTGTTTTGTTTTAAACCTATCATGGATACTACATAGAGGTTGAGTATGTGCAGAGAATCCTTATGGAGTCTGTGAAACCTCCAAATATGAATTGTCCAGCGCTGACTGTGTTTCTGGTACCTTGTCTTAAAAAAAAAAAAAAAAAAAAAAATCAACCAGGCCAATATTATTGATGGTATCATTTCCATTCCTATTTGATTTCAGAGGGGAGGGGGTACAGACTGTCTGAAGAGGTGTGTCACACTCATGAAAATATGAAACACACATGAAACAGCAACTTCAAAATAAAACAGCATGAAAGTTACTAAACTACGACGTCTGAATGTTGTGACATCAAGCTGGATTCGCTTGAATCGTTGTGGCTATTTATCAACATCAAAGCTACGACTTGACACTTTATATGTTTTTTTTGTTTTTTTTTTCAAATGCAGTCCATAAAATAACTTCTCTGCATCGGAATAAATTTTCATTCCAAGTTACAAATCAGATCTAAACAGCTCTGCCTGTAAATATAACAATACACTAAACAAGCGTTGTTTAAAATCCAATTAAGCACAAAGCAGGTAGCAGTTCACTGTGTATTCAACAGTATAGATAGAATTTGGGTTGTTGTAACTTTCAATATAAGGTGATATTAATATTCGGTATATTTTTTCTGAAAGTGACAAATGTGAAAATGTATTTTCGTGCAGTTCCTAAACTTTAAAAAAATGAAGATCTTAATATTTCATACCGTTCCTCTCCAGTTTTAATCTGTACCAAAGGCTGTCCTCCACAGTTCACGTCTGGTGATCAGAACAGACAGAAGAGCTGCCCACATAAAAAACAACATAAAAAACACCAAAGAAAACTGATATTGCCAGCGTGGAAAAACTAAACCAGACAAAATATGTGGAAGGATGTCAAGGTTAGATTCTATTGCAAAAAGAAAAATAATAATAATAGATGAGAGAGGATGACTATGAAGAGTTTATAAGCTAAAAGGCACTGGTTTTCCCTTGTCACATACATCCTGTGTAAACATTTAGCTGAATAGACTTGTGTCTGCTGATAAGTTGTGTTTGTGTGTAATTGTGACTTCTCCATGTTTGGGTAAAAACGCTTCACTGCATAAGAATAATATTCTTTGACTCTTTTTTTTTTTCTTTCATTGACTAGGGATATAAAGATGATTTACATAGATTTCATTATTATCATTTCGGGAAAGATGACCGATTCACAAATAAAAACAGTTTCAATGTCCTTGGATCCAGAAAAAGAAAAAAATAAATAAAAAAAGATTCTCTCGGTATGTTTCTCATTTTTCTGTTATTGTTTATCGCCTTCCGTCCTGTGGAAACCAGAACAAGTGAGCGCTCACTACATTCTCTGAGCAGTGGGACTGGGGAGGGCAGGAGGAACACTAGGCCTGAACGTCAGGGACGCTGCTAATCCTGCAAACTGCACAGTTGGTAATGTCGAGCGAGGGAAAGGTGTTTGGACATGTTGGTTTGTCTGTGAAAACAGGGGAGGGTAAGAGGAAAAGAAAAAGTATCTGTAGGTGGGGGGGGGGTTGTGGACGGAGGAAAATAATTCGATTTCTAGAGTCAAAACCAAGAGCAAGGGGCTACGGGGCGGTACGGTGTCAGAGTCTGGACAAAACTGGGACCGGAGATGGAGACGCAGGGCTCCGAGATGCATCTGAACGGCAGAATTCCTAGAGGGGGCTCGGAAAAAAACAAAAAAAACAAAAACACAGGAATCCAATCAGAGCGATGGGAAAGGCAGGACGAGCTCAGGGGCCCAGACAGGTACACGGGCAGGGCAGGATTTAAGGCATTGCTTCACAGATTAAGGCAGTCATTTCTGATGAAACAGCAGAGGCTGGACACTCCCGTCTTTTAATTTTGGTATCTGGTTGGTGATGATCTCTGCCAGCATCTCTGGGAATTCCACACTGAGGGTTTTATTCACAAAGGTGTAGAAACAGATCTGGAGAAGACCGTCGACCATCTGGAGGAGACATCAACGAACCGGTGAAAAACTGTTAAGACTGTTATACAGTGAATTGAATTTGAGGTTTACTTGAAATGCCTTATGAGGCAGTTTTGTACAATTATAACATCCATACTGCAGATTTGACTGGAACATAATGCACCTCTCCACTTAGGGATCTGAGTGTCTTCTTCAGGGTTTTACACTAATCAGCATGTTGCAGTCAAACCACACGATGTGCATTTATTGTTTATTTGAACAGGGACAATGTTAATTAACATAATGCAGCAGAAATAGCTATGAGCTAATCTGTATCTGTAAAATGCAAAAGCAAAAAATGGAAAAGATGGAAAAGGAAGCTGTGGTACAATATGAAAACGTCCAAATTCCAATCTGGAACATGAATCCTTTATAGGACAAACAAGAGAAAACACATGGAGAACACAGCATGTCAGTGTGTGTGTGTGTGTGTGTGTGTGTGTGTGTCTGTTCTCTGACCTCCTGCATGAAGTCCAGTAGCTTTGTGAGCTGGTAGAAGCGCTGCCAGTTCTGACTGGCGTTCTCCTCTCTCTTGACGATGGCTTTTCCCAGCTCCTTGATGTACGTCATCCTGATCTCGTCGAACACCGCCTGGCTCTTCAGGCCGTCTTTTGGTACTACACACACACACACACACGCAGACATCAGTGTGTTTGCTGTATATATACTGTATACATCTGTACAGCTGGAGAGGTGAACAGCTGGTTGTGCATCTGTCTCAAACTGAAAATCCATCAGTAAAGCTGCCGTTTGTCTTAGTCTGTTCTTTATCCTGCAACAAACAGCACATGGCATTAAAACCTCATTTAAACTTGGTGTGTGGGACTCCAACAAGGTCCTTGGGAGACGCTGGATAAACACACACAGATGCACGTAGCTCCTAACCACCACGCTGTAGGTAGTGGAAAATATGCAAAACCAAACCGGTGTGGCCAGGACCAGAGTCTGAGAGGAGCAGATGCAGTTGTCATAACGACCAAGTCAACACATCACGGGTTCCTTGTCTGGTGCGTGTTACTGAGCCACAGCCACTGGCCTAGAGATTATGCAAAACCACAGAGGCCAGGATTGGGGTGAAATATTGTCTGATTTACATAATCCGATAAATGCAATAAAAAAAAGTGTTGTCTGGCGTCTACATTATGCATTTACAGGTTTGGCAGAGAGACAATTTTTAAGAGGAAAAACAGACTCTACTCTGGATTATTTAGTATAAAATGACCGAATCCATTATTATTATTATCTAACACAGCTTTGGGTAGCTTTTTTTTTTTTTTTAATAATAATAATAATTAAAATGAAATGTTGTATTCTGACAGACGACTTCTTAATAGCTTTGTCATGAATCAAATTATCCCACGGCTGACTTGCATCTTCACTCGTGTGCATAAGAAATTAATAAAACCGTTCAAAGCAGAGTTGTCCTGACCTGATCACATTTCCATCCCTGAAAGGAACAGATGGAAACAGCTCTCAGGTATGAAAACCCAACCACGGCTCGGTATGGTAATGTCATTTCCTCTGAATAACGAGCCTCCGAAGTGCATCCTTTACCCAGCAGAGGTGGGCGGAAGAATGCTCTCCTCCTCGCAAACCAGACATTTACATAATTGGGAAAGTTTGATTTAATGATCTTTTGTCATGCTGTGTAGTGTTTTTCTACAGATTTTAATGGTGCTAATTACATAGCTACAGTGGTAGGCCAATGCTTTCAGAATTCTATTCTCTAGTCTGTTATTTTCCCTCTTCAGAGAGAAAGGACAGTGAGCGTCGTTGGTCATTCTACTAGACAGATTATATCCTCTAATGACTTAAAGCTACTCAAGCCAATCACCGCCTACAAATCAAATGCATTCAGAATAATATAATAACAATCATTTTCACTCAGAAAAGTTTAGTGAAAGTTTTAACAATGACATAATAGGTAAGTTAGTTTATGTAATGCTATAATGAACAGTTCTAAGAAAGTCTTTTTATTAACATTCTTACAAAAATATGAATAAGTTTCTTCTAACTCCTGATAAATGTCCTAAAAATCTAAAAATAACTGTTTATTAATGCTTTTAATAACACATATATAGTCTTATTAATGAGATTTGCCTGAGAATGTTAATAACAGAGATTCTATCCATTATCTATTTAAAGACTTTTAAAGACTAGACTTTTCCAGACTTATGTGCAATTTTTCAAACCATATCGACGCCTGAGTACTAACTGTACATTTTTATTTGTTATACTAAATGAATATGATTATATTTTTGTCTCTTTTATAAATAGGAACCAGAAAATCGGTGGGAAAAAAAAGTGAAGTAATTCAATTTTTACACCATCTACACAGCCTTTCTACTCAAAGTGTTCATGGAAATGATGAATAAATACAGCCATGAGGGTTTCCTTATGCAGAAAAGACTGTTTACTTGTTTGATAACTACATCACTGCATAACTTAAACATTCAGATGAATATTTGCTTATTTGTGATTCTCTTTGCATTTGAAAGACCTTTATCGCCGAAATTATTTTAGTAAATATAGTAAGTTGATATTTTAGAAAAAAATAGGGGCAAAAGTCTTAAAACACTAATAATTCCATATTTAGTTTTTCTTTCTTTTATATATATATTTTTTTCTTCTAACCATAAATTTGACCTTTAAATTAATCAAATCAAGTTCTTTACTTTTCCATACTGCATAGGAACCCGGTAATAAGCGAATTATAAGGGTCTTATATTTCTGACATGATTTAAGTGCAACAAGTGAGGAGAGCTGCTCCTCTTATACACTGTAAACAGATACACTGCTTGCTCTTTTTGTGTAGTTTTTATGACGTGTGAGTAACTCTCAGGCCGCGTTTATGGTTTGCTGTGCTCAGCGGGCGACACACACATGGTTTTGAACCTGTAGTCAAATTTACTCGCACCGGTGAGTCATGCAAAATCATGTGAAATATTCATAAGTTATTTGCAGGGAATCAAAACCATAATTATCTCAGCCCAAGATACATAAAGCACATCAAAACTTCCCGATTATTCAAGCTGAGAAAAGACACTGTTGTTTGCTTTGTTCTTTACTCATTGTACAAAAACATGATGATGTTATGTGACTGTATTATTCATTCATAATTGTATTATGTTTGATCACTTTTTTTTAGCATGAACGGGGGAAAAAAATACACTAAAGGCCTCATATTGTTCACTTTCTCTTGGTTTTATTTGAAGTTTTGATATCCCTCTCTCTGAATGTCTAGAACAGACAGATGATTTTGTGCCTGACTCATTAATATTAATTAGCCTCCCCTCTGATTGGCTGATTTGGATGGCTGTAAAATGGCAGGGTGGGCTGTGTCCTGACCTCTTATAAAAAAAAAAAAATGAATATTAAAATTTGACTTTCTAGAATATGTGACCTTTAAAGATGAATACTTTTTTAAATGCTTGTGCATCTACAGTAAATTACCAGGGTCTAAATTCACTGCTGATTCCCTTTAAACACCAGGTGCAGGTGTATATTTTGATGAAATAAACACAGTCTAATTTATTTTAAAAAATAAATTAAAAAATAAGGAAGAAGATGTAACCACTCCCCCCATCCTGACTGCATTGTTGTCATGTACAAATGGTGTTACAAAAAACCCTCTTGGGTAGTATTGCTTAATTATCGATCAGCTGCAGAGAAAAAATTATGTATGTATGACATGAAATTTAGACTTTCTGTATTAAAATATGAAGAGGGAAACTCAGGGGACGCAGCCTCGAGACGTTTAACTACAGTACTGAAATCGTACTTTTAAGAAATAGGTTATACGGTAGTCATACTCGTTTATTACTCGTTTATTACAAGTTTTGTTGAGCAAGATTTGCTCCAATGCATCTACTGTCAATCCAGAGAATAAATTCTGTCATGTATTAATCTATTAATGTGTTTAAACCATTTGATCTGCTTGCAGCAGCATTGAGGAGCTAGAAACGTGACAGTACACGACATGATTCAATTTGCATTTATGTTCCATTTTTCCAGTCAAACTACCCTGCAGTAACAAATGAGCCGTAGAGAGACAACAGTGCAGCAAAAAGGCTTCAGCAGCTTCACGTAGTCAACCAAGTGGAATGGCTAAGTAATTCTGTTTTAATCCAGGAATAATTGCTGTTCCTGGAGTTGTGACTTTTCAAAGAGACGAGAGCTCCATTACCTGTGCTGAGCAGCAACAGAACCTTCATGCACAGGTACTCGTCGTAGGACACCTCCAGTCGGACAAACTCATTACAGATCTTCAGCATCTGCTCGCACTGGTCGGTCATGAAGGGCAGCTTCATACGCTCTCTGAAAGGAAGGGAACAAAAGAAAAAGGAGGAAAGGAGAAGGGAGAGGACAAAGAGATGTGACAGACAGCGGGGGAAGAAGCGGGAAAACGAGAGACATACAGTACAGATTCAGACTTAAGGCTCTTTCTTTCTTCCTGTTATTTAATTATGAAATAAACAGCCCCAGCAGGAAAGCGCATCAACCCTGCAGGAAAAAAAACGGCGTAAAATCAGCCCTGATGGATTTTCACACCTCACTTCCACTAACACAGAGCCCACATTACTCTCTACCTCGAAAATCAATACAGCGCATTCTAAATATCTGTAGCCCTGGGTTCAGAGCCTTCCATTCACTCTGTCCATCTGCACTGCTACTGGCTATGACTTCTTCACCTTTCATATCTATTTTTACCCCTCTCCAGTTTACGTGTCCATTGGGGACGACAGCTCATGCCTCTCTTTTTACGTATTTCCAAGGAAGAGGATGGGCTGTTTGCAGGTTGTCTGTGTCGAGAGCTCAGTGTTTTTTGCACTCTGGCCATTAACTACAAAGTGGAAAACATTTACACTTACGCCAAAAGAACATTGCACTTCAAACTAGTTCCCGGTGGCAATGTCAGAGTCAGTAGTTATTTAAAAACAAAAGCCATGGCCAGAGCTCCTGAGCCAAGTTTTTAGACAAGATAATATAGAGTAGATTTTCTTGTATTTCTACAAATATTTCATGGTTTTGTTGGCAAAGATCTTCTATAGCTGATCTCATTAAAAATACTCAACTAACGATTTATTTAATGATTGATTAATATGTTGATTATTCACAAATGTCTTGTTACGTCTCAATCAACTACAGAAACTTTAGACATATTAATGTTTGTAAAGCTGGAATGGAAAAATGTTTATCTTTTAAATATGATTCATAATAATTTAGTGATTATCAAAATATATGCTGACATACATAATAGTAATTCGTAGCAATTAATCAATAATTAGTTGCAGCAGCTCTAATTGACCCAGTGCTACATGGAAGTTGTAGTTCCTGTCATTTCATTGCTAATCATTCCTTAGTTATTGATAATGATTTTCTTTGTTAAAATGCAAATATGATTACATTGACTTATGCAGCAAGCATTCCAACAGACATTTCAGAACGAACACAGAAGCCAGCGTATTAGAAGCTGGTGTAAAAGAGGTGAGCAAGGAGAGGGCGTGGGACTTTGGGTCTCTATTACCAGCGCTAGCTAAAAAAAGAGAGGCCTGTTGTCAGAAATATTCAAGAGCCCAAGAAGTGGACAGACATAGAAAAGCAATTCTAATCAAATCGGTTGTGTTTGTCATGAATGAAACTGACACAACTGTACTGTAAATAAGTGCATGTAATACCCACTTGTTGATGACGAGATCTGGGGCGAAGCAGAGCATGGTGCCGTTGCACTGCTCGTACGACCTCCAACCCAGACTGAAGGACATGAGGAAGAGCCAGGAGCACTGCAGCAATGTCATCTGGTCATCCAGGTGCAGGTTACGGAAACCTAGGAAGGTCAAATCAAATTAATTAAAAAGAATATACTGACATAGACAAACATATCTCTGCAAAAGTACAAAAAAACAGACACTACAGCTATTGAGATGGGACTTTTTGTTGGAAATTGAGCTTAGAATATATATTTAGGAAAATATTAAAGGAACAGTGCACATAATTTTGCTTTTGTGGCTTTTATTAGGATTTTTAGGTTTTCTGACTGAACGGTCTTTCTAATGACAAGAAAATATATTCCTATATTTAACCAATTATGATGCAGTTAACAGAACATTAATAGTGAATAATGATGATTCTTTTGTTGTCTTTTTGTTTTGTTATATTGCATAACTTAACAATGCAACTACGACCATGTCTCTAAATGTGAAGTCTGCCAATGACTGAAACAGAACAGTATAAGTAAAGCATTATGATTATTATTGATTACGTAATCTACAGTTTAGCTAATCTCAGGTAATCTACCATATGTTGCACCATATAATAAAATGTACCTATTTTGTTTGTATTTGTAAAAAGCACAGCTTTATCTGCAAGAATAATAAAGAAAAAACAGAAACATTAACCAAAAGAAGACGTCATTGCTTACACATCATTAAAGCACAATCACTAAGACAAAATTGGACGATCCAGTTAAGTCGATGTTCAAATTGGATTTAAATTGCAATTCAGTCATTTCCACACTGTCGACTGTGGATAAGCACATGCAAACTCCTTTCATGACGCCTTTGTTTTAACCGTGGCTACGTTATGTAAGAGCTCCCCCTCACACACACACACACACACACACACACACACACACACACACACACACACACACACACTAAGAGCCTTTCCTCACTATCACCCTTGGCAGACTGCCATCTAGCTATGTACATACAATGGACACAACAAGACCGGAGCCTGATTTGTCTCCCATCATACTGTCACACACAAAGAAATCACAGCACATAAGCTAATGTTAAGTTGGGAGAAATCTTATCTTAAATCTTGGCTGTGACCAACAGCAACGATTGCAGTGAGTAGAGAAAATCTCCAAGCAAATACTTTTTGCGATTAGCAAGTCATGTGCCTCCTTACTCCTGATTAGAAATCTAGCACGGGTGGTTAAAGATTCCAAACTCTTTGTGTTTACATTTTGTTTTTGCAGAATGCAACGCTGGTTACCACTACTTGACAAATAGTACATCTCAATACATAGAAGGACCAGTTGTCCTTTTGCATGTAATGTATCTCTATCTGTATCTGTCATGAACATGATTGAAATTCTGTTGAGGAAATGTTTTCAGTGAGGAGAAAATAATAGGGCTGAACGATTTTAAGAAAAAAATTAATTGTGATTTTTATGGCAGATATTGCGATTTCAATTTCATTCACAATTTTCTACAAATCAAGTTGTTTGCACAACATTTAAAAGCATCACAGCATACACCATAATATTAAAACAATAAATGCCATAACTCCAAAAGCATGAATAAAAACTAAAGTCAAGAACTGATTTCAAATGAAGTCCTATTTATTAACAAGAAACATCCTATAAATAGTCTACATTGATTGTTATTACAACTGAATCTAAAAGAGTTAGCTATGTCGTAAAGTAGAGCAAAAAAGAGTTAGGAAAACAAACAAAATTCCTAGCTTTGACAATCTGAAGATCGTGTTGCCTGAAACCTAATTTTTGATCTAAAACGATAGATTGTTCAGGCCTAACTATATTAAATATTCCTCAATACGCTATTTTTTACAATATAGAAATAACATTTTTCAAATTACTTCATTATTTTTCACTGTTTTAATTAAATGTTATTTTTTATTTTTCAAACTATGGATCTGCTGCAACTCATAGTTCTTTAAAATCACAACTGCAGCACTACAGGGAAACTTTTTTCTTTAGATTTTTTTATATTCATCATTGATTAAAATTTCCCCTACCATGATAATGTTGGAATTTTTTAGGCTGGACTATATCACAATATTACATTTTTGGCAACTTCTCCTGAATAGTTACATTTTTAAATCACAATCATCATATAATTTGATGCACAACATAAAAAAATAATCTTTTATTTGCAACAGAATTACAGTTAAATAAGGCAAGTTGACACTGACAGTAAATGCAATGAAATGAACTACTTCTAGATGAAGATATGGGAAATCTGTGCTTGACATATAAACAGTTAGTGCATTGTTATGCACATAAAAAAATTACATTAACCTTGGCCGTGACCTGATCAAAATTATGCAGAGGCAGGGTTTCTAATGTGAAATGTTTGTTTATAAGCCACTGTTACTCTCCTCTTCTGGCTGTAGTTATGGATTTAAACGATTACAGAGGTCACACTTTTTACTACAGGCCTGCTGAACATCTGTTGTTCTCCGGCTCCAAAAAGGATCCATTTAGGTGAAAAGTGTTTTCTGTAAAGTCTATGGTTAGAAGACATGGAGGACTTCAACCATGACCTCTGGACCAATTAAGATTGCTAAGTGGCTACTGGCCTAGCCATGATTAAATCAGCTAATGTTCAACCTCAGCGACACAATGGCTCCATCTTTGCCTCTTGTTACTCACCTGACCATCCAACTAGGAGAACCACTGAGACATTCTGCAATATGGTGATTTCTGTTTCTTTACTGGAAATGTCACATATTTTACATTATTTTTCGAATCATCTTGCGGAGAGCAAATGTGGAGAGCTCGCCATTATTTCTGGTCGAACTGCAAACGTGTCAGTGCACGAACAAGGAAAGTGATGTAACTTTCTTGACCAGCTGCATGTAGTAAAAGTAAGCAGTAAGACTGAAAGCGGATGACTTTGTTTTCCATCAGTCACTTGGCCTACTTCACCATCCATTAGTCTCGATTACAAGCTGGAAATATGGCCACTGACACACTTTGCTTGAGGGGCGGAATGCGTCCAAACTAAACCCGGCAGCACATGTGAGAGAAGCTAAGCTTTCCATTACCTGGCAAAGACTTGGCCCACTTGACTGCAGAGATGACCTGCTGCCCCCCCAGCCTGTTCAGAGTGGTCATGAGCCGCGAGGAGGTGTCCGGCAGCGTGCTGTCGTAGCCCGAGTAGATGATATCCGGCTCGATGGCCTTGAGCACAGACAGCATGGTGGGCACGAGTTGGGGCATGCACCGGGGGATGACTGGCACGGGCATGTTGCTGATGGGCTCGGATGATCCAGCGGGCCGCTGCACTTTCATCTTGATTAACTTCTTGTTTTTTCTCGCTGAGGAGGGAGGGGCGTGGTGGTGGGGCAGAGAGTGGGGAGCGAGGGAAGAAAACACGAAACAGAAGGGAACAAGTGAGCAGTTGTTTCGCTTTTAACATCTCATATGACTTTTGATAGAGATCTTACAGTAGAAACTGAAACAGATTGACATATAGATTATAATTTGACAAATTCAGATTAAGACCTTTTACAGAATTAATATTATGGAGTCAACATGTACGTAAAGTAACAGAATGAATGTCCAGATTGACCTGAGAACAGGAGAAACAGCCACAGATGTTCAACTTAGCAGTTTACAAGAAGGTAATTAAATTTAATCTCCAGGGTCATGTAGTAACCACTAATCAAAATAAAGATTAACCTGATTTATTTACTTTTTGATCATTTGGTTTATATAATGCCAGAAAAAGAAAAATCCATCATATTGCCTGATCAAAGTCATAAACCCAAAGAAATTCTACGATTTACTTATATGCTCACTCAACCCTGACTGTGTTCCTTTCTCCTAAACATTTATTCCTTGAAGTCGAGCTGGAAGAAAGACACTGTTTGTTCTCCACTCTCCAACCAGTCTGTCTTGTTATCTGATCCAAGGCTGTGGACCGAAGCCGAGATGGGGCATTATGTATTGATTTATGTGTAAGGAGGTGGCGGCTTATATACCAGCGTGCGTTTTCAGAACAGCAGGTTCATAGACAATGGCACACAAATGTTCACAAATGTTATTGTAAAATATTTGCTCACATATAAGACTTTCCTTGAAAGACGATTTTCCTACAAAACGTCGGCAGATTGCTGGGTCAGGGTGCCGTTATCATAATGATGACTAGAGGCTATTTATTCATTCTCAATTTATTATAATTTATTTATTTTAAGGCCTTATTTTTCCTGCGAAAATTCACAGGCCTCCAAACCGTTAAATCCATCAATTCAAAAAGAATAAAGGTAAAAGCTTAGACAAAGTGCAGAGAGGCCTTTTTTAAAACAATGTACAGAGTGTGACTGTACTGTGTGACCACAGGACGACAGAAATAATAATGTGATATGATATATATGGACATGAAGATTGTGCTATAGCATATTGTACTTTCTAACAGAAAACTGAATCCCTGTCATAGACCGATATTACAATATATGAAATGCTCCAATAGCACAAATTACAAAAAATGTATTCAAAGTATTCAGCAATGTTTCAATATACCAGAAGAACTTGCTCAGTTTAGTAAAGGTCCCATATTATAGAAAGTGAGATTTTAATTTTTGATTAGAATGTCCAGGTTATATAAAAAAAAATTCTCAAAATGTTTCAAAATGCTCAGGCCTTATATTTTACATAATTTATATTTTTGGGGGTTCATTATTAAAATATATTTTCTTTTTTGAGTATCAAAATCATCATAATTTTACATCCCCTCTCTGAAGCTTCTCTCTAGACCTCTAGAAAGAACAGGATGTTTGGCATTCATCGTATTAGTATTGATGAACCTCATCTGATTTTAATAGTTTGAATGGGGGGGCTGTATAGTTGTGACATCACACCTAAAGCTTCCTTGTAATGAATAAATCAATAAAGCAATTCAAATCTCACTTTCTATAATAGGGTACCTTTATTGTAGCCCGGGTTGATTTATTATTTACCTTCCAAGTTCATTCCGGCTTGAAGACATTTCCTGAAGCGGCAGGCTGGGCAGTTCTTCCTGCGGATCTTATCAATGATGCAGTCGTTTCTCCCTGCACACAAGTAGTTGTGCTGGCCTGTAAAAAAAAAAGGAGAGGAAGGAGGAGAAAGAGGGAGATTTGTTAGATAGCTAAGTTGGTTTGTGACGGATTAGCCTGAGCACCAACACCAACACTAACAGTGCTTTTCTGTCAAAAATAAGGAAATTTCTAAGTGACCCCAATTTTTTGAACAGTATGGTTTAATGTGTGTGTGTATATACAGTATATATGTTTTACTACATCATGATTTACTACATCACCCCCATATTTTAATTACTTCATTCTCCAAATGGCAATACACTTTTCTTGTAATAACAATGTACTATTAATTCTGTTATAAGGTGATAACTGATATTGTTTTAATTTCATAATTAATACTTGAATGAGGAAAATGAGTTGATCTGGGCACATTTGGTACACCTAAATAGACTACATGTGTGTAACATGCCCAGAGCTGGCAGTATGTTGCTGCTAGTCAATACTGACGGAGACAGAACCCAGATATGTAGATGAATAAAAACGATGTGGTGAAGCCTATGATGAGGCTGTACATTTTTCTTCCACCGCCATTCCTCTGAGGAGAGCTGTGGAAGAGGAGCTCCTGTTGACTGAGCATGAATTCCAGACGGGAGGTCCTCCTCCACAGACATATGCCTGTGTGATAGCTTCACACAGCCAGCAGGCCAAACATGGCTTTGTCAGAGGCTTTCCCTGAGAATGCTCTCTGTAATGCACAAACAGTTTGCTGTCTGTCTGAAGGCTGCCGTTTGCGGCACATAAAGGAACAATGTTCCCACTGGACGGAGGCAATTTGATCTGATCTTTCTTCCCTCTTTTTTGTGAGGAGGAGGGAAGAAACGAATAAATTTTGTTATTAGGCTTGTTATGACTTTTGGCAAGAATGCAGGATTTAGCCTCAGAGTGGCTGCATTCTTGTCTTCTCTGATGTGCTGTTTTTATCTACATGGGGAGTGGCTCCTCATCTGTGAAGCCCACCATGTTGCATCGCCATGTTTCTACAGTAGCCCCCAATGGCCAAATCAAATAATGGCTCTAGAGTCTGTCTTTTGCGTTTTTCTTGGCCATGGTAGGTTCTCCTACTTGCCTGGGGTATTCGGTTGGTTGCAATCAACCTTACCACTAGATGTCACCAGAAACTACACTTTTCCTCTGATCGTGACTGGAATCCTGCGTCGACTTAGCGGTTCAAACAGAAGTGCGGGTTCAACAGGAGCAGCTGGCTAAGTCCACATCAACTAGAGCCTGTGCTGCCCCACTGAGAGGGGATCCTGCTGAGTCGAAGGTCGTCTCCTTATACACTTACTCATGATATGCTCTGTTGAAACCAGACCCAACAAACTTTAGGCAGTATATTCAGTTGACTGGTTGGCTAGCGGTGAACTCTAGACTAGAGTGAGCAATGACCCGTAGCACTGGTGTTTCGGGTGACCGTAACAGTACCTTTAAAATGAACATGGTCAGAGTTTTTTCTGTGGTGAACAGATCAACCAGCAAACGTTGGGGCAGAGGCTCTGGTTAATATGATGCTAATGCAGTCCATGAATTGAATCCTTTTGGGCAAAACTCTTAAACAGTTTTAAATTTACCTCTTGATGAGTCTCTTGATGTAGCATTTATAATAAAAGGGAAACATTCCTAATGAGGGATTTAACAATTTTTCACATTAATATTACATTTTAAATAAATCCTTTTGCACAATATTATATTAATTATTATGTTCAATGCAATAATATACACAACTAGCTCTGTGGCTGTGCAGAGCCAGGTCCATTAATGTTATGGTCCAGCAAGGAAGATCTATTTTATTTCATGTTTCTATGTCAGTTCAGTAGAATTATCCTGGGCCACAGTGAAACATTGTCCTGCTTTTAGCACATATATTACAATACTTGTGTGAGAGTCTGAGAGTGTCACATGAAGTCTGAGAGTGTCACATGAATCTTATCTTTTCTTTTTCTGCATGGGCACATCCTTTTCAGTTCAGACAAAGACGTAATCAAACCAATAACTCAATGATAAGCATGGTCATCTTTTGAAGTTTTGCTATGACAGTCATTTAATGATATCTAAATGTCAAATAACTAGAATTACCACTAACGTGGCGGATGTGTCACTAACCTAACACAGAAGATCGCATCTCCTATTGAGATCATGATCATCACTGTTAACAAGAAACAGAAGAATTAAGCAGAATTGAAAAAAAATCTTCATTCAGTAACTGAAGTTGTTACAGAGAGATTTGGGTCTGACAGCAGAAAATAAATGCTAATACAAAAGTCAAAACCCACACACATTTGCATTAGTAATTAGACAACCTTGTTGTATAACATCATTTATTTAGAACTACTGCTGTTTAAAAAGGGGAAATTGCAACTAACTACTTGATAGATCACATTATGTAATGTAAATTTCCAGAAACTTTCCATGGGAAGTTAAGCTGGGGAATTTGGGAAATATTCAATTCAATAGTCTTCTGCTTCAAGGATCTAGAAATAATCTGTGCATGTGATGGAGGAATGCACAGTGCGTGAAGGGGGTGTGGCCTCAACAGCCCTGCAGCAAGCAGTGCGTGTGATTGAAGAGTGTACTTGCATAAAAGGGATAGTTCAACAGTTTTTAAAATTCGCCCATTGTCATGGTTCCAATAGTCATAGCAATAGATGCTTTACCTTTTTTGTTGATACCTGCCGTTTCCAGACCAGCGGAGCAGAGGCGTGAGCTGTTCAGCTTCTACTATGCAGCTATTGGTATTATTTTGGTTTCCCTCTTCAAATTCAGCAAATACACAATCCAGCAACTCCCAAACACTATGGTGGACGAGTTGTGACTTGCACATTCACCAAATATTGCATTTATTTCTGTTTATTCCCATATGTTCCAGTTAATTCCCAGAGAAAGTTTCTAACTTTGTAAATTCCCAGAACTTAGGGTACTCGGGGAACAATGGTATATGTGTATAAATTTGTGTGCATGTGATTATATACACTAAGCACTAAGTGCGTACACATTTCTTGGTAGCAATCTCATTGTAAAGATTATTAATGAATCGTTACTATATTTATTTTCATGTATCTATTATTTATTGTTATTAATATAATTTTCTTTATATTTTATTTTTTTGTATAATTTACTCTGATAAGAGATATTTTGTTTTCCTTATAGTAGGTGCATAGACACACCACCAGGTCCAGCCAGGGGGAGGGATAATTTGTTAGGTTTATCCTTCTTATTCTTCTGTTTTCTTTTAGAGCTATATTACCTGCAACTACATGGAAGTAGGTATATAGACATATAGAAATATATAGAATACATATAGAAAGATATGCATGTGGCTATGTGTATATGATTTTTTTGTTGATAACTTGTACTAAGGCCATCTTGCAAATGTAGCACAAAAGAGATGAATTTTAGGGGGAAAAAAGGAGGCAGGAATACTGGCAGGTCATCCATGATGCACCGCAGCAAAGGTTGACCTTTTTTTCATCTCAGGCTCTGCAGCAGAAAAACATCGACCATACACACGTCCCTTGGACTCAAGAGTCTCGGGTTCAAAAGCGCTTCTTATTACAGGGGTTATCCTCCTTGTGAATGATTGGATAACTAAATTATAATGTACTCCCCCATCACCAATTGTAAGATATGGAGAAGTAAAGTGGAAGGACCTGCTCAGTTACTCTGTTGTAATAGTATCACTAATAGAACGGATGTACACAGCTATTACTCGCTGAAGAGTTTCAGGAGCAGAAGATACAATGAATAACAGCATGATAACCCCATAATGTGCAGTCTTTTGATGTTCTGGAAACTTGGCACTATGTTCTAAATTGATGCTGAGATCATAGTGGAGAAAACAATAAATATTTAACTTTCTCTGCCCCTCAAGCAATCCTTTATTTCACATACGTGCATACACACATGCACACACACACACACATGCACACACTTTCTCTATGACTGTAGAAATTGTTATTGACTGAAACAAGACCATGGAAAGTCAACAGTGCCTTGACAGAATGCCATTTGGGGCTATTAACATTATTACTTATCTTTGTAATACCGTAGCATGTGTTCAATGCTGCTTTCTGAACAAAAGGGCATTCAATAAGATTGTTAGTGTTGTATAATTTAATTAATTGAATGTATAACAACTACTGCATAGCGAGTAATGAGTTTTCATTTCATCAAGACACATAAATACAATTGCAGAAATACTGTTCTGTATATTACTATAATATCCCTAATAAATGAATATCAAACTGCCATGGAATGTAATGGTTTATTTCTCATCTAAACTATAAATTAAGATTCTGGCCAAATCGTGCACGTTGTGTATTTAAACCTCCAGACGCAATAAACACTGAGGTTCAGCCATTTGAAATATATTGTGTTTCTCTGTACACATATTTTAGTGACAAATTTTAGGTTGCATTCATTGCGCTGGCTGCCAGATGTCTTTAACATGGCCTGCAGGTGCCTTTGTAATAGTCAGTTAATTTCCTTTATCATGCAGTGCTCTGTATTATTTTGCAATTAAGTATTGTCTCTAAGATTTCATAGCAAAAACTGAAAAAAGTGAGTGAATACTAAGCCTACTACAAGCTGATTAAATACATGTACTTTGAGCACCAGTAAACACAGAATCTAGGACATCAAGCAATGATTAGCTCAGCTTAATGACGCTCAAAAGAGCAGCGACCATGTAATGGTGGCTTAGAATAGAGCATTTATCAAAAATCACAGAAATCACCACCTCTGAAACTCTGGAAATGAATCTGCAGGGTAGGTGGTGTGACAACAAGCAGCCTCAGGGCTGCCAGTTGCAGCCATCGCCGATATCACAGGAAGTCATTGCAAACAACAGCATAAACAACCATCTGTGGTGTGAAAAGTGCCAGCTGAAGCTTAGTGATATCTTCTCCCCCCTATCCTGCCTTAATCTGCTAACAAGGGCCTGGAAGCTCCCATTAGCCCTGGTTGGTGACACTACCAACGGGTTGCATCAAATGTTGTTGCTCAGTGGGCCACTTGTTAGAATGGTCACCTCACAGCAAGAGTTTGCAGAGGTTGAACCTAACCAGTTATAAAAGATGCAACAGCAGCCCCCTATCTACCAGAACACTGTTTGATTTTGTTAATTCTTTATTCTTTTGTCAAGCTATAGATGTAAACTGTGCAGTTACAGCAGTTATACCACCACAGTAACAACATCAAATCTTCAGTACAGCCAACCACAATCAGAATACTAAAACACCAGCAGCTGTTTATCTAACCAGAACTGCTCCATAAAGTATTTTACTATCGCAGTATCATTATAGTTTTTAAATTTCTCCCCATGATAAAGTACTGGTTCAAGCTGCTGTTCCTCACTACCTGTTATAAAACACAATTAAAAGATGCTTTAATAAACTCAACTCACACTTTATACAGAATAACTATATAAAAAAAGATCATTTTAAAGTACAATGTTTAATTTTAATATTATACATATTATTTGAATTAGGCATGTTATGCATTGTTCAAAGTCTGCAGGGATAATGACCCAGGTGTGAGGCAATAAAATAATAAAGCAAAATAAAAAAAAACAATCAAAAAGTTTGATTATAATTTCTTACTTTCGTTAAAATGTTTTAGAAAAAATTATGTCTGTTCACTTGGTCCTTTGGGATCACATTAACATTAAATCTCACAAGACATACATTTAAATAAGGCTCTTTCATTGCAAACAATCAAAGCGCTATGTCCGTTGAGTGCACCTTTTTCCTCAATCTAATTTTTTTATGCAGCAATTACAAAGAACATAATTGCCTTGCAATTTCATGAATTTATTTTAAGCCTAAAAGGCACCTTACTGAGGTCTGAATTAAAAAAGGCAATAATTTACGCTACTGCCTGTGAATAATAGAGGATTCGAAGGAAACAGAACACTGCTGAGTTGGGGAGGTTTAAACAGGTGTTTACTGAAAAAAATAGCTAAGTTAGTTAATTATTAAAGAAAGTCAAATTCTCAGAATGTTAGAATGTTTAATTTTATAAAAGGTCATCTGGATATAACCAATAAATAAATAAAACAGTGCTGTTAACAATTAACTGTAAATGTACACATACCAGTCAGAAATAGGGGAAGCAATGTTATATTTACCTACTGGTAAAACCTAAGTCAATCAGTCAAATTTTGAGTGTGCTCACTTTTTTAATTAAGATATTATTTAAGGTTGCTGAAGGGTTTTATTGAGAAATCATCCAGAAATCTGTCTCAGACAAACCCTTGGTTTCTTGTTCCGTATTACAATAACACCAATAAAACATAGTACCCATAGGATGCACAATATCATGGATCCTCTGTGATAAACACAACTCAAAACAGAAACGAGGACATATAATATAATACAATCCACTAAATAAAACACATTAACAGCACAGTGGGGGTGGTACAGAAAGGTGATTTTTTTTCAGCTCTGAGGGGGTTAATATGGGTCAAATGCAAAAGAATGGGCCTAATTAGACCAGTGTGTGATTGTAATTATCAGATCTACCACCTATGAGAATGATGAGGTGGAACAGTCCAAGCAAAATCTAAAGAGCACAAAACCGTTCGCAGGCAATTTATGCTGACTTGATTGACATCAGAACATTTGCATGCATTAACAGAGAGTTGGCAGAAGAGGCCAGGCATGTGTGTAGGCAGAATGGTCATATTTCAGTGCTAAAGGAATACAGGGACATGGGCAAATCAGAAGTTATAGTATTACTGTGATCATCATCATAATAATCAGCATCATCATTATTATCCTTATTATTATTTTATTATTATTGTCATATTATTATTATCAAAGGTGCATTTATTTACCATCTGTGTTTTGTCGTGCTCTCCATCCTTCACCATGGAGACAACGACCGGAGAATGGAGGGGGGGGGGGGGGGGAGGAGGAGAAAAACAAAAACAAAAGATATAACTTACTTAGTGCGAAGCAGCTCTTTGAAAAAATAAAAAGAATATAACTAACATTTCAGTTTGAGGGCTTGGCATTTTAACCAACAGCACACAATGAAATACAGTAAACAACAATAAAGGACAACATTTCAGGAAATACAATGTTGTTTTGTGGGATGTTGTTGCGTTTTTGCACCTCAAGGCCAAAGGAATAGTTGACTGAAAAATGCATTCAAATTTCCCATGACTAACCACCAGCCATGTTTTAGTCCTGAACTGTAGCAGAAGTCAAACAATCCATATTTACTGACTGTATTGTTTGAACAGCAATGTTAGTTGCAGATTTAGCAGAAACTGACAGAAAGCGATAATGAACGGAGGAAAAGAATGAACCACCAAGGACAAGGCTGTGTTAAAAAACAAGAGATTAATGAGGGTCATTTCTGTACATTTAATTCCAGTTTCTGGGCCTGTAATAAGCACAGAGTGGTTTATTTACTGTTCACCTTGTGGATTGATGAATGCATGCAATAATCAATTAAGAGTAACATACTCTTTTTCCCAACAAATTACACATCAGTGGTGACAGCTTGAGAAAGACAGGAAATGGAGAAACAGAAGCAGAGAGAGGCAGAGGGAGATGGAATGCAACAGCAGAAAGCCTTTAACACAAATTACTTTCTGTTTGTCAGATGCATTCCTGCCCCTCCCAGCTAAAGATTCTGTCAAGGCAATTAGAATCAAGCCAAGTGTTAGTGTGCTGACACACACAATACATGCCAAAGACTAGAATTACATACTATAGTAAAAGATTTTAACTATGTAAAGCAAAGCAGAAGAGTCGTTCAAGCTTATTATAACACTAGTTCTCTGAGGCACTACTACGTTACTTTGTATATCTAACTAACAAATATCTTGGTAGTTTATGTTGAAAAGGCCTGAGTTTTTTTGTTTGTTTTTTTTGAGGGGGTTGTAAATCAAAATGACTTCTGCTTTGATACAGGACAAACAGGAAAGGCAAGAGCAGTGGTGGTTGCATGTAAAAAGACTAAAACTAAGATTCAGAGAAATATAGTGTTTATTGTATATGCTAAAGCTCAACAAGAACCATATACCATTCAACTCTAACCTTGAATTTTGAGAAATAATTGAAGATAAAGAAAAGAGATAGCAGAGATGATTTACTGTTGTAAATGTCAAATGAATGACAGTCTTTGGGACAAAATGTACAACATTAACGGCCACTAACCGCTGCTATTAGGTGAACATGTGCGATGCTGTGGCTGCTTAATATAGAATCCACACACATGAATAGGCATATCTGATTAGAACCTGGTGGAAAAGCAGCTACAATTCATCAATTGATCAAAAGGGACAAAAGGTTTAAATGAAAACAGATTTTCTTGGCTTCCCAAACTTATCACTCACAAAGATTTGTGTAAATATTTAAGCCAAATTTAACTGACTTTCCATGTGTTTACAAGTAACATCTATCATATCAGTCATATCTTTGTAGATGAATAGGTGTGGGAAAGGAAGAAGATTGGCAGATGTGTGAGACCAACCTTCGACAGCCCTCTTGAAGAACACCTTGCAGCTGCCGCAGGTTACGACCCCGTAGTGGCATCCTGAGGCCTCGTCTGAACACACCAAACAGATCTTATGGGTCTGGCCGATGGGTTTGGTTTGGCCCGGCAGTGCAGGGCTAATGGTTTCTCCTGTTCTGGGTGATGAACTGGAATGCAGAAAGAGAGAGCGGTGAGGGAAAAGATATTAATAATGGTTTTCTTCACATAGATGACATTTGTGATAAATTGAAAGCAGAGAGAAGAGAGGCGGTTTATGAGCATAGACAGCCTCAATAGTATGTTGTTCTGTTGCTAGGAGACATGAACATATGTCAGTAGTTGGCGAAGACAAGTACCTGAAGTGAAATCTGTTAAACATTGAGATTGTGTTGTTGTTCAATCTGATTGATCCATGCGCACACATGGAATTATTTTTGCTTACAGAATGGCAGTATATTGAACTGTAGGGTGGGGCGATTTGGCCTAAAAAATAAAATCTTGATTTGTTAATCTCTAAGCAAAGGCAAAATTTTAACATTTTTTTTTATTACCAATAAAAGAAAAATAAATCCTTCATAAAGTATTCTAGGGCTATGTGAACAAATCCAGTTGTTCAAGAATAAGAAAATAAAAAAAAATAGCCTCACTCATTTTTTTTTAAATTTCTTTTGAAAAAGGCTTATACATAAACATTATATTGTTGCAAAACCTCAAATGTTCAGTCTGACTTTAAGAAGCATTCATTTCATCATTTCAGTATAAACTACGAACCTCCAGGTTAATATATTCCTTAGAAATTAAAGCACTATTTGGTTAATAAAATATTAAAACGCATAAATACTACACTACTATAAGATGGCTTTCCAATTGAGCCACAACAGCTAAAGCTCCCTTATTTAAATGTGACATAGTTGATGGTTTAGTCATTTTGATAATCTCATTTTTCAAGGCCCTGTGGGGTTTTCTTGTAAAGAAAAATTGCTCTGAATGTCATGTGAATCACAGTCACATCAAAACACGCCGCCTGTATCCTTGAGATCCAACAAAAGTCACTGTCGTCATAAAATATTTCCAAAGCCAAAGTATTTTCAATCCTGCGTATTTCAGTTGCATGTATACTAGTTTCCAATCCTTTTCTGGCACATCGCTGCTTTTTTTGGTTCAAGAAGATGGTTGCAAGGGACTGTGTGTCACGTCACCCGTGTATGTGCATGTGTGTACTTGACGAAACAAACAAAACAGCGACTCACTCATAAAAAACAACCTGCTCCATAGCACTCCTAGAGGCAAGAAACTGCACAGGACACATTTAATGTGTAAGCAAATAAGGCAAACCCAATGAAGCTGATTACTGGCTGCAGCTTTAAATCTCAATCCAAGCCTCCAATTGTGTTACATTGCACATTAAAGCCTTCATTAACCCACCTGAGAAACTTGTGCACACATACATAGTTGTCATTATCCCTGACTATCTATAAGTGGACTTAAAGTAACTGAAACACCTGAACTTAACCTCGTTAACCACCAACACCAATTTGTCAGATGTACTGAGAAAATATTTTGTTCTATGTATGTTAAATGTATAAGGGCATTATGTATTGCAGTTGGCTTGCAAAGCTGGATAATGACTTTACATTGTAGATACTTCAGCACTACATTATCATTCTGCTGTTGCACCAAGGGTTGCTTCTACCAATGTTTCCTACATGGCTCCTGATTTTTGCAGGATAGAAGCAGAGAGAGTATATAACTGAAACTAGTTAGTGTTAGGAGCCACCCCCACCTCTCCACTCCCCAAACAAGCATGACCTAAATTCACAGTGGCTGGTGCCTCATGGTCATTGGAAAGACGACACTTGCTTATGTAAAAGGTACTGTGAGGAAAGGGGGAGTGGAGGCGGTGGATCTTGGACAACATCCAGCTAAAGACGTTTAGCCATAGCTTAACACTGAACTAGCCAGGATCATTCCCAACACATATGCAGACAGGCTGAAGTGGTGGAGTAATTCCAAATAGGATGCCAGCTTTTTGGCAGTGGTCTGTATACAATCATGCTGTTTTGCAGAAGGCATAAACAAGAGAGGCGAGGGAGAGCAGAGATCTTGTTCCCTTAACAACATGTGCATACTGATGGATTCATTTTTCAAATACTAACTAACTAACTAAAAAAATCAAAAAATCAAACTGAATATAGAAATATTTCCATGTTTACAAAAACGATATTGGTTGCATGTTTTACAGTGTCATGTTTAAGAAAAAGCAAATTACCAATCCAAAGTATGGAGCATGTTTTTCTTACCTTACTCGGGTACTCGGTACAGTTTTGAGGTACTTGTACTTTACTGGAGTATTTTGTTTTGATGCTACTTCATACTTTGACTACATTTTAGAGGGAAATAATGTACTTTCTACTTTGACATGAAAGTATATATTTTAATATTCGCACCTTCGCACCTAAAAAAATATTTTATATAATTATGTTAAACAAACATGTGATAAACTCATATATAATATAAAATGATGCAGTACTATTAATTTACCCAAAATATCTAAAATTGGTCCCACATGGATGAACTACAACAGTAAAATCATGTGTTTGTTAGTGATTCAAAAAAATGTTTTAATATATCAAAATAGTCTGTATAAAGAGTCCTTTTATTTTTGATACTTTAAATACGTTATATTGATTATACCTCTGTACTTTTATTTAAGTAAAATTTTGAGTTCTGGACTTTCATTTGTAATTGAGTATTTATACACCACTGCAAAAAATACCCCAAGCCAAACATAAAATATGTAATTCAAACTAACTATGACTAGCAGCTAAATGACTACACAGCTCAATCTGAAACTTATTGGTTCCAGTTTTGTCTCTCTGCTGGATGTACAGTAATCAATCTAAATCTGACCTACATTGTATATACAAATGCAGTCAAATATGCAACCAACTGTCATTCCTCCTTGTTGTGCAACTGATCCTGTGCATACTGGAAGGTATACTCTATGACACAGCATATATGACTCATTATACCTTTTTTTCCATATTTAATACAGGATTCCCTATTGTGTCGCATTAAAGTGAACTACGGGAACTACTGATTAGACTTCATGTGAAACACTGGATCCTGGCGGGCGCTTTGTAATATGTCCCCCTCTTAACTATGGACCGTCAGTCTAGCAGTAGTAGAGTATTTATAGAAGTGGTCCACTTTGAACCTCAGTTATGAGTGGTATGGTGTGCTCATCTTTCTGGCTCTGGTTACTTGTCAACTTATGGTAGCTATGGCTGGATTTGCATGTAGATGTTGTGAACACTAATTATCAGGACTTTGTTTGACCTGTGATGGCTTTCTTGGGATTGCTCAGCCACCAGATTAAAAAAACGCCAGTGAGGTGGGGAGATCATGTGACACGAGCACCAACAAACTACATGAGGCAAGTGTCCGCATTTATACAGAATTTGCTTTTACAATGGAATCTTTCCCAGGTCATTATAGTTTTTTATTAATATGAATTGCACCACAAAACATGATTGATAGTATTTTATGCCTAATGTGTATCAGAGCATTAAAACATGTTACATATCAAACTATTCTATTCTAACATGACTTAGGATACTGGTATTGTAAAATGACCACAGGGTGGTGTTTAAATTGAACATTTATAACCCCCCTAACTCCTGCTCTAACTCACAACTCCGCTCCTGCCATCGCTAAGCAAACAAGTGTGGCTCTGAACCATGCAGCACAGATTCAAGCCTCATTAGGAACGCCCTCATACTGGACCAGAGCGCAATAAACATGTGCACTCACTCAGTCACACACAACTCAAACTAACACACACACACTCTAACACACCAGGAAAAGGACTTTTATGTATTGATAAACAAGAGCACATCACAAACAATTGCACACTGTACACACAAAGAAAGTATGGTGCTCATATGCAGAAAAGAGAAGCGGAAGTGTAATGGTCCAACAAACATGCACACGTACACGAGCACACAAATTCGCCAATCCTCTCAAGAGGGATTTAAGCAAAAGATGAGAACAAACACAAAGAGGGAGGTTGTAGTTCAGTGCCCCAATGCAGCTCTTTCTACACCCACGCTGCTCTTAACAAGTGCACAGTGTGTTTGGTCATATTGCATTGCTTTGTTTTTGGTGCCAGTCATGCGTAAGTTCATAAAGAGGCAAATGTTACAGAAATCAGAGCAGACTGGTACATGTTTATGCTCAGAGGCATGCTGCCAATCACTTCCTGCACTGTTTTACTGCTACTTAAAAAAAAAAAACATCTCTATTTGTGTGTGAACATGTGGTAATGAAATGTGGTCATATTTAGGCCTTCGCAGCAAGATTCAACAACTGGAACAATAGATTAAACTAAATCATGCTGCTGCAGTTTTTCTACACCGTGTGTAATGTGCTGTAGTGCAACCAAGCAGCATCCTCCAGGGCTGAAAAACACCTAAGTGACAAACGTGGGAAAAACGTTGATCGAACATACGGAAAGTGATGAGTGTATGTGTGGAGCGGGACCATCTGAACTGGGCTGACCCGATTCATCACTGGGGAATCATGAACCGGTGGCTACAGTGGGAACTGCTGAGAGGAAGGTTTTTTCCATTAAGATCAAAGTTTTTTTAGGAGTGTGTGGGAGAAAAAAATAACGAAATGGGTGGAGGAACTGAGAAAAGGTTTCTTTCAGTAGCGAGATGGAGAATAGGAGAACATTCACGATGCTGAGGCCGGAAAACTAACAATATAATACTTTATATCACCGTGGAATAAAAAGCCTAACAGCTGAAATAAACTTAATTGCGAACTATTTCTATCTAAATCATCTTGCAACATTTTTTATGAGAAACGCGGCTGTTGTTCGTATGCCAGTCTATAAATTCTAACTATAATTTGTGGTTCTTTTTATTCCAGCAAAGCCTGAAATGGCAGAAATTGTTTAGTGAGTATTTCAAGCATATAGCGAATATTTTGCATATTTTCTGCAAAATATCATTTCCATTTCCTTCTATGGCAACATTGGCCATTGTATATATACACAATGTATTTAGAAATGTTTAATTGATAAAGTCACCAAGTTTTCCCTTTATTTATAAACATACATCCCGGTAGACTGAACTGTACTTTTATTTTGAATTGTTGATATGTCGTCCATATGTTTTCACGCAAAACGCAGACAAATTTTCTCTACAGGATTGCGCTTTTGTTTACAACAGGTTGATAGCCATTGAATTAATTCACAAACATTGATTATTTTGTGTGCTTATTTTCTGTGTGCTTTGCTTCCTCTTTTCATCCCACAGGGAAGTCACAAAGGACATTTAAGCAACAGAAGAAACAAGTGTCTCTTGAATAAAATCTTCTGTTCTTAAACAAAAGAACATATATGCAACATGACTGTTAAGTAATACCCTGCATCCTTATTTCATGTATTATCAACCCATAGGGTGTTAAAGAGGAAAAAAAGAACACCCGTTTCATGACTTTTTGAGTCATTATTGTGCAATTTCACTTTTACTGTACTTTACCCTTCCTGCCTTTGCCAACTATCACTTCCTCTCCCCATCATATCCTACTTTCTCACAGACGTATTGCTCATTCCCCCTCTTCCTCCTTCCTCTTCCTTCACCCCGCCTTATCTGCCACGGTTATATAATATTCCTATTACTGCTGCTGGGGCTGGCGACTCCCCCCCCTCACGCAGACTCTCAGCCAATGGAGTTTCACTACTGGCAGGGAGTATGGAAGAGGTCAGGCGGGTCATGGGATTATCCAACTCACCTACCCAGAGATAAGCATACACCGCAATCGGTGTGGGGTTTTTTTGTGTGTGCATGTGTGTCACTAATAGGAAGCCTGCATGTGTATATGTGTGTGTGTGTGTTGATTTGGTCTTTGAATCACTGAGTGGAGCCTTTGGTTGCTAGAGAGGAGCACAGTTATAAAGCTAGTCTTGTTTTAGAAATCCTCATGTGATTGTGCGATGGCTCTCTTTTCTTCTCTGTCTTTTTCCTGCTAGACTACTGAAGCATCCAACCAGCCTTCCTCACATCTGAGTGTTTTCATCTACTACACTGTCACTTCAATCAACATTTCATAGTTACATTCTATTCTTTTTTTTCCTCCCCTGACTGGAGCAGTTTCAGTTGGTCATAAATATATATAGACAAGTATTTCTCCTGTGAATTGAATGCTGTGTTAGTTCAAATGCTGTTTTACTGACTAGGAGCTTGTCATGTAATTTATGACTGTTGGTTGTCAGATGCAAAAGAAAGTTTGACATTGTTATGATGCAGCAAAACCTGTTAGTGAGGATGTAAGTGGGTCACTGTTTTTTCAAAACCTCTTTTTTTACACTAGAAAAAGAAAATTAAAACTAAAAAGTAACAGTATCCACCCCCCACCCCCCCACCAAAAAAAAAACCTGATAAATTTGTAAGCAGCATCTTAAGAAAAGTTATATCTCTGTCAGTCATGTTATCTGAAACATATTTATATAAATCAATCTGTTTAGAATTAAAAAAAAGAAACTGCAACCAAATTAACTCAAAATGCTTAGAAGTAACAAAGGTCTTCAGTTTGTGTTGACAAACTAAATTCAAAAAACATGAAGTTTTGCTAAAACGTAAACATATTTTCTAAATCTGGTCCCAAAATGAACTCTGATCAGGGACAATGGACGAGTCAACAAATTGTGTGACGTGGGCACCGGGGACAACTGTTTGCATTAGGGCGAAAGTTGGTTTCTTTTCACCATGTCCCCTTTTCTCCTGTAGTTTTATGCCTGAACAGATCCAAACCCTAACCAGAAACATTGTTGGCACAACATTCAAATTTGTTGTTGACCTAAATCTGCTTCAATTTCCCCAATGACTCTTCAGAATCATTTAGAAAACAAGATGTAAATTGAGCCTTGTAATCTGAATTATTCATGACGTGAAAAGGAACCTTTTCATCCTGGGCAGGGTATTGCCTGCAGGGTGTTTGTGAGCCGTTGTGTGTTAAGTGAAGGCCAAAGCGAATGCAGTGAGTTAGAGTGCAGGAGAAGTGCGCTGAAATAAGGAAAAACAAGTTTAGAATTCAGCACTGTGACTTCCTCTCACGCACACAAGTGACAGTTGATGTTTGAGCCATCCTTTTTTTTTCTTTTTCTTTTCTCTATTCTCAGCTGTGTCACTTTCTCACATTGACTTTGTGTCATAAAATACCCTGGCACAAATGCTCATAAAGAATTATTAGCATACTGTAGTAGCAGCCACAATAACATCTCATTATTGGTCATTTTCACCGTGACTGTGATTCTGAGACAAATCAGTTGCCACATTATGTTGAGGCACCTTCTTGTCATCAGGCCTAGACAGATGTTTCCTCTGATAGAGTCATTGTCTGATCATAGAGGAGCTTCTGTAATATACTACAGACACAACATAATACAGGAGTGCTGCATAGTGACTTGACAAAATTCAAATGATACAAATATAGTTGAAAGTCATTTTCATTGCAATTGCCTGCAAAATTTCCATTTATATTTGCTATTATGAGGAGTAAAAGGGCAACTCGAGATACAAACACAATACAGACTGCTCCTGGGATCAAATATGAGCCTCTTCTTGGAAGCAAACACAAGGAAGGAGAAGAAGGAGAAAATTAAGCTTCAGAAATGTGAGTGACTGAGCCTCAGGGCTGGGCAATAATTCAATATCACCGTTTGTTTTCTTTCAGTGGAATCATGTTGTGATGCGCAGAGGGTACTGTGTACATGGATGATATTGTGAGACACAATTCTGTGTCAAAACAGATATTATGTTTAACTAGTGGAGTGCCCATAGGAAATATGTATTCCCATAGAAAACTGGAAGCTTAAGTATATTTTTTTTGCCTTAATGACGGCGTGTTAGAGTGTTAAATAGTCTTAATAGACAAATTGTACACTGGGTAAGACATGGACATACACTGAGATATACCAGCTAATGACCAGCTAATGTCTTAGCATGTGGTTCTTGGGACATTTTACAATACTTGCGTAATGTTGGCTGCATGATTGGTGCAGGAAGAAATGGGGTAATGGATCTTTGAATTGTCACTAAAATGCTGGTAAGCTGTGATAGGGAGCTGTACACTATAGCAGGATACACGCTGCTGCAGGATATCACTGTGATCCTTTTTTTTTAAGATTTCTTGTGGCATAGATGCTATACAGGATGCAATGGGAGAGAGAGAGAGAGAGAAGAAGGAGTGCTTCAGCCAGGACTCAAACCCAAGCTCTCTACTCCTACACCACTGCAGCGAACCTATGGGATTTTAACTTTTAATGATAATAATGATGTTTTGAATACCACCTAAAAAAATCCACAAAAAAGGATATACACTATCGTGCCATGCGCAATCTATAACTGAAAGCTGAGGTTGATCATACAAAGACAGACAGATGCAACCACAGATGCTCCCCGCTTTATAGATAGATGTTATGAAACATAAGGAACACTTGAAATTATTGGAGGTTTCTTTTCCAACATTTTGCCGGATGTTTTCATTTACCACAACAAACGGTGGTGTGATTATTCAACATGCTTTATTTAACCTGGCCTCAAGCAGCAGGAGGATCGGTAGGTGCAGCAGATCAGCCCAGAAGAGAACAGAGCACAGTAAAGAGATAATCCACTGGAAAGTGTGTTAAGAGGACAGACAGTGAGGGCTTTTTTCTTATAACTTTGATGTGCAATAAGATAATGTCCACAACAGAACAGAGCAATTTAAAGCAGTTAAACGGGAGACACAACTTCTGCTGTTCCTGTCTGAGAAGGGTACAGTTCAGGCTGGATGAGGTCACATGCTAAATCCCCCGAGCGTAGCTATGCTGTACTGGAATGTGGAGCTTTACAGGAAATTGGGCCACATGGTACAGACCACAGGGAGCACAGGGCAAGGGCACAATCGTTCAAGTTCATCCTTGTTTAACACCATTAGTGAATGTTTATCATGACGTTAGGCTAAATATACATGATCTAGTCAAGCTGTTTCCAGCTTGCATATTTTCTGAAGCTCCAATTACATCTGAGGTCATGTTTACATTTGTCCCGCTTTATGTGATCTATTTATTTTACCACTATCGCATTTCTAATGGACACTCTCAAAGCTGTATTAACTTATAACTGTATTCTAAGTATTGTCATACTTATGGGTGCACTAAAGGAGGATAATTATGAGCAACTAAAGAAAAGATATATAATCATAATAATACAAAAAATATTGTTCTAAATATCAGTTCAGGAAAGATAAACATAATATGACAGTCATTTATACTAGGATTTGTTGTTGTCGCGTGTGTGTGTGTGGGTGTGTGTGTGTGTGTGTGCAAACATACAAAAAATATTCTAAAAAGAAATTTTATTGAATTAAGAATTAATTGAGAGGAAGTAAATATAACACCCAAAAACAATTACTGCTGAATATTTTGGTAATCAATTAAATCACAAGTCTTTTTACAAAACAAATAGAAAAAAAGGCTTTGGCTTCAGCTTCTGAAATGTGAATATTCTATGATAATATCAAGGTTCTGGTTTTGGAAAACACAAGACTTTGGGATATGTTCACTTTGTCAAAGTGTAATGGGCATTTTTTGTGATTTTCTGACATTTTTTGAAGTAGGAGATACATTTTGTTAAATTTGGTATATATATGGCACAGTATGTTGATATTTAATTTAATTATTCAATCAAAAAGAGGCATAAAAATATAAATGCTAAATAATGGTGAATACACATCACAGAGTCTCCCCAACAGCTAAAATGTAGAATGTGAGAAGCATTTATAAAATGTATATATAATATGTATATATATATATGATAGGACTACAGTAGTTAATTAAATGACAAACCATGTTAGCACTGACTTTCCATTTTGTTGAAACTAACACTTTCTGAAGTCTACTAAGGCCATAAACTCCACCTCCATTTCTAGAGCAGTAAGAACCTAACAAATGCTCAGCATTATTTGCAGCTAATCTTTGAACAACATCTGATTATTAAGCGAAGTGGGACTCCACTGACCCACCCATCTACACAGCTAAGTGGGTGGGGACCCTTCTCACCACCTGAGAGGATGATTGATGAGAAAGCCTGTGTGTATTTGTGTACAGCTTGACCTTTGCAGCTGTGTGTGTGTGTGTGTGTGTGTGTGTGTGTGTGTGTGTGTGTGTGTGTGGCATGTATACGTGTGCATATGTGGAACCTTCAATTGCTCCCTGTAGATTCGATTTGCTACTGACACACTGTGTGCCTTAAATCAGATAGATGGCCAGGGCCTCAGGGCACACAGCACCCATTTCCCCTGTTGCCCTTATGTACAGTAATTAGCTTTCATTTAGCACCTTAATGTTTTGCCCCCCACACAAATGTCTTTTTTCCCATTTTCACCCACTCGTTCTCTGTCTCTTCCACTTTGGGCGGAAGTCGAGTTGACAGAAAAGACCACTGACCATACATAAATATTGCTATTAATGTAATTATGCTGTCATAATCACGCTGTGCCAGTGTAATTGTCAGCTTGTTTTGTATGCTGTGAACAAGCAAAAGGGACATGCAGCATGTAAGCCAATAACAGCTATGTAACAGAAAGCCTACCACAGTGGCATAAATATTTATCAAGGCCATAAACATATAAATTGTAATGATATAAACACCCTACTGTGAGAGGGAAAAGATTTTACCTGTTCAGTTTCAAGTTTCATTTTGAGATAATGCTGCAAAATTTCATTTCCCAAATATGTAAAATAAATCTGTCCACATTCTTCTTGAGAATTTATATTGTGCTATAGTACAATGTGACTGTGATACATTTTTAAACAAGATTGCAATTGATACTGTCACTTGAAACAAATATATCTGCCTACATAAAGAAAAACAGAGTGCTGTGATGAGAGGAAAGAAAAGAATTCCATTGCTTGGCCTACATTTACCAAACTGAACTGCTTTCGTATACCACAGCACAGAATGAGGTCTGGGCTGACCAGTGGTGTGTTCAATGTCAGTCATTATCACCCTGAGGTCTGGCCTGAAACAGCTTATGAGAATAAGCGTTTGTGTCTGAGGAAATGGAAAATAAGTCAAGCTAACATTACAAGCTGCTAGCAACAAGTGAACGGGCAACATTGACTCTTGTCATTGAATTGACATTATATCACTGCCCACTGGCAACCAAAGAATGCACTCTGGCATGACCTCTACCAGAGCCTGGAAGTTTTGAATTGATTTACTTTAAACATTGTTACATCACAGAGATTTCCATTGGGATTAGTGTGTGGACAGGTATATAGCCTACTGCAAGACTGTGCAATTAATTGAATTTTAATCACGATTTTGATTTGCCTGTCAAAGGACTTCCAAAATCATATAATCGAGTTGAAACAACATTTTACATCAAGGGAGATATGTCTGTCTGTCTCTCGTCTGTCTAAGTTTGTGACAAATAATGTTTGGTAAGATAAGAAAGTCAAACACTTCTCAAAATATAGTTGAAAGTTAAAGTATAGTTTAGATTAATCAGCTTTAAATGTACATTATGTGTTCATGTTGGTTACTTATTATATTAATGCGGCAACAGAACAAATCTGTTTAACATCTCAAACAAAAGCACAGTCACTCAACTTACAAAATAATTATCTGAATAATCATGACTTCAATATAGACCAAAATAATCGTGATAATGACTTTTTTCCATAATCGAGCAGCCTGAGCCTACAGCCTCTGGTGATTATCTTTCCAATCGCTTTCATTAAAACACTGACTGAGCAACTTTACAGCGAGGTAATAGGTTTGCTGAGCCTAACCCTACCGTTGTTAGTACGGTTCGCTCTGCTGCCAAAAGGCTGAGTGATGAGGGGAAAACAGGTCACACAGGCAAATCTAGCAAGCAAGAATACAGAGAAATTGGTTACAGTAGAGGAGAGCAGTGACTGCTAATTTGCATACACCCACCATCCCCATCTACAAAAAGATTCTTCTATCTATAAAGCAAGGAGCGTCTGTGGCTCACATATCTTTCTGTTTGTCAGATCAACCACAGCTTTCGATTATAGCTTGTGCATGGCACAATTGTGTGCATGCTTCTTTGTGGGATTTTCCACAGCGCTATCCTCCAGCAGCACTTTTTTTTACAGTGTAAAGCTCCCTATCACAGCACTTTTCCTTATGTTGCCTCCTAGCAGTACTGTTTAATTCAAAGCTCTGTTGTCCCTTTTCTTCCTACACCGATTGCGGCAGCTAATGTAACGAAAGTATTGTAACGTCTCTCAAAAGACCACTAACACAACAAACTTCGTAAGAAAAGTTTATGTGTGCCGCCATCTTTTCTTTTTCTTTCAGGAGAACTACACTCTACACACTGGCTCCAGTGTCTTACTCCAAGACACACTTACAGACCCTCAGGAAATCCCAGCACTATTTGCTAACTTTTTGTTAACAAAACAGTTCTGAGCTAAAACCAGGGATTAATTTAGGAAATTGCTTTTCAATTTTATTTAAGTAGTGCAGTGCTGTTGCGAACAGGCTCACTGCTTTACTCCTTGTATTGCTGTTGCTGTGTTGTCAGGGGGCGTGCCCGTTTGTAACCCTTCCCTGTTATAGAGCGGGCCAATTGATTGGTCCCTGGAAATGCTGCTTGCAGTATTCTCTAGAAACACTCATCTGATCAATGTCACACTGGACAATGCCAAGTGTGAAGCTGATCAGATGAACATTTATCGAGATATGGGAAAGACAGTCACACATACAGAGAGTGATGATGCTACAATGCCACTGATTGGCCAAATGGCACAGAATTTGTCATTGACTCAGATCTACACAAGTCCAACAAATGTGGTTACAATAGCACAAATTGTTCAAGAGATGTGACATTTTTTGTAATATAAGCTGCAGGCATGTCTGTAATTTTGTTTCAGAGACGTACACTTTATAAGATACGGGCCAAGATGTAAAGTTTTTTTATAGCGCCACCATCTGGCCAAATTGGACCTAATTCGACAATGTACTATATAAAGTAGAAGGTCAATCAGATGACGCTTTCACAAGATATGAAAAGGATAACCGCACAGACTAGCAGAAATTCCTTGCTTTATTAGTTCAACTGATTCTTGCACTGAAACTACTTCGCTGGCATATAAATGCATGAATAAGTGGTAAGTGTGGCATTTACTGCAGTATGGATTCAAAATGATGGTCAAAAGGTAAAATAATGAAGAATATACATTTTTCATGCACACATAAAACACTTGTGGAGCTTAGAGGTGAGAGGGTAGACCAACACAGACACAATGCCGGAAATGGTGGTGTATTCACAAGCCTCCTGAAACTTTCACAAACTGAAAAATAAAATATAATAAAAAAAATGTTGGTGATGATGTTCTCTAATAGCTCTAAAATACTATATAAATACAGGGTGAATATCTCCACTGTCAGATTAAGTATTTCAGATTAATGAGTACTGCAGTGTATTTTTATAGTGTTAAACAGGATTGGTTTTCTCATGCCTTCTGTAGCTTTATATCACAGTCAAACCTGTCAACATACGAATGCTAAGACAAACACATGCTTATATAAGGCAGCCATGAACAGAGCCCAAACATCATGCTTACACAATCTCCGGCACACATGTATTGAGACACAGTTTTCCCATGACTGGCATTTCTAACAGTTAAAGACATAAGCACAGAATTTAGCAATATATGGTAAACAATGTTTCTTCAACAGTTTTTTTCCTTCCTTCAAATGTTTTCAGGGAAATGTACTCAGATTGTTCTGAATGAGCACGTATTAGTAGAAAGAAATCAAGAGATCAGAAAAATTGCTTCCTTCTTTATGTGCTTCTTAATTGGTTAGAGGTTCACATGGAAATGCAATTCTGCAGCCAACTCTCAAGTGTGGCCTTATTGTATTTATAAACAGTATATTCATGTACAGTATACAGTACATAGTTAGCTTGTTAGTTCATGTGAGCAGCTGCACTGTTACTAAATATATCTCAGAGCAGATAACACATATACATAGAGGCTCTCTTTCTAACATTTTGCTCTGTCATCGCTCATCACGTTTTCTTACAAGCATGAAAGATTTGAGTGTATGTGCAAGTTTTGTGAGACTAAATACGTCTATGGATAAATGCTGCATTCCACAAGAAAACAAAAAATATTATAATAAAAAAAAGCTGTGTGGCATCTTTAATTTAATTTAATATTAAGAAAACAAATTGTTTAAAGCTGTGTTTTATCCAGCGTCGTGGACTTTTTATTACTGTGGTGATAAAGCCACATACTTACCAGGCTTCTGCAATTTGTGATATAACCATGATAAGATTTTTTCAAGGCATGAACAGCTGCAAAGTAACAAGCTGCAAACTGAAAAGATGTTTCCAGAAGCCCTTGGACATAGAAGATCAGCGTGATGATAACTCAGCAATGAATAAAATGTTTCTATTTCATATCAAACACCATAAGCAGTGAACACTAGGTCACTATCCTATTGCAGTTACCTAGGTTTATGTTTTATTTATGTAAGATATTCAATCTGTAGATCTGCTTGAACAGAGTTTCATGAAAGGTCACTGTTTTTTATATTATGATTTAACTCAAAATATGTAATACAGATAGATTTTTTAGAATATCTAAAATTAAATCAGGTTGACCAATTGACGACCAAGATGTCAATGTTGCAGTATCATAAACACAATGATTGTCATAATAAAAATCCAGAAGCTGACACAATCATTGTTGAGTTTACCTTCCTTTAGGCAACTTTGCCTGTTCATGACTAATGGTGAGTTTTTGTAGCTATCTCATTTATTATACACTCTCTCTAGTTGTCAGTATTATATTGGAGACATTAGCTGCACAGCTCATCCAGCTTGCAGGCAAAGTCCTGTGGTAGGAATAATATCACTGGCAGCAGAAAGAAAACACACACACACACACCTGCGGCTGCTCATCTCTAAAAGTTATTTAACCTGTCATGGACAAAAGACCAAATGAATGCATGCATGCATGTGTATTTGATTAGATTCCATTCCAGCCAAAAGCATACTGCAAACACTGCTGCATTACAACCAAGTTTAGTTAAATGTTTACCAATTGTTAGACAACTGAAGCAATGTTAGTTTTTCACTTTCAGCAGACCTGTGAATTAGTTGAAGTGAGGTTCAAGTGAGGATTTCTTGGCCAAAATTGAAAGCCAGACGAGCACTATTCAGACTTAGGTAATGCATAATATGTAAGGATTTAAAGAAAAAACACATGCCCACCCTAATACAAAATAGTTATTTAGAAATTAATGACTTTTATATTTTGTGTTTGATCCCAGCTGCCTACAGCCAATGCTAATAAGTTTAGTATCCTGCGTTGTTTGTATTGGGGGTATCAAACAGGCAAGGAAGACTTTTACCCCAAGTCCATACACAACACTGCTTTTATTTGTCTATCCTGGTTTTAATGTACATACAGTTGCCCTCTTCCCAGCTATCACATAAACACACAGAGGAAACGCCCCCGCATGCGCACATATGTCACATATACAGCGAAAGAGGCCAATCATTAACCTAGAGAAGTATGCTAAATATCTCTTCATGAAGCCTCTTATCCATTACTTATCCATGTGATCAGAGAGGAGAGGAGGAAAGCTAAGAGGCGTTATAATGAAACAGCAGAGCTGAGAGAGAGAGAGAGAGAGAGAGAGAGAGAGAGAGAGAGAGAGAGAGAGAGAGAGAGAGGATAAGACACTAAGATAAGACAAAGCATAATTAAGGAGAAAAAGGTCAAGATTTAACACATTTTCCCCTAGATTTCACAACTCACATTTCATAATCAACACCCGTTAATATTCAGGAAGTGAGAAACAATTATGGGAAACTGAAAAAAGAAGCAAGAGATGAAGAAAAGAAAAGGGAGAAGGACATCGTAACAGCCAGTGATGAGGCTAGCCTACCAAGAGGGACGGATTATGACGTCTGCGGCCAGACGCCTTTACAGCACCAAGTGTCCTTCCTTCCCAGAATGTCAGTTGTGTCATGTGAATGAAATACGAGCGTCAGCTCTGATTCTTGGACCTCCCAGAGAAATGAAGGGATTCTCCAGATGTTCGCTTTCAGGAGATCTCGCTGACTGATATTAAACAGAGCAGGGAGGGATAAAGAGCTTGATAAGAGCTCTGGAGAGGTGGTTCAGTTGGCCCTGATCCTATTATTGTAATCCAAACAACCTCAGATATAGCACCAACAACAAGCTCACAGCATGTAGGTGAGAAATTACTTCTGCCTCTGTCAACAGCACAGAGAATCCTGCATGTTTGCTAGACCAGAATTAAACATGATTTGTTAGATATTGGATTTGCACTGCACTGCACATTCAAAAAAAAGACAAGAATGGATATGGCGAGTTTGTTTTTGAGTTATTACTAGAGAGTAAAACACTAACATATTAAGCCAGTAATTTCAAATGTGTTCTGACAGGCAGATTGGAAATTCTAAATTAATGTAAAGAGGAAATATTAGTGAAAAGTGAGCAACACAAATTTGCCATTGCCAGGCCAGTGCCAGCGAAAACTGCAGCCACAGGATTGATTTAATGGAGGTAAACAAAACCATTAGTGGTGAAAGTAGCATTTTTCACCCAGGTTCAACATTAATGGAGCAACCACAATAAAGCATCTAGACTCCATGAAGCAGTGCATGAGTGGTGAGCTCAAAAGAAAGGTGGTGAGCACCGATTCACCCTGCGCACACACACTCACACACACACATATAATTTCCTCATAGTTTCCACGGAGATCTCCTCAGGTGCTCCGGTCAGTTCATATGATACCAGTCTTGTGATCTTTTGATTCCAGTGAACAGTCCACACAACTTTTAAAGACAGACCTCCCACTTTCCACTGCACAACCACATCCTATCTAAGAATTGCTTGGAGAACTGACACATTTTTTTTCCTCACTTTGACTGTACTTTAATGAATAACAGGTGGGATGAAAGTTTAGATCCTTTGTCATTCTTCAAAGTGCACTTTACTTTCCGACGTCTGTCTGGTGACCTAAGTTTTTTTCTTTCTTTGTATTTTCTGGGATGAAAATACCATTAAAATAGATCACAAAGCAGCCACACAGCAGTTTTAAGGACAAATGACTAACCTAAACCATATGTGGAAGGCTTAAGAGGGACCAGACAAGATCCTTACTGTGCACTGAGTGCTGCAAACAACAGTTTTGTGTCTAACACAGTCTGTCCAAGTCTGCCCAGATGATCTGAGGGGAACCATGCCAAAAAGGAACACCTCAAACAATTACAGAATTGAGAAATTCAGTCAGACAAACTGTTGATGCATTGCTTAAGGAATTTAAGGTAATATAAAATTGGTAATATAACAACCAAGCTATTAAATATGCCTTGTTTGTGCATAAAAGTCTTTTAGATTTAATACAATTTCAATTCCATAAGGATTTAAAATGTTTTCATTAATTACAAGTGCATCTAATTAAATATCATATAATCATATCATTAAAATGTCATGAAGAAGTTCTATTATTTTTGTCAATCATTTCAGAAAGTTATTATACTGACATAGATTTATTACACAGGATGAAATATTTCAAATCTTTTTTTTTTGTACTTTTGAGGATTATGTCTTAATGAAACTGTAAAATCTTTCATGATATTATTTTGAGAAGGATCATCAGCAAAGTTTGTATTGTTTGGTTCAATTGCTAATGCTAACAGAAAGGGCGATATGGATCCTTCAGCTGTGCTTCTGCTTAAGGGAAAGGAATTCTATTTGGATTCTCTTCATCTCGCTTCCTCATCAAAAAAACAGCTTTCACCGAAAGCCATTACCCTTGTCAATCACAGCCATGCATAGCCCAAAACTCAACCGAAAGTTGGCATAGTAATTGTTAGCTATACAGTGGAAGACGCAATGGTATGTGAGTATCATGCCGTGTCTTTCAATCATCAGCCATCTTTACACTCCCACCAGCTTTCAGGCTAAGGGTGTGTCAACTCTTTCACAGTCAATAATTAATTCGAGCTGGTGCAGATCGTGCTAAAGTGCAGCTCAAAGTGCATTAGAATATAATTTACATTAAAATATAGTAAATGATCACTTTCTTTTACCCCAAAACAGAATAATGTTGCTGAAAAGAAATTCTGATTCTGAAAAAAAATTACAGATGAAGGAAGAATTTATTATACTGGACGCTGCTGCCATATGCACATTTCATGCTACCTGTGAAGGTTATCAGATATCATAATCATCAATGTCAAAATAACGTCTGATATTTCTCCTGGTATTTAAGGCGTTTCCCCAAATGCAGCTGCCGCCTACTTGTTCTCACATCTGGCTGGCTACAGATTGAAATACCTTTCTTCGTACATTACTCAGTAGATTAATCTTCCAAATAATGTTCTTACTCATAAAGGAAATCAAAAGGTATGATGCCAGGCACAGAGCCTGCGTATGTGCCGTTTCCAACACAGTTAAGTTAAGCAGTTACAACATTCACAAACAGGATATTGCAATTTAATTGTATTAATGTAAAAAAAAGACTCTATACGCCTTCCTTTAGTATGTTTTGCAGTGTCGTTTATTTTTACTTGGGTATCTCATTTATTGTCTAATTTGCATTCTAAAGCAAAGCACAGAGCTAATTAACATACTGCAAAACAAACATTTTGGAACACTTCCAAAGAAACTGTCCGGGTTAAATCAATGAGCAACTGTATATGAAAATATCTGGTTCTTTAATGGAAAGTTAAAAGGTACAAGCCTGTGTATGTAAAAACATAAGTAGAGACATGAGTGTACTCATAGCATTGCTGTAACTCAGGAGAGTCCTGTGTTAAACAATGGGGAATATTTCTGGAACTGCTTCTAATTCTAATTAACTCTGTACTGACCTTTAATGCTTTGCCTATTTTGTTAAACACCTCAGTTTACAGCAAACTGGATATGATCAAGCCTCCTGACCACTGATGGTTATTTAAGGCCTATCAGTGGCTCTTGACAGGTCCACATTCATAATGACAAATGACTCATTTTGGTTGCTGGCTTGCACAAGTTGCACCAAATTCCTCCTCAGATCTTACAAAAACTCCATAATCAATCTTCTGTCAGTGCTCATTTCAGTTCAAATGTGACATATCTCAGGATAATTGTGAATAACTTGAACCTTGAGTTCATATCCATAGCAACGGCACAGAGTACAGCATGACTAAACGCAGTGACGCTGTCTCACACCGTGTTGTTTTACATCAGCCAGCAGCAGCATACAGACATCCAGCAGTCTGTAAGCATGGCAATGAATCTTCCCTACCAGCTTGTGACATCAAGCTGCCACTCAGATTAACTTCTACATCATACTTCAGCCATTTATCTGTGTGATGGTTTTTGGGGAGGGACTTGCAGGAATGGTAAGTAGATAGCAATGCATTGTTTTACTCAACACTTTGAAATGTTACATAAGGTTGTCAGGCCTTGCTCGAAAAAGGGATCATTTGATCTCAGGGAACATGCCTGGTTAAATAAAGGTGGAAAAAAAGGTTGACTACAAATATTAAGGGGTTAAAAATAGTTTGCAATATGAATAGTACATTTAACAATGTACCATTTTTAATGCAACTATATTTTGATTAAAAAAAGGCAAAATATCAAAAATGATCCCCAAATGAACATGCATCGCATAAAAACTCACAAGATTCCACGTTAATGGCTTTTACTTTACTAATGGCAAATTGTTTTAATTCAGAAGAAAATCCATTTTAGTTGTAATAACGTGTTATTGGCTAAAATCTCTGCAAATAGAGCCAACCAACGGCTAATGTATTCCGACAAACACCATTTACTATTTCAGAGGGAGGGTGTAATTAATGTATAAAAGGTTGATCTACCAGAGGAAATGGGTAACATCAGAAGAAGCCTTCTGAGTCAAACTCGCATACGTGTGGAGGTGAGTGTGCAGCAGGCGCAACACCGATCATGTAACACAGAAAAGTCCAAAGTTGTAAAAGCAAACTGCAGCTAATCAGGTCTTATTAATGTGCATGTTTTCTGAAGCTCTTCGAGTTGAGTCTTATTTACAAGAGGTGACGCACAAAGTTTGGAGGCTCAGAAAGTCAGACGCAGAGTGATGAATATGTACGAATGTGGAATGTAGGCCCCACTCCGACCGACTTTCAGGGAGTAACTGGAAAGCCCATTTACATCATTAGTTTTGTGAAGTTTCACGTCCAGTGATTCAAAGTTGATTGAGCTATTATTATCCACAGTGCAATTTCACAATTTTCTTACAGCATGGTGTGTGTGTGTGAGTTTATCAAAAGGGAACAGAGGAGAGATCAGTATTTCATCAGAATACAGCCAAAAATCCCATAGAAAGCTGAAGGAGACTGTGTTCCTGTGTTTCTAATAATTTCTTGCTAAAAGTACATTGGCTTTTTTTTTTTTACAATAAATTGTTAGTTTGGTCTACTTGACAATTAGTTGTATAAAATATATGAAACATGATTGTACGAACCTGTATTTCTTCTTGTTTGTGTGAAATTTGCCTAATCATTTGATAAAATGAGTAACTGTTCTAATTTAATATTAAGATGTAAATTAATGTTTCCACTAATAAGACAAAAGTTCTTTGGACCTTTTACTTAACATATTAAATTTATTTAGTCATTAATGGAATAATAAATTAGTCGATGGATTGAACATTAATGGATCGACTGAGTATTCTAAGCAAAAATTACAAATATTCAAACTACCACAGAAAAGACAACAACAACCAAGAAACACATCTGCAGCAGCGGTCCTTTAAATCATTCACTGCTCATATTATTTACTGTTAGTTCAATATATATGTCAACAAAGAACTGCTTGTCCGGGGGCCACTTGTTCTTTATTTGGTTCTTCTTTTAACATGTTTTCTCTAAACTGTTTGGGATTGATCATCTGAGAATGTGCACTGAGAATGTGCACTATAATTCTTCTTTGTTTGTGAGATCTGACAAGAAATCAGTGAACTAAATATGGTAAATAGGAAGCTTGTCAGGAATTTCAGCATGCGCGGCCTAGGTCAGCAGCTTTAGAACAATAACAAAGTTAAGAGAGGGTTCTCAAGCAACATGAAAGCACATTTCACAAACAATGCTCAGCCTTGCACAGGAGATTTTGGCAATCTTTCTGTTTCCAAGGAAAAGAAAGTTTTATTTAAAAAAAAAAAAAAGGTACAGTAGTTCCAGAGAAATTGCCGCAAAACAAAATCACTGGGTAGGTGGGTGGGGTGGGTGGACAAGTTACAGAGTGCTGGAGAGGATGAGCTGGGAGAATTGCAAAAGAGGAGGCAGAGTGAGAGAAAGCATCGGGGAGAAAGCAGCAGACAGAGACCGATAAAGAGGCTATGGCTATGGATAGAGAGGCTTTGGTCCAGCTGGATCACGGCCCATTTACAGTAGAGCTTGTCGGGCTCCTCCTTCTCTCCCACACTGACGACCGTCACAGAAGGAACAAGGAAGAATTTGTCTCTGCTGGAGCCAGAAAAAACAGGCAGCAAAACTGAGACCACTGGCTGGGTCTCGGTATGGGACACACACACACACACACATTTCCCTCACAACTTTTCTTATATTTAAATTTTGCCTAGGAATGTGCCAGTATGCTGATTTACTAAATGCACATTTTTTTTCTGCTAGGATTCTTTTAAATCAATTACTGTGCTACCGTCATATTTCCGAGGACACCCTAAACACAGAGCAGTGGTCCTGCCTTCATTAGCAGTTGGCTTTCTTTTGCCACAAAGAAGGAGCTTTCTGGTCAAACTGAGGCAGAATAATCACAGCCCAGGCTCCTGTCTGTCTGGACATGGCTTTGATATATTTACATTAGCCTTCAACTCATACATCTTCAAAATGTGTAGAGGGTTTGTAGAATCTAAGAGACACCATCTTGAATCCTTTGAACTACTTTTGTTAAGTGTTTAGACGGCCTTTGATGTTATTCTTTTATTCAGAGTTCAACAAAGCTGGAGAATTCAGACTACTGTTCAGTGACCAAACTCCTACAGTAGGTGATTGATTAATAAGACATCAGACTGTTCATAGATAGGAAGAACAGACAGGCTTGATAGCAGGGGTGGTGGTACAGGAACGTATCATAGTTCCCCTCTGAAATAAATTGGTTCTCATGCTACTTCCTTTTGCTGCAACTAAATAAAGCTCTGACCACACTACTAACAGAATGTTTTTAGACTTGCTTCCGACAAAGAGTATTTTTTATTTAGCAACATATACTTGAAAATATTTGTGACCATTAATGTTGACAGCAGAAACCTCTCATAGTTCCTTGTACACTGTAAAAAAAAATAATAATTGTAATATTCCAGCTGTGGTGCCAATATGAATAACAAAAACAATCTCACAAAAATATATAATGATATGCCATTAAAAACATTATTGATAAAACATTAAAACATTTGAGTTACACACATATACGCTCAAAAAAATGTAAAACAGTTTATCAGATTTATAATTGAATCAATCTATTTTATTTTAGATCATTTTAAGAATATGACTTTGAGTTAGACATTTTCAATATATTTTACATTAGAGAATTTAGTAGTTTTATAAACATTTTCATATTTTCATGATACTTTATAAAAATATTGAGCCAGTAATATGTGATTAGATTAGAGTCCAGTGAAACAGGATGTGCATAGCAGTCTGATATGAAATAAAATGAGAGCACAATTAATAATTAAGCTATATTCATCTTTATTTTGTGTCTTTACATAGCACACTTGGATTTGTTAATTAACCTTCCATTCATTTTATCAACTTTAGTCAATAACCTAGCAACACTCCCCTATTATCCCATAAAATGTGACATCACATTCAGTATTGCACCTCTAGCTATTTAGCTGGCACCTGTGCTACGACAACCTTCTGCAAATAACTATTAAACAAGCTTTTAACTGCCAATCACTGATGTGCATACAGCAGTTACTGAGCTTGAGGAACATAACTCACCACAAGCCTAACAGCTAATACACTTAGAAATGCGAGTGGTGGGTATTTAAAGGAATAATCCAACTACGTGTTTATTTGCCATAATCTATGTAACTGTTTGTGCTTAAAGGGGGGCCACCCATAAGTCCTGGCAGCTAAATTGTGGCCTTGTGTGGTTCATTCAAAATATGCATGACAAGCTTCCACCAGACTTCCAAATATGTGCTGCTACAGCCTGCTTGAATACAGCTGTGAAACACTGTAAGCAAACCGAGTTGTTACATAAAAGGGCTGGCTGGCTTCCAGGCCCAAGCCAAAGGACACGAAAAGCCAGATATGGAGGACCTGTAACTTCCCTGTGACCAAATTCTTAGCAAACAGATCCGACCAAGACAAGATGCTATGTCTCAGCAGTCAGAATCAAAGGGCTCATGGTGACGAGAGCTTTCAGAAAATGTGTTACGGTGCATGAATTTCATATTTATATATTGTAATGCACAGCCTACCCATTTTCACACATATTCAACTTAGTTGTATCTCTCTGCCCACGAGGAAAATAACTTCAAGAAGAAATGAGAGCAGTCGAAAGAGTTCAGGAAGCTGCTGCTACAATTGCCTTAGGTTCCACTGCAAGCAGACGTGCTGCTTTTTTCGAATCGCATCGAACAGTGCAGCGTATTTTGGCACGCATGGTACAACTGAAAAATGCCTTATGAGCATTCAAGTTCAAGTATGATTTTACCCTCTTAAACACTGCACACAACAATATGACCAGAAGGTGGATTTGATGTCCAGCTCTGTCTAAATGGCCTGGTTTATGAATCAGCTAGAACTTGAAGTTGCTGGATGAAGATGAAAAAGTGAAAGTGGTGCAGAAAGCTCATAGACTGTGATATAAGATAACATCTGACAAAACAAGAAACGTTCAGTCTTGATGATTAAGTGGATAGCTGTCATTTCAGAGTAGCTTGAGTGGAATAAGGTCCTTTGGGGTCACCAGCAAAACGGATATCCAGGTAACCGGTGCCAGTCTAGCTGCTGAGCTGTGCCAGGGTTTGAAAACACAAAGCAGATCTGGGCAGCAGTCCAAACAAAGATACCCCTGTCAAAAGAGTGAAAACTACAAAGAAAAAAGAAAAAGATATAAAAATGAAAGCTAGAGGAAGAGCGTAAGAGAGTTGAGGCACTACTGCGGTGCTGTAATGGAATATTTTGAAAAGGTCATGTCTGAGAAACAGAGGCCGCTATTCAAGGCGTAGTTTAGAGCTGGTGACTGACATAGCGACAAGTGATGGCTGCGATGATTTGTGGTTCTTCCTGTTGCAGTGGCCTTGAACCATTTCAAAAAGAAGCTTGAGGTCTACAAGTGATTACTTTCCTCGATCTACTCATGCTGTGACTCCTACTTTATCATTACAGTTTGTTTGACAGTGCACAATTGTAGCACAAGTCTCATATCATCTTCAAAACAAATGATACCTATAGGCGGGGATATTAGGCTATTATTGGAGCACAATTCACTGTAGGTACCTGACCCACAAATCCAATTTGTAGTTGTGTCCTACTTAAAAGTCCTCTATAGACCAACTTTCTTTCACATAGGCTTTCTTTTTTCTCCTTAGGTAAAAATTAAGGGAGTAAGGTGGGGACAATAAATTGTTCCCACCTTACTGCTGCAGTAAATGTTAGGCAGGTTATTTATTGCTGTGAACCTGTTCAGCACGTTTGACAGAAACAAAGAACGGCTCGTGTAGTCCCTTCCGGTCTCTCTCTCTCACTCTCACTCCTGCAGCACATCAAACTGTGACTACTCTTTTCCCACCTTTCAACTTGGCACATTGCTCAAGACAAATACACTCATGTGGACAAGGACATAGGAACTATTTTCTGCTGCGAGCAATGGGAGGAGTTATAGTGCTAGAGAGCAGAGAGACAAAGGGAGCAAATGCACTGGAGCACAGAGATACCTTAAAGAGGCAAAGGGGACACTTAGAAAGGAAAACTGTTTACAGTATGTCCATGTATTACCCAATGTACACTATATCTAGTAAGACAATGTAACAGTCCAACACACCCTCACTTAACAAAACATAAAAAAATCTACTTTGTTTTTACCAAACATTAAAAAATGTACTTCCACTATTTTATAGGAGCACATACTTCCTATGGGCAATGCACTAGGAAAACAAAAAAAGGGTCATTCAGTCGAGAGTGGGAGCAGAGTATATACTGTATATATTAGAATGGCCATGAATAAATTTAATGATATTAATTAACCAATCGATGATATGTCAGAGTGTTTTAATCATTACTATTACAATTCATCATTTTTTAAAAATGCAAACATTACAATTTCAAGAGAAGCTTTAAATTGACTTTTATTTCAGCTACAACAACTCTCAAAACAAGACACAACAAATGTTTCAGACCAGCAATAAATATTTGTAAAAAAAATTGGTTCACTGGAATGCACAGCGACGTATTGTCATCACAAGCTAAAGCGCATTTAAAAATAGTAGTTTGGCCTTAGCACAAGCTGTGCTGAAAATAGACCAGCTCCAGACAGAGGGGCTTCTATTTTAAAGAATGACAGCATGGTAAGGTGGTGTCAATATTACCAGACAAATGATTGGATTTAAGTAGTAAAACCAGATGAAGATCAATTCATTTTTACTTTGAGGAAGCAGGGGCCAAAATTTTACATTCCTTAAGGAAAAAGGCAATCTTTCTGTGGTTATTATATCAATATGAGATTGACCAGAATAAGAGCTCTACAATCACACTGTGAATTGAAGACTCAGCTGAAAGAGACTGATCCAAACTCTGGCGGTAAGAGGAAGCGAATGAGTGAAACACTAAATGGACAGAGAGACACAGATAAAATCCATGCAGCTAACCCCATGTGTCCTGCACAGACACCAGTCACCCACCAGCCTGTCAACCAGCTGCTTGCTTAGTCGGGATGATAAACACAGTCTATGTCTGTTCTACCTCTGTCAATGTTGACACCGATGCATGCTGGCCCACAATCACGTCAGACTCATCCAGACAAATACAATCCTGCAACACAAACTAACACTGCTGCTGCATCCACGCTTTGATAGAACATTTTGCGATACTATACGTTTAAAAGATAACATTCTGTGTCCGTGTGTACTAGTTTGACTTAACCTTCTTTATTTTGTGAACTTTGATTTTGTGGGATGCTTTTCTCCTTTTATGTGTTATTTCTGTGCATGTGCTTCCACAAACCGCAACATCTCAAGTGCTTCCCAGTGTTTACTCTACGGCCAAACTGAAAGTGAAGGAAAACCAAAATGTACATGTGCGTTACGACCAATGTTGTATTTTGAACTGCTCGCTGGGTTTATAACAAGGCCTGGCTGAGCAGAAAAACGAACTCCACTGAGAGAAGATAAGAATTTCCCAGAATAGCTGAATGAAACTTTTGCAGAAATGCGACATGTTCGACTAAGAGGAAATAGCCCTGAAATACTTTGTAGATTTTTCTAAAGGTTTTCTTGAAAAGCTAAAAAAGTAAAATTTCTGTCAAAGTCATTATGTAACCTATAACTATGGACATCCACATTGACAATTCTAACAGTGTCTGGTCCACTCAGTTGAAAGCTAAGCAGACCCCACCAGTGTATCACAGCAGTATATTAAACTTAATTTGCCCCAGAATATTAGTCTGGATACATGATCATTCAACAACACCATCATTCATTATTTCACTAATTCACTTCGCTGTAAAATTTCGCCTGAACATGAAGGACCAAATTTTCCCCTCATCTAGGGAACCAATCACAGAACGTTGGACGGTGCAGCAAGACAATGACGAAACAATAGAAGCAACTTTATTGATAACTGTGGATCCATCATGGCGCATATGGTAATTTACCTTTTGATGCAGCCTTAGAAAGTGTTCTGTGTAATTTAGACCGCAAATTTATTTTGAAAAATTTGAAAACTTGTAGCGCTAAACTATAGGGTTTCGGGTACATCATTGGGTATTTTTGATACGATTGCCTATAAGCTTCATACAGACACATTTGACAGACATTCATAGCACCCAATAAACGTCTCTGGGCTTTCATAAACAACACCTCCAATACACACAAATGAATGGATAATTCCCAGACCAAATATCAATTAACATAAGGTCTGGTGTTAGCCAGGCTACCACAATATCTAGATGGAGCTTGATTTTAAGTGCAGGGCTGTAGCTTAGCAAAGAAACATAGAAGACAACGTGGTTTTCCTCCTAGGACTATAAAGGCTAGACCTGTACTGAATCTCATTATGGTGTTCTGACTGGGGAGATACAAGGCCATTATCAAGTTTTTCCTCAAACTAGCACAGATCATAAGATTACACAAGCTGTAGGTCTGAACAGCAGCTTCGGGGGTGGAAGGGGAGGGGGGATGTTTGCCTCCACATGTACAGTAACCTTGGGGCAGGTAAATCATTGACCAGCCTGTGACACAAGGTTCTCTGCGTTGTCTGGTGACAGACTATGACATAGCCAGCTGTAGATCATGCAACAATCAGTGCTGTAAATGAAACATTTTTCTATGTATGTGTGTGTGGTGTCTACCTGGGTGCATTTCTACACATGCTCAGATTTAATAACTAAACTAAATCAATTATTCTGACGCAAAGAAAAATTTAATTTCCTTGTAACATTAAACAAATAGCCTACATTACAGGAGCAATTGTTTTATTCAGCCTACATTCACATCAGAAACATCTACTGCAACTGAAAAAACTTCACTGATTGAGTCTTCAAGGACAAGTGTCATTTTATATCATCTATCAAAACACAGCAGCCAATAGTTTAAGAATTATAAAATTAATTATAAATAAATAGCTACGTCTAATCATTGAGGAAACAACTTGTTGGCGCTATATGAAATACATGCTTCTGGGCTTAAACAGGTGTTTTGCAGCATTTGCATTTCATAGTGCAGTTCAACAGGTTGCTTCTAGAGAGATCTGAGCTTGTGGCCTCCTGCTGATGGTCTCCGTGGTTACTCTACACCTTACTGACACTGATCAGGTGATGGGAAACTCCAAAACCTTTTTTTTAGAACAGAAACCCAGCAAAGGATTTCATTCACAAACGCTCCACTTTAAAGCCCTTAAAGCCTTCAAAATTAGTCCTACTTTTGCTTGGGAGGAAAATAAACAGATGAACTAACAGTGCTCCCTGAACCCTGGCAATCAAACGCAGGCACACCCAGACTGCTTCTACTTTAATCCCATCAGGAATATGCAGAGGGCAAGAGACTTGTGGACAGAAAGTCATGCATATTCCTTCTACCGATTAAGGGCATTCCCCTCGATGCTGAGTTGGGAAGGAGGGATTAAAGACGATCGCGATCTGTGTAAGATGAGACAGACGGAGCCAAGATGATACAGACAGGACCCGAGAACTGACAACGACCCACATTCAGGCAGACAGCCTGCACGACACAAACAGGGCAACAAGTTTAGCAAATACAGACAGTTAAGATTTCACAAAGACGTGGAACCGCACAGTGTCCAACAATTTTTGAGTTTTTTTTACAGCTGTGACGGGCTATCACTGGGAAGCAGTGAAGGCAGGAAATTCCACCAATTTGATTCATTGATCAGAAAACAAGCTGTGACGCATAAGAGAATTTACAGGAAATGGCAATTATAAATAAGTTTGTGTTCCCACAGGTGTCATTCTTCCATCTTGCCATAAAGACATAATACAGCATCATTTGTGTGCTTGTTTCAGAGTCTGCTCAAACACAGCAAGCATATGTGATAATAGTAAACACTTGATTTTTCACAGAAGTAATACTATTTTCTTGTGACCAGATTTCAAAAGCTGAAATATCCAATGTAGAGATTCCTGCAGCATATTACACTGAAAGCTTTCGGGAGAAAAAATTATTTCACTTTTATGAGAGACAACATTAATCTATGGGGGAAAAGAGGTGCTATATATCACATAGCCAAGACATATGTTTAGTGAGTGAGTGTTTATAGGGCACCCCCAGGGTTCTCTGAGTTAAATTTAAGGATTTTTAAGACCCTTTTAACACCACTGAAAATTAATGCCAAATTCATTGCCGTAAAATCTGTTAGAGTGATCTATTAACTAGACATATCCTGAGAGATGGATCAGGATTCTGTCTCCAAATGAGAAAATGAGAACATGACAAAAGTGAATTGAACATCTATGAGCGATTTTGAATTGACTCGATAGACCGCTCTCTCAAGCAATGTCATAAAAACAACAAATTATGGTATTTAGGTTTTGGGAAGAACGCCGTTCATCCCTCTGGATGGTTATGGAGGCTTGTTGTAGCCCATCTAAATACATGTTCAAATAGTAGAGAACATTTTGTGACTGCAGAACACAAAGGCGGGGCCTTTTTTTGTTTTTAGGTGGTGTTTTTTGGGAGGTGGTTGCCACCATAATTAATCAGTTCCCGGAGAAAAATTCTGAGATGTATCATAGAGTTTCTTAAGAAAAGCACACATCTCGCTGTTGGGAATAAGTCCTTCTGTTTGTTTTTGCAAAGCACCGCTTTCCTGGAAAAAGGCCATTTGGTGCATTGTTACACTGCTTAAGCAATAAAATGTACAACTGCAAGAAAATAACACATAGATGAACATAGCTGCCATGTGTTGGTGTGCTAATTAACTGATCAATGAGAACCATTTGAAAATGTGTCATAACATACTTGTAATTTCACGCAAGCATGCAAATCAATGACAGTCAGAACTTCGAAGCAAATTACTCACATTATAACACAAACAATATGCATGATAATAATAATAATAATAATAATAACAATTTCCTATTTAGTTAATAACAGAATTTTGGCCAAAGTGGTAAAAGGGGCAGCAGCTTGAGCCACTATAGCCACTAGACTCCTCACTTCCTGTTTCCTGATAGAGCTGTTGCCAAACATAACAAACTCAATCCTCTCTTTATGAAGTACAGTGAGTCAGTTCAGTTGGAGCTATATTTATGCTCTCTCCTGACATGTCCAAGCACAGTTTGCTCGCAGAATTTTTCATGTAAATGTTGCCGACAATTCACTGGTGAGAAAGAAATAGACCACTGCCTTCACACACGGGCCCAATTATCCTCTTCATGCTGGCATTTTCTTGTCCAATTGTTGCAAGCTGAGCGAGTTTGCAACAGTAAGTATGCTGTCAAAAGCAGGGGGACTTAGGTACATGTACTAAGAGGAATATAAAGTATAGTGTTCACAGACCATACACAGTGCAATAAGACATTTGTGAGTGATTGAGTGTTTCCTAATGCACAGCATGCAGGTGCAGTATTTTTCAAATACATACAGCAAATACGCCTAGGGAAACAATGCAGAATTTAAATCCCAAATAAGGACAAAATAAAACATTATAGGGATTTTCAAAGACCAGTGAGGGATTTGCTCATGCCGCTGAACAGGCGGCCAGAACATGAAGCTTTAGAGACGGTTTTCTAAATTGGATTTGAAACAGGGCCAATGTTGCACAAAATTTGCACTAATTTTGAATGCGGCCTCCAAATCAGAACAGAAGATGACATAAAAACACCTGTTATCATCTGGGCAGAGTTTCATAATTAGATTCATTTATGACAACTGAACTGCATAAAGATAACAATTAGTCAACATGAATGATTCAAAATAATATTCAACCTAGAATGGGCCTAATTTGTCTTTGTAAATATGTTTTTTTTTAAAAAGAAACACAATATAAAATACAGACATGAACTTTGAAGTGACCGTGCAGTTAAGCACACAGTTACTGTGAAGTAAATTCCTGTTGAGTTACAAAACAATTGCTCAAATAGACTACAAAGTGCAGTTATTTTAAAATCTTTCTGAAAATTGTTTAGGGATGCTCCCAAAACGTGCGTTTGCATATTGAATAATTGAATTGAACTGGTTCTAATGAACCCTGTGGGATTATTATGGTGTGTTCTTTTATTGGTACAGGAAAACTAATATGGTTTTGGTGTAATTAAGTTTGCACATGCAGCATTGCCTCTCCTTCTTTCTACCCTCTGCATTTCACACAAGGGCGAGGCTGAGCTCCTCACACACATGTACACACACACACAAAAATTATGGAATGTGTTTTACACAAGTACCTTTTTTATATAACACCAAATCTTTTATATTTATAATTACTAAATTACTACTAACAAGGTCTTTCATGATCCTCATTTCTTTTCCTTCATTCACATCACTAAACATCAAATAGATTCCTCTTTAAATTTATTTTGAAAAAAAATATGACAAACAAGATAAATAAAGGCGATTATGTTTCTAACAGAGGGAGGTCTTGATGTTTTTGAATTTTCCTCATTCAACCATATTATCAAATTAACGGATAAAAAGATGCAGTGAAAGGAAAAGAGCAGTGAGCTGTAGCCTTGCATACAGCAGTAAGCCTATTAAGCAAGAACTCAAACAAACAATGTGGATTGAGGTTGGCATAATCTAACAGATTACAAATCCAGAAAAATGAGGGAACAGAAAAATCTGACCTAGTTTGTCTTCAGTTTTCCTGCTGTAAAATCGCTATCAAGAACATGTATGGTAAAAAAAGTCCATGTAGTTTGGTGCGTGATATGTTAAGCAGGGCTAAAGCAGACATTTTAGACAACAGCATTTTATAAAATAATACAATGAAGTTATAATTCTCAATTTGATTCCAATGAAAGCCAATTAACAATGATGTTTTGTTATGACCTATCATTTTTCAAATTAAAATGCACATTAAAATGTCTATACCGCTCTTACATTTTGTGTTTTGAGTTATGTATTTTCATTATCCAATTTGGGAATTTTCATTTCTATTGTTAATTTAATATAAACATTGCACAAGCTATCATGAACAGATGATAAAAAAAGTTTTTAGCTACATTTGGACAGTGTACTTTTGTACATCTTATATTAGATCAATGAGCTTAGCTTGGGGAAACATATTAATAACACAAAGCTTGCTTTATCTGGTGTTTTTACCTTTTAATAAAGAGGTCTGTTTGCGATGGAGAGGATAAGGAGACAATTTGAGGATCTGTAGAATCTTGAGTTGATTGAGACAGACTGTAAAGCTAATGAGAGTAACATTTCCCATGATCCTATGCTGTCATAACAACATCAACTTGCACTTTATTATTGCTTGTGAGAGCCCCCTAGCAATCAAAAATTACATATTCCTCCTTTAAAAGAAGAGTTGCAGCAGCCCTGCAGTTTTCGGGAAATCTGTTCTAGATATGTGGAGCATGAAAATGATTTTATAACAACACATCAGGGTACGGTATATAAAGTACGAAAATCAGTGAAATGAAGTTCAGACTCACAGCAGGGCAGACTGTGCAAAATTATAATCAATAGCAAGAACATATCTCATTGAACTTTGAGTGCAATCATAATAAACATAATGCAATATATCATCATTAACTCACGAATCATCATTCATAACGCTCCTCACCAGAGATAATATCACTAAAAATCATGTTTATGTTTCTGCTGCATATATTCTCCCTTGTGTTTGGCCCCTTGCATCAGTCTCTAAAATTCTTACTACACCATCCACTTTATATTCTTTCAATTCTAACCATGCGAAAGGTCAGCCTCCAATCCAGTCTCTAAAAACTGATGGTTGCAGCTAAAAAATATCGTCAACCTGTCACTCTTTGCTTTGTTTTATTTTTAACAAAAAAAAAACATTGCATCGATAAGTAGTATTAATAAAATCCTAAGGATAACCATCACTAGTAACGATTCAGCACAATATTGCACTATTTTAAATATTGACTGAAGTCCAAAAAGAATGAAGACGAGAATTTGCCACATTTTAAGAACTAAGGTACACTGTTGGGATACATCCAAAGGATCTTTTGCTAGAGATTGCTGTACAGGTGATTTGATAAATTACTCTTATTATTTCTTTTTTCGTGAAGCTTTTATTGCCGTTTACGTAATGAGCATAGTTGTTTTCAACACAAGTAAAACTTTATCTTTCACTACACCTGGTTGGCTGTCTCCACTGAGGCCTCTCTGCTGTCTGCTAAATGTGTGTGTGTGCACATGTCATGTGTTTGCATGACATCTGTGTGCGCAGCTTTCGCATGCTTCTGTAAAATATGGAGAGCTTTGAGGGGCCCATCACGGGTGAGTAGGTGAGGAAAAAAAAAAAAGGCACTGAGCGACAGTCAAAGGAGTGAGAGGGAGCAGCAGCGGGGAAGATCTGTACCACAGACTATACATTCTAGGCACTGTACACGTGGCCTTTCAGCCAATCTATGTACACACACACAGACACACACAGACACACACAGACACACGCACACACACACAGAGTCTTGCCATCCACACATAACATAGCAACAGAGAAGAGCTGAGCTCGTCAGCCCTTTAACCCTTTCTACTGTCAGCTTGACTCAGCAACAAAAAATGAAAAGATTATCAGACTTCATATCGAGAAAGCAATGTACCGTGTATGGTTATGTAATTATCTCCTGCCTGTAAGAAAAGATATGTGATAGCATACAGACTTAAAAAAATAAAGAAAAATAAAAAAAGAAATAATATCTACCTAACAAAAAGGGGCATCATGTTTTTCAAGTAATTCCAAATCACGTTTGAACACCTCATTTAACCTTTGGTGTGAAGCAACAACATTTTTCTATGTGATTATATAACAAGAGGCTCGAGCCAAGCAACTTGATTGGGGGAAATGGTGTTCAAAGTTGCCTGAAAAATCCCAGAGAACAGCTAGGTGGGCTTGATGATATACAGTACATGCCAACTCATGTTCTATCCAGACAGCCAAGTTAATTTTCTGTTTTTATCCAGACCTTCACAATTTAGGATCTTCACTGTTCATTATATTTCTAATTTTGCCGATTTTTGTGCTGTGGGATACAGATTTGAGAAAATAATTAGCAACTATTGCCAAACAGTCTTCTCTTCCAGCTTCTCAATTGTGAGGGTTTTGTGCTTCACTATTTTCCTTCTTATATTAGTGGAATAAATCATTGATTCACTGAGAAAATAATCTACAGATTCAATGAAAATGATTATTAGTTGCAGCCCTAATTACATTCTAAATGAATCTGAGTGTGATGATGCCCACTTCTAATCTTGCAGGAAAATTGTTGAAGGTTGTTGATAATTTTTTCAATAATTTGTGTCTCAAATTTATGTAATAGGGCAAACTGAGAAATTAGAATATACAAGCTTTGGTCCATTTTGTTGTTGGTTTATGTATTTCATTTATTTTTGATTTTTTTGTGAAGCTTTTTTGCACAGCAACTGATCAAACCTTGCTGTATCAAAGCCCTGCATGAGATCAACACAGTTTGGAACCATGCACCATACTGATGCAACAGACATCATGATACCAGGAAGCAGCTTGGACACAACAGCACTGTGGTAAAGGGTCTTGGGACTTGTTGCTGCATTTGGCTTGACCATAAGAGAAAAATGAAAGAACACTTCATTCATTTTTTTTTAATTAGCAGCTTATTAATCTGCCATTTTTTATTTCTGCAAAGCTGTATTTTATAATACTATAGTCTAGTAGTCCTGAACAAATAAGGGTTTGCACATACTGTGTGAAGCATGACAGAGACTTTTCCAGTGTTTAAATAGGTTAACAGCACAACAAGCTGAGAGCATATCTGTCTGACAGCAGCGAGATAACAGTAGCTGACACCCATGTTCATCTTTTAACTTGTTTACAAAGCAGACTGAGCCGAACACAGACATCTTAGGATCCGCCCAGTCGAGCTGTGCGTTCACAAAGCATCTCGTAAAACAGTAAATAAGTCTTTCTCTTTCAAGTTCCACTCGTGGTCAATTCAGCTATCCACAAGTCTACCCAAACCGAAAGTGATGCGTGACCACCAGACACTTCTCAATCTCACCGCAATGCGTGTGCGTCACCATCTGTGTCACCTTCTACGTCACCTTCTCGCAGGACTCATTTCCCTCGCATTAAATATGACCCTAGTGCATCCTTTGGCGTGTCACCTTTTCTCAGTGAATCATTTCCTGTGGGATGATACATTTACTTGTGATATCGTCATAACAAGCAATGTGTTTCAGCACAATTTTGGAGAAAAAAAAAAGAAGAAGAGGAGAGCTTGGAAAAATGATGATGATGTAAGAGAATGATTTCAATTCTGCCAAAATAAAAAAAGAAAATAAAAAAAAGAAAACACTAGTTTTCAATTCCGATCCCTGGAGTATGGGTATAGCTACTGCTGTAGGGTGTGTTCCTGTGAAAATGTAGTTATACTTGCATTTGAACTGCTGAATTAATAAAGTTAAATGGGTATTTCCTTGGTCGTTTTTATTTTTCAAATCCCCAAAAAAGTATAGTTGTGATGAAAATCATACTAAGCCAGTCAAAATTACAATATTTAACACTATTATTATTATATAAAAGTGTAAATTACTGGCTACTGAGTTGTATTACTTTTACAACAAAAAGACAAAACATACATGCAAATATACTAGAATTCCACAGCTACATACTTTTATATCACACTATTCCATGGACATGGCAGCTATAAAGATACAGATAAAAGATATAGTTGTGGTTTTATTGTAATTCAATCAATCAATTAATTTAATCAAAAACAAACTGCTTGAGGTGATATAATGACCAAAACTGTTAAGCTACATATTTTAAAAAAATAACTTACTGCTTGAATATCTCCTTAGATCGGCACAATTGAACACAATTGAATAGCCTCACTTGTGTTTTCATGTCTTCCCACCTTGTAACCTGGCAACTGCTCAACTAACTCATCACCTGCCTCCTCTGACAAAACTCTGCAGAATAAAAGGAGCATTTATTATTATTTTTCATTTCACGTGGCATTCCAAAAATGTGGTGCAATGTGGGGGAATGTGTGGCCTGCTGTGTCACCTCATTCAAGGTGATAAGCACCAGATGCCCTCCACCCCAGGGTGCTAGCACTTTCCACAGAAAAAAAAGAAAACAAATAGTCCAGACAAACATAACAGCTGAGGGCCTTTTTTTTGGCTTATTGAACTGATGTTCCTGTTTCTGTGCTTGAATCACACTAGAAGACTCAGGCTTTTAAGCTGTGAAACCCAGAGAATGCATTCATTTCCCAAATGCACACTCAAGGTGTCCTGTGGGGAACTGAAGTGCCCTGATGTATCACTCTGAATTTGATTTAATTTCAGCAGCATTGAGAAAAGATTTCTTTTTGTGGCTCCAATGTGTGTAATGTTTAAACTTTTTCTAGACTGTCAGGGCTTAGATTATGATCCAACTTATTTTGAAATCAATTTGTAACCATCACATATTGCAGGGTGCTGTTCTTTAAATTATCCATTCCTTGTGAAATAACAAGAGTATCTGGACTCCATAGAGGAAGTAGGGGAAAGAAGGATGTTGGTCAAGCTGACATCTATTATGGACAACACCTCCCTAATACATGATACTGCAGAGTCCCTCAGCAGCTCCTTCATCAGCAAACTCAAGAAGGAGAAGTACTGCAGCTTCTTCTTCCTGACCATTGTCAGGCTCTACAACGCCTGCACTAAGTGAGCCATATTATAGTCACTGCTGTCACTTACTTGTAATATATTGTATATAAAAAGACATTTTTCATCAATATTATTACTTCATGCATAACAGAAGTCGTAGTAGTACTTTATTATTTGTAATTATATTTATATCATTGTCATTATGTTGCAATCTTTTTACACAATCTTAACTTATAAATACTAGTTAAGATAAGATATTATAAGTTAAGATATTTTTTAAATACCTATAAATACTTTTATATCAAGCACCTTATTTTATATCCTCAGTACTTAATTTGTTCTTATCATTTATTGTGTTGAGTTGCTCTTTGGGTTATGTTTTAACCTTCTCTACTTACTTCCTTTGTCTTTCTTTGATAACTGGGGCAGCAACAAAATTTCCACTTGTGGGATGAATAAGGTACATCTAATCAAATCTAATCTAAGTAGGTTGGCCAACGTTTTTAATGGTTAAAATGTACAATGATTGCAGCGATCAACAAACAAGAACCTCCAGCAGTCTTTAACAGTGTACCGCCAACGCCTACGTGAATATCTAACTGACAGATCTGACACAGTCTGATTTGAGTTTGAAACAAGGTGGTGATGACAAAGTGAAGAAGTGAAGAAAACAGACCATTGACTCTAGATAACAGACTGAAACTCATCGTTACCTCCTCTTCTGCAGAATTTTCTAGATTTTAACATTTTAAAAAGGGCAGCGAATGCCCTTAGAGAGCACACACACACTAAAGTCACACATATCGTGAATGAAAGCAAACACCAAATCCACCACAGAAACAAAATAAATAAACAGAGCAGTATTAACATAATTCCATGGGACTTACCCAGAGAAGCCGGCGGAAAAAGTAGCCAGGGCTGCGGCGGAGGGGAGCCCGTTGTCGCCCCTCTGTATTCCGGTGGCCTCTCCGTACCGGTTCCCCCTCACCCAGCTCTCCCCCGCCGGAGGCAGGTTTGGGTACGTGCCAAAAGACTTCTGGTCTTGAAGCCCTGCCGCGGAGGCTCTGTAGTGGTAGCCAGCTCCCGCTCCGGCGGCCATGGGCGAGGACATGGGACCTCCTACGTGGAGGGAGCCCACGCCGCCCTGGAGACACGGCGTCTGGCAGAAAGCGGAGGCGTCGTGCTTCTCCTGTTTGACCACGCCAGGAGTGCGGATGTGAATGAAAGAGTTGTCGGCATCCTTCTCCTCCTTGATCATGACGCTGGAGAGGAGCGACGGCGCCTGCTGATGCTGATGGTGAAGCTCCTGCTGCTGCTGGTGCTGTAGGAGGTGATGCTGCTGCTGCTGCTGCTGCTGCTGAGGATGAGTATGATGATGAAGGTGTATGGGGTGGTGCTGCTTCTCTGTGCCGTTTAAATTGGTACAGTTTCCTTTGTTGCCCATGAGAGACTTTGTCTCCTTCAGCGAGCTGCTGCTCAAGCCGCTGCGCTCATGCAGGATGTTATCCAAGTGTGCCACTTCCGAATCCAACTCGAAATCACTGATCTCCGGGAGCGAGTTGGGGAGGTCCAGGTCTTGCCAGATCTCGCTGTCCTCGATCAGACGACCGCCGTCCAGATCGCACAGGCCGGCGCCCACGTTCCCGCTGTACGTCCCCAAGTCCTTATCCAGAGAGAAACTCTCCTCCTGCTTGATGTGCTGGGAAAAAAGGTCAGGCAGAGGGAGGTTGACGAGGATGGAGGTGTCGGAGGTGTTGATGACAGAGGTGGGCATCCGGTCCATGTCGGAAATATTCTGGCTCAACAAGCTTTCCTCCATGCCGAATACGCCAATATCCTTCTGCTGCTGCTGCAAAGGCGGATTCTGCAATCTCATGACTTTTCCCTGCTTCATGTCTGAGCCTTCGCACAGGACATGATGCTGAGGTGACTCGAAGAGGCCTCCGAGCTGCCCGTGGTCTTTGGTTCCGCCCCGTCCATTCGGGGCCACTGAGGGCAGAGACCCGGGGCCGGGTAGGTTCAACGCAGCCTGGAGCAGTGAACCAGCTGTGTCACCTGTATCTCCGCATAGTCCAGCTCCCGTCTCGCCAAATGCCAGGCTGTCCTCTCGATTACCGTTGCGCTTCAGTCCGGCCTGATCCATTTTGTTCTTATCCTGACAGGACAGTGAGAATGATTCAAAAGGGGCAAACAAAACCACAGAGAGAGAGGGAGAGAAGAGATTGATGCTGAGTAATAAGCAGTCTACAGAAAAATCTTATATTGAGCTTTTATCTGTCTTAACAATGGATTGTGGTGCAGTTTAAAACCTTTCTGCCTAGGCTGCTCTTTGACATTTTGTATTTTAGAGAAGTGACAGCAGCCGTATCAAACAGGCAATCTCTTCCTCTCACGACCAAACTGGAGCAACGCGGCAGAGGCTCAAACGGTACAAAGCATGATGGCTTAAGACAGTCAAGAAGAAGAAAAAAGAAAAAAGAAAAAAAAGGAGGCAGACTCCGACCGTTACATAACATAGGCTACATGACTATTCCGCTCATGTTATTTCTTTGAACTATGCCCTCCTCTCAAATCTGAGAGTTAAGAAGTGAAAGGCATGCCTGGGCAGAACTTGTGATTCAGACAGCGCCACTAACGGTCCCCCACATACTGTTGAGTGTGTGCAACAACATACATCTGTCGAAAGACATTAACTCACTGTATGGGCCTCTGGGGAATTTGCAGCATGCGGTAAACACTCTATTTCTATCTGTATATCTCTCTATATCTTGCAAAGAGGATACAAATTAACAATTCAGCTAAAACTGTATTAACAAACTTTAGAAATTCCGTTTAAAGGTCTCATATTGTAGAAATTAAGATTTTAATTGCTTTTTTATTATAAAAATGTGTTTTCTGTGCAAAGTTTCAAAATATTAAAACTGTATCATAATACTATATCTTACTTAATACTATGTCTAATGTCGTAATACGAATTGTCATACAAGTTATGATGTCACAATGTATAGTCCCCGCCCCCCCACCCCTACACACAGCCATTCAAATCAGCCAATAATAGGAGAGGCTTGTTAACATAAATGAGACAAAATGACCTGTTCTTTCTAGAGCTGCAGAGAGAAGCTTGAGAAAGGAGATGTGAAACTACATCGGCATGGGATTTGGTAAATTGGACTTTTAAGTCGAATGAAATTTAAAGAAAAAAAAGCTACAATGTCTGCAATGGCAGCTCAGCTATTACTGATGGGTTATTACTGATCACTCATTGATCAGTCAAAATCTTAAAAGTCAAATAAAAAAAAATCACAAAAAATGGAATTCCCTCTCTCTCTCTTATAGATTCTATATGCACAGAGGAGGCTTACAGCACTTCCTTCTGCTTCACTGTGAGATCAAGGACTTGTCACCTTTATCTCACTCCCTGATGGAAATGTTAACATGTTTTTCTGAGCTCAAACCGAGCTTTGTTAATCCGCCGCATGCCAGAGGAGGTAATGCGGATCCCTCTATATGCGTGCGTGATGTGTGACGTTGAAAAAAGTTTGGACTTTTCCTGACTTGACGTTACTGTAGTTTTCAACATCACAAGCATTAGTGCAACCTGTTGGCTGCGGTGAGAAATTGCACTGTTCACACACCTACAGCCGGACGAGCATGATGTGAGGAAAAGAAAACAAGCAGCAGCCCGTTTCATCGAAGTTTGTACATTTTTTTTTTCTTTCTTGCACAAATAAATCGCCAGGCTTCCTGTGGGGCGCGGAGCCGCCTATCAGTGCGCCCTCGTCACTATAGACGCGTATTGGCGGCGTAGTTAAAGGGTAATAACTGCACCGTTCAATAACATATGTGTATATTATTATAACGTACTTAGAGGACAAGTTGCCGCTTACCTGTAGCGGGGATTAATGCGCTGCACTGGTCAGGTCATCTCCCGTAGCACCGAGCTAGAGAGAAAAAAACAACTAATTAAAACAACGCAAACGTCCTCGCAGTCAGGCTCTCGGGGGAAAAGCGGTCCGTGCGGTAACGTCGCGTGGTGAAATGTCAGCCGGGCTCGTCACCGCTTCTCTCCCCGTGTGGCGCGAGCACATCCTCCGCTAATGTCAACTATCTTCGGAACTAAAGTCAGCAACGCCGCTGACCTCGCCGGAGCCGGGGAGAATTCGCTGTTTTCGCCGTTCTATCTGGAAGTTTTAACGCCGGGTTGAGAAAGAGGGGAAGAAGGGGGGCGGAAAGTCGTCGATAAAAAAAAAAAAAACAATAGTCGTAATGGATTCTAGGAGCCTACCGCGCGAAATTCTGCCCTTGCGCCATTTAAAAACCCCGTGAGTACATTAAAGTTATATAATACAACCGTGCTGCCCTGGCGCACTCAACTGCGAACTCAAGCAGGGCAGGGCGGACAGTTAGCCGAGCGGAGTCAAGCTAATTCGAGGCGGGTGCATCATTTCCGCCGTGTCCTTTCAGAATAAAACAAGCGTCGTCGCAACTGCCGTTTAAGAACGTTAACCGTTTAGCCTACGCGTGGAAGAATAGTCATTCAACGCACATTTTATTATTTTACGTGTAAACTAATCAAAACACGGGGGCAAGATTGAAATTTTCCATTCGAGACCGTTTGCGAATCGGATTCTTTTGCTTTTATTTTAAAGTCCGAACAGCGGAGTTTCCGGTCACGTTTTGACGGTCTGCGGTGAATTGACGTGGCTGTTGCTGACAAGAACGCCCCTCTCCACACTGCTGGGGAATCTGTCAAAACTCCTCACCTCTCCACACATGGTGGGGTTGAGGGGAAGAGTTCGTACCCCTCCGTTAAACTCTGAAATTCACGGCAGCCATATTGACATGAATTAGTAGGTGAACACAGGTGTTTCCAATGATACTCATTAAGGTTTCATTCGGGTCAAACAGTCAGGCTGCTGTTGCATCACTGCAAAGGCTAAATGGCTACACTAAATGGAACCTTAATTAGTATCATTGGTAGCACCTGTGTACCTATTATTTCATGTCAATATGGCTGCTGTGAAAAAAAGTCGGAATAACTGTAAAATGCATAAATAATGAAAAAAACATTTCAATCCAAACAATCAATCCATCAATCCAAACCGTGAAAATCCACATTAATAAGTGAGAATATCTTTGATATTATGCACGATGGATGCAAGAAAATGTTTTGTTAATAGAAACTTTTTTTTTTTACTAACTCATATATTGCATATCAATTTCTCAACTGGAATTTGTAAGACGATATAAGCTTGTAACTGTCGGTTGCTGTCAAATGACCTGTTAGTTCGAAAAGTTATTTATGAGCATGAAACCTGATAACCTGAAGTCAGGTAAGGTGATATTTTAACGGTTTGGAATGTTGTAATCAGTTAATGGGAATGTTCTGGTGCAGCGACATTTGGAAACAGCTCTGATTCTGTTTTTTAAGATGCTCTCGGTAATAAAATACAACACATCTTCTTTGCACCGTCCATGTTTTTGCCACATTACAAGTGAAAAGCACATGAACAACAAGTCGAACAATCCCAGGAGCACATGAATGCAGCAGTAGCTCACACACTGAAAGACATTGAGAGAATATAAATCACTGCCATAATTATTTGAATTATATCAGCATCTGAATACCAAAATGTAATCAGTGCTGAATACTTAATGACACTTCAATACCACTACACTAATTGCACTGACTTATATGACATTCACTTTGGGATTGATATAACCTGATAGACCGAGGTAGAATTGATTCCATTGTCAGATCTGATTTTTATATCTTCAATTTTATCATCTGACTAAACCTATTTGAGCAGTCCAATTGTTTTACTTGACTTAAATGTGTAGATCTGAACTGAGATAATTTACAATGACTTGAATGTAGCTTTTGAATATTAGGCACAATTTAAATATATATCTGAATATTCTGTAAAGAAAGTTATAGAAATCGCAGACTAGGGCTGCAATTAACGACTATTTTCATAGTCAATTAGTCTATCCATTATTGAAATGATTAATTCATTAGTTGTTTTTCATAAAAATGGTGTAAAATATCTATCACTGTTTCCCAAAGCCAAGGATGCGACCTAAAATGTATTTTTTTTTTGTCCAGACCAACTTTATTATCACAAAGATTAAAAAAAACTGAAAATAATCAGATTTTAGAAGCTGAAACCAGATATTTTCTACATGTTCTTCTTAAATAATCAATCATTAAAATCGTTGGCAACTAATTGATTAATCAATTAATCACTGCAGCTCTATTGCAGACAAACAAATTGCAGACATCAATTCAAAAAGATAATTTTCAAAGTATTCGGTTCACCATTCAGTTTTTGATATAATTCAAATGACTATGATTTAGATGATATAAAGCAAATGCTGTTTAGGAGCTGTTGAAGAAAATACAAAGCCTGACTACAAAGTCGGTCACTACAGGGTTAAAATACACCACTTTTACTTTTTATGCAAACTTTAAAAAGAGCAACTTCCAAACAAAAACTGCCCACAGCACTTCTAGATCAAGGACATTAATCATTCCTGGGGGCAGCATTTTTTTTTCTAGTTTCAACAAAGCAGGGTTTAAATTGGGTGCTCAAACACGGCAAAGCGGTTCAGCTACAGCTACTCTGTCTGAGAAGATTTGTGATGTTGGATAAGATTTGATGCAGAGATCAAAGCTTCAATTTCACCAGGAAACCAGGAGAGAGGGGGAGGGGGTAAATTATAAAACAAACTTTTTTTTCTCATTTTGCTGGGACTTCACCCCCCTCCAACCCCCACATACACACACACACACACTGACAATGTTTTCCTCCCTCAGTCCTCAAAGATTGGAGAGTAAACTGACCTTATGTGCCTATATGTGTGAATTCATGCCAATATGTTAAGACCAATGCACTGTAAAGATCTGGAATCTTGAAAGGTGTAATTGGGTCTAATTGACCTTACAACATTGAACTAAACATAATGTTACTGTAGGAGGACTGTTCATTGTGGCTTTAATTATGTGGGAAATAAATCTGTATTCAAACAGGCACTTATATGGTTTAAGTACTGTCTAAGAGGAGTCTAAGTAACCAAAATCTCCTTCTAGGATGAATTCAATAATAAATTCTGGGGCGCGAGCAAGCAATCAACCGCCCATTTAACAACGAAGCAACCAATTAGAAAAAAACACTTGAACACAAAGTAAAAGGTTTTCATTCTCACCACAACATGCTGCATAAACAGAAAACTTACTATGCAGAAATAACAATAGAGTAATGCACTGGATCCCACACTACATCTGCAGGAAACATGAATTCTTTATAATTAAATAGGCCAGCCATCCAGTGGGCATGCATAATACAATAAAAGTGCATAATAAAATGACTTGGAATAAATAGAAAAGGCTCTGAGGGCAAGACAAAACAAATGACAAACACAACGAGCTCCTGATAACTAGCGCCTATAAAATACTGACATAGATCTGATTGGCAGGCTGGTAACCTGATGCAAATCAATTAAAAAATAAAGGTTAAATTAGCAAACTGAGCATAACGCACTTCTAGATGTTCATTTAGGTTCATTCATACTGTGCTGTGTATGAAATCCCGAAACCTGCAAATATCTATAAATATCTTAATAATACTCAAAAATGTAGAATGAATTCATTATCTGTCAATCCAGTAACATTTAATCAACTGTTTACGGAACATAAAAGTCAAAGACTCATTGCTTTTAATGCATTAAAGGGGCCCGCTTTAGTAGGCTCCTGCACAAACTGACGAGAGACCTTTTAACGTCCGCTTCCGGTCCTTAGTTCGAGATTAATTTTCTCGATGGCACTTCAGGCAGGGCCAGGGCGAGAAGTAATCTGAGGCTATGTGCCACGGTAGAGCCGGCTCTGGGTAAAAGGGGGGAGAGGGCGGAAGGGAAGCGGACGGTCCAGGTCCACCTGCGAGAAAAAGAAACAAGGCAGGCACAACAGCCAGAAGAAGACGGGAGGAAAAAGGAAAAAAAAAAAAAGAAAGGGGGTAGGGGGAAGGGAGGAGAAGGGAAGGGTGTGGGGGGGGGGGTGCAGGTGTGGCCCTCCATACAAGTCATTGATTAGAAGGAGCGGAGTGTGTCCTGTGCATGTGGATGTCTCATTAAGAGCCAGTGTGGCCGGAGAGAGGCAGGAGCTCCCCAGGGCCCGAGAAAACCACACTGTTCTCAAAACATTACAGGGAACACTGTGAGTTTTTTTTTTAATGCCGGGTAACAACGGGTGATCCTATTTGCCGATGAATAATAAAGACGCTTGCGTGACGTGTGGCGCTCCACGCGCATGTATGTGCGGCCGGGAATTCGCGGAGAAGTATGTTACCGGCGGTTGTGTAATACACTTTGCATCCCTATGCATGGCGGGTTGCGCTGGTTTTCGGTGCGTGTTGCTGCTGGAAAATGTGCGGCGAGCTCACGAGCCGGTGTCTCTGGAAGTCCATAGTCTGGAGGTGCAGCGGGTTTGGTTTCAAAATATGTTTGACCTTTGAAAAAAAAAAAAAAAGGATTCAACTGGCCATGAGTCACCGGAGCCAAACAGAGCTGCACATTGAACACACAGGAAAACATGCACCCACACGCATACATACACACAAACACAGTTTGCTGTCCATTTGTGTTTAAAAAGTTTTGACTAATTTATTGGTAAAAGTGCAATGGGTCCTGATCACAAACATTAACCCAATCCAGTCATGTGCAACCTTTTTGGTTTAATCTGTCTCAGAGGTTTCCACCACTGAAGGAGAATGGAATTTCGTCTGTATGCTTAAAAAAAAAAAGAAAGAGCAATGAGCTCCGAATACAATGTCCCATTTAGTCCGGATAATCATTCCCGCAATCAAAACTCGCCGTTAACGTGTTTTACTGTGGACTATTTAAGAGAAATCTGTTCATAGGCCTGTGGACACCATCACCGCATTGTCTCTGAAAAGGCTTTTGTTTAACAGTTTGATACTTTGAGACCCATAAATATATTCAGTCACCTCTATTTTTATCTGGGTGACAGCATACGAATCAGAAATGGATATATCTGAATGGTCAGAGGAAAAATATGATTTTGTCGTCTTTTAAGTGAACACTTTTACTTTTTTTTTTTTTAACAATCCAATTCCAAGTATTTTTGTACATTTTTTGGCATTTTTTGTAATTTTTTCTCATTGTGTTAACTAGAAATTAGGGTAGAGAGATATATTAGTGAGCTATACCTCAACTTGAACAAAGTTCCCTGTCCTAAATGACTATCAAATAGATCCTTGGCCACCAGCATGCATTGCCCTCAATGTGATCCAATGGGGCACATTTCCAAACTCTTTGATTGACCGGTGTTACTGCCAATGAAGGTAAATGGGGTGAAAGACGCTGCAACGTTAGAGGTTGAAATCAGATTTGTTATTAGCTCTCCCTCTGCCAGAATCTCTAACCTCACAGATTGACTGCTTGTCAAACTCTGTCCAACAAAAAAGCTATTTGTGAGTCCACAGACCTTTTGTTGAGAACATCGAGTTGGGAAACAGGGACCGACCAGCAGTCCAATGAGTAGTGAGGCTCAAGCCATTGTTCTTGAATGATATAAATAACTTATTATGATTATTATAATGACTAGTATTGTGGTTGCTGCTACTGCTGCTGTATTCGTAGAGTTATTGTGGAGAAAGGAGAAAGGCAGGCTCCTGTTTAATGAACAATAATGTCATTTTCATTGACCGCTTTAATTTATTTCAGTCTCCCGCGACATCCTTTTTGATTATCTGTGCACAAAAGAACACATCATTCATTTCATTTAGTGATCATATTTGTCTGAAATGAAGGTTTAATTACCAGTTAGTTCTTTATTTAGTTTAGTCATTTTGTTTGGTTTTGCGGAAGGCTTTATAAATGAAGTTTTATATTGCGTTTTGCGATATACTGTTTGTGCTGTCAATAGACGGGTTCTTTATCGTTTAAAACGTCTCTGCACTTACAGAAGCTAAAATACTACAATATAATAAAGATAGACTTGCAGTTGAAGGTTCAGGTCAAAGAAAGAAAATCAAAAAAGCAATCAAGTATGACAGTAAGGTCTTTGATTGACTTGATAAATTACTTTACCGCGAATGATTCTGCTCCCGCAGCAGCATCAATTAAAACAGGAGAGGATCGGTATAGACTTTGAGGAGGAAGCACAGTGAGGAAGAAAACACTCCTTTAAAGAAGGGAAGCACGGAAAGGAAGGAAGGATTTCTTTTTAAAGGCGAACAGGGAGTTCACACCCTTTGGTATTTCTTCCTGAGACAGACGGATATGCTGAGTTGGACAATGAGTAGGACACTATCTTAAAGAGTAATGATGAAAATAACACAGACAGGAAGGATTTCTGGACAGTCTACAAACAAGGCATTGCTGTATGTGTGTGTGTGGCATGTGGAGCAGTGAGCATGCGTTTGTGTGTGGAAACACCCGACCATGGTCAGGTCATCCCCTAAAGAGACTTCCATCTTGATGTAAAAATGTCACAAACCCATTTGATTCGTATATAAAAAAAGTCTTGTGATAACTGATCCATGTGCGAACCTGTTATTTCTTTTGCAAACATGTCAGATTTAAGAATAACCTGAAATCTGAACACACATTTACAGGTTTTAAAATAGACACAGTAAGGCACTTAAAGCTACAATAGGGTCAGTTGGAGCCCGTCCAACTCAGAGTTCACTTTAAATGTCCACAGTAGGAAACTATAATTGTCTCTCATAATATCTTTGGGTTGGACGGACTTTAGTATATTTATACACATGTACTTCCAAACACTCTCTTGTGAATTAAGGATTGACCTTTACATGTACAAATCTTTATTGGTTTGTTTATGTATTTAGCAGATTTTGTTTCTCATCCAAGCACATGTTGTGTTGCATACATCACCACCATATGACAGGATGTCTGCATGATAACTTATCATCCATGGATGGAATTTGGCCCATGTCCATCCTTCTGGTCCGCAATACAATAAGGGTGCAAGTAAGTGCTCGCTTGTTTAAGCTCTAACACCTATAACACACATATACACACACACCTCAGCTATTACAGGACATGGCGCAAACTGTATTTGCACAAAAGTTTTCAAAGTTTTGTGCGGCTAAGGTACAGGTGCAATGCCAAATACAGAAAGATCACGAGTGTCACGCAGGAGACTAATTTTAGGTAAGTCAAAGTTATTGTTCTTATTATGAACACCTATCCATCTGGTGCTATATGCAGGTTCAATTACATGTTAGACACTACTGTGTTCATATGTTGCCCAGTTCCTATCAATACAGCACAAATAAAACATTGAGTTAACTTTACTTTTTTACCCTTGGATCTCGAATGCGTCCTTGGGTCTGAATGAAATACGCTATATAATTCCCAGTTGTTATTATTGGTATTACCTATCTGTTATTTTGACCCACTCTGTTAGTCACAATAAGCTTTAGCTAAAAAATATCGCACATGTATTGTTTCTTGTACAAAAGAATTTGCATTAGATGACATTCAAGCGATAGAAGTTATTCACAATAAATAACATGTGACATGCAAGTTTAAAAAAAGGGGAGAGTAGATTATAACAAACTTTAATTTGGGTAAAATATGATTCAAAATATCCCTTTGACCTGATTGGCCTCTCACTAACTTTAACCCAGTATTGTGCAGGTGCTATAGTATATTAACCCTTACTGGGTAAAATCTTAATGCATTAGTATTAATTGCAGCTAGCGCTAAGAAAGCCACAACTTCTTTAGAAAATCTACAAATGTGGGAAAAATAATATCCCGAAGAAGGCTGATGAATGTTCCACATAGCTAGATGTAAACGTAGCATTTTAATTGTTAAATTGAGACCAGAATAGGTTCCAAATAACATGGGTGATAAAGAGAAAACACTGTTTTACTGTTATTTCAAAGTTGTTATTTGACTATTATTGTACAGCCTGACGTATAGTCACACAAATGTGGGAAAAGCCTTTATTCCTGTTTCAGTAATAAGTGGGGAAAAGGAGTAAAACACAATTAACAACATGCTTTATGCATACATTCGAAATACAATGTAATGGAATATCACAAAAAACAGCATAATAAATGCAAAGTTAGAATGATATAAAATAGCAATTTTCAAAACTAGTCTTGATACGGTGGAGAAACTGCTTTTTTTCATCTGAAGACTGTGAATTCAATTGGGAATCATAGCATAAGCTAAAAAAATATTTAAATGTTTAAAGTATTGGCTGCAAACACAAAGCGGGAAGAAGTGGAATAATGTGCAGGAAGGGCACTTTAAAGCTGTGCAGCTGTCAAACGGTTGAAACATGACAATATGGGATTAAAACAATCAAAACAGGAGCAGATAATTTGCAATAACATCACCACTGTGTCACAGAGACTAGACTATATTTCAGTAAGATGTACAGCTGTGGGCCTTTTGTATTGTACTGGAAGACCACGACAAAGACCGATCTCCTCAGTAAATGTAAATGTTATGCTGCTTATTATGTAACTCCACTTCACATCACATGTGTGGCCTTTATCATCTTCCGTGGACCTGCTCAGGGTTCAGATGAGCGACGGTAGACTCGTTATCCACCTCACCGCTGATTTACCGTCGTTGCTGACAAAAGACCTTCACGATTTCTGTTGTTATATTAAAACAAACGCATGATAATGGACTAATTTTGCAGCTCCCTCACGCCCTCGCTGTCCCCTCACAGCACAGCCTGCCACCAGGCGACACACCTACTATCTTCTCGTTATGTGTAAAACTCCCCGTCTGAAAAGCACGGAACAGATTTAGATCTTTGGTATCAGTATCTGCATTGCAGATCAACTCACCGCGGTGACCTTTGGTTTTAAGAGTTGATGAGGCAATTTGATCTATTAGCAGCGAGGGGAGGGGGAGGGGCTTAGGAGAGATCAACCTTACAAACACCCGTTATAAGACAATAAATTGGCAGCAGAGTGTGTTTACAGGGTTTAGCTTTGACAACCTGCAGGCGGCTTTGTCCCGACACAAAACACCTAATGATATAAAACCGTCATCTGCACGACGGTGAGTGCCCTTACTCACCACTCTTCTGCTTATGACTGACTCAAAGCTGTGTTAGTGAGGAAATGCAGAACCTGTATTAACCTACAGTATATTCCTGCTGTGGGAGGTAGAAGAAGTTTTTTATTCAAATATTAGTTAAGTAAATGCATTTGTCTCAAACTCTACTCAAAATACTGCAAGCAGAAGTGCTCATTATACAAAATGTATATATTTTGTGTGTGTTACTGAGTTATATTTAGGTAACAGTCCACGATAGGCCGAACAACACCCCTTAGCTGTGATATAACCACCAAATATTAAGTCACTATATAAACTCTGAATAATTCATTATAGATACTGACTGGAATCTAATTTAACATGGCAGCAACACCTAGACAGAATAGGTTCAGTCATGCTTCCTGTCCTCCTGTTCTCCTCCGCTGCTAATAGGAGGAGCTGGTTTCTTTCCGCCAGCAGGTCAGAGTGTACAGTAATCTGTTACATTTTAACATTTGTGTCAAACTAACACAAACACAAGGCTACACACAGACAGCTTCTGTTTTAGTTTGTTCTGCACTGTAAAACTTTGCCATGAAATCTGCAGTAATGTTACTGTAAAGGATTATTACATTAGATTGCTAGATTGCTGAATACAGAAACACTGTATTATTATTATTATAGTTAATCACCCGGTGCTTTAAATACAACTGAAATAACAGTATTTAATTTTTTTTATTGTTTTTTTTTTATTTTATTTTACAGCTAATCACCTAATACTGTAAATGCAATATAAATCGCAGTATTTAATTGCTTTTATTTTACAGTAAAGACAGGATACTATAAACATACGTACAGTAGTTTTACTGTTAAAAATAATTACAGTAAATTTCTGGATAATTACTGCCAGTTAGTTAACATAAATTTAAAGGTGAAGGTTTTACAGTGTATTACCCGAGCCAGTGAGTTTGTTTGTGTAACTGCAGCAGTGGACGAGAAACTCCAGAAAGCACATCCAGTCTTTACCGTCACAATAGTTGATCAGGTGATGAGCGTAGTTGGTCATCAACTCCAGTAATCTTCAAGTTATCGTCACCCCCTCTCCAGTGTGTATGTATACATGTGAGTGTGTGCGTGCGTGTGTGTGTGCGAAGGACAGACATTTCCTTAATAATAATGTAAAATTAATGCAAAGATTGTTCTCAGAGACAAAGTCGAGTCTCAGGTGTGACGTTATTTATTTTAAAAGTGGGAATCATGCCCCAGTACAAATAAACACTATTGTACATCAAGGATTATAACCTGCATGTCTGTAAGGGGGATTTAAAAGACACAGTCATGTCTGAAATGGTGATTATTATTATTATTACGGAAACAGATATGCATGGGTGTGATAGAAGATCTATTATCAAAACAATGAATGGAGCGGAGAGGTAAACCTGCTCATCAAGTGCTGCATCAGTAGACAGTGAGTTCACTGGCATGAGGAAATAGGGTTAACTGAGGTGAATTTGCTGTTCACGTTTCCTGTTGAGCAAAGCACTGAATGCACTGATATTCTGCAGTGTACAGTCAGAAAGGAAAACAGACAGATTGTCCAAAGATAGCAGAATGAGAAGGCAGAAAAAAAAAAAAGTTTGACGTATCAGTCTGCGGTTGCTTACCTCTGGTGACGGAGAAGGGAAGCCTCTGTAATCAATGTGTTGAGTTCCCCAACACGGTACATGAAACCAGCTTTTTATGTATTATTTCTATTAAATTCAGCAGTAGAATAAACTGCGCTTTAAACATTTTATTCTGTTTCCAAAGCGGAAAACACAAATGTGGACTTCTGATTATCTGACGTGAGAATGAAGATGTGAATGCACCTGATGTTGTACAACTGTACTATAGCAAACTTTAACTTATTTTAAGTTAAACAGACATTAGAAAACCAAGAATAATATGAAAAACAAAATAGCTCTCTCTCTCTCTCTCTCTCTCTCTCTCTCTCTATATATATATATATATATATATATATATATATATATATATAAATAACGAAAGGGTCAACACTTCACTTCATTATAGCACTACCTCTAACGCAATAAATTCCAAACTCAACAATCACACACACAAACACCCACGTGGGATGAGACGGAGCAATAAATGTGTGAGCAGGTAAACACATAAAAGATAAGAATGAGTCTGGCATGCTAACTGTATTATTACAAACATCCGGAGGGGAAAAAACAGTAAACCGCACTGTTGTTCTACTTACATTCAGAACAGTTGTGTTGAGTATTAGTTTCCCCCAAAAGGAGCTTTGCGGTCCAAACCCAGTTAAACCCAGAGTCAATACCTTCAATGCCACGTTTGAAAATGATTGTGTTATTCAGCTCAAGTGTAGGCTATATAGGAATTTAGTTATTTTAGTTATTTTATCATTAACATTGAGTCTATAGGCTTGGCTGTACATGTCCCAACAGAATCAGGACAAACCAACCAGCTGTTACTAATATAGTAATATAGGAACTTTTATTTTCTTGGTGCCTCTGTTAAATTTTCATTACAGGATCATGTCTGCCTTTTCTTGTCTTTTTTTTTAATATCACATGAAAACTGTAAAGGAAAATGCACACAAATAATCTTAAAATGGCTCTAAATCATAAACCTGACATATACAAATTGGCGATTTCCAATTAAATGTTCTAAAAGAAGCCCAGAGTAAACCCACAGTGTGGTTTGGAATCAGCGGGAACTCCCTGACAGAAAGAAGATTTGCGACTTTGCATGCAAAACATTTGCACACATGTGGTTTAAAAACTGCTCTGAATTGCTGCTGAAAGTGAGGAGGCATTTATAAACATTATCACAGTTGCATACTATTATAAATGTATGACCTACATATTCAGGGCCAAGACAAATGCAGCGTCAATACAAATTAGACAAGATAAATAAATGGAGGTTGAATGATATTTGATCTCACATAATCAAAAATGTAAAAAAAAAGAAAAAAGTTAACACAGTGTATTCTCAAACTTTTTGAGAGGACCCCTAAGCTGACACAACGTAGACCGCATATGTATGACCATGGTCATCTATTATGATACCAATTGATTGGATGAAATTGAATTGGAGTTATAGTGAAAATAAATTATTTCCATGTTTGCTTGGGGTCCCTCTGGGTTCTCCTCAAGGACCCCTGGGGGTCATGAATACCTTTTTTCTTAGGAATGATTCTAGGATGACCCGCCTTACGCTGCCTCTGATTGGTTTACTCTATATTTCTATATTCTTATCCTAACCTCACCCAATCTGGCTCCTCATGTCTAAACCAAATTGAGCCAACCCATGAATGCAACAGGTACTAGCTGATCAGAGGCTATATAGGGCAGATCATCCCAACAAGGCCAGTCATTCCAGAATCATCCTAGGAAAAAAATGCCTGGGAGTCCCTAAATCACCATTTTGAGAAGCTAATGTATTAACATTCTGTTATTCTATATTTATAATTTGCATATACATACTTTAAACTTAAACTATATACATACTTTAAACTTATTTAAATGGCATTGACTGTTGTGCAGCACAATAGCAATGCAAATTCCTTGTATGTGCAAACCTACTTGGCAATAAACCCGTTCCTGATTTGGATTCTGATACGTGGCTGCAGTCCAAGTTGAGAGTAACAGTTGCGGCTGAGTTACAGTCAGGTGTCAAGTGTGTTGCAGAGGACTTTACACCAGTCAACTCAGTTTGCACCAAGTAAAGCAAAGCCATAGAAAGGAAGAGACACCAACCAAATTAAGCATAAATTAGGTCTTAAATGTTTACTTTTAAACATGACACTGCTGTTTAAAATTCGTATAACGCAATTACTAGGGTGTAAATTTTGTTCTGATTGGTTATCTCGTAGCTTATAGCACCATGTGATCGGCCGTAAATGAAGCAGTGAAACTCAATGTCACTCTAACCCTCTTTGAATTTCTGTAACTTCTGAATGTCTGTGAGAAAGAACACATTGTATTTGTAGCAATGCAAGTTTTACATATACACTGCTCCATACTATGCTTATTCATCGTTAGCCCATTCATGAATAAACATATGACCAGTTTCATTGTGGTAATGGTTTGTTGGTGAATTCGTTGTGAAGCATTTTGTTTTTAAATGTCTGTCTTCAATTGCAATGTCTTTTCTGATGTGGTTGTGTTTGTCTGGCAGTTGCCTCAGACACAAAGAGAATTTCCAGAAAGGATAATGAACGTAACTAACTAAATTATTCATTCATCATTGGCCATTGCAGAATAAGCTGGCCAAAAATCCTTTGACTCAAAGGGAGAGAGAAACTGTTCTCATTGTGTGAGAGAGATGTTTTTTAAATTCATGTCACTGTTATTGGTTCTACCCATATTCCTCAACACCCACAGTCTGCGAATGTCATTCTATTTTTTTTTTGCCTGCCTGGACAAAGTCAGGTTTTACAGCCATAATCAACATGGAAAGGAAAGTGACAGATGGCTTTTGGCGTTGTGGAAAACCAGCAGTGCGCAAACCCAACGCAAATTATGAGCTTGACGTGTCAACAGTTGGTTATAATTACTGATCACTGGAAACTCTCACGCCAAAAGACACCGATCAATCACTATGACATAGCCCTATTAAAATAATGGTGTAAGTTGTTTTTTTTTTAAGTGAGTTTTGCCCTGGGCAACACGGTGGAGCAGGGGTTAGCGCTGTTGCCTCACAGCAAGAAGGTCGCAGGTTCAAGACCTCCTTGGTCCTGGGTCTGGGACCTTTCTGTGTGGAGTTTGCATGTTCTCCCCGTGTCTGTGTGGGTTTTCACCAGGTTCTCCGGCTTCCTCCCACAGTCCAAAAACATGCTGAGGTTAATTGGCGACTAAAGGTTAGGATAAGAATATAGAGTAAACCAATCAGAGGCAGTGTAAGGCGGGTCATCCTAGAATCATCCTAACAAAAAAGGTATTCATGACCCCCAGGGGTCCTTGAGGAGAACCCAGAGGGACCCCCAGAAAACATGGAAATAATTTATTTTCACTATAACTCCAATTCAATTTCATCCAACCCCTACCCGTAGGTGTGAATGTGTGAGTGAATGGTGTGTGTGCCCCACGATTGGCTGGCGACCATCTGGGGTGTATCCCTGCCTCTCGCCGTAACGCGCTGGGATTGGCTCCAGCAGACCCCTGCGACCCTAATGAGGAATAAGCAGGTATAGAAAATGACTGACTGACATTGTAACCATTAAATATTCTTATTAATATTATGAAATTAAATGAGTTAGAATTAAATGATGATACAAAGCCATGAGGAGAATGTTGTAAATAGTGGTAATTCATTTAATTAAGTAAAAAAAAACAATACAAAAATAAAAAAAATACAACTGAACTACAAAAATAATAATTGAAGCCAATTTATTTATTAAATTGAATAAGTACAATGGATGTGTAACTGCAGTACAGCGACTAATTAGATGCTAAGAAAAACTGTCATTGCGTAACACAAAATAAATCGAATGTACAAATATGGTGATGGATGATTTGTTTTCTGTCACAGCAACACATAGATGGTGAATTATTAATGTTTTCTATTTAGAAAATATAAACCGTTTTATGCCTTATGTTGCTTTTAGGGTTTGGCCAGCTGTTGTTTTCACAGCTGATATGAGGCACAGATGTTCTGTTTAACAGAGTGACTCACTCACTCACCTGGTTATCAGAGAGAACGAGACAGAACGAGAGAGAAAGAGAGCGAGGGAGGGCGGGAGGAAGGGAGGGGGGATCCTGTTATCTCGTTCGTTTATGCAAGAGAGAAAGAGAGAGACTTAGGATCAGGTAACAAATCCCCAGTTTGATGTAAAAGGATTATAGAGGTTTCACAACCACTGCATCTAAAATAAAAACCCACCTCCAAAAATGTTGAGTAAGGGACCCGTATGTTGGAAAACCTTATGGATCCAGAGGCACCATTTTACATGTTTTGTGGTTTGATGGCAAAGAAATGGTATGAAAATACATCTCGCGTGACCTCTGGTAGCTGTAAAAATCCATTACATAGCAACATTGGTTCATAATTGTGCGTGTGTCTAAACACTGCTGCCTTCACTTACAGTAATCAACATTGTTTTACCCTTGTGGGAGGAAGATTTTCTTTGTAAGATAAAATATTTCCGGTGTAACCTTATACAGTATGTTGATACAACATGTGCCTTTTTTTAAACGCTAGCAAAACATGAGCATTTCACAGTGCAGAGCTGCTTTTTTCTTCCTGTTGTGGAACCGCAGTAGCATTTATGTATGTTTTATGGTAAGGAGTAAGACCTTAATATCCAAACAAGCAATTGTAACCATGACAACATAATGTACACTTATTGCAAAAGCGAACCTGAAGAATTAGATTCTATTCTTATCTCTCTACCTCTCCCAACAACCATTTATGAATCGGTCTGAAATGCCGAGCTTGCTCGGTTGCTGAAATCATGAGGAAATGTAAAATCATCTTTGAATAAGATTGTTTTGGGGAACAGCTGATATATATTTTCAATCACCGATGTCTATAATTGAAGAATGAATTGGGAATCCGAGCAGGCTGTTTAATTTAAATCACCTTTCCCTCATCCATCTTCCCTCCATCCAATTCATTCTCCTTTTACTTCAATTACGACATCCTTCTCTCCTGACGGTGTGTGTTTGTGTGTGTGTGTGTGTTTGTGCGTGTTGTTTTTCGGCTGCATATAGATTCGCCTGCTGATTAAGTTCAAACATTTGGAGCTAGCTCATTTTTCTACTGGCAAAGCTGTTGCCATAGATACGTGCTGTGTTGTGACCTTTCAGGGTCGACCTATCATGTGCTAAGTGGTTGGTATATACTAGGTGCTGAGGACACGGCTTAGTGCAGTGTTGTGTTCACACAAAGGAACACACACGCATGCACACACAACCTCACACATGCTCACTCACCCAAAGTGCTACACGCACATGCAGTAATGTAATAATAAGAAATTAGGCAGAATACACAGCAAATAAATAAATACTAATGAACAACAAACAATAAATGAACATGTACGAATTGGGGGACAGGGGGTAATGAATGAGTACTAGTGTACTCATTCAGGATCCTAGTGGTCCCAAGATAGAAGCTCTTTCTGGGCCTCTCAGTGCTGGCCTGGTGTATCCGGTACCTTCTTCCTGACAGCAGCAGGGAAAAATGTCTGTTACCCAGGTGCTTGGGATCCCTAAGGATTCTCTTATTCCTTATTCCTGCAGCCCCTGATGTATGTCCTTAAGGCAGGTAGAGCATCACCCATTGTGTATTCAGCTGAAGGACCCGCTCTTGTCAGGGCCTTACAGTTCTGTTTTGGTATCAGGCAGTGATGTTCGGGACACTCTTGATGATGCAGGACTAGAAATTTCTCTGTATTTAAGAGGATACCCAGAATTTCCTCAAATGTCTGAGGTGATGCCTTCCTCATCACTGAGCCAGCATAAAGCCTTCAGGTCAGGACATCAGTTATGGGCACATCATGGAACTTAAAGATGTCCACCCTCTCCACCAAGATCCTGTTGATGTTAAGGGGGATGGAGTTTCTTCCCTGCCTCTTCCAACACTACACTGTCAGCTCCTGAATCTTATGATAGTCTGAAAAAGGCTATTGTTCTGCAACTTGAGTCAGGTCTTCACGTCCTTCACGTAGGCCTTTTTATTGTTAGCAATGGTCAGGCCCATGGAAGCTGTGCCGTCAGTAAATGATGGCGTTGGAGCCAAAAGCGGCTACACAGTCATGACTGTACAGGGAGTACAGCAGGGGGATCAAAACGCAGCCCTGGGGTGCTCCGGTGTTAAGGATGAGGGTTGAAGAGGCGTGTCCGCCCACCTTCACCAGGTGAGATGTTACTCCTCGACCTTCGGGATGAGCCAGGAGGGACCTATGGTGTTAAACGCTGAATTGTAGTCAATGAAAACCTTTCCTGTCCAGGTGAGATAGGGTGGTGTGGAGGATGTGCTCTGGCGCCATCCATTGATTTGTTAGACCAGTCGGCAAACTGCCCATTCCCTATCATCACACTCGCTTACAGGGTCACATTTCAGCTTTTACTGCTACTGGTTTACAGTGCAATCCTTCTGGTGTTCCCTGCTGCAAAGTCATCAATTACATGGTTAGTGATTAGAGCCAGACCACTGAGGCGTCTTGAGACATGGTTGACCTTATGTATGTTTTTACGAGTTTTAACTTTGAAAAACTCTTCTCAGCTGAAGCCGCTGAGTAACGTCTAGGCTTTTTCTAAACATTTATAAATTCACGAGCAAGTACACCTGTAGTCATGTTCCCAATTCCAAACATGTTTTTTCATAGCAACCCAAAATAACCGTGCATGCACACGCACACACACAACTTTTGACAGGGTTAGTGTGAGGTAACATTAATCAACCTCAAGCCTTCCAACAAAACAAGTAAAAGGTTGGACTGGTAAGAAACGTCAGGATGTTATCTGAAAAGCTACCAGTTATTATTTTAGAGAAATCCAATCTTAGTTCTCACAGATTTTTACAATGAAATGACTCAACAGATCACAGCTTTTTCCAACCAAAGGATATGAGAGCAATTCATTCTGCCAGAGGCTCTTGTTTCTGCACTCTGAAGCTAAAAGCCCTGTCTGCCAAATGGAGCCTACAGCTTCACGGGAACCAGAAAAAAAGCTTCCACTGAGACAGAGGTAGAGGTTTGTGTGCAAGGAATCTGACTCACTCTTAGCAAAAACTAAAGAGAGGCAGGATATTTCCCCAATACTAATACATGGAGGACTTTTGTGAAAACATTTTAACATAATAATGCATATTTTGGTTTGTTTGATACAAAATTTCTCCCCCCTACTTTATATCTGTTCCATACATGTGAGTACAGATGTCACATATTAATAATCAATAATAATAATAACTAATAATCAAAGACTGATTCACACTGAGGCAGGCACAAATATAGGCAGACCCACATATGCACACACCCAAATGGCAAAATGGTATTCTGGGATGATGGTGATGTGATATGATGAGTCACACAGTGGTAAACCCTCCCCAAATGAAACTTAACACCATAGTTTCCATCATTGATCATCAATCTGCCTCTCTCGTGCTACCATTCACACCTTTTTTGTATGTGATGATGTGGATTAAATGAAACAACCACTTACTCCTCTTACACTCTGCAAAATCAACTTTGTACAAATTTGGTCACTGCATTGGCTTCAAACTTATGGCATATTTAACTATGTACTGATAATTGTACCAGATGGCAAAACTGCATGCTTTTTTTGATTAGATTGTTTACAACGCGTCACCTTTTGACACATACTCTTTTAGGATCAATGCTAAATCCATGCAGTATAAAGTATGGTTTTAATCACACACTTCCATCCAATGATTAAAACATGTTTAAAACAGTGTGTTGTTGCAATTGTTAGAAAGCAGTATTTGTGAAGTAGGTTCATTATGTTGTGAGTGGCCTGTGACGATTGTAACGAGACAGCATGAAAAAAGGGAAATAACACTTATAACACTGAATGGATAAAATATGGGAACAGTGGTTCAGGTCAATCCAGATCATAGTTGTGTCTCAGTAATAACATACTATCTATTAGACAATGAACCGAGCATGTACAGACAAGAAATACACTGGAGAGCTAATAAGCTAATAAATTAAAATCAGTATCTGTTGAAGAGAATGACCTGTGACGTGGAACATTTGCGCAAACACAAACCGAATAGACTTCTGTGTGGAGAGATTATATCATTTTAAATTTGACGCTCTCTATTGACAGCCCAGCACATTTGAGTCTCTTCCTTTGAAATATTCTTTAACATGGACTTAAGAGTGACAGCGCACATTCTTTGCAAGTAAATGGATCACCTCCTTCAAAACGGAGTTATGACATTTTCCTCATGTGCCCTTTGTTCAGAGACGTGCCTGTTTCCTAGGTATTATATCTTGATCTGTCCCTTTTCCTTTCATCATTCATGACATTGAGAAGTCATCCAAAAAACAAGGGTTTCATTACCTGGCTAATTGTCACGCTAATGAGAAGCTTGTTTATCTAGGAGGAGCAATTAGATGCGTCAGTTAGCATCAATTAGACCCATGGCGTTTAAATCTGCCATTAGGATGCAGCCGGGGAGAATGTTCCCATGCCTACTCCAGGTTGGACACGGCTATTATCAAGGATGCGTTGCACAATTTGCCTCAAGATAGAAGGATGAATGCTTCTAATCTGGGTGTTCAGTGGACAGAGGAGATATCGTGCTCAGTCCAAATATTTGATGAATAAAGTTGATGTCTGGGACCTGACCCTGCACATAGTAACATATGAGAGATTTTTAAATGATAGTAATACATTTCCTTCTCCTACAACAATTAAATACAGAGCCATTTGAAGGACATCTGAGTCTGATAGTAATAAGATGAACGGAGTTGATGATCATACTGTAAATGGTTTAGCAGAGTGTTAATGTCTTAAAGTCCTCTGCCTTATTGTGAACGCACTGTATAAACAGTGCGTCACAACCACCAGAGTACACCATGTGTGAGCATAGAAGTACACCCAGCACAAGTCCCCAAGCTCCCCTCAATTTAGGTTTACTTTAATGTAATAGCGCATTGCAAAAGCACAGTCAAAGGTTATTATAGTTAAAGATCTAGGACTGTTTACTCAAGGTTTGCTGCTGCAGTGCCAGGACACTGTGTGGCCTACTGTGCATCCCCCTGGTACCATGACACATGCAATAGCCCAGTTTAGACTTGGAGAGGCGGTAGTTCTCTGCTCTGGGTGATTAGTGTCCCACTAATCAGAGCACAATGATCTAATTTGCTATTAAGCTGTGCATCTCGCACGCATGGCTGAGGACAGAGAGGCACTGCCTGTACAGTACTGCGAGGAGAGAGAGCAACGACACTGACAGCAATTATGATGAGGAAGAGAAACCGTCGGATGATTGCAGTAATTGCTATTGTACATTATGGTGAATATCAAAAAATACTGCAGCTGTTGTAGTTTTAATTTCCTTCTGAAGCTGTTGTTCCTACGGTGCCACTCTGTACAATCTGTTAGTTCATTTTACATAAGGCGGTTTCCAGCAATATAGGAGGATGAGCGTATCACTTGCCAAATCCCTGACAAGCATAAACTGCAGTATAGTGTAAACATTAGTTTGAATTTGAGCAGATTTAAGTAGAATTAAGTAGTACTAAGTGATATAATTAAGAGTAGAGGCATGCATTTACACTGTGCTTTCTGAATTTGCATGTCTGGTATATCTACACAGACAGATGAGTAACTATGTGCGAACCAACTCATCAGAAAACTTAAATGAAGTCAGTCCATTCCAGACACACAGTCTGCCTGGCACAGCGAGCGGTTTCCACTCCAGTCTGGAAACTCTCTATTCATTGTGCAGTATCTGCTGAGACACAGCGCGCGCGTTGATTGGTTGTTACACTTGAAAGCCTAACACCCTTGTCATACTGGAAAGAAATGGATAAAACTTTAGCTTGATATCAATCAACCGTTCATTTCACTATAAGGTTTCCAGGAATTAAAATTAAACAAAAAACAAAATATGATTCAAAATGAGATGCATCCAAAGATCTTATTGGATTATATTATCTATAACGATCTGGATGTTAGACGCATTTTTAATGAGAGGATGCCGATGAGATTATACCAGAGTCTGGACGCCAAGGTAACAGGCAGAAAATCTTCTTGCAGCACATGATATGAAAATATAAAATACAGCAGGGATGGAGCGCATTATCTACAGAAAGCTGCAGCACTGCTTCTCCCTGCTGTCATTTTTATTGTTGCATACAGTTAGGCTTCATTTCCCCTATTTCTGTCTTCTGTCTTTTCTCCACCTGTCTTATCTTTGCCAAATCTGCATGTTACACATGCATGTTTGTCATATTTTATAAATAATTGAAGCCACAAGGTTATACAAGGCCTGTTCAGGATTTTTTTTTTCTCTACTGCTTGTGCTCTTCGCTTTGAGTTGCAACAAGGCCCATGAATCCCTCTGCAGCATTCCAGCATAGAGCCAATTACTTCCAGGTTCCTGGAGGGAAGAGGGAGAGATTCAGGCTACTGCTGCGGTCATCACATGGTGCTACTTTTAACTATAGAGGGTTGATGATTCCTGAAATAATCATGATGTTATCCCTACCCCACTGAGCAGTGCAGGACAGAGCTGGCTGCTGCTTTATTAAGGCCAGGCTGTGACAAAAAAAAAAAAAAATCACAGTAAAATGGTGTTTGTTTTACCGCTTGGGGCAAAGGTTATTCAACCTGAGAATACAAATACTTCCACACTCTCTCTATTCACTGCAGAGCAACATGAAACATGCATGATGACATACTGCACAATAAAATGTCTGAAGGCCATCTATGCATACAGTGCTTACATGCATTTATAAGCCAGTGCAGACCTTGTGTATTATCACATTATATAAGCTGTTTATATACGTATATAGGTGCCAAGCCTAAGATAATAACCACTACATATGTTGCGCTGCATGTAATGTTTCCAGAACATGTCAGCACCACATGTGTTTAGACATTTATTCTTCTCCCTGTGCATATGTTCATCTGAGATTTTGAACATTCAGCTGTAATGGTATGGGCTTGTTCCATAATTTACAGCCAAACACAACCCTGTCTATGGATGGGGCACAATAACTTACATTAATAAATGAATAGGCGAAAATGATTAAGCAATTCTACGTTTTATTACGTCAAGCACTGCAAGGAAAAACAGAGATGTGCATAAATAACGCCACCGTTTGTAGCTTCTAAATGTAAAATATGGATGAGCATGGTTACCAGAATCAGGTGCATTACTGTGCCGCGCTGACCTTCATGTAATTCACAAGTTCCTTGAAAGGGGATAAAATTAATGAATTCATAAACTGAATGAATATAGACTTAAAAGAACTTACTTGATCGTGCCTATAATACATGACTTGTATTATAGGCGCAATCAAGTAAGTTCTTTTTAGGGTTAGGATTATAATTATATATATATAATTCAGTACCCTGCACTTTGTGGACCATAATTTTCTTCAATCCAATTTCGCGTGGGAATGTTCCTGTGTTCCCTTCTCTCACATTAGCTTAGGTAGCCACCATAAACATCTGAGCAAAAGTTAGGGGGGAAAACACAGGGACGGATTACATATGATGAGTCACATTTCTACTAATGAAAGGACAAATGTGGAGTGACATCAGCTGAGTATGCTGCTTGCCGTGGCAAGCTGATGCTTTGAATTATTATGCTTATGTCATGCATGTCCAATAAGAATGCCCCCAGCAAGACCAGATGGGTTTCTACTCTCTGTGGCTGCTCTAATCTGTGGCTGCACAATAAAAATAAAACGCATAAGGCATTCAAGCAGATTAATAAGAGGTTTAACAGACAATACTTGCAAATGAAGGCAGAATTACTGTTACTTTACATTATTTAGGATTATATATGTGAAAGCCCTCATATACAAATTATTATGTAATTGTGTGCTTACCAATTCTTTCGTCATCTGCCAGACGCTGCTTGGTTTTATTCAGTATCGGGCGAATCTAGGTTGTATTTCTTTGTGTTTTTATATCAAGCAATAATCTGTTGAGAGCACTTCCACAGAGATACACATCTCATGTCATAAACACACAATATGTGAAGAATCAAGAGTAGCTTATGATGTTGAATCATCAGAAAGATGACTCGACTGTGAATAGATGGTTCCCAGTGGCACAGGGAGTTGAAAGAAGAAAAGTACAGTGGTGTCTCAAAAGCCAATTCTCACGCATCTATTTCTCCTTCAGGCAGTGTCAATGAGCACTTGGAAATATGTCCAGGTGAATTGATTGCGGCTATTGATAAATTAATTTAAAGCTGCATAATAATTTCTTACATGAATTTCATTCGTTTTCCTATTTAGATCAAGTTTTGCAAAATCATTAATCCTTAAGTTGTGGATGTTTTGTGCAATCTACCACATGTATCATCACTGTGAGCTATTTCACAATAGATGTTATGACTTCATTCGTCATAGCCCGGAAAGATGTGCTTCTACCGTGACTAGCATCAAAAGATTTCTCCATTCCACTTACTGTAAATATGAGTCAGCATGCACAATACAGCGATGCCTGGACGCCTACAATAATGGAGCAATTAATAATACTTTTAGCTACGCCTTTGTTTTTCCTGCTGTCAAAAAGGCATTAATTAATTTTTGGTGTGGTTTTGCTCAGAGCTATGATGTGTTAATCTACAGGAAAAAAAAAAACAAATAAATAAATAAATTTTCTGTCAGAAATTTCAAATATGGGTTTATTCCAAATCCCTATGTGCAAATAAGAGGCTGTAGTTCCTGTAGTGTAACATGATGGCAGGCCATATACAGTATAATAAGCTGCAAATTGTTGTCCTCTTTGTATTCATTTGACTAGTCATTTTGTCCTATTTAGAACAAGTTGTGCAAAATCATAAATCCTAAAGAAAATTCTTCTGTCACAAGTTTCAAATATGGATTTATTCCACATCCCTATGCGAAAATAAGAGTGCAGCCGTAGCTACTGTAGTGTAACATGATGAGTGGCTGTAATGTATGTAATGTAGCCAGTGTGCAGCCAAATGCACATAAATGACCTGAAATCAATGTGGCTTAACCATATTATAGATCCGTCTTTGTGCTTGTGCCTGTTTACGCATGTTTAACAGCACTGAGGGTCACATATGTGCATTTTTGTGTCTATGTTTGTATTCCTTGTAGTTTAGTTTACGCATATATTTGAATGCTGCAACATGCAGGCACACACATCACATGCACAACCACTTATAAATACACATAAGCATGCATTCTGGTACTTCCACACACACACACACACACACACAGACACACACGTACAGGTACCCTCTGCTAGACTCTGCTGATTGTCCCTTGCAGTATTTGCGTTAGTTCATTGAGTTCTGAATCAACTGTTAGAAGAGTCCGCAGTGCAATGAAGAGGGACAATTAGCCTAATGAAGTGCAGAAGCATATCACACTCAGTGCTGTGCTAACAGTTGCTCAGTGAATATTCATGTGCTGTTGGCTTTGCAGATGCATTACAAGGCGGCGCTGCGTTGCTGAATACCAATCATTACATTTCCACCTGTCGCTCGTCTGCCCCCTCAGTGAAGATAACATCCTAATAAGCCTCATCGCTGTGAGGCCTTTTTAAAGAGCATCACGTACACAGGCCACATCTGTTATCCTATCCAGTTTCACCTGCTGCTGCTGTCCACCCATTTGCAAACACACCTTCTCTACCCTTTAACAAAAGAATCAAGACGCGTCGTAGTACTTTTTGGTTGATTCTGAGGAACGATTCTGAGGTTATGGGCTTCTTGCGTCATAAATGGAAGTTGGTAGCTGGTACCAGATAGATTAAGTCTTATAACAAGGTTTTTAAAATATATATTTAAAAAAAAACATGCTAACAACTAGTTTTATATTCTAGGTGGATTAAATATTTCAAATTTGTCTGTCTTTTTTAGGTACATCATTTGATTTTGTGTAATTTCTGTAAATACAATGTTACAAATGGACTTTTAAATGACATAAAACCAACATAAACACAAAATCGTGTTTTAAAAAAAGGTTATTACGGAAAAAAAGGTTATAAAAGCATATGCTGCTAATGCTGCCCAACTAGCAAACACCTTATTTGCTCAATTGACTGGCGTTTTCTTAAAAAGGAAAACATGAAAAGTTGAATCTTTACGCTGTCATATACTACATAACACATACAGTTGTGTTCAATATAATAGGACATGAGTAAAGCCAAAATACTTATAATTTTTTATATTTTATATATATTTTTATAATTTTTTTCCATGCATTAAAAACACTGCATTTTATATCAGGAATCAAAATGTGAAGAAATCACTTTACATGAGTATTATGAATATTAAGCTGTTCAAAGAAATAGTGTTTTTCTTTACAAACTCAAATATTTCCTGTATAAACTGAAAAATCTTCAGCATGTAGCATTCCTGTGAATCACTTAAGTAATATTTGATTTGTATAACCACGGTTTCTGAATTTCTTGTTTTTTCTTTTCTTTTTCTTGGTTTTGGCTGCTCATTTACTGTTGCGTTTGGGGTCTTCGTCTAAATATTTCAATGGCATTTTCTATTCAACTTAAGGCAACGTGACCTCTTTGAGTAGTTTGATATAAGCAAGCACTCACCCTTGTGAAGCCCAAAAGACATTGATCTGAGACATTCTGCAATGCGGTTGTGGATCCATCCGCTAACAACAAATTTGCATGCCTGCAAACTTTTTGCTTTTAGCAATTTGTCTGGAGGTTGAGGTAATTTGCTATGCCAATGGTCTTGATTGTTGGCAAATTGTTCAGTCGTTGAAAACCCACTGAAATTAAATAGGGGTCACGTCCGGTCAATTCACTTTTTTTTTTACATTCACTAGAAATCACTGCGACATCATGACAACATGACTGAAGCCTTAAAAAATGCTATATCCCTATTATTGTTTTCCCCATTTTTACTTTCTCACCTTCTCTCCACCTCTATCCCTGCAGCTTGCCTCACTCCATGAAACTCTCTCTAACCGGAGCCAGTATCGACATTAGGTGCTACTCACCAGTCGGGCCTGGCCAGCTTGTTGGGGCAGAACAGACTGTGGCTCAGGCTGGCCAGATGGAGGTGAGATCATCTCTCATTAGATAATATAATGGTACGGTGGCCCTCATTCCCCAGGGATGAGCAACTTGATTGACTAGTCTGCTCTTCCTTTAATAAAGGTTATACAAAGGTGATGATGACGACTGTTTTTTAGTTAGTGAGGAACAATGGCGGCAGGATGGGGGGTTACTAACATGACAAGTTATATATACATACACATACAGTATATTCCAGCAATAGCATTCAGCAACAGTCCTTTCTTTCATTGCATTTTTTCCTTAATGCATTTAAATGTTCTCCCCCCAAAGACAAAGTTAGGGACTGTTAGTGATTTTTCAGGGGCCCACCCATTTTAAAATAGTACAGTATATGTATTCAGGATAGTAGGGGCACGCAAATAAATGACAGGTTAGCGACGCTATGTTATGTAAGATGTGCAGTTACGGCAAAACAAAAAGCCGACCACGCAAATGTGCAAACAAACAACCAATAAAGGAGTTTTGAAAAAGAAGTTTGGGATGCGGTCATGGCTGTAGGGGTGTAGCCAAAGAACACAGCAGACACACACCATCCATTCAGCCAAGAGGACGGGAGCTGCCTGACTCAACACTGCCATCTAGAGGGTGATCGGTGGAAACGCTTCAGAGGGTGATGGAAAAACAGGAAGACACAACTCTTGCCTTTTACTCTCTTGCCTCGGACTGACGCTAATTTTGACTCTTTTTTTTTTGTTGTTGTTTTAACAGCCATCCGGCTCCAATCAAGGCTTCCAGGAAATCCTCCACACGGGAGAAAACGGATGAAGGCTCGTTTGAGGCTCATAATGCGTTTTCTTGGCTTCGGGCTTCTATTGTTGCCTTCGACCTTTACTTTGACTCGCCACCCGTCATAAATAAAAGCCGTGCCCTGCCGGATGAAGAACAGCAAATGGCAGCAAATTCAAAGACATTTCTGAAAACCATATCGGCTCCGTAAAACGATAAAATGCCAGCGTGTCTAGCGTGAAATGTGTTGTGGGATGTTTGGTCTGGGGGATAAGAATGACTGGAACCTTGGTGATGAACCTTACTCATGGTGGATGCTGGTTGATTGTGGATGTGGCCGCTCATAACACTGATATTAAAGTACAGAAAGACCTGACTATGTGGAGTTTATGAATCAATTGCACTTTATATTGGAAAGAGACAAATTGCCACCGCAGTTTTGGCACCCCTGGGTGGGCCACATCAGTACAGAGATTTCAGGAGTGGAAGGTGAAGTCTGTGCACACAGAGTCTGGGACTCTGTGTGTGGATGTGTAGGGACAGATGTTTTTTGGGATAGGGTCTGGGTTAGATTGGTTGTTGGCCTCCCTACTATGCCTGAGTGCTCCAGGCATCTATAGAAGACACCTATACTAATAATAACCCTTAAAGGAGGTTAGAGAGGGGGGCGTGACACCCTTGGGCCTGAGCTGGCTCACGTTGTGACCTATGAACCTGATGGGTAAAACAGCGCTGTCTTTCTGGTGAGTTTGTATCTAGGAGATTCCTAGAGATGGGCAGCGCTGTTTCCTCACAGCAAGAAGGTCGCAGGTTCAAGGACTTGTGTGTGGGGTTTGCATGTCCGTGACCTGTCTGGGGTGTATCCCTGCCTCTTGCACAAAGTACGCTGGGATTGGCTCCAGCGGACCCCTGTGAACCTAGTGAGGAATACATGGAAGAGTGTAGAAATGTTATAGAAACCGATGAATACGCGGACAATTTGAATTTGTTCTGTTAAATTCACGTAAAGATGGATTTGGAAAAGCTAAATAACTGTAATATCTGCTTCTCAATATCTGCACTGGTTGACCAGAATGCATACCAGACACTGAGACTTTAAAGTAAAGATGAAGTAACCCACCATGGACTATTCCCCTACGTGACCATTTTATCAACGGATCTCTGGCCAGAAATCAGCCAGCGGATAAAAATTCACTTGATAGGTTGGGGAACTTCTGAATGAACAGAAGGAGCAAAGGCAATCTAAGGCCGAACGCCTGGTGGCAAAGCTGCAGGTGGCTCCGCTGACGGAGACGGAGAGGAGAGCCAACTTCAGAAACGACCCCAGAGAGAACATCAGAGGCAATCCCAGGGGAGGAGGGAGAAGCCAGGGAAGAAGATAAACAGACCCAGACGCATGTGTCCAGGTGAGGAAAATGTGCCGCTCGGTGGGAAGCAGCCTGGTAAAGTGATGGATATTTCTGATTATGATGGAGTCACATTAACAACGCACAGATAATCACACAAGCAGTTTTACATCTCGAGTCCAAACAGCAAAGTGATATTGGATCTAATATTGGATCAAATGTTATGTACTTAAAAAAAAAACTAATTATAATAAATAAATAAATAAAATAATCTTTTTTTCATGTTAAAGATTATTATGATTTACTTTGCTAATTAGTTGCAATACATTATTTTAGTTTTTCACTTTCATATGTTTTGATATTGATCCCATTTGTCTCAAATGCATGCTTTATCTTTTCATATTCAGATTGTGTTTTTTTTTTTTTTTACAGTTTCCATTGTTTTTTTCATGGTTTCAGATCTTGCATTTTCAGTTTCAGACTTCTGGCCCTGATCTAGCATGCTGCAGTGCTGGTGCTGCAGTTTAATTAAGACTACAGACCTCCCCCTTTCATGTTGCCTTTGGTAAATGTAGGATTTGACACGATTGGGAGTGAAAAAACTGCTTTCAGTGACAAACACAAAATCCTCAATATCCTGAAAGGCTAACCAGTATTAATTTCTAAGGCTGTTTAGTGGAAGCTGTTTTAGACAGTACTGAGGACCAACTGTGGTACAGGAGCGACAAAATTACACAAGATTGTGCGTTTACACGCCCACAGTTTAAGTGCTAAAATGTCCGATTTCCACGTAGCACCATAAATGCCTCTCACAGGCATCTCCTGACAATGGCATCCAGTCCTGCTGGCTCACCTGCCGGAGGCAGCACAGGTGAGAAATGCTATTTTTTTCAATATGTCGATGCATTTCCTAGAATTGAAGATCAAAACTTGAAATTTCAGTTTCAATTTTTTGTTTTTTTTTCCAAGTACAAAACTCTCTTTTTAACTCCTTTTAACTCAGATTACCCATGTATTTAGGCAGTTCATGCAACCAATTTGCCGTTTCTGCATGGTATTTTATTATTTGTGAAACAATCACATGTGATATGAAACGGAGTAGATAGTAAAATGTTTTATTTTCTCTGCATTGTCATGTAAGAAGCTGAGATTTACCTGGAATATAACATCCTGTGAATAAACTGTTCCCATCCAAAATATGTGACATACTAAACATACTGAAATATATGCCCTTTTCCTACTAAACATCATCAGCTGATATTAAAAAAGTCACTAAAATGGTCGATCAAGCAAAGATTTGCCATCAGCGTTATTTTATTTACACAGGAAATGAGGCACACGAGCTTCCTTCCCTTAACATTACTACAACACCACAGGAATTCCTATAGGAAACGTATCTTAAATGCTGGATTTACTCGCTTCTCACAGCATCTCCTACTGAAAAACGGAAACCCCATTGTTAGGACAATGACATGTTAAGGACTGAGTAAGTACTTGTTGAGAGGAAGATCACGGCATTTTGCAATTGATTTCTTCTCCAGGCCTAAGAGGGAACATGTGCGAATGTGCGATGAGTGAATCCAGATGCAATAGATTCAAACCCGACGAGCGCTGCAAACTGGTTGAAACCAGATACCAGACAAGCACGAAGAGTGCGTGAATATCAACATCCTGCTCACTCGCTCCCATCACACCCAGAATATCTTCAACTCTCTCTGGAATCCCCAGAGCTGAAACAACGCATAGCTGCAGAATAAATTAAAGCACGCCGAGACGGTTGTCACGAAAAGAGATGAAAAAAAAAAAAGCAAATTCCCAACATAGAAGCATAGTTTAATTTAGAGGGACACAAACACATCCCAATTAAAGTTTGGCACTGGGCAGACTGGTGACACGGGTTGAATATTCCCAATTTAAACTGATATATTAACAGATTCTACTTAAGAGAAGATGCATGAACACCTGGCACAATGGGGGAGCGGCCTGGGAGAGCAGGCGGCTCATTGGGTTTTGCTTGAAATGCAAAGCAATTCCTTGATGTTGAATTTGTAGGAATAGGGGAGAGAAAAAAAAAAGTCCTCCATTTTTTATTTTTGAATTATTCATTTCTCCTAAGTGGGTTATCATCCATTTAAGGAGCACCCCCCCTCTGTGTGGATGTTAGTGCAAAGAAAACCCAGAAGGGAAAAGAAAAAAAAAAAATAGAAGATTGAACTGGAAATTTCATATTTCTTCTCATCAACCTTCTCTTTAGATTATGTGAGTTATTGCATTTCAAAGGGTTTGCTTCATACCAGGAATAAGGTCAGTCAATGTGAGGGCTCTGGGTTCGTTCTGGCTTTAGACACACAGGCCGATCTCAACATAAACTTTTTAAAGATAAAAGATGACAAAATAAGAAGGATGCGCTGTACATTGTGCAGTGATTTCCAGTATTATCAGTAAATTTCAATAATTTGTCTCAAAAATGTCAAGTTGGTGAGAACTGCACGTAACCATGTTGTGTTATAATTACACCATTATAGATTCATGTTAATTAATTCTGTACGTCAGCTTGTGGGCTCCTGTCCTGTGTGGCGTTTATTTAAAGAGCTGCAAAGATTAGCCAATTATTTTCATCTTAAAGAAAAAAAAAAGAAGTAAATCAAAACTGTTCACAGGCTATTTAGTCTGTGATTGTAATCTGAAGGATCTTTGGGTTGTGGACTATTGATTGGGACAATAATAGCACTGGAGGTCGCATTGGGCTTTGGGAACTCGTCTTTTTTCTTTTTTTTTTTGTGGAAAAAACATCAACCGAAAAAATCCTAGTTAAAATCATTTGTTAGCCAGAGCCCTAATAACCTCTGGTTTACTTGCGGGAAAACTAGAACTTCCAAATTAGGAGGATCATCCAGATCTATGAGGCGATTGATATTACAATGGTTGGGCAGAGGGTTCATTATTTCCTTTAATCTACCAACCAGCTGTGGTAAAATCTCCCCAGTTCGTTAAAAGCCTGTCACCCTTTATCATGCGCCCACGTCTCCCGGTGCACGCTGGCCTTTCTTCTGCCGCCCGCCCAAAAGCCCTGTTGCAGGCCCTCCTTATTAAACTATACAACGTAGGGTTTAATATCACAAGGCTGATAACCTTCAAAGACAACTTTAATGTGCATGAGAAGACATGTTCAACAGATGATACATCAAAGCGTACAAAGTGAGCGGACTCTCAAATAGAGACTCGAGAAATGTGAAGGATGCAAACTGAAGCAAAGCCTGTACCTAGACACATAAAGCATCTCTTAAAAAACAGGAATTCTCCTTATCTAAACAAAATCGGTTTGGTTCAAGAGGAATCTCGAGAGAATCGAATAAAACAATACATGAGGAGATGAAGCAGAGCTTCCTCGATTTACAGAGATGAGCAAATTGTAGCATTCGTGGCTCCGAGAGAGGAGGAAGATGAGGAGGAACTTCCAAAAATGTACTAGGCCCAAAAAACGTTCAGCATGGTCCACGAGTTACTTTTTTTCGCCCGGTTTATTTGAGTCCTCTCCTTTAAAATGCATGAAGGAAGCAAAGGCGGTGAGTAGACCTGAGTGAGATGCTCCAGCTGCAGATGGTCGAGTTGGAATGCAGTGAGAGGTGGAGGCTTTTAAACAAAGAAACACAAACAAACCCCGGTGGCGTTTCAGACTGGAGCTCCCATATTTCTTTTCTGTAATAATAGTGTAATTAGCCAATAATGGCACTAATTACACTGACACTAATTAGACTGAAAATACAGAAATTACTGAGCGGTTATTTTTAAACTGTTATGCACCGGATTTCTTTAGAAGACAGAGATGAGTGCGAAGACGCCGTATAGGAGAGCGCAGGGATACGCAACCAGCAGCTGCTGTCCGTCCATGGCCAATGCCGAGATGAAGATCTTTGAGGCCGAGAGGCTGCACCAGCCGATGATTGCTGCCGTTAGTATAATTCCGATCATGCCCCTACAGCGGACAAGGAGAAAGAAGGACGTTATTTTAACGCTCTGAAGAAAAGCAGCGTTGAGTTTAAAATGTAGCAGCTATTTGCAAAGCTTCAATTTAAAACGCCAAGTTATAAACATGGGGAAATGTCAATTTAGCCGTTATAAGTTAAGCAACTGACAATCATTTACAGGTCTGTGTTAGTCTGAGATTCACTATGAATGAAAAGTGTGATACATTGAAATGCAGAGGTGGGCGGTATGAGCAAAAATTATCAAAGTATTTTCAAAATTATATCAGTGTGACAGTATTTGACTATTTTTTTCATGCACGATTAGGTTTCTAATAAGTTTGAGAATAATTTTTGCAGTAAATTGGTTTAGAATGACCACATTAGTATTAACACAGGTTTGAATGGTCCCACAAAATGCTGCTGTTCACAAAGAAGTCGTATCAGTCCCCTTAGCAAAGTGACGTCCGACTCATGTTTTGTGTTGCAGCTCCAACATTAAGGACGTAGATCTTAGGTTCAAGCATTCTTCATGTTCTAAGACACGTTTGTTTAGAAGGTGGTGAAGAAAATTGCTCGTGTTGCTTCCTGCGGCTACAACTTTAGCCTGGAAACATTTACAGAATTATGGCTGCTTGATCAGCGTCAGATTTTTTTTTCTTTTTTTAAAGGCAAAGTACTTCCACACAATCGACACGCCTCCTCTTTTTGGTAGAATTTCCTCTGTGAAGTTTTCTACGTCCGTGTTGTTCACCACTCAACACACACTAATGTGTGTGCTGTGTTCTCACATGCAGCCGCATGCGGCTTGTTTGGTACAACTGCGAAAAGGTCCCCCTCTTAAACAATTCCCCCGCACGCGGTGTTCCGTGCTAGCACGTTGTACGCTACACGCTCAGCGGTATTGGGGTGCATATCTGGAACAAACTCCCAGAGAACTGCAGGTCTGCTGCAACTCTCACGGATTTAAAGTCAGAGCTGTTTGCTGGTGCCTATTGCTGATGTCATTTATTAATTATTTTTCACTGCACTGTAACTGTTGTCTTGTTTTTATTCTAATTTTGTATTTTACCCCTTTTGTTCAACTGCTATAATCTCGTTTTTTATTTCATTTCTCATCTTGTTTCATTTTAAATAATTTTCTTTTTTTTAATTATTGATATTTTATTATTATATTATCATTTTTATTGATATTTTATTTCCACTTTAAACTGTATCTCAATGCTTTTGATGTTTTATGTAAAGCACTTTGAATTACATTTTTGAAATGTGCTATACAAAAATTCATATCACAAAAAAAAACCCTGTTATTTGGTATGAAACAGTATACCACCCAGCCCTGATTAAACATACTATTTATTAGAATTAGTTTAACTTCTGTAAAATATTCTAATTTTGTGTACTCACTGTAAAGAGAGGAGGACTCCGAAGGTGGACAGGATGATCATGGGCAGGAGGCAGTACCCCAGCACGCTGGCCACGCAGCCGAAGGAGACGCCCGTCATACTCATGAGGTTGAGAAGGCAGTACATGCCCAGGCAGCCGATCGCACTGATGCCATACACATAGCCAAACTGGATCTTACCCGTCTGTGAAAGGTAAAAAAAAAAACACTAAAGTGGTGACAGCTGTACAGGTCTGAGTACAGATTTACATGCATTTGTACCACAAATTCTGGAAGGTTATCATTCAAGTTATCGTTCATCAATGTTAACCGAGTGATTTACCAAGAGCAGTGTTGCTCCGAATGCCAAACAGAAGACCATAGGGCCAGCCAGGTCTGTCTCGTTCATGATGCTGCCGTCTGCCGCCTTCATGGGATGGAGCACCGTCAGGGTCTTCTGCCAGATGTGGTCAAAGTTGATCCCTAATTCTAAGACAGAACAGGGGAAACACACATCAGGCATCTCGGATGCTAGAAATGACATTCAACAGTGGGTAACAGTACACGAGAGTTGTACCGGAACTATATCAGACGGCATATACAGCGCATGTGTCTAAGTTGCTTTCTTAAACTACGTTAAAGAAGATGAGTTTCTTCCATTAACATCACGTTCATTGCTTTTAGGTCAGTTGACAGCAGCTGGCACTAGGATTAACCGATGGTCTTTACAACTGAAACTCATTTATTTCAATTTTATAAACTTGGATGCGTTTTCTCATGTTCCTGTGCACCAAACAATCTTGTTGCATGTGCTGTGCAGCCGCAGTTGCAGAACTCAGAGTTCAGACAGGAACAGCAATCGCCTCTTTCTTCACTGATAGTCAATGTGATTGTTAATCAGTCCGAGGGCTGTGGTGAATTGCTGTGTAAGAAACGACCAAGTCTGTTCTAATGGGATGTGGTGGCTATTTTTTATAATAAATAATAATTATGGATTAGTATAAAATGCCAGCCAGTGCTCTCCGCTCCCTCTCCTCTTAAATAACCATGTAGCAAAATGTTTACACTCACAAGAAAAAAAAAACATGTAAAAGTCAAGGACTCCTGCCACTCATCACTAGCCGGTGATGCTTCTCTACTTCAGAGTTAAAGGGATTTTTCTGATCCTGTCACCTTATCTCTGTTCTTATTTCTGCTGCCGTCCTTAGATCTCTCTTGCAAAATTGATCTGTGAGATTACCTGATGTAAGGTTACAGAGTGGAATCCTCAGGGAGACCATTTCCCCTTTCAAGTGAATGAAGTCAATTTCGCAGTCACACTGACAGGTAGCCAGCCTTTGATTCAACAGCTTTTGTATTTGATCAGAATTTTCTTGCAGCTCTGAGGTTCCCCAAATCCCCACAAGTGAATGAAACTTTAACTTTACTCCTTAAAAACAGATTTTAGGTCAATCTCCGAGAAATGATGCTGCAGACTGATTCCAACATGAACACTGAACATGAAATGTTTAAGGAATTAGGAATAGACTATTATTTTCATGAAATGATTGTCACTGTCATTGTTATTGACACAGAACAACACCCAAAAAATACTTTTAGCAGTATAACAGCCAAAGAGGGAGGTCATAACTTCCAGATTGTGGTTCACTTACCTTCTAGCAGCGGCGGCTCATCATCAAAGCTGCTACTGTACATGGATTGTGACGAGGATGGGGTGTAGGTCTGTGTGGGCTGGAAGATTTGGCCTGTGTATGGTTGCTGAGGCTGCATCATGCCTGGAGAAGGGTATCCCATGGGCTGGGAGTAGTCGTACTGACCGTATTGTCTGGCAAACACATAGCAATGTTTAATGAGATCCTTTAACTGTAAAGACATTAAATGACTTCCTCGAATTTCAAATGAAAGAAAGAATGCCTCATAAATTAGTCGGTGTGAACAGCTGAGGGAGGATCAGGTAAGGAGGGCTCTCTCTCCACTTACTCTTTGTGTAGGTTCTCATTGTTGCCGTAGCCGTAGCCGCCCTGGTTTTGGTCGTCTACACTGTAGCTGGACTGGTAAAAGTCTGTGTTGAAGTTGTCAAACCCCGACATCGCTCAGTCTGGCAGGAAACGGAAACAGAAGCACAACTTGTCAGTTGGGATGATCAATTGAGGTGAGATATTTCCATTACCACAACACTATATACATTAAATTACATCTGCATAGTTGATCATACAGCCTCATTTAACTGGGTGTCACTGTCAAATATTAAATTCCTAAGTGCTGTTACATTATATATCTACAATCAATTATTAGAACACATGTACAATATAAAGCAATTTACTACTACGGCTCTCATAAATGGTGGTGTACTGGAGTGCATTACATTGAAAAGTTTCCCTAATATTTTACCCTTCCTCATGTATGATAATGGGGTTTTTAACGTAATGCTTTACATGTGTGCACTCCAGTACACCACCACTTAATTATTATAATTATTGACAATATCAAAAAACTGAAAACTTATAACGTTTAGTAGAATTTATTGGCTAGCTGAAGTATTTGATTGCACAGATGTGTTCCTGTGAAACAGATCATCATTCTACAGCCGTACTGAAATAGCAGATAAAATCTGGTGTTATTGTTGATACAAATTAAAGTTTTAAACAACTAAATCTGAAAAAATAAGGCTTTGCCAAGTCTTGGATCTTGCATTTCAAATCACGAAAACCATTCAGGTCAAAGAGTCTGGGTGCTGCTACTGTGCATCAATAGAAAGTCTCTGCTCCACTAAATAGAACCTTAATCAGCATCACTGGTAACACCTACTGTTTCATGTTAATATGTGTGCCGTAAAAAATGTCTATTTTCTACCAACAATCAAAACGCATTAAACATAAAAGGAACATAAATGCATCACAGTAACTTTTAAGTCGGAAACTTAACTAACGCGACGTGATAGAAGTCGTTGTCTCCTTCAGTTACATTAAAACAAAGTAACGCAGTCAGCTTCACACAATCCCGAAACAAAAATCGTATGTTATATAAACCTGTAATTAACGCTAATCTTGAATTTGACTATGAAGAGTTTAACTTCCGGAGAATCGCCGCCCCTGAAGAATATTGTTCTCAGAAATATCGATACAGGACAAGAGGCTAATGTTTGGGTGGCTAATGTCCCTAACAGCTAATGTTGATTTAGCTGCCAGCTGGTTAGCTTTAATGCTAGCTACAATAGTCGTGGAGACCGGGCCTGCTTGTCTCGCGGCGGCTTTAAATGTTTTTTTCCCTCTTCACGCAGCCTTTCTCATCCTGGAGTCCTAAAAGCATCGCTGCTGCTAACGCGTGTCGTTACCTGTAAGGTTTCACAGCTCTACTCATCTGCCAACTCCGTTGCTGTTGCTACGTGTCAAGAAAAAAGGTAAAACTTCCGGGGTCCGACGTAGCTGACAGGAAGTCGTTCTTCTTCTTCGTGCTAGAATTCCGGCAGATTAGATGCCTGGTGGCAAAAAATGCTGCCTCCCACAGGTCGGGGTTAGATTGCAGTTAGTTTATTTCTAGAAATTAATTTTTTAAACAATCCTTGTGTGACTCTTTTTCTCGAGTTGCGATAATTATTTTTCTCCATATTCCACACAGTCCAGGTCTCAGTCGAGTCATAACTACTGTGTCTTCTCTCAGTCCTTAAATAGCAATAAATGTATTTACTCTATACCCTATAGAGAGCCTGAATACTTCCATTGCACTCAATAATATATTATATTTTCTAATTGCCTGCCTCAGCTTTACTTCCTCAATCCATCGCAATGCACATATTATAATCATTGATTCTCTTGTGAGGACCTCGGACAGGTGTTTGTATAATATAGTTTCCATATCTGGAGAAGTCATATCCTGATTTACCAAATTCAGGCTCTCAGGCCTTATCTGTTCAAATGTGAAAATAATGTTCATGGCTGGTCTTTCCCACACTGTATCACCAGTAGCAGTTTTATCATGAATAGTACGGAGATCTATTTCTGATGTAAGTAAAATCCACGACAGTATAACTGGCCTGTGAATTAGAGGGGGCGCCCCGCTCCTCTCCCAACTCCATTTTGAAGATGAAACGCTCCTTCTTCCCATTGCTCTGCACCGTTCCCATGCGTCTACCAGAACTATTTCCCCTTGGTGTCGCTATAGTTGACTTATGTCCTGCATATGAAATTGTTTCTCTCATTTCTACGAAGCTGGCAATAGGGGGTGGTTATTGAGGCGGTTCATAAGGCCCCACAACATACTCTCAGTGCATTTACCTGCACTACATCCAATTTCTAGAAAGATGATTTGGCTGCGTGCGTAATATAAACACCCATAGTCTAATAATCATGTCTCATGAGCTCATCATCACTCTGAAAATCATTAGCTATCTTGTACAGCATCCAATGCACTCTTATTGTTTCACATTGTGTCATAATGGTTTTTATATGCTTTTTCCCCCCACAAAGCCTTTCATCAACATGCACTCACGAGAATTTTAATTCTTTCACGCGCACAATCACATGTCCATACATAAATAAACCCTGACTATTACCTTCCCGCATCATCTCAGTTGTCTGTTATATTTATGCCTCTTTCCCAGACTGTTCCATCACCCGCAAACAAGGAGAGATCAAACCCAGCCCCCATGTCCTGAAAGATGCCATTTATCATGATGTTAAACGGATTAATTACACTTCTACGTGGGGTTCTATTGTCAATCCCTGTGTCGTTAGAGAAAGCATCTCCGACCCTATCGCAGATTGCCCTGTCTTGAATCCAGTTATGCATGTGTCCTAACTGCTTCTTACAACTTTATAACTATCCCCTCCTTCTGTAACATGTTGTACACTTTCTCAATTTTAACATTTCTACTACTCTCTTTTGACTTTTCATAGCACAAAGTCCATGATGTTCTTCCCTCTGCATAAACCCACTTAGTCTTGAAGTAAACCAACCTCGCTTCTCCACCTATCAGATTTATCAGTGACCATTGCTTTACACAACACTGCTGTACCTCATGTTTAGATATTTGTTGCCTCATTTCCATGACTTATGCCTTCATTTGCGACTTTTGTTCCACAGTTGAACGGGCGTAAACTCATTTTCTTCTCCTTTTCCTTAAAACCCCTGATATTCAGTGAACCGTTTCCCATATTTCCCCAACAGATGTCTCCACGCCTAATTTTCCACAGTACCTTCTCCTGTGCTCTTTTATTTGCGGTTTTAATCACCCTCCTAGCCTGTGCTCTCAGCCTTTTACAGTATATTCTATTGCTCTATTCTCTGCCAGGCACTTCCTCCATGCTCCGTGTGCACAATTTCTACCTCTGGCTGCTTTATCACGCGCTTTATTTTAGCGCGGGACACTTATTCTCGTTTAAGGGCTTCTCTTTATAGGGATGCACTCATAAACAGTACACAATATCATAGCACATAAGCTGTTATTCCATTCATCTATTGTTCCCTCCCCGTTCTCAAGGGTGTTATCACAGCTGTTGGAGAATTGCTTCCGATTTTGCCTTTGTGTAACTGACCTCTCCTGATCTCGTCTCTCTCCGGTTTACAAGGTTCGTCAGAATCTCAGAAGTATAAGAAAGATGATTGCCGCTCATTATATATATATATATATATATATCTGTGGGTGACATCCCATTCTCCCACTATTGCCAATTCACTTGACAATAAAGCAAACTCTTTATTTGAAACTACTCCTGATCTAATATTAAACCTTGTTGGTCTACGGTCATTTACACATCTAACCCACGTCCGTCCAACAACTCTCCCACAGCACCACCCCGGAGGGGGCTGAGTGCATTAAAGCCACCAAATGACTGGTGTTCCTATTTGCCTCCACGACCGCCTCTAAATCCCTGATGTAAATTGACATACACGGGTTATGGAAGTTCATGATGTTCACCCATCTGTGTTGTTCCCATACCGCTTGCTACCGCACGCTCTACTGAAGGCTCCGTATTTCCCCTCTGGTATTGCACATCAGTTCTTATCAATGTTGCACAACCTCCTCCTGCTTTCTCCCGTTGATCCTGTCTAATACCTCCATTCCCCCGGAAACCACAAAATCTAAACATGGCTTATGCCGGGTTTCCCCGAACACTCAATGCAGCCGGTTTATCGTTAAATACATCCATAATTTTTTTTTTTTTCTGTCCTCACTTCTGTCTGTACACTTCCTCTCTCTCTATCCCCCACACATTCCCCAAAGGCCTCCAGCATAGGACATTTTCCCTCCAGCTCTGAGTTCCGCAACCACTACATGATGCTCACAACCCCTCAAGGAAGCCAATTACACCAGAACATGACATTGTGTAAACTCACGATCGCTTCACAAAACGCTGGCAGTCTTGTTGGCAGTGTTTCTTATTTTAATGTCAGTGTCACACCTCTTTAAACCTAAAAACAGACTCGATCTCAGCTCCTTCTATTTTATTCATTATGGCATTTTCAGCGATGTCTTGGACCAGTGTAAATCACCTCTTTAACATTTTGAACCAAAAAAAAAAAAAGTGTGTAAATGAAAATGATAATAAATCCTTATGCGAGTCTTTAAATTGGAGCTTTCTTGATTTAGAAACTTTTTTTTTTTTTTGGCTGAGTGAAATTATGGAAGAAGAAAGAAAGATTTTCCGAGGATAAAGGTCAAAAATGTTTGAAGTGCTTGGACTTCCGAGCATTAATGATTGGTACAACTGTGCAAAAAGAACACCGGAATTATAATGGACATTACATTTTTATGACGGTCATGGATCAAAGTAAGAGGGCTGAGTGCTTTTATAGTAAAGCCTACAAAATGGATTTTAATACCAATAAAGCACTAAAAGGTCACTCGCCACTGTGTACAGAAACAAGCCTTCGAAAGAAATATTCAGTTCAATTTTAACTATGATTACACAAGACCTGGGGAAATAAAGCACGCTGCAATCACAAAGAGATGAAATAGCTAGCTGCTATTGGACGTTCGAGAGTCTGAGACCTTACTGGGTCTTGACTAATAGTTTGGGAATCCCAGGGCCTAGAGGCGAGACAGAAGTAGAATATGATTTAGCAGAACAAGTGCAGAGCTTCCAGCAAGAGAAAAAAATAGTCTCTTTCATCAGGAAGCAGGAAGGCAGGTCAATCATTACCTACATAGACAAACCGCGCCACCACCTAATACTGCGGCCAGATCCATCCGCTTTGATGGGGACAGATAATGTAAAATAATTGGCTGATGACCTCTATTGAGAGCAAATAAGGACAATATGAAAGAGCAATTCAGGTGTGTGGTTGACCTGCAATTTACAGAGAGGCACACATGAGGAACACAAGACAGATAAAAGCGACTTTCATCCTCATGTCGCAAAAAGTCAGGTCAGTTTTAATACAAGAGAAATAACCAACGGGGACGACAAATGAACAACTGAATTCAACTGACTATAATATTTATATTAACCTCCTGAGACCCAGGTCTTCTTTTATTCCACCGTAGGCCACCAAAGAATGGAGGAGGGCGGAAGGATAGATGGAAAGAAAGGGGACGAATGAAGGGTACAAGGGGAGAAGGATGGAGTAAAGAAGGGAAGGAGATGAATGAAGGATATAAAGATGGAGGAAGGATGGAAGGAGAAAAGAAAGGAGGGACAAAGAACAAATAATTTCCCTGGGGGGCGACAGGGTGGCACAGGGGTTAGTGCTGTTGCCTCACAGCAAGAAGGTCGCAGGTTCAAGACCTCCTTGGTCCTGGGTCTGGGACCTTTCTGTGTGGAGTTTGCATGTTCTCCCCGTGTCTGCGTGGGTTTTCACCGGGTTTTCACCGGGTACTCCGGCTTCCTCCCACAGTCCAAAAACATGCTGAGGTTAATTGGCGACTCTAAATTACCCGTAGGTGTGAGTGTGTGAGTGAATGGTGTGTGTGCCCCACGATTGGCTGGCGACCATCTGGGGTGTATCCCTGCCTCTCGCCGTAACGTGCTGGGATAGGCTCCAGCAGACCCCTGCGACCCTAATGAGGAATAAGCAGGTATAGAAAATGACTGACTGACTGAATTTCCCTGGGTCTCGGGAGGTTAAAGGTCCTATATCATGCGAATTTTAAATTATTGTCGCATGCATCGCTCCCTCAGAAAAAACAGACAAATGCCCACAGTCTGGATTTAGCAACTTTTCAAGAGGTTCCACCTGCCCACACCCACTTTTTTTTATGGGTCTCGAGGCAAAAATACACCGAGCGAGTACTTGGGCGACGCTTCACAAAGCAGTTGCCTCGGTAAGGTTGCACGAGTCGCTGCCAGGAAACTTTGTGACCATCTGCTACGTTCGCTTTCCCCGTTGCCAGCCATTATATTAACATCTATTGTTCCAAGATAGTCGTAAGGCGGGTTCAGTTATTACTGGCGTCGTATGCTGAAAAACGGGCAAACGTGACGCGTAAAAAAAAAAAGTTGCTGCGAGGCGAGGGGAACGGAAAAACCAGCGTCATTAACGAATCTGTCAGCTCCGCACGCCCGACAAGGATCCTTTCTCTGCCCCACGACGAACCAAATCGATTTGGCGCGCCAAAACACGACTTTCCCGATGCAAACGCCCCGTGACTAATCGTCAGAAGGAACGAGCGGCCTTCCCCGCGTTGCCGCCCGGCTTTCTCCAGACTTTTAATCATTTCCAAACTTAAAGAACGCGTCTTTCTTCATAATCCACTTAATGAAAGGAAACTGAAAAGTGCCGGAGAGGGTAATTGAATTTAAGGCAGTGTATTGCCATATGCCATCATAATTGCCTTCTTTTATGAGGTCTCTGCTGTAATCCTTGCTGTTCACTGCCTGGGTGGATGAGCGGATTAAAATTACCGCAACCCCTCGTTTTCCAACCACCTACTGTACCCTCGATTGCTGTTTCTCTCCCCGCCTCTCCGGGATCAAGGAGAGAGAAGAAAGCGAGAGATCAATCTGTTATTTTACGCTTTTCTCAACTAAAAAAAAAATCATACAGACTGGGAGATATGCTTGCTCTTTCTGCACATACCATACGCGAAGGCACACACACACACACACACACACAAAAAAAAACACCACACAGAGCTCTCTGCAGAGATGGCTGTGCACGTTTCCCCCAGAACGTTCTGTTAATACATGTAATTGAATTTGCTGTCATGATACGACTGCTGCACAGATAATAAATTAGTAAGCATCTGGTACACGCCGGGGTCCTTTTCGTTGGAGCAGCTTCCCTCGCTCTGCGAGCGGGGCCACGTGCCGCTCTAAAGTAACAATCAGCGCGCCGGAGCCAGCGTTTGTGAAATTTATTTGTTCCAGAATGAAATTTTTTCCGCCCACGCGAGACTTAAAAGCTTCCGACACGATGACTGTCGGCACGAAAATACAGATCACTTTGAAATATAACGGGGTGCAATAGCTCTTTGTGATGCACGCGACTGTAACTTTAACTAATTTGGACTGAAATCAGGTAACATGTTCTTTAAAATGAGATTTTTTTTTCTTTTCCCCTTCCCTGGAATCACATGTTGTTCACGTGTTCCTTTGTGTAGGAAAGGAGGCATTACAGTGCAAAGAGTGAAAACAGGTGAAAAATCATCTTGTTTTTTGGTATAACATTGAGTAGAATTATTCAAGGATCGAGGGTTATTTATTGTCATTCAGCACGTATAATTACGAAGGTTCCCTGGATAAAATATCAATTAAAAATAAATATAAAAATATTAAATAAAATGTATTCCACTGGCAGATAATTAAGTTCATTTCATTTTTTTCCCCCTGAATTTGATCAATTTTTTAGGAAAACGAAACTAACATTTTCTTAAAAAAAAAAAGATTAAATTGACTAAAATCAAGAAAAAAACTTGAAATAAATAAGAAATAAGTTAAACTGCTAGTGGAATAAGGACAAATTGGATCAAAAACAAGATATTTTCACCTGTTTAAGGTGTTTTTTTTACAATGTTGTATTGCCTAAGTGTTACTTACAATGTCCACGCTTGTTTCTTTTGGCCTTTATTTTTTTCCTAAATAATCACATGGCCCATTCATTTAAACCTTTGTTTAAATGAAAAAAACAACAACGATAGGATAGCTCTGACACAAAACTGATATTTTATGACAAAGTGTAGTGTACTGTGGAGTTGTGCCATCCTTCCCTTTCTGCCTCTGGCGGGCATCGGGGACAGCATCAGTCGACCCACCAGTGTTCTACCTGTCAAAACAGATTTAGAGGCTTCTAAAATAAGTCTTACATTATAAACAGTTGCATGGCCTTGGCTCTTCCTCTTCCATCCTAACCTCATATCCCCTGCGCCCGAGTTTCACTTCCCAGTTTCTTCAACTCCTTTACAGGCTTTGGAAATAAATGAGTGGATTAACGCTGGGCTTATTTTTGTTATTTCAGATCAAATGAAAGAAAGTCGATATGTTTTCCACATTCCATATCATTCGCGTTTGTAAGTCATTGATGTATGGATCAATTTGGACATCAAGGTTGATGCCCGGATCAATGTGTTTGGATGGAGAACTGCGAATAAGCAATATTTTTTTTTTGTCGAGATATGTAATGCTAGTAAACTTTCAATTCACACTCTTGTAATGATGGATTTGACACACAAATACATAAGACACATAGAAATTATTTCACATCACATTTACATGCACTCAGACATGCAGTTTATTGCCAGTGAATATTTCAAGGCTGATAAAAGGCGAGTATCATTACTCGGGTTGTAACTTCAACCGTCCGCAATGTTTCTCTCATAATCCAGAGCGTATTTAACAGACGAATGATATAACAGAAGTAGGAGGTCCCAAGATCTCGTTTGAGACTCTGCAATTGTCAACTTCTGTTAATCGGTCTGACAGCTCGGCGCAAAAAAAAAATCCTCCCTCCGATTCTCTCGCATGGTTTCACACTTTGTCAGCAGTAATTCAAAAAATGGAAAAAAAAAATAAATGTGGAAGTTAGGATAAGGTGTTACAATTGGTTTGATCCAACCCGCATCCATTATTCCTACTACTACTACTACATCATGTGCTTCCAAGAATGCCTTTGGGTGTTGTTTTCCCTTCAGCTGTGTTTTTCTTCCCTTTACAGTAACTGGATGCCAGTTGAAAAAAAAAATGACAGCCTTGTCGTTTTGTCACCACCTGCACGTGTGTCTTGAGGCTCCTTTTGCATTGTTGCATTATTAAAGGTGCCCCATTATGAAAAGAAACGCGCTTTCGGTGCTTGCGTGTAAATATTTTGGTCTCTGGAGATGCTGCTAACGCACAGACTGTAAAATAAAGACCGACCAATCATTCTGTTGTGGTCTGGCCTCCTCTGTAGTGTTGCTGAAACCTGGTGGCCCAGGTTATAAAAGCATGGTATTTTTTTTTCTTTTATAGACTATGAAAATTAGAATTTTAAAGTGGGAAAATGCAAAATAGCACCCCTTTAGAGCTACTTTTAATGGCGAAACGGATATCTGTGATATCTTGATAATGGATTTCTTCCTGTAGCCTATGGCCTGTTGAACATGAGTACAAAATGACACGTCTAGAAAAAAAAAGCCTTTGATCTGATTCTGTGGGAATGATGCAGGGTTTACTTACCATTTAAGGTAGTTTGTCCTTCAACCTATCAAGAGCATGAGAAAAAGCTGATGCTTTTTCCAGCAGCTCCTGACGTGCACGGTGGGTGAGGTGTCTTTTTGAACCGAAGACGAAGCCGCAAACATAGCCAACAGTTGTGATTCCTGCCGGGTCTCCCCCCCTGTTCGGGGCGATGCTCGGCCGGACGTCTAGCTTCCCTGATGAGAACACTGACAGCAAGAACAAATAATGACCCGCCACACGCTCAATTATGCATCTTTAGGACGATCATACTCACTGTCTGTCTGCTTCACTTCACACTGACAGAAATTATTCATTCTCACTGTGTGTATAAAGAGTTTCCAAGAATACTGTATCTCAATGTGACTGAGGGACAGTCTGGGAAGGTTTGCATATAGATTCTTTGAGAATTCATACTGGATTAGGAGAATATATATATATATATATATATATATATATATATATATATATATATATATATATATATATATATATATATATATATATATATATATATATATATATATACGCTACCAGTCAAAAGTTGGTGTCACTTAGAAATTTCCTTATTTTTGAAAGAAAAGCACTGACGATAACTTTAAACTCATCAGAAATACACTCTAGGTTAGAAAGAACTATCTTTTGAACCGTAGTGTATACTTACTGTATATAAACTACCGTTTAAAAGTTAGTATATAAGTTAGTATATAAGTACTATATGTAGACACACTACCATTCATAAAAATGCATAAAAATAACCTTCAAATTACACAAAACAGCAATAGAACAATGTCAACTTCCATTTAGTGTATGTACAGTTTCTTAAATTTGAAATGTAAATGGAATTTGCTAAATGATTTTTGAGGAACAGTTGGAATATGAAATAACATATTTTCATTATATATATATATTCTATGTAATTTAGCAATACATATGCAGCATTTATCATATACTCACCATCCTTCAAAGCATTTACAGCGAATTGCTGATGGTATTAACTGAAGAGGAAAATTGGATACTACACCTTTAAAGGGTTTTTTACAGTTCAAAGGACTTTTAGAGATTTGGTCCCATCAAGAGATTTGTCACACATTGAGGACCTGTGGAAACCACCCCTTAATCCCAAGAATCAGGGAGTAAGGCACAAATAATACTGGGAGGAGAGAGAGAGAGAGAGAGAGAGAGAGAAAGAAAGAAAGACAGAGACAGAGAGAGAGAGAGAGAGAGAGAGAGAGAGAGAGAGAGATGCTTGTGACACACACACACACACACACTCCTACACACTTGCAGAGACAGAAATACACACTGCAGGAGAGCTGACTATGGCTGCAAACTAGCACAGCTATCTACCCCTCCACAATGTTCCGCTGTGGTCCCACATGGCCTCTCCACTGGCAGAGGGAGAGCGGGTGCTTAGCAACATCTCATCTGCATGGTTTGGCAAATCCACAGGGTCAAGACCCCTTTAGGCTTGGAGAACTCCACTGCGCTGCACTGCCAAGGACCGGCCTCGGAGATGCAGAGAATTGTACGATATGGACCAACTCTTCTTGGCAAAAATCCCTCCATACAAAGTGAGCAAGTTACTAAATCTCAAGGTAACCAGCCCTCAGGATGTGTTCTTCCTAAAACAGCATTTGCTGCACAAGTGCACCCGTTTCAAGTGCAGTTATAATTCCAATTCTGAAAGGAGATCGCCGTATGTATCACGAACAATGACACTTACTGTAATTCAAAAAGAAGGTTGACTAATTCAATCTCGGTGGCAGATTTTTTTTTTTATTTTTTTTAACGTGATGACTCAGTAAGTGACCAAATCGCCTGATAAGATAAATCTCCCCAGCGAGGTCACTCTTTTGTAATTATTACGTGGGATTACTTCTGGAATTGGGTTGAATTGGACCAGCCTCAGCCTCGCCTCCTGGATGCCAGTAAAGGCTGATTCAAGTCGTGCATTACTAATGAAGGCAGAGCGGGAGGCACGTGAAGCTAAGCACGTCATTGTTTTTTATAGGTTATCATCATTACATATGCACAAGACAAGCTCCATCATCCTCCCAGCTGTTACGGTGGTCTGGTGTGCTCCTCAACAATGTCATTTCTAATAAAGCAGGAGCTGATCAAACAGGAAGCAATTTAATACAAAGGGTTTCTTCACATACAGGTAACACAGCAGCAATTTCTATGATAAAATGTCATTTATATACCATCCACTACTAATGTGTCATAACAGTAAACACATCTAAAAGCCCCACATTAAAATCAAAGCATTCTGCTTGAATTTGTATGCATGTTTGGGGTCTGAAAATACTGTATCTTTTTTTATTAGTTTGAACATTTGTCATTTTCTGCAAAGAAATCCTCTTAAGGATAATATTTTTATTTGGAATTTGGAGGAAATGTTGTCAGTAGTTGTAGTAAAAATCAGAAAAACTTATAATTTGCGGTGGCATTTTTTTCCAGAGTTTTATGTATGTATTTATGTATGTATGTGTTATTTAATTATTTATTTATGTGACATACTAGTGACCTTTAAATCGCTAGATGCTGCAAGGTCGTTTCACCTTTAGGCAAGAGTTTGCCTCTTGAATGTGCAGTGACTATATGTGATCTGACATGATTCTGACTGTAGGCTCTCTCTGTACATGCCCATCACGGCTCATCTTCTGTGTCGGATGCAATCTAATTAGATAGAAAGATGGGTTAGTATGCACTTACACTCGGTGGATGTTGTTGTTTTTTTTCCCGTTTTTATGAGATTTCTTCCTCCGCTGCGAAGCTGTCCGATCCTCCTCCTCCTCTTGTCCTCCCACTACACCCACGACTTGCTCCTCGCCAACTGCTTTCTGAATCCCACATGAAGCAAATTGAATCAAACTACCGTGAGATACACACCAAACCTCCAAGATAGTGAGTACAAACGGTTAATCCCTATGGTAACACGGTGACAAAGCACATTCAGGATTTCTGGCCAAGTAGCTATGGAAATAAAAATGAATTTTGCTGGTTGATCAGTTCTGTTTTAAAAGCCACAGTCATCCCGTTTCCTTTAAATTCACGACGCAGAAAGGAAGCCCTGAAAATCTCAACAACTGATTAATCTGCTAACAGTTATTATAATAAAGTTGACCACTGAAATGGTCAATAAATACTGTATTACAATCACATCACAATCCATCTGCTACATTACCAATGCAATCATTTCACGCAGTCACATTGCTGTTAAGCATAACAGCCCACAGCCATAACCCGGTCAGCTTTGAAGCCTGAAACTAAAGTCGACCGCGGATGCAGAAACACACACATGCTGATTGTCAGGAGATGATATAATGAGCCTGTCTCAGTTCTTGGTTTTGTTTCTTTATGAGTCAAGTAATGTGTGCCCACACACACACACACCATTAATATCCCAAAAGTGTGCCTAGGAAATTTGAAAAATCAAAAAAAGGTCTACTCAGCAGTCATTACCCATTGTTTTGTGCCTCTGTGGAAAGCAGTTCGGGGTTTGCCCTCCTTCTGGCCCCTGTGCATTCTGGGATATGCTCCAGCTCCTTTTGAAGAGGATAAGAGGGTTTTAGAAAATGCATGGATTGATTAAGTATCAGTGCCGTTTTTACAAGCCTATACTTAACTTCATCAGAAAGTAAATCACAGTAATGTGCTGCTATAGCATCGCCCTTATAACTAGTATATACTTACAACTCAAAGAAAACAGGGAAGCCATGCAACACATCTTGTCTTCTTCACAATAACATTTACATATTTATTTTTAAAGGTAATATTCCAGCAGCTGGGGCAGCAACATAACACTGTAAAATCTCATTAAAATGCAATTCATAGCTTTAACGTAGCTTTTTAATGATAAATAAGGTTATTGACACTGATAAATAAACAATTGAATTACCTATAAAATTAAACTGCCATTTCTACGATACAAATAATCAGGCTTACAAATCAACGGAAAATCGACTGCGTATTAATCTATATTTAATGTAATAAAATTATATGTCACCAATAAAACACCTTTTAAAAAATAATATGCTAAATGCTGCTTGTAAAACAAGCAATCAGGTTTATAACTTCATCAATAATTTAAGACCACATTAAGTGGGATATGAGTTACACGTTTTACGCTACAGTAGTCAATTTTTATTTACTTTTTGTCGTATTTTTCCTATTTTTTTTTTTGTAACAGGTGACTTAGTTAGATAATTGGAGTCTAAAAAGAGGCTGTAGACAAGAAAGGCATCAGATTTAAATGTCACACTAAACGTACCATCGCTTTTAACATTAAAGTCTATGAAAGAATATGAATCTGACTTGCACATACTGTGTATGCAAGAAGTAGAAGTTAGAAGTAGACTTTTTTTTTTCCAACCCTGTAACTGAACAAAATAGAGAGAAAGAAAAATGACCATTACATCCAAAAGCCAACCTCTAGTCCTCATTGTTGGAAACAGACTGAGTCTGGCCAACTGTGAAGCTATGACAGGCCGAGCAAGCTGGCAGCTGCTGTAGACTAAGGAGTGTTCTAGTATAAAAATAGAGATATAACCATTGTTCTCCGAGCACATATGCAAGTCAGAAATTGTATCTAAACCCACTTGCACAAAAACACTTTAGGAATGGTGCTGAAAATGATAATGTAATAACTTTTGGCCTGTTTTTACGTTATTGGCCTGGTAAAGAAATAAAGAAAAGCGCTTTTTTTTTTTTTTTGCAAATGTACCAACTGAGTCTATAACATAATAGGTTCTTATATAATTGGAAAAAAGTTATTGCCTTATCAGTTCAGGACTTTCATTACGTTATTGGCCAAGATTAGAATTTAAAGAGGGCATATTTATCACTTATCAGCTGTTGTTATGTTATAGGCTGCTACATCCCCGCTCCTCCGGTTCCATTAAACATCAGATTATCTTCTGCCTCAGCAGCTTGTGTCCACATTTGCCTGCTCTGTTTAGACTTGGCTCCAAGGATCCACCTTTTTTTCTTGATGCCTTCATCAGTACACAGCACACACACACACACACACACACTCGCTCAAAACTCACGGACACCTGCAGCGTCAGTGTTAGCGAGTGGGATGACAGCTTTGCTGCTGTGCTGCTGGCTGGGAGACAAGCCGAGGCTTCGGCTTTCACGGCCCTCAGCAGCGTCTTGCAGGCTTTTCTGCGTGTCCTCAAGAGCCGCTTGTCTCTTCCTTCACCGCCCTGGCTCTGCTCCGGCTGCCAAAGCCCTTAATGTTTAGTGCGCTTCCTGTTAAATAGCCTCGTCTCCAGGGAGAACAGAGGACCTAGTTTAGAAAGGAAGGCAACCTTGGGCTGTGCACAGAGTGGAAGTGGAGGGGATTCAGGGGGGGGGGGGGGGGAGTAGAAAGGCGTCGTACAGCAGGAAGGAACTTTATTATTATTGTTTTTTTCGGTTTTAACCTGCTGAAATAGGCGGAATTTCTGAGATTTTGTAATTTTATCGCTCAGTAGTCAAGGAAGTATCACATGGCTACATTCAGAAGAAATGTGCCCTCAATTTGTCAGCCTGCTTGCATGTCGAGCCTTGAAGGAAATTACTTTTTAATAGAAACTGTTTGTAGTTTAAAATATTGATTGATATTATCATCACATCTCAAATATCATCCTCAAATGTACTGACGCCTGTCAGGGGATCTGACTGCAAGTGATAAGAGATTCTGTGTTTGCTGGGATCAGATAAAAATGTCTTGTTTTCGTATATAAAAATCTGAGGGGCTGGACTTGTTGCGGATTCCCACAAGGACTTCGTGGAGTTTATGTTTGAAGATTGATATTGCATAGACAAGACTTTTCTTTTTTTCTTTTCTTTAACAATTACGAGTTCATTGGCAGACTTCTACGCTAAGATGAAAACCTTGCCAAGCAGTGTTTGAAGAAATATTTGAGATGGATGACTCAAGCCACCAGTAGCTGGGGGTGTTGAGGACAGTAGCAGTTCAGCCCAACTACCAGCCGGCTAATGACGATCTCAGAGGAGCTGGGAATCAGCCGGGGTCTTTTGTGGATCATGCAAAACCAAGAATAAAGTACTAAATACTTTTTGAAAGTAAAATTTGTTTTCAAGGACTTCAAAAAGAGATTACATGTGAAAAACTATCCCATGGAGAAGACATGAAGTCTTTGAAATACATAGTGCTGCTTTAAATAATGAAGTATGGACAAGATGTGCACCGTTAATGATTACCTCTGCCAAGGAGGTCTTCGCCAGCGTTTGTCTGTTTGTTAGCAAGCTAACTCGAAAGGCTCTTGACAGATTTTTGTCAAATTTTCAGCGAATGTTGGGAACGGTACCATGAACCGATGATTCAATTTTGTTAACGGTCGGGAAGAAACTCTAAATTCCGGATCGCTTCAAAAAATGTTGTTTTTAACATTGCAGTAAACGGAACTTCAAACAGGTGCAATCGTTTGAGGCCACTTGGTCTTGCATCCGCATAGCTTTGCAGTCTTTTTTTTCTCGTTTTCTTATTTATCCATAATGTTGCTTATCTATTTTATTTTGTCCATGGATATTTTGTTTTTCCCTTTCTAGTATTCTAGTCACCCTTTTGTAGACCTACAACTTACACACAACACAAGACCCAATAATTTCTTTCCAGACCAAATTATAATGTGTAGGAGGGAGAGGGTTTCACAGAGTGCACACAATGAACATTTCATAGGTATTTCTATACCTGCTTATTCCTCATTAGGGTGGCAGGGGTCTGCTGGAGCCAATCCCAGCGCGTTACAGTGAGAGGCAGGGATACACCCCAGATGGTCGCCAGCCAATCGTGGGGCACACACACCATTCACTGACACGCTCACACCTACAGGCAATTTGGAATTGCCAATTAACCTCAGCATGTTTTTGGACTGTGGGAGGAAGCCGGAGTACCCGGTGAAAACCCACGCAGACACGGGGAGAACATGCAAACTCCACACAGAAAGGTCCCAGACCCAGGACCAAGGAGGTCTTGAACCTATGACCTTCTTGCTGTGAGGCAACAGCGCTAACCCCTGCGCCACCGTGCAAAAGAAATCTGCGTATAATTTATCGCCTCCCACACCAGAACACCACACAAGGGTTCAAAGATAGCCGCGGCTTCCATAGAAACTAATTTTGATAAATATGGCTCCTCTCTGACTCAACTGAATTCCTGCACTCGACGGCTGTCTGCTGCACTTGCAGATTTCACATCTACAGCCTGGCATCATTCAGTCAGGCTGCAACGGGAGATGGAAGTAGTACGCCGTTTATTTCAACCATCTGTGACATGCCTAAAATGACTGTTCTGACAGTTGATCTGTGTCAGGGAACTAAAGTGGTTCTGATTTCCCTTTGAGTGTAAAAAAAAAAAAAGCGGATTTCTTTTGTTACTAAAATTACAAATCTCTCAGATATCGCGTGTCGCTCAGAGAGGAGAAAAAAAGGATAAATAATAAATGTCGCTACTGTGCATGCGAGTAAATATTTCATTGTGTATTTTGCATTCAGCGATATGAAACTGAAATTAAATTTTCGGAGCTATAAAACAGCAAAAAAGAAGCAAGGGTATTGGTAACGCACGCCACAGCCGGTGTGATGTAAACGTATCAGGGATAATCTTTGTTTCATCCACTGAATTAGCGTTTATGTCATTAAACCGAACGTTCTTTGGGGACAAAAGGGGGGAAAAAAAAGTGAGCTGAAGCGATTCATGTCAACCCGGACAGGTTTAACGTCTTACAGGTGGTCAATCATCGGCTCTTTAAATAGCAGCACAGCAGGGAGTGGTGTAGTGGTTACATGTATTTATGATGAAGCTGCCGACGTGGCCTACTTCTGGGTGACTGCTCGGGTCCCAGCCAGGCACAACATCATCTCCTCATCCTCCTCCTCCTCTCTGTGTTTTATTCACTTTTTCCCTACATTTTCTTCTATCATTCTATCACTTGGCCCATTTTTCTTCCTTTTCTGTCAACTTTGTGTCCCTGAATATATGACAAATAGCTCCTTTACGTTGAGAACTACATTTCCGGATGAGCGTCCATCAGCATCCAATAGAAAAGTCAGGTAATTGTTTTGTGGCTGTGATGAAATAACTTAGAATGAGCTTGGTTCACGTTATACGAGACTGTTATTTTATATAAATATTTTCTCTCCTTCTCTGTACCGACTTGATGTCTGCGCTGATTTTTTTTGGTTGTGGTTGCGAACAAATGGAATTCTGTAGGAATTGAATGCATGGCGTTCTCCACCTGATCAGGTCAAGGTCATTCATTCTTATCCTATGACCTAGATTCCAGGTTAAAACACACACACACACACACCGCTTGCGAGGGAAGTAAATCAGGTAAACGGGCCAGCTGTCACCGATGCTTCCACTTTCCAGTGCGAGCATCTGTCCACGGTGCTGAAGGAGGAAAAATCTTGGGGCGTGTGGCCACGCGAACTGAGGGGGGCGCTGTTGCTCATTTTACAGACGGAATCTCTTCATCCCATTCACTGGTAGTGTTACAGCCGTTTATTATAATGCTGGGAATCTTTCATCGAGGCATTTTAATTTCTAAAAGTCTTTCAAATTGTATGGGAAGCAAATGCAAAACAGGGAACTACACAAGGAACTCTGCTATTTTTATATTTATGTGTTTTATTATTTTTTTAACATACATTTAAACCAAAAGTCATGCAAATTGATTCAAGTTGCGGGTCAGATCACTGCCTTGTGGTTATCTTCGCATAATAATGCTACAAAGGCGGATGCAGGAATCTCATGAATGTGTCATTGCACATATCCTGCAAGAGCCTCACACTTCCAGCTTTGTGCTGAGAGGTCATGTGATACATTAATAGACCAAAAAAAAACGATGCGTGTGATGATTGACTGGGGGCTTATTTTGGTTCATTTACACACTTTTGCAGCCTGGAATCACTCCCTTTCCTTTTAACTTGTGTGTGTGTGTATCCGTGTGTGTAAAGACACCACCCTGCTCTAAAAGGGGAGGGGGAGGGGGGGCGGTACGAGATGATGGGAGGGAGGGTGAGGAGAAGCGGAGAGCGAGGAGGGTGAGATGCTCGCTTCAGCACCGCGGACAGCTCCCGGTTAAAAAAAATCATCAGCAGCAGCGGCAGCGACTCTAAAAAAAACACAAAAGAAAGAAAATCCGAACTGAGATTTTTTTTTTCTAACACCACTCGAGGACCGCGAGTACAACCCCCGCTTCTCTAAGGGAGGAGGAGGTGGGAATTTAGTTTAAATCAACCCGGAGCGGGCGACATATTTGTAGTGACAGCCTGCATCCAGAGGTGTTTTTTTTATTTCTATTTGTATTATATTTTTTTTTTTTGCGTGGGTGCAGCAATCTCCGCGAAGTTTCCTCGCCACTGGAAAGACGCTGTGGCGCTCGGGGAAGGAAGTTGAAGGAGGAAAAGTGACAACACCTTCCTCAGTTTTGGACTATAGAAGTTTTATCGGTGGAGCCTCTCCCCTGCGTAATTCTCCTCCTTGCGCGTAAGGGCTTCTACTTATCGGATAATACTCCCAGAGGCGGCGAGACAAGTTTTTTTTTTTTTTCCTTCTACATTTGGTGCAATAGGCTCCTTCCAGCCTCCGCCGGTTTCCCCATGTGATGCTCTCTTTCCCCCCGGGGGGCGATGGGAGTCCCACAGCCGCTGATGCAAGCCTTTGATGCGCCCGTGTTCGCCTCTCCTGTCACGCAGCACTGATTCTTCTTCTCCTCCAAGTCATTCATCGGGCTTTTTCTTTTCTTTTTTTTTTTTTTTATTTTAACATTAACACAGAAGGATCCCCGGACTGCCATCTTCCACCCCATTTCACGACAACGCCGCTAAAGACTGGTAGGTGATAAGAGCCATGGATCGATGGGACTTGCTTATTCGGGTTATTGTGCAGGGGTGAAGTTGGTGCGACAACCGAGGAGGGCGCAGCTTATAGGGCAACTTTTGACACTGATTCATCGTTGTTTTTTTTTCTTTTCTTTTCTTTGCTTTTCAATTCCCCCCCCTTTTTCCTCCCCTCCGCCGTAGGAACAGAAATAGGTGTGTAGCCTGTTTCGCGTTAGCGGTTGATGGCGGAAACGATGGCGCTGAGTGGAAACTGTAGGACTAACCCCAAAGAGCAGGCGTCTGTTCAGAACAGTTTCCCGGACGTCGTGGAGTTGAACGTGGGCGGACAGGTCTATTACACGCGCCACTCAACTTTGGTGAGCACCCCGAGTTCTCTGCTGAGCAAGCTGTTCTCCTCCAAAAAAGACGCGTCCAACGACCTGGCGCGAGACCCCAAGGGCCGCTACTTCATCGACAGGGACGGCTTCTTGTTCCGGTATGTGCTGGACTACCTCCGAGACAAGCAGGTGGTCCTGCCGGACCACTTCCCGGAAAAAGGGCGCCTCAGGAAGGAGGCGGAGTACTTCCAGCTGCCGGACCTGGTGAAGCTCCTGACCCCCGAGGACGTCAAGCAGAGCCCGGACGACTACTTCCACAGCGACTACGAGGACGGCTCCCAGGGCAGCGACCACCGGCAGTGCCCGCCGCCCTCCCTCGTGCCCGCGGACCGGAAGAGCGGCTTCATCACGGTGGGCTACAGGGGCTCGTGCACCATGGGCCGCGAGAGCCAGAGCGACGCCAAGTTCAGGAGGGTACCCCGGATACTGATATGCGGGCGCGTGGCCCTGGCCAAAGAGGTGTTCGGGGAGACCCTGAACGAGAGCCGGGACCCGGACAGGACCCCGGACCGGTACACGTCCCGCTATTACCTCAAGTTCAAGCACCTGGAGAGAGCGTTCGACATGCTGTCGGAGTGCGGGTTCCAGATGGTGGCCTGTAACTCCTCGGTCACCGCCTCGGTGGTCAACCAGCACACGGAGGACAAGGTCTGGTCCAGCTACACGGAATACGTCTTTTACCGTAAGTGACGCCACCTTTTTTTTGTTGGTTTCCACGGTCACGCAGAAACTCTCTTACAGTGTTTTACAGGCGGGAGCCACCGCTAGAAGGCGCAGCTGATATACCGGGATGGGCCTTTTTTTCCCCTTTTGGAAGGAACAAACCCCTTTGAATGAGGTTTTTATCAGTGCTTATGCTTATGTTTGTGGTTCTCAATCTCAGTTTTACATGTCGAGGACCCCTAATTAGACTCCCATCTGATAAGACTCCCATCTGATAAGATTTGTGTTTTTAGATATTATAGAAAGGGAATGAAACACATGACAAAAAATGTTATTTTTGGATGGATTTATACCTAATTAGAATAAATTATCCTCCCCTGGAGGTCCCTGGACCCCACTTTGAGAACCACTGGTTTATGCAATATCTTGTTATTGCATATAAATGGCACAAAATCCTACCTTTTCTGTCTGTCAGTCTGTCTCTTAGAGCCATGACAAGGAGGGAGCCACACCACTGTAAGAAATAACATAAGTAGTTTATTTGAACAGAAAGTAACTAAAAACATACCATATCAGTAAAATAAGCATGAGCTGCATATTGGGTGAGTGAAGGGTGTATACGTGCTTGTTATAGGATGCACAAACTAATCAGAAGGTTAACAAAAGGGGGGAACTATGGCTGCCACATCACCACTGGTGCCTGCAGGGAGAGAGTGATTAGCAGCCCTAGATTTTATAGGCTGGTGGACACTGGTGCCACCAGAAGGCACTGATTACCATGCTGCTGGTCGGGCAAGATTAAAGCAGTGCTACACCAATACAACAGCAACAGGGGTCACCAGACACATTTTAATTCCAGGAACTAACTAGCTGCATTTTATGCCCATGTTCTGGGTTGAGGCAGCCAGGTGCAAACTCACCTCGACGGCAATTTCTATAATTTCACAAATACTATTTTTTTTTCTCACTGAGCATCAGCCTTATATTTTATTGCATGCATGAACAAAGCGGAACTAACCATTTTGAGAGGCAAAAGAAAAGTTCACTGTAAATCTTTGCTGTGAAATCTGCAGTTATGTTAAATACAGTAATATTACTGTAAATGGTTGTTCCGGTAGATCAAAGTATTACTCTAGAAAATGTCAGTAGTGAAGAATTACTGTAGTAAATCAGCAGTCAGAGGTACTGTATTATAATACAGTTAATCACATAATACTGTAAAATACAACTATAATCACTGTATATAAATGCTTTTTATTTTACAGATAATCACAGATACACAGTTTTTAATTTATTTAAACGCAATACTGTTAACAATACAATAACTTTATGGATAACTGCTGCCAGTTAGTTAAGGTAAATTTAACGGTTTTACAGTGTTGGAGATCATTAATATGCATCCATCCATGGCAGCTGCTCTGCTCAAATATCATAAGGAAACAGAGCAGTGTCTGATGATGTTGTTCCTAGGAAACAGGTCTTACATTTCACAGTTTTGACTGTTACAGCATAAACATCATCAAAGCTGAAGATTCAACCTAAGATGTCATTTTATATTCAGGCCACAACAGTCCACAACCCCGAAGATCACCGGTTTACTGTTATAGAAGACTAAAGAAAAATATTCAAGTCTGAGAAGCTGGAACCAGGGAATTTGGACATTTTCTTATGACAAACGACTCAAATCGCTGAATCGGTTATCAAAATGCTTGGTGATTAATTTAATAGTTGGCAACTAATCAATTGATCGGCTAATCGTTGCATCTCTAAAACTTACATTATTAGATACTTCTTCTAAAAGCAGAGTCATTAATGACGGGACAGCTGTAATACCTAATGATCAGTCAGTTTGTATGGAGGAGATGAAAATTAATAAAGAATCCATTCAGGAGCAGCATATTCTCTAAAACAACCGACAATGAAAAAAAAAGATACTCCCTAAGCTGTCATTTTCAAGAAAAAATAAATGTCGTGCAGATTTACAGTAGGCCTATACAAACACATATTCCTCCACTATAGAATACAAGTGCTGTACAAAATAAAGTCATTTATCCATGTAGAAAACACACACACACAACCATGAGTGGTTAGGGGGTCATTGCAGTTGCTTATAGTGCAAAGATGCAACCTGCAAGAGGCCCAGAATCAAACTTACAAACTCAGTTAGTGTCTGAAGTTTGTCTGAGCCCTGTGGAACAAAACCAATTAGCAATCTCTCCTGGTGACTGGGGTGATGCCAAGGTGTTGTTGTCTCTCCCTGGAAGCAACCGTAGCAGCAAACACATAACTGACAGGCTGCTTCATGTTTTGATCTCAGCACGTTCAGGCCTATTACAGCCCGTTGCAGCATTCAACGCGCTCTTTCGGGCTATAGTTTATATTTCATTAGATTAAACCAGATTTTAATAATTTCACTCCTGTCTGAGGCCGCGGCGAATGTGCTCACCGTTTCTCATCATGGCGCAATTTTCCACTCCCGACTCCCCCCCCCCCCCCCCCCCCCACCGGTCTCATCCATCCTTTCTGGCTTTTCTATTACTCTCCCTCCGCTTCTCCATCTCTGCCGCTACGCCGCCGTAGCTGCTGGTCGGAGTCTGGCAAGATAAAAGAGGAGTGGTGGTGAAGAAGAGATCATCATAACTTTTACACTGGCTCACGTAAGATTTTATGATGCAACTAAATAATCCATACTCTCTGATCTGGCAGTGCATAATTTATCACGGGCCCGCCGCAGTAAAGCTGCCACAAAAGAGAGAGTGTATCCTGCTCTAAGTGTTATTGCAATTGTGCGGGGGTTATTCATGCTGTACCTGTGCTATTAGGAAAACTGTAAGACATGGCTCTCCCGGAACAACCCCCCCCCCCCCCCCCCGAATCAGTAGCAGTTGCATTGTTGCAAAGTCCAGGAAAAGAGAAAAAAGAAAGGGCAGCTACATTTAGGTAATTTGTTTTATACTAATACAAACAAACAAACAAACAATGAATGAATGACACTTATTAAACCGTGCAGAAATACTACTATACCCCTCTGGCTCTCTAACATAGCTGCAGGCTCTTTGCTTTTTTTTTTTTTTCCTTCTGGAATAAATTTCTGCAGGCTCAATGGATCTTCTTGACCAAGTATGCAATGGCTTCATGAATACCTGTGAATATCAGAGGGCAATGTTTTTTTTTCATAAATATAAAAAATACGGTTCCTGTTGCTACTATGGTGAAAAAAAAAACATTAATAAATACTGTATATAGAAACCACACAAGATTAACCCGAGTCCTGTTACATAACAGATACACAAGTGCACAATGTGCTGAATGTTGCTGCAAAAAAAACAAAAAACAGGTGGAGCTGCCAACAGCACTGAGATCAATGTGTCAAGGCAGCTATCATGATATAAAGAGGCGATGCTCTCACAGGAACTGTGACTTAATACCGAGTTTATTTTTCAGTTGTGATGTTGACTTGTTTATCTGCGAACGCTGAAATGCTGAAATCTTTGTTTCTGTCAAGAATTTAGTGTTAGACGCGTCTTTCCTTGATACAGCCTGCCGCATGTACATTCTTATTTACAGCCTCCATTGTTGTCCCGCACTACCTCATCAAACCTTCGCTCAGCATGACCACACTAAACTGTTGCCATGTTTGTCCTAAACTCCTAAATTCCATCCTCATTTGCAAGGCATTTTGGATTAGAGAGCAGAAGGCTTTGGTGCTTGTGGCAATTATAATTAAGCGGCGGACACTGTTTCATGCAGTATTCATAGGACAATCCTCGTTTCAAAGAGAAAGGACATCTTACCAAGTTCTCAGCATCCCTGGCTTTGCTCTCTCTCTCTCATTTCAGTGTCCAATCCTGCAGATGTTTGGCAAGTAAAAGACAAATTGCTGTTGTCATGCGGATTAAGTTGCATTTATGATATTCAGGTATTATCTGTGTCTTCACAACCCCCCTTGATTTTTTTTTTTTTTAAATTCATCTCGTTCCAAGATTTCCTTGTAATGACCGGGGTATAGGGACCAGGGCTGCTGGTTTGGAAACCACTGAGCCATGCGTTCACCTCTTCCTTAGGGAGGGCCACTTCCAGCTCCATAAATCACATGAGTCGAATGATCAGGGAGGTGGTCACAGAGCAAAAAAGGACTGAAAACTCCAGAGTATTCGCTGGGCCGGGTATGGATTAAATGAGCTCTGCATTTACGACACGCATAGAGCAGCTGCAATGACTGGATGGCTCTTGGCTCTCATAACCCCCAGAAGTAGCGCTAACAAGCCAAATGGAGTGGTAGTAGGGGCTGCTGACACACATGCACACACATACGCACGCACCTTACTTGTGCAATATATGGCTGTGTGTGTGCGTGTGTGTGTGCTTAAAAGCCTCTGCAGACCTCTTCTTGCTCATTGACAAACAAGAACTGCTTCCTGGGCTTGGTTGTCAAATGCTTAGCTTGTAAGGGTGCACGCTTAAAGGTGAGGGCACGAGTAGGGGGCGGATATGCTGAGCGGTATACCGTTTCATACCAAAATACTGGTGTTTAATTTTTTTATGATATCAATTTTTCATGTATCCCAATAACGGGGAGTGTGTAGTGTATAAAACGCTGGGAACACAGAGCAGCGGAACGTCACGCTGTGAGAAATTGTTTAAAAGGGGTACTGTTTTGCAGTTGTACCCAACAAGCTGCATGCGGCTACAGATCACAGCCTGTGTGTGTGTTGAGCGGTAAACAACAGGGTCACACAGTATGTCAATATTCTCTATTTTCTTCACCACCTCCACCACAAACATGTCCTACAATCTGAAGAATGCATGAAACTGAAATCTGCGTCCTCTTCCACGTCTGCAGGTACAAAACGTGAATTAGAAGTCACTCAAAGACGCGTTTGCTAAAGGGACTGGTATGACTTCTTTGTGGAAAGCAGCGTTTTGTGGCACCATTAAAACGTGTGTTAATACTAGTCTGGTCATTCTAAGCAAATTTACTGCAGTAATTATTCTCTAAATTATTAGAAAATGGGGTTAACGCTTCATCATGCATGAAAAAAAATACTTTCAAATACCGTGACAAGAATATAATTTTGAAAAATAAAGTGATATCATTCCTCCCACAGTCCAAAAACATGCTGAGGTTAATTGGCAACTCTAAATTGCCCGTAGGTGTATGTGAGTGAATGGTGTGTGTGCTCCACGATTGGCTGGCGACCATAGGGGTGTATCCCTGCCTCTCGCCGTAACGTGCTGGGATAGGCTCCAGCAGACCCCTGCGACCCTAATGAGGAATAAGCAGGTATAGAAAATGACTGACTGACAGTGATATCAATTTTTAGTCATAGCACTCGGTATAGCTGGACCTAAACCTCAACACATGCAAATCACATGCATCCATGCAAAGAACACACGCTCACACTGAAGCAAAGGCTACACATGTGCAGATAACTGGGCCTAATTAAACAGACAGATGTGTGCACAAAGACACGCATGCAAATAGGTAAGCATGCAAACATGCAGGGAGTTAGTTAAAAGCTGCAGTCGCCCAGTGGATTAAATGTAGTCACTAACAGTCTCTTGTGTGGCTGCCTGTCACGCTCGTCTTTCCCCTCTCCCCGTCCTCCCTCTTCCTCACCTTCCTTGTCTCCCTCCCTCCCCCCCTCCCTACTCCCTCTTCTCCTTTCATGTCTCCTCTTTTCACTCAAGTCGGCCGCAGACGCTTTTTCTCTCTCGCCTCCGTCCCCCGCCTTCCTCGTCTCCTCCCCAGATTCATATTCCTCCGTGCGCCGCAGGGGCAAAGAGCAGCGCGGCGGCACCAGTTGCCTTTACACGCCTCACCGCGCTGTCACGCCTCCTGTCTCTCTACTTATTCATATCTCTGTCTGTCCACTTGTCCATCTCCATGAGCGCTTATTTACCTTCATCTCCGGCTGTCTCGTTCTGCACTTCAGGTATTTTACCCGCCCCTTGTTGTTTGTTGTCTCTCGTCGTATGTCAACGTGTCAGTCTTTCTGATTTGTTTGCCCTCTGTTGGTCATATCGGAGGACCTCATGTCTTGGCAACAGTAGCAAGTGATTGTGATTGTGCTTCACTTCACGTTGTGTTTTGATCTTGTCAAGTTCTTGGAAAGCAACGGAGCACCATACAGCAAAAATACACTGCCTGGCCAAAAAAAAGCCATACCTGCACTACCGTTAAAAAGTTTGGGGTCACCCAGACAGTTTTGTGTTTTCCATGAAAAATCACTCTTTTATTTACCACCATGAGTTGTAAAATGGACAGAAAATATAGTCAAGAGACTGACAAGGTTAGAAATAAGCATTTGTATTTGAAATAATATTTTTTTTCCTTCAGAATTTGCTTTTGTCAAAGGAAGGTCAGTTTTAGAGCTTCTCTAAGCAGCTTAAACTGTTTTCAGCTGTGCTAACATGATTGAACAAGGGTTTTCTAATCATCCATTAGCCTTCTGACGCAATGAGCAAACACATAGTACCATCAGAACACTGGAGTGATAGTTGCTGGAAGTGGGCCTCTTATGTAGATATTTCACCAAAACCCAGACATTGGCAGCTAAAATAGTAACAGTGCTTTTCTTTCAAAAAAATCAGGGCATTTCTAAGTGTCCCGAAACTTTTGAACAGTAGTGTAAAAGTTAGGTCACACACACATTTCATTGGATTGCCTTTAGCTTTAATTATGGTACCCATTCGCTGTGGCATTGTTTCGATAAGCTTCTGTGATGTCACGAGATTGATTTCCATCCAGTGTTGCATTCATTTTTTTGCCAAGATCTTGTATTGATGATGGTATAGTCGCACCACTGCACAAAATCTTCTCCAATGCACACCAAAGATTGTCGATGGGATGAGGGTCTGGACTCTAGTGGCCAATCCATGTGTGAAAATGATGTCTCATGCTCGCTGAACCACTCCATCGCAATTTGAGCCCGGTGAATCCTGGCGTTGTCGTCTTGGAATATTCCTGTGCTATCAGGGAAGAAACAATCCATCGACAGAATAACCTGCTCATTCACTTCATCTGCTTCTCGTCTTACTCCGATGCTCCATCACTCTGGTTCGCCATTGTCCTTGTCGCTTGTCCGATAATGCATTCAAACCAACTAAAAAGTCCAGTTGCTTTGCTCGAAATTCCTGCACGGACAGTTTAGTAGTTTCTGAAATCTCCTTAAATGTTTTCTCTGCTTGATACCAATGGTTTGACCCTTCTCAAACAGACTAACATCTTTTCCACAACCACGGGACGTCTCTTTCCATGTGGTTGTTGATAATCACCCATGTAGAAAATATCCAATAGAAGAATCTATTTACTTAGTTAAATCCAGCTGGTGACTTTTTTTGGCCAAACAGTGAATGTTCACATACTTTTTGTCACTTTTGATATGGGGCTGGTTTTAAATCTTTAGACGTTGTTGTACAATGCTCCTGTGTCCAAAGTGAGGTCCACACGTAGATAAATTTCCCCAGTTTAGTGAGGTGGAATTGGCTTGGCCTGTGCAAAGGCCTGAACTTAACCTCGCTGAACGCTTTTAGGAGGAACTGGAACAGCAACAGTGATCCAGACCGTGTCACCCGAAATTACTGCCTGCACTCTCTAATGCTCTTGTGGCAGAATAGGAGCAAAATCCCTGCAGCCAGGGTCCGCAATCTTGTGTAAAAAAATCTTCCCAGAAGAGTGGTGACTGCTCTTGCAGAATATGAATGGTTCTGGAATCAAATGTTATCGAAAAAAAAAAAGTTCCCAGAACATTTTGGGAAGCAAATTCTGCTGGATGGGACTTGATTTATGCGCTTCGCTAAAGTGCATAAGCCTAGCGGACAGTTAGCCAGCTAATGACCGAAATGTTGGTTTGTTCAGGTCAGCTGAGCAGACTCCGAAGTCCAAGCTGAGAAAAGAAAAGCCACACAGCCACAAAGCTACATTTACACTGCAGTTTAAGAAAATGAATTGACATTTTCTTAAAACAAGATGAAATTGAATGAAATCAAGAAAGCTCAATTATCTGCCAGTGGAATAAGACAAGTCAAAATCATTCTACTCAGCATTGGACTAATTGTACCAAATACAAGATATTTTTACTCGATGAGATTTCTTTTTTTTTTGTTTTGCAATGAGGGAACAACATGATCTGATTTGATGAATCTCAACATGTAGCATTAATTAACTGGCCTACAGCCACCATGCCGTTATTTTTCTTTCCCTCTTTTCTTTGGCTTTATATTTAGCACAATCGTGGAGTGGAGCCTCCAAAATGGATCCCAGTGTGTTTCAGATAAAATTAGCACAGCCCGTGCTGGTTTTTAAGGCAACTGAGATGCTGTCATTCCCACTTTGATTGTGACACTGCTGCAATTATCCACCTACAAGCTTTAATTCTTTTTTTTCCTCACCAGGAGCCAAAACCCCCTTTATCGCTTTCAATTTCTCGTTCTCTGACTTCTCCACTCGCTGATTATACCCATCAGCCTCTTTTCTCTTATACAAATGCTGCTGAAACCCCACGAGGCGAACGCATTTACCAATCTGTTGCATGGCTGGAGTGACTGATAATTAATCATCTTCTGTTGACAGTTGGTTCAGCGGTATTTACCGCAGGGCCTGACACAGCTGACCACAATAGAAGCATCGACCGACACGACATCAAAACATTTCTCAAGCCCGCCGAGAGGATGGAAAATTAGATTTTTTCCTTTTTTTTGGAGGGGGCTCTGGATGTTTTTTTTCCTCCCCCGGGCTTTTATTTTTACCTCAGCTCAACATGCCAGAGTTGAAGTGTGTGTCATTACAAATGGCCGCTTTCAAATGACCATGTGTGCTGGTGTGTGACACACTTTGCCATTAGCTTGTTACATACGGATGAGTAACTCCTTGTGTGGCAAATGTGTTTTGGCAGGTGGGAAGGAAGGGGTTATGTTAATGGTTATGGTGCTTGTGTGTGTGTGTGTGTGTGACCCATATTGCACTACCTGAGGCATTTGCACACCCGTTGAGCCCGCTAGCTAAACACACCTGCACTCCACCGACCCCTCACGCGCACGCACATTCTCAGAAGCGGACAAACACACACTCATCATGAACATACATCACGCTCATCCGGCCAGCTTCCCTCAGCCCAGTCGTTGACGACATTAGCAGCGGCGGTCCCATGCTGCAGGCCTGTAGGAAGTGATTAGCTGAGGAGCAGACAGGCTGTGACAGCTCTGAGGAGAGTCTTGATAGGGACAGCTGCTACCCTGGCCTTGGCTCCACGGGGGAGTTCACCGCCACACACCTCAACTCTGCATTATTCAGACCGAGACAAGAAGGAAAGAGAGGAAGCGAGGGGGGGGGGACGCGGTTTGATGTCCAAAAGCATGGAAAAACGCTCTCCTTACTGAAGCTTTGGTTTCGACGGCTACCGGTCGTCGTGTGCGAGGTACTCACTGCCATACAAATACTCAATTATGAGTAGAAATCATTCATTCATCTTCTATACCCCTCATTAGGGTCACAAGGGTCTGCTGGAGCCAATCCCAGCGCATTACAGGCGAGAAGCAGGCAGTTGCCAGCCTATTGTGGGGGCACACACCGTTCTCTCACACACTCACAGCTATGGGCGATTTTGTGTCTCCAATTTAGTGTCTCAGCATGTTTTTGGACTGTGGGAGGAAGCCAGAGAACCTGGAGAGACAGACACACAGACATGGGGAGAACATGCAAACTCCACTCCACAGGTCCCAGACCAAGGTCTTGAACCTGCGACCTTCTAGCTGTGAGGCAACAGCGCTAACCACTGTGGCACCATGAGTAGAAATCCCAAATTCAAAATGTTACATATGTAATAGCACCTAACAGTGGCGTGCACAGACTTTTTGAAGGGCAGGGGTGGAAAGGGAAACAAAGGGCACCTAAAACTACTGAAGAGACATAGTTTTGTATTGTTTGTTATACAAATGGCTATTTAACATGCATTTTAGCTCACAAGAAGGCACTTTAGCACACATTTTGGCTCCTACAAGGCACTTTAGCATGCGCTTTGGTTTCCAAGAGGGCACTTTAAAACACTTTTTAGCTCCCAAGAGGGCACTTTAACGCGCGTTTTGGCTCCCAAGAGGGCACCGCTTTAGCACGTGTTTTTCAACAATTGGGCCTCTAGGGGGCGACACCCCACCCTTTCTGTACCAGTGCACACCACTGGTACAGAAGGTACTCAAATACCAAAAGTACAAGTGAAGTGTTTTTAGTATATTATTTATTTTTGTTTCATCACTAATAAACATGTACAGTATGTGAGCAAATGTTACTTTCCACCATGACTACTGCTGTTACTACTGCTATAATTACCACTATACTATTAACACAAATTGTACAAGTACTTTTACTGTAACTCATGCAACAATGTATTTGCCTACTACCAGCACTGCTTCTGTAGTAAAGTAAATGTAAGTAAAGTCGATTGCTAAAAGTACCACTACAGTAAAATTACCATTGCTCTTCTTTTACTACAACTATTACTTTTGGTTATCTTTACTTGCCGTTGCAGCTTAAATCACATTTTAAATCACTTTGCAAAGGAGTACAAATAAACACATAAAATCAAAAGCAAATGCAATAAAATCAAGGTTAAGAGAATAAAAGCAAGGCCAGAACCATAAAAACGACACCATTAACGACCCATTTCAAGTTATTTACACTGAAAGAAGGCTTAAAAAAATGAGAATTTGAAAAAAAGATGACACCACTTCAACTCCTGTCCTGGCACTGCAAGCAACCTGGAAGTCGCAGCCTACACGAAATAAATCTGAAAAGGATCTGCATATAGTATACTGAATTTACAAAATTTGCTTCTTACTACTGCCCGTAATAATGATATGCTGCTTTAGAGATCTAAATTGATGCACGATTGCCATTTTTTTTTTCATTAAGACCTGAAACTGCAGCATTTTCCAGAGGCTGAAGGCGAGGAAAATACTTTTTGAGCTGTGAAGAAAATGAAAGCACAGATGACCCTTTCCCTTCCTCACCGTAAGGGATATAAAAAAAAAAAAGAAGCTTCACGCATGGGATCAGTGAATGTGGCGAAGGGTTGAATCGAAGGGCAAACAGAAAATGAACTCAATTTTTTACTTTTGAAATAGAGTTTACTCACCTTTTCAGTATGATTGAAAAATAAACCGGCGCATATGAGCGTGCGAGTCTTTCTTAAAGAAATCCAAATCCTGAAACAATATATCTGCTTGCATTTATATTGCCGTTTCGTCGATTGATTTCGCGCCGGAGGTCGCGCTGGGAAGCGTAGGCGGGGGTTATAGGAAGAAATAAAAGAAGAGAGAAAGAAAGGATAAAGGGCAAGTGGCTCGTATGGAAAGGAGATAGACTTTCTTGTTAGTCTGGCCTCCCCTTGACCTTTTCCCCTGGGAGCTTAGTGTAGCTACGTAGTGTGGATTCCCATAATCCCTTACCTCTGGAGGATATGGGGGAACTACGGAGCTCTGGGAGGGAGGAGGAGAGAGAGAGAGAGAGAGAGACAGGGAGAAAGGAAGAAAACACAAAGTAAACACCGGAGAGTCAACAACAAGCTCCCCTAAGCCCTTAGTGACTCCCTCCTCGCCTCACATGTCTATCAGCCCATTTTCCCCTCCTCTGTGACTCTTGACACTCTATTCTCTCTGCGGTGGTAGGCACAATTGATATAATGCTGATGCTCTCCCCGTGTTGTGTTGGAATAAGTGCTCTGCGGTGTGACGAGGTGTGGAGCGTTGCCATAATGACAGAGACTGCAGCTGGAGAGCCTCTTCAGTCTCTCAGCCCACCGGCTGGCTGCTGCAATGCATCAATGCCTTAATGGCCCCCGCCACACGCCAGTCCAGATTGGCTGGAGAAACGCGACGTAAAAAGGGAGGCGAAGAGTTCCGAGCGCATCGCTAATTGCGTCGCCTCATCATAACGGCGGCTGTTTCCCGCTGTGGGAGAGCGTGTCAAAGTTCGGATCGATGCCCGCCGCCGTTTGTTAAACCTCCTCAAACAGAGGATATGTCGCGAAACATCCAGTTGAAGGAATAATGAGTAAAAGCCAATCGAAGTTCCAATTTCCAGTGCTGTTGGGAAATACCGCCTGCCATCTGTGGACTCATTTAAACTACCTACTTGTTGGATTTTTTTTTTTTTTTTTACCTCATTTCTATATGAGACAGTAACATTATTCTAAATCTGTTTTGGCCCAAAATTGAAATCTATCTTGTACTGTACCAGTTTTATTCCCTTTTCTTTTCGGTACATATACCTTTAAGTGAAATCCACTGGAGATGCTTGTGTAAAGCAGATAGATACGAGATATAAATATGTTAAAAAGGCTGTATTTTCCATTGGCAATATACTCTGGTGTTTTTGCAACTTTTGCATTCAGGCTTTGTAGTAGAGCAAGCAAGTTTATTTACAAATGGTGTCTTTCTGGCTGCTAGCGGCCATAAATCAATGATTGCAGCTTTGAGCTAACTTTTGTTTTGAATTGCATGACCAGAGTAAATCTATATTTTATATGCTCTAGCCTCTTAAAGATAGTTTCAGCTAGTGGTTCTAGGGATGGCAATGTTGGTCTGTTGATTAGCCTGTGGGGTGACCGGCCCGTCTTGTTGCAGAATGAAAGGATTTATTGAGGAGATATCTATGGTCCAGTTGAATCTACACTGAAATTATAATCTCTTTAGTCTTCTTTCTCCTGATTTGTTTTTTATCCTGCACTTTCATTTAATTCTCTTTATTGTGTCCATCTCTGCAAAATTATTGCTACTGTACTATGTCTAAAGAGTTTTCCAACATCCAAAACTAAGATGGTGAACTTACTGAACTTAGCATTGTGATTGTGAGCATGCTGACATTAGCATTCAGCTCAAAGCGCTGCTGTGCCTATAAATAAAGCATTGCCCAGACTGTAGACTCTTAAGTAGTTGTTAAAGGTGTTAGACTCATGATCAGTGTATTTTTACTGAGCTTTTGAGAATCTTTAACCATAGAACTGAACAGTCTGTATTTTTCTTTTTTACAACATTCAAAATGTGACTAATATGCCTTTTAATGATTATATGTATAGATAATACTCATGACCTGTGTTCTTGTAGGTGCAGACAACTCCCATCCTTTAAAGAGTTACATCAGGCTACTAACAAAAATAGATATTAATAATAAAATAATAACACATTTAATTTGTACTGCACTTTTTATTCATAGAGGAAGTCTTAAATGCTACAGTATTATTAACATAGAACACAACATTATGATGAAAATAATGATAATGATAATCTTAATGATAATAGTTAAGATGAAAAGAGCCTTCCTGAATAGAAAAGAAGTATTTCACTGCCATCTGGTTGAGAGTACTGACACACCCTGGAGTACAATTTGCATCACTGCAGCAAAAAAAAAAAAAAAAGACAAAAAACAGTATAGGTCAGCAAAAAGAAGATGATAGCTGTTGTTATGTTGCTCCTTATTGTATATACAGGACCTGTTCTTTGACTGGGCACACCTTCTCTTTCAAGTGAATGGGACACAAAATATATAAGTGTGTCTACCTGTGATCCTGTGCCACATGTTGCATTGACTACCAGTCACGTTACCGATTCTTGTCCATAAAATAGCAAAAAGAAATCAGTTTAAGTTCCCCACATTCCAAAGTCACATCATCAAATGCCTGGTTGTGTCTCACTAACAGTTCAAATCCCAAAGTTAATTTATCATCATGTTCCACAAATAAATCATTACATCTGAGAAGCTGAAACCAGATGCCTTTTTTCATTTTTGCTTTAAAATGACTAATTAATGATTATTCATAATTTTATGTCAAAAACAAGTTTTGCATGGCAGCAAATGGCACAGTGGGTAAAGAAGCTGCCCCTATCTATCACACACCATTCACCCACACACTCACACCTATGGGCAATGTAGGGGCCTTAGGAAGTGTTATAGACAGAAAGTAATAGGAAGTAATATAGACAGAAATTTTATTCTGAAAAATGAGTAACTTTTACTGCTATTCTGTTTCATCATTATTGACATCCGGTACGTCATCAGGTATGTTTGATACGATTGGCTATAAGCTACGTACAGGTGGCTTTGGGTTTTCATAAATCACACCGCTAATACGAACAAATGAACGAATGTTTCATATCAGTCTACACTGATATGAGATCTGGTGTTAGCCAGGCTACAAAAATATAGTAAAAAAAAATGTTTTGCTTCTTTATCCTCTCCTATCATCTCATGACCCCTTTGATTAATGGAACAACCCTTTGTGGGGTCCCAAACACACCGCTGGCCTACACTCACGATTGTGTGTTGGGCTCTGTGCACTCGGAGCAGCAGTAGACACAGCACCGTCTGTAAATCTTTTTGAGAGTTCATTTGTATGTGGGTGGGCAGGTCTTTGCTTCACTGCGGTGGTTTGTTCCTGTTCTCACCTCAGTAAGCCCTGCTACTCATTTACATCCACCTGCCCCTTCATTCATCTTCCTCACTCTGAAAACAACGTGACTCATGAAACAGTTGGTCAATACTCAGACCATTAGTACTTAAACTCCATGATGAAACTTCACAGCTTGATGGTGTTTTTGGACCATTCCTAATTCCACAGCGCCTCATTAGAATCACACATTGTCACTCACACGCAGTGATCCACAGCTTGATCAAGCATATGGTCATACCACTGTAATTTCATTCCACAGTGCTTTATAGCTTCCTCTGGCAGAATGGCAGTGGCATTTCGTATGTAAGTGGCAATGAAGTCTTTATGCACATTAAGACAGCTAGAGGCACTAATAGCAGCTCCAGAGGAAATTACCACAAGAGGAAATTACTGACACCACCAATGAATGGAAACTTGGAATAAAGTGCTGTCTTGATGTATCATGAAACTATATCAATGTTCCTTTTACTAATACGTAATACGTGTTTTTGTTGAAATTACTCATTAACCCTATAGCTATTAATCTGACTCTATATTTATTAAGTTGGTTGTACTTATATATTTTTTTAAACTGAAGTACTTGCAGAATAATTATTTTAAATAGAACTTTAATTTTTTCAAGAGATTTCTACTTAAATACATTTGGATGATATTACTTTTTATTTTTGGCATACTAAAATAAATTATGTAGATTCAGTCAATGTACTATTTTAACTCCTAAATATTTAAATTGAATTAAATTAGCTTGTTTTAAGGAAGGGAAGTGAATTTTAGAATTCATTAAAATCAACACAAACAAGTATGATTCAATGACACATTATAATCTATTAAATGAACCAGATAAAAACATTTACATTAGGGGTCAGAATGATGGAGAGTTGGCAAGCATGTGGCAAATATATTATCTCAGGCGGCCGTAGTTACATTGCATACATCTTAACTTACCTCTCTCCTCTCTCTCTTAACAAATTCTGATTCAAAATAGCCTTTAGCCTGATATAAGACAGTACCCGAAGTGAGGCTACAGCAGAATATTGTTCTAAATTCCAATACTGTGTCTAATTTATAATGCCATGGTGTCATTTCCAAGTGCTCAGCTGCTTGCTAGAGCATACTGTCATCACCATTTCATTCCTAAGTGGCTGTGAAGCTCCCTGTTCATTAAAACATGCATGCACACACACACGCACGCACACACCACACACATTGCTTTATGCATACAATTGGAGGTTAACTCATAAAAAGTTGAAATATGACTCATTAGAACGGTGATTATAGATCAGACTTCTGCAAACACACTTGTTTTTGTTGCTCTTTTCAGAATCTCTCAGTGTTGGGTCGACTCACTTCTGCCTATTATTGTAATGCAAAGCAGAGAGAAGTGGAAGAATTGATTTTTACTTTGATGGATACGATGGATTCCGTTTAAAACAAGAACACTGTGCTAATGCTGAGCTGCAACTAAAAACAACTTCATGGCAAAACGAATCCACTTTGATCTGTTTCCTTTGCTTTCAGTTACTTTTAAGACTGAGGTGGATTTACCAGGAAAATAAGTCAGACTTTGTTCCTCTGTATTAACACGGGCCAATAGGTGTATTACATTCTTTGGAGTGATACAGGAATGAATTAAGCTGCGGCCACAAGATCGGGTATGAAATCCAAATGCAGATGAATGCCCAGACAGTAACATGTGGCCTAATTGTCCCAGGTATACAGGCCAGATTTTCAAATTCATGATAATTTGTAACAAATTACAACTAAAACTTTACCTATACTGTTACACTGTGGCGCAGGGGTTAGCGCTGTTGGCTCACAGCAAGAAGGTCGCAGGTTCAAGACCTCATTGGTTCTGGGTCTGGGACCTTTCTCTGTGGAGTTTGCATGTTCTCCCCGTGTCTGTGTGGGTTTTCACCGGGTACTCCGGCCACAGTCCAAAAACATTGGCTCCTTGCGACCCTAATGAGGAATAAGCGGGTATAGACAATGACTGACTGGGTTTATACTTGACACAGGGGGGTCTATCTACTCACAGCCATATCTACTGTATATCTTATTTTTCATTTAATTAGAATTTTTAGTTAAAATTGCTCCCATCCATTACTTATCACAGTTGCTTGATTCACTAGCTTACTCCATTTTTTGGGCAAAGACATTTGAATGATAGTCTGAATTTTTAATACAAAATGACAACCCTACTTAATTTCATCTATAAAAATGTATTAAATCCAAAAAAGTTATGTGTGTACCATTAAATCTCTTGCAAATGTGAGGAACCTCTGAAAAGAACGATATGCAAGATTTATCTCAGGGAGCTGGCTGTACAGAAAAACCTGAATATTTTGGAAAATAAACCTTACACATATTTTACCTATTATTTACACCTTTACAGATCACATAGCGGTCTTTCACACCGTGGCAATATGAAACAAAGGAATTTCAGTTATCTTTTTCAAATGCACACCGAATAGATCAGCTATTGTCTCCTTGGTTACCATGAGAGTTGGGAACGTATATAAGAGGAAACTGCAGCCTCAGGTTGGCTAGTGTCATCTGCTTCCAATCAAACTTCCCGTGGATTTGAAGTTTGTGGTTAATGACTGTGTTTTCTGTCTCATAGTGGTGATGATTTATACAGAAAGTAGGAGTGTCAGCTATCACCCCATCTCCACAGCTCTGCTGTTTACTATTCACGGCGTAATGAATTATTGAGCACACTTCACTGAGGACTGCGCAGTCTGTGGCAGCCACACTGAGGGACCGGCTGTTTGTTTGTAAAAGTAATAGGTTGCTACCTGGGGTCCTATGTACACGTGCTACCTGTATAATGGTGTCCTGAGCACACAAGCCCGTAACAGCCATGTGTAGATACTGATTTGTTGGCGGAGAACCTTAGTGTGCTGTGTGATTATGGTCAGACAGGTCGGCTGTCGGCAAATTGGTTTTGCAGAACGAGAGCAAATGCATCGGGGTGTAAACAGTGAACGGCACATATGCGCAAACACACACTTTCACACATTATGCAGATAAGATCAGACAGCGCAGTCTAGCCTAGAGACACATTGTTTACTACAAGAATAGCCTGGTCACAGTTTATAGGGATCGGTAAGCGTCGCGCGTCGCTATGGCCACACAAGAAGTGTGCGGATTCCCAATCTGCGGATTTGTGTCCATAGATTTGATCTGCGGAGCGTGGTAGGCCTCATTTGTCCGTGCATGCTCACACGCGCGGGGATGAGAAACAAGTAAATGGAGCAAGACAATTATCAACATCCATCACCTCAGAAACTCATTTAGCCTATCAAAGCTGTTACAGGCTGACATTTGGGCGCAACAGCCCCCTTTAATCATTAAGGTTCTCTTCCTTTCAGACAGACACACACACACACGCAGAGAGCGAGCACGTCAAGCTGTTAAAACAGTGGGATCAGAGCAATAATGTAGTTGTCTCATAATATAATGACGCGTCCTCATTGAAGAGCAAACCTCATTCATCTTGATTAGGACTCGGGGTGTGTTGCACGTGGATGTTTTTGAGTGCGTGTGAGAGGTGGAATAGGGGACACTGGCCTTTTCAGATCTCACTCTCCACTTTTCATGTGACACCCAATAAGAAATGCCACTTTGCTTTCCATCCCCCAGACATCACTCACCCTTTTGAGGAGCCCTTCTCCTCTCTGCTTCTGCCGGGTTCACTTCTTTTCCATTTTTTTTTGTCGCAATATCTGTCTAATTTAAATTCCCCATCCTGAATATATATATATATATATATAGACAGAGAGAGAGAGAGAGAGAGAGAGAGAGAGAGCTCAAAAACATACAAAGTAAAAGAAAAGTATCCATATTCAGTCAAAACTTAAACTTAAGAGACTTTGCTTTGGAATTCAAAATCTTTTTCAAAGTCTATTTTTGGCTCAACTGTTAATACTTTGATAATAGGTGATTGGTTAATTCTTTGCCAAGTCAACATCCCCCATCCTACAGTGAAAAAAAGAACCAACTTAATTGGATTGTTTCAATTGCTACCACCAAATGAATTAAGTTCATTGAAATTAAATTAATAGGTTGGAGTAGCTCCAGCTTATTAATTTATAAAATGGAGGAACTAACAACTTATTGATTTCATTTCAATTAACTTAATTCATTTAGGTGGTTCTAATTAAAACAATTCCAATAAGATTGAGAGAGTGTATAGTGTAGGTCTGCTGAATGTTTTATATTATTAGATGATTATTATTTTGATTTAAAAGACATCTTATTTGACTTAAGTACATATTTTGTGTATTTTACTGGATGTGTACATTAAGAAATGCTTATTTTGCACACTGTGGAATTGATGGTATAAACTTCACCTTAAATTATGTAACACTAGCAGCAGAGCATAGTGCATCAGTGGAGGTTAATTTCCTTAGTCATATTACCAGCTCCACTTCAAGGTTATCTATAGTAAAAACTATATCTGCACTCATGTCTCCCCTAAACCTTCCTCTTACAGCAGTGATATATATACTCACACGATAGGAATACTACAGTCAGCAGTGTATCTCTTTGAGTCTCTTGCTCTTCCGTGACTACACATTGCTGCTTACACAGATTTTTTATTTGCTCATGTTAAAATAACAAAATAAAATATCTGTAAACAGAACTGTGTATTGATTTAACTTTTTGTTAACATCATAAACATAGTCCTTGTCTCGTCTCTTTTGTATTCTTCACAAATACATTAGTTCATAAATTATTGCTGATATTTCAGAGCCATGGTCAGATAAAAGATCAGGAAGATAAAGAATCAATGATTCGGCCCCCGTGCACTCTCTGCTATTAGGGGATGGAGAGGTGGGACGGCAGGTTAACAAGGGGGACGCTTTTTATTCATTTTGTAACAATCGACTCCTCAAGGGCAGAAGAGGGCTTTGCCTTGTTTGATTTTTCGATTCCCAGCTCGTTCTACTGATCCACTGTTTTGTGTTCTGGCTGCAAGACAGCTGTTAGCTGACCCCCATTGGGGCATCTGGCGATTTGTTAAATAAAGTATCCGGCATGTCATATGTAACAGTATATGGGTGGCAAATGGCACATTATGTTTCATTGTGACAGAGTAAACATTTGAAAATGGAGGCAGAAATATGATCAGAAAATTGTGGTGGAAGAAAATCATGTTTCTTTAGCTACGGGCAGTGGAGCTGGTGTAGTATAAACACAGGTGTGCAAAAACACAAATAGACGCTTAGATTTGGCATAGAAACGTGTTTCGCGTTGAAATCTACAAGTGGGCATCAAGTATGTACGCCACGAGCAGGTTTTTTTTTCCTTCTGTTTTTCTTCTTAGGCCTCACCTTCATGTTCTATATCTACCTCTGCTTTGAACGCTTGATTCTCTGCCAGTTTCGCAGCTCAGATGTTTTTTTTTTTTTTTTTTTGCAGTTTTCTCTGGGGCATTGAAAGCATCAAGGTGTTGTGCAGCGCAGCCCCCTGCCTTCCGTAAAGAATCGCTGGCTGGTGTTTCGCTGATTTAAAACATCTCACCCGGAGAGCAAAGAGGGGGAATTGCTGCCGGTGCTGCAGCAGCCAGCAGATGTTTTTGATTTCTGTTGCTTGTCTCACTCTATAGCTATTTCTTGTATTACAGTAGCCCCTCTTCTATGCCTCTTTCCTTCTCTGTCTGTCCCCCCCTGATAGCTGAAGTAGAGTGTTTGGTCAATGTTGTTTTCTCTGCTGCAGGTCTTTGTCTCTCCCTGGCTATCCTTCCTGTATCTGCCTCTGCATTGTTCTTCCCGCAGGAGCTGGGCTTGTTGTAATTTGGCTCTCGTTTTCAGTGCGAGTTGTCACCGTTGTCTGTAATGCTGTGTCTTTATAGTTTTCTTTCTCTTCATTTGGTCGATCTTTTCCTCTCTCTCCTCGTGCCTAAGGAGTAAAATCAACAACAGCAGGAAACATTCCTGGCGGTTCTTTTCATTCTGTTCTCTTTTAATTCCTGCTCCTCTCCCAATGTGCACTATTGGCTTTGTTGCTTCTGTTGTTTCTTGAATAAATCCTTAGCCCTAGATCCTAGATATCTTCTAGAGACTAGCAGCAATGGAAATAAAGTCACACAGGAGGGACCCTTCTTGGCCACTTACTGCTCTTATATTAAACCTATATAACATAAATATTCAGCCTAACCGACCGTATGTTTCAGTCATCCAGAGAGACCATAAATAAACCTCTAAAGGTCAGCACAAGAAGGATGAGTGGGACTGTGAGCCATTTGTAAGTGAGGCCGGTGCCTCGTTAGGTCTTTTCTACACTCAATTAGGAGGCACCACTGCCCAAGTGTGAAAAGGGAAAAGTTGGGGGATAAAAGGTCACAGTTCCCAAGTCCTTCTGGCGACTGTTATAGTTTATTTTAGCTTATTTGTGCCCTAAAGGCACCAGAATTAGTCAGCTTTGCCTTTTACTACATAGCTTTTATGCAGTAAAAGGCATAATTTATTGTTTGATGTGATCTGAGCTCCTATCCTCCAAAAGCTGGCATGCACTCTGCCTTTCTGAAAACAGTGAAAATAATAATAATAATAAAAAGTAAGCAGCGGTGTTCCTTTACATCTTTTCCTAGTGGAGTTCTTGCTACAGAAGGCAATTATTCACATCCCGGATATGGCCCTGTAGAAAAGTGATCCTGGCTGCCTTCAACCCCTAACATTAACATGGCAGAGCTAATGATGACCCGAGGCATGTCCCTGGTGCATTGAGGTAGGAAGTTAAGCTTTTTCACACGCAAGCATGAATGCGTGTTCATACACGCCTCTGTACGCCTCTGCTTTATTTGTCTACAATACAAACACACTTGCAGAATTGATATTGGACGAGGACATACAAGACAAGGAAACCCAGCTTGAATCCTAATAGACCCGGTGGTGTAGTGAGGGTTGAGGGAGTTATATATTCAATGTGTATGCGATGAAAGATCAACTACACCACCTGGGGGCTTGCACTCCAGGAAACATGGACTGCAAAAATAGCTATTAGAACTACCAATAACCTGGATTTCACACTTTAAAAAGACACACAAAATTGTCACTAGAGGACAGAGACATGGTTCAAAAGAATGTTATTAATTTCATAAATCAGTAAGAAAACGGAAAAATTGCTGAAAATTAATAGGTAGCAGGATGAACTGGCAGCAGCAAGAGGGCGGATGATGGCAACAGATGCCTTTTATAATCTGGCCCTGATTAGGGGATGTTGAAGTGAAGAGTCAGGACCTGGGCCTGCATTCACCAACACACTACACTTATTCTAGGTAGGCATTCCCCACCATACATCCATATATCCAGTGCTGCTGAAGCAATCGTCCGCCAAACCCTTCCTGGTGGATCCTGAAGCATTTCCAGACCAGATGGGATTCGTAAACCCTCCAGCATGTTCTGAGTCTCCTATCAGTCGGACGTGCCAAGAATATCTCCACAGGGAGGCGTCCTACTGGCAAACTGATCAGATGCCAAACAACGTTTATCTGTTTAATGCAAAGGAGAGGTGATTATATTCCAAGCTCCTTCAGGAAATCTGAGCTCATAAAGACTAACTCCTTATTACAGGTTGGAGGGAGACATAAAAAAATGGCTGCATTGGGCTTTATGGTCTTTTGACCACATCCATCACAGCTGGGTGTGGTCTGTGTATTTGTGGCCACACCCAGCTGGAATATCGCATGGTCCCACCATAGGAGGATTGTTCTTTTTTTCTCCTCTTAGGGACTTTTTCCTTGTATGATATGAGGGTCTAAGGACAGGGGATGTTGTGTTGCTGATACTCTAAAGCACATTATGGCGAATGTGTGATTTGTGAAAACGGGCTACACAAATAAAATTGACTTGACTTGACTTGCATACCCTGAAGTAACTGTTTCTTTCATTCACTTTGAGATAGGGAATACATTTACAGCAGAAATGGCCTCATTGGACCACAAAATATGTTTAGTACTCCCGAAAACGACAAGATTAATGAGCCTTTCTTTCACTTGCTTGATGTTGTCACCATCATCAATCTCCACTGTATCTGAAACATTAAGGACAAAACACAAGCAGTGGAAATTCCCCAATCACAGCTTTTATGGTGTCTGGTGTCTATCTTATATGTCTGTAGATGCATATCTCTGATACAATAGTCAAATTTTTGAGGAGATACAGATTAGTCTTAATTTTAGCTGTTGGAGCTTCATCCTATTATTTTCATCACTACACCCAAACCTTGTTACCGTCGATCTTGATTGTTAACTTGGCTGTTAACTCACGCTAATTAAAACAACCTGATAAAACCAGCAGCACTAACTCTTCTGCAAAGGAGAATCTCAATTTCTTAGCTGAGCAGAATCTGCTACAAGCTACAGCATTGGTAGGGACCATTGCACTTGATTTATGGCCAAGGCTAGAGACACAGCTCAACTGAGATTATGTATACAGTACATTATGTATAAAAAAACACTGAAACATTGCTTTGGAGCAAAGGCCCTGGCACAATATTGTCATCTTGTCATTTCAGTTTTCCCCCTGGTGAACATGTAGATTTTTGTTGGTTGCTTTGTGGATTTCCCTTCTGGTATCATATCGTATAAGTTTTGTCATTTCTCAATGCGAGTGCAGGATTTGGGGTTGTTTTACTTTCCGTGGCTGTTTCTTCCATTCTGTCTCTAAGGATTTATTCCCCTTCTCCTGTTTACACAGATATAAATGTCTCCTATTGTAATCTTCAATCTCAGGATGACATTGTCAGCCCGTGTATGCGCGTGCGTCCGTCTGTAGCATACAGACATCATGTCATGCTTCAGGCCTGTTCATCTGTTTGTATTTATTGTGTCTCTAGTTTATATTCCTGCTAGCATCCATGCTTGCTTCCATGAATGACCACAGGAGTGGCCATGGAGTGGACAGTGACATCCGGATGTTGAAATCAAAACACTGCCATCCAGACATCCCCAAAAAAAAACATAGGCAGAACAGTTGGGTACACACACCCACATTTAAACATCCTAATGCTTCCGGTAAGACAGGAATCCATTATCAATATGGAGTAGCCCAGAGAGCGTTTCAGTGATGTGGTATGAGTGGGTGGGGTGCTAATGTGAATGGATGCCTCTCATATACTGCATGCTGCACCAGCCAACTGAAGTGATGACTTTGTGCATTCATGCTGAGCGGAGGACTCCCTGTGATCAACTTGGTTACGGTGTGATGAATGCGTGTCAGGACGACTTCATTTTTGGGGGAAGCGATGTGCTGGAGGCCTCTGATAAAGGATATGATGACTTTGTTTTAAATTTAGTCAAGAACAATTTTGAAAAGAACAGCTGCGGGTTCTCATTTAGTTTCACCTTTATGGATACAAACTGTTTTTTTTTTGTCATGCCTGGAATGTTAAAGATACAGCTAATATATTATATCTCATTATATTCATGACTGGTAATTTATTTCATTATCTATTTCATTCTATTAACTTATACTATTCTTCACATAATTTTTTTTCTTTATTTTGTTCCTTAACATTGTCTTTCATAATATTAACTGTGCTTTGGCAGCACATGTCAAATGTCATGTCAATGAGTCCTATTGAACTGAACTGAATTGAAATAACTGGACTGGTGCAATTTATTTTAGACTGCTGCATGCCTCTGGCACCTATTAACTTGAAGAGAGGTTACGATCTAGCAGCCCTGTATAACAGTCTATCATGTTTTACAGGGATTTAAGCATAGGGTGGTGTAGTAGAAAAAGTCTACTCTCCTCTCCACACTATCAGTCACTCTTTCAATTACTTAGAAGTCGATTTGCAGATGCATTTTTTTTTTGCAAAATATGCTTTTTTTTTGCTTTCCAGCTGAGAGTTAAATAAGATTGAAACCACCCACATGCCTGTAAGTTAGAAGCTACCGTCAGCAGCCAGCTAACTTAGCCTTTGTGTCAGGAAAGATGGGGAAATAGCTAATCTGGCTCTGTTCATACCAGCGCCTCTAAACCAATCACCTGTCACTATATAACACATTATATCTGTTCAAAAAGCAAACAGCAATTTGACATTTTACGGGGATTGTGTAAACTACCTGAATATTTCTTTGGAGAGACTATTGCAACTTTGTTGAGTCTCAGCTGGCTACCTGACAAGTGGTGTATTCTATTATTGCTTAAAAGAAAAAAGACACACAAACATGTAATGGCAATGCTAAGTGAAAGCTAACATCCAAATCCATGGTATTCTTTACAGCTTTTAGCCACTTCAGGCTTGTTTTTATTCATCACCTGCTGCAAATACAATGTCAAGACATTTTCCAACTGTCATTGGTACAGAAGCTCCTTGTATGTGGGAATAGGTGCAAAAAGATCTGGATAAAAACACAATATAAATGCAGCCAGTCACCATTTGTTCCCTAGTGGTTAAAATTGCTTAATGCAGGTAGCAAGTAAATAGAAGGTTTACAATATTGTGATCTTTTATTTGACAGATAAATAAGATATCGCGGCTCAAAATGACTTTATATTTCATTTCATGTTTTTGAAGTGGTAGTAAGTGCATAGCTGTGTAGTCCATTTGATCTGATGTCCTTCTGGGAATCAATCGGCCAATGGGATGTGTCGTCAAAGGCAACTCAACGGTAAAAGGGAACAGTACTCTATTCCGCTTAGTTTCTTTCCTTCCAGCTCACACAGTCATCCATCCAAGTCAGCCTATATAATCTCTGTCTCACCTGGAAGTGTCCCCCATGCATTCTCCAGCATTACACTTGATGCACCGTAAATAGCGAGGTCACGGTTATGAAAGAGGGGATCTGATCTGGTATTATCTAGTGATATTTCCACTCTACAGCTTGGCTTTCACTGCTTCTTCACACACTCATGGATCATCAGATAACAGGTACAGGGATGCTATTGGCTGGTAGTGTCTCTGGAGCCTCCGCCACTCCACATGGCAGACACCACACACACACACACACACACACACACGTTCACATATGTCTATTTATGAACATTAAGTACAAAAGGGCAGTTCCATGGAAATATCAACCATAGAAGTCGGTATTAAGTTATCAGCCCATACCATAAATGTCACTATAGGTGTCTGCTACTTTTTTGGAGGGTTAGAGAGCCTTCTGTTGACATTTTCAAAAGTCTTAAGACTAAAAAAAAACACTTTGTTGATATTCAATGCACTTTTAGCCTCTTTTCCAAACACAGCACATGTATAACAGGTAAAATGTCACATCCATAACAAATACAATACAATTTATTCTTAAAGGTGTTTTGTGGGTACTACAAACACTAACCTACAAAATGATATTAAACATGTTATCAGCAGAGCGTTTCGCAGACTTTTTCCGAAGTGTTTATTCAGCTTGAAAAGCTTGTCTGTTTAAATCACCTCCATAACGCAAGGATGTTTTGCCGCATATTTCGAAATCCAGAAGCTCAAAAGATTTCATATTGTAGGCTTACGTTTATCCCAGTGATTGTAATTAAAATAGGCATTTAACATTTCAAAAATCCATGCCTTGTCAATCTCAAGTTCAGTTTCCAATGTTTTATGTCACATCACCCAAGAGTATTTACAGTACACACCTCGCATTTCTGCAGATATTTAATTATATCTTTTCATGGCACCACACTGAAATAATGACACATGTTCATGGTTTCCTCGATCAACTGTATCTCCCCAATGGAGGCAGCACTCATGCAGCCCAAAACCATGACACTCCCACCACCATGCTTGACTTTAGGCAAGACACACTTGTTTTTTTACTCTTTACCTGGTTGCCGCCACACACACTTGACACCATTTGAACCAAATACGTTTGGTTGTATGTCTTCAGCAAACTGTTTGCGGGCTTTTTTGTGCATCATCTTGAGAAGAGGCTTTTCAAGCCATGCAGTGTGTGTAGTATGGTCTGAGCACCGACAGGCTTAACCCCCCCTCCCTCCTGCCTTCAACATCTGCCGCAATGCTGGCATGTGCACTCAACTTCTTTGGCTGACCATGGCGAGGCCTTTACTGAGTGGAACCTGTCCTATTAAACCGCTGGATGGTTTTGGCCACTGTGCTGCAGCCCAGATTTATGGTCTTGGCTTCATCTTCTCATAGATTAGGCCATCTTTATGTAGAACAGTCCTTTTTTTCACATCTTCAGAGAATCCTTTGCCATAAGATGCCATGTTGAACTTTCAGTGACCAGTATGACAGAGTGTGAGAGCTGTAATACCAAATTTTACACACCTGTTCCCTTTTCACACCTTGTATCGACTAATGAGTCACATGACACGGGGGGAGGAAAAATGACTAACTGTGCCCAATTTGAACATTTTCACTTAGGGATTGTACTCACTTTTGTTGCCAGTGGTTTAGACATTAATGGCTGTATATTGAAAAGCGTAATTTCTTCAGTGTTGTCCCAGGAAAAGATATAATTAAATATCTGCAGAAATGTGAGGGGTCTACTCACTTGTGTGGGAAACTGTATCAGGAGGACAGGAAATACGATACGATATGAAGATTTCGAAGAAAGGGGGGAAACTGGCAGCTCAAACCAAAGGGACAGAGTGACATCTCATCTGAGATGAGAGTCGCCAAGTTTGGAAATTACAAGCCCATTATGCACTGCCCTCACATCTCGCTTGGAGAATAGAATAGTTCCTCCTATTGTCAGAGGCTGCACCAAATGATCGGGGAGCCAGTGTGATAATGTGAAAAGAAAAGATGAAAAGAGCAGATGATGTGCCTTGTTTTCACCAGTGTTCATTTTAAGTCACTTTGAAAGCATCCAAAAAATGAAGTCTTGAGTATAGAACCTCTCAGAGAGACATGGCCTTGAGGTCTGCTGCCTGAAAATTATTTTTCACAGCTGCTTTCAGGGTGGGGGCCTTTGAAGTGCTGATTGTTCTGGCTGAAACATACTGGGTGTCTTTTGTACATTATGATACCAGAGCTGATGGCTCCAGGAAATGTCTGGTCCCAAATGGAATTCTCTATTGAATTCAATTTATGTGTGTCTCAGCATGCTCTGGGGACCGCTAGCTTCATAGCATACGGTGAAAGAGATGTATGGTACGGATGTTTCATCCTGATTTGGCGACACCCGGCTTGGGGCCCGGAATTGAAAATGAACATAAAGGAGAGGGCCTGGTGCGTCGGTGGTAGAGAGAGGTTCAGTGTTTCAGATTGTTTCCTTAACTTTTGCAGTTTCATCATTCAGAGTGGCAGTGTTTTTTTATGTGGATTCACCATGATTCATTAATTAATCAGCTTTTTTTTCATGACATAATCACAGCTTGATTAGCAACTTTTATCTCCATCTTCTGGCAGCGAGGACGTAACTACACACACTGCTCACACATGCTTACGTCATAGGCTCCGCTGTAGCCGGTTCTGTTACTGTTTCAGCTGTAAAACGGGTGATAAATTGTTAATAGCGTTACACAACCCCCGCTAAATGATTCGTTTCACTATCGGAATTTGATCCCTTTCGCTCGCTTTGAGAGTCTAGAAGAGCGGCACGAATAAATTATCTCACCCACATTCAAGTTAGCGGCGGGCTACCCAGACGTAGCCGGAGGAAGTCCGTGGTGCACATGGTGCCCCATGGAGCAGCGTGTATTCATCCAGCCAGCAGGGAGTGGCACCACAGATACAAGATTAAACAAAACTCAGTCCGCTGTTAAATGCAGAGATAGATTTAGGTGGTGGTGATAGGCCTAATCAGCGCTGTGTGAATTTCTTGGTAGAGGATCAGAGTGAATGGATCAAATGTTCCCTTACATGTAAACTTCCGCACTGCAGATTTTAAGTGTCACACCTTTTTATAGAAGACATGTAAAGAGACAACATCTGATGAAGGACACAGGAAATGAGCACACTAGGTATACAAACTCCATGCCCCAGTGTGAACATCTGCTGCAGGAGGTTAATCGCAGGGATTCATGCTGATAGTAGATAAATCAAATGTCGGGAAGGTCGCTGATGCCTTTGTACCACTGTGAGACATTCTTAATACCAATAAAAGTACCAATAGCAGCCCTTATATTTTTGATTATGTCTTCTTAGCAGTCATAATGTTTTTCAAACCTCAAGTTAATTCTTTAGCAAAGCATAATCTAATTATCTTAATACAACAGAGAAGGCTCCCAGGTGCTTTTATATGTCATAATAACGCTGAATACTTGAATTTCTTTCTAACTAAATTTACATTAATGTAGATTTGTGTATTTTTTTTAGTAATAAAAAAAACATAATATAACAGCCCTCATAATTGCACCAGATCATTGTTTATTTATTTGAATGGGAAAGCCCATTCCGTTCCCATTAATACTTTGACCCATGCTGACCTGCGGTTTTGTGTAATCGATTGTAAGGTGAGAAGAGGGAAAGAGAGATTCAGGGACAGAGATAGATATTGGATTGGGAGAACACGTTCGATTAGATTGTTAGCAGAACCGCAGTGTTGCAGATGTAATCAGTAGTTAGTACTGGTCCTGGTCCCACAGTGCGTAAAATGCACTGTAGGCTGGGGCCAGATGGCTCCTCGCCTCTGTATTTGGTAACTGATTGCTCAAATATTGCTGCTTCATTAAGTTGGTTCAATGTAATCATTTCATATGAATGTGATGTTAACCCACAGATTAAATATATGGTTCCAAAAAAAAAAATAGACATTGTGTGTAATAACTTGACCAGCCTGTATCCAAAATGCTCACATAAGAGACCTTTTAGCCTCGGTAAAGGGTTGTTAGATAGAAGATGAGGCTGTCTCTTACAGAGCGTCACGAATTGTAGAAGAAGAAAAAAAAAATGTCTCACAGCAGCTCAAGCTCTTTCCTTTCCTATTATCCGAACATGGAAAGTGTTACGATGCCATGCACTGTTGGATGAAAAAAGACCTGAAGTCAGTCGTTCTGTTGGAGGGTAAATGGCAGACTGTGGCCCCTTGTGGCTGTCAGACCCCTCATACAAATGAGTGATCATATACATATCAGGCTTAATTGAATTCTGTGTATTAAAAAGTAATATAGTGGAACATTTAGCACCATTAGATAGCAGAGATATTTCCCACAGGAGTCGGCGAAGAGTAAAACAGAGCGTGAATGCAAATGTACGCTTCATGTCTGCAGGATGTGTAGATAAGTAACACCGTTTATAACATGATACAATGTAAGTTGTGTTTTAGCCTGTTGTGCTGTTCCCAAGTAGCTAACAATGAATTATTAGAGGTTAATTTGCACCTTCACTGCACAAACTGTCATCGAAGCAACACACACACACACACACGTGTGGACACACTCAAGCACTTAGCATAGTACATAACATGAAACTCTAAGAACTCTAAAAAATAAATAAATAAATAATTTTGAGTAGAAGCATTATTGTACATAAAAGAACGAATGCTTAATCAGTGGTCTGACAATATACAGTAATTGCTATAGAGACTTGGCATTGCACACAAAAGAGAACTCTGGGTGGAAGCAATTTTACAGTTGCATGCTGTTAATTAATTAGTGGCTGCTCTCAACAATAAGGAGTGAGAGACGCACAAAGACAGAGTGCGAGAGAGGTGTAATTTCTCCTAAGCTAAATGCCACTGATAGCGTTTGTGACCGGAGGGTGAATTCTAAACCGTGGTGAGTGAGCAGCGCTGTTGTCCCTTCGTAATCACCCAGCCTTCATTTATCCAGGAAATTAATCTTAATTTTCCTCCTCAAGGATGTTCTTTACAGCAACGCGCTTTATATTCAGATAATCACCTCTGAGAGTTTTCCAGAACAACAACTCACTACTGAGCAGCCAAACAAATGGAGTCTACTGTATGTGCGTTGCTGAAGGACACCTTGAGTGTAGCCATGCTTCTAACATTTAGGCTACATCTCCAGATAAAAGAAGCGGGTGTTATTTGATCAACAAGGTAGAATAAAGGCCCAGTATCGTAACTTTTCTGGATTAAATTGTCTGGAAATGACCAACGCTAGATTGAACATTTTAGGACTTGTGTAGGTTCATTATCCTGGTGGGGACGATACATTTTCCTGTGAAGCACATCAGGAGAAATAGACCTGGCGAAACAGTGGGACAGATGTCCTACCTATCAGATGAAAGTAGTGTAATAAAAAAAAAAAAATACACAATTCGTCTCAGCAGACATAGAAGTTTTCTAAAAGTGAGTGATTTCCAAGAACCAAGAATCCTGTTGTGATTGACCGGGCTGCAGATTATGCGAAGTGTTCTTCAGTGACAGTCCCAGTGCTCGCTGGGACGTCGCCTGCGAGCAGAAGACAAAAGAAGACGTGATGATGACATAGAAAACGCTAAGGAAACAGAAGGAAAGTGCATTGGCTCGGCTTAATGAACTTGGACAGATGTGAGTTGGCACGAACATGAAACTTAAAGGTACCGCTGACTTGTGTGCACTCCAGAGGCACAAATCCGGAGACGGCAGTGATTCACCGGAGAAGATGAGAAAGATTCAGAAAGTGACAAGCAAGAGAGGATGCGCCCGCAGAGTGATTGTGACTTGTTTGATCGCCTTGTTTATTTATGTCTGAGTCACAGCAGAAGACATACAGACAGATGCTCCCGTAAAAACCACAACGCTTAATTAGCTGAATGAATAACATCTATTGTTTTGGTCGACTGTAGAGTAGATAGTGATATGCTAATCAGAATCAGAATCATCTTTGTCGGCAAAGTATGTTTACGCATACAAGGAATTTGCTCTCAGTGTACTTACAAAAAATAACTACTGTAAATTCTCATATATAGGCTCAGGCCTGTATTTACTCAAGCGCATTGAGGCCTGGCCTTTATTGCAACAAGGCCAGAATAAAATAGAAACAGGCCTCTATTTGTATTTGAGCAAAATGGACTACCAGTAGAAAGAAGAAAAATGAGATTTTGTGTCTGTTGAACTTAGAAATACAAGGTTCATGTATTGAAAAAGTGCCGTTACATTAGGGTATGCATAAAGAACATTAACAAAAGGAAACTTACTGTTTCCATCTTTCAAAAAAAAATCTTCCAATTCTGTTTGATTCTCCACAAGCTCCGTGGCTGCCATGGTAACAACGTTAGTCTACTGGTGATGTGCTGTTTGTCGCGTTTGCCCCTGTGGGCCACTGTACATGTCACATGACCAGGCCACCGTAACTGTGGCTTAATATTTATAAGTGCTCTGGTGGCTTTCTCGTCTGTATATTTGAACAATAATTTAGACATTTAAAATCAATGGTGCTGAAAATAGCCCCGACCTCTATTAGAGACCATCTTTTATTTATGTTGGAGACCCAGCCGCTAATCTGGCCTATATTAGAGAATCTTCAGCAATCTTCAGAAAATATTGATTATGATATGATTATACACAGGTGAAACTGTTTCTGTGGACTATAAACAGGATACAAATAGAAGAAGTGAAGAGTGAGTGCTGAGACGAATACTGAATGGTAAAATAAAGTGGCATATTTAATTATATATAAACATAATAGTAGGTGGTTATGTAACTGTGTTGAAACTGGACTCCCACTCCCACAGGTCCTGGGAGGCTGTTGAACTCAGAAACACTGACGGCTTCCACAGCAGACAGTGTTGAATATTATAGGGGGTGGGGGTCCACCATCATTACAGCAGTTTTCAGCATGGTCAGCTCCATTTAACCTCCTGACTCATCTCTGTCTCGGATCAGGCTGATTAATTTTAACCGGGGACGTTTCCCGAAATACTATTTCCTTTTGGAGGCTGAGGACGCTGCAGCAGTCTGCAAGAATTTGGACTTGAACAATAGACTTAAAATGAAACAATGACTATAAGGTAAAACGCTGACATACAGTTTCAAAGACAGCAGCAGAACCATGTATGTCACTGTGCAGATATCGGACTGCACCGCACGACTGAATTATTATTTATTCCCCTTCTTCTTAGTTTACTACTCTGGTGTGTTACCTCTTTCCCAGTTACGACACCACATAAACAGATTGACGATATCTGTGATATGACATTTTGGTAGCAATTTGATGTGCAGCCTTCACAATATTCTGACAAATTCAAACTTCTCTCACCAGCACCTAATGGGAAAGGGTCGCATGCTGTCTGAAGTTGCCAGGTTTTGCTATTCCACAAACCTTTTGCCAAAAAAAAAATGAATAAACAAGTCATCATTCTGTGAATGTTGGTGCTTAAATCTTTTGTGAAACCATTCAAACTCACGTTTTTGTTTGTGCTACTTTCAGACCTTTTTCATTCATTAAAGCCTGTTGGAGGAGTGGGTTATGTCATTGATGATATTGCTGCCATCTCGCCGTCATTGTTTACCAAGTGTGAATGCACCGCATACTCTCAAAAACTATTTGAAAAGACTTTGTAGTTTGAAATTGGGGCATAGCTCCTTCATCTCTGCCTCTCTCTCTCTCGATGGTGCTGAAATATTCAAACGTCTCTCTGTGGTGCTGAAACATTCAAATGCTGCCTCTCTTCATAGTGTCTAAACAGTCTTTCTCTCTCTGTCTTGGTGTGAAATAAAATGTGTTTGTGTGGGCCGGGGCAGGGGGTTGGGTAGAAGCATGCGCGCACACACACACACACAACACTCATATAGTACATTATGAGGCTTTTACTGTTATATTAGAACAATATGAACCTCAATCATAATGTTAAATACAAACACATTTCAGATTAGCTGTAACATCATGGATTTCACTGTGCTTATATTACAGAATAACGATCATTTCGCTTTTATAGCCAGGATCTAGGCTTTCTGTCCGCCCACACACCATTAGGCAAGTTTGCCTTCTCTCTTCAAACGTCTCTCCCCCTGTTTGGGGCCTTCGGAAGAAGATGAAATTTTTCCTGGGAGTCTCGACATCAAAGTAGTCAGGTTACATTATGGATGGAAGAAGATAAAGAAAGAGAGAAAACAAGAGAAGGTACTGCAGGTCTGATCCGGCGGATGTATTTCTGTTTCCACATTCTCTCACATGCTGAGAAACGGCACGCCGCCTCCACTGTTACACAGACGCGCGCACACACACACACATGCACCCACACACAACAATAAGAGCACAGTAATGGCGCTGTCTTCAGTGATTAAAGACTAACAAGTGGATTCTGTTAACAAGAATCAACAAAGCTGCAAAGTCACTTGTGGCTATTTGTCATTTTGGTTCCCCACTCCTGTTAACTTTTCTTTTCTCTTCTTGCTTTCAGTCTTTTCATCTGCCTATCCATCTCTACACTGACAATGCTGATTTTCTTTTTCCCTTCTGCCCATTTGTTTTCTCTCCCCATCTAACCATCCGTCGCGCCACCACTTTCCCAGCTCTCTATTACCACATCCTCCTCGCTGTCTATCTGTCTTTGCGCATCTTCCCCACTGCGTCTCTCTCCCTCTCTTTCTCTCTCTCTCTCTCTCTCTCTCTCTCTCTCTTCTCATTATCCTTTCTCTTTCTCCATCACCCATGATGCTCAAGTTCAGCCCACTGCACCAATTTGCCCTGACAGTGAATTGTGTCAAAAATAATTCCTATTGCTGTGCGGGCCTGTTCTGGACTGAGGTTCAGACAGATAGGACATGATGGGAGGGGCCATCAGCTAAGAAATTTTGCAGCGAATGCAAAGCATTGCACATATAATTACACTGCCGGTACTGGTACAGAACATAGAACAATACTAAAAGTCAACTTACTTTATTTATCATCATTCTCTTGTATCTACTGTATATAATGAGTGTCAGAATAACAACGGACATAATCTATTTATGTCCGCTTTACATTAGTTGCTATAGATTTCATTGGGTGTTTCACATAATTATAAAGTGTACAGCCACCCCTCCCCCCTTGTAATATTAATAACAGCGAACGATGAATAAATTGAATTCTGTGTCTGTTTCCTCCACATTTAAGAAACAATGTCCTCAACACATCTAGCATCTTATCTCTTCTTCAACACAGGCATTACAAACACGCTCAACTCATTTAGATAATCTGCTTATCTCTCCAGCAACATTCTCATCTAAATCCACACACACACACACACACACACACACACACACACACACACACGCACACACACGCACACTCCTTACAATACCTTGTCCATTCCCTTACCTCCCTTCCTCTTCCCTAACTACTTGCACACACTTGAGACCGGTGTCTAGGGTATTGTGAAACCCCCATTTTCTGTCTTGCTGACACAGATCCAGCTGTACTTGGGTGTTGGATGTTGAGTGTGTCGGGTTGTAGCCAAGACGGCTTCCGGGCCAAAGTCTAATTCCTGAACATTCGATAGCAATCTGATTAGAGCTCTAAATTGCTTTTCCGCACAACCTCTAAGCGCTTTAACAGTTTCTCTCTCTGCCATCACCCTATCTCAGTTCCTTTCACTGTCTCTCTTTCTCTGTATCTGCCTCACCCACTTTCTATCTTTATAATTACGGTTTCGCCTTTCTATCTCTCTGCCTTTCTTCTGCTTTCCCTCTCACTCTCTTACTGCTACTACACTGTCTCTAATACTGCTGTGCATCTCGGTTCCTTTCAATTTTTTTGCCCTTGTCACTTCATCTGACTCACATTGTCTTTCTCTGTCACTCCAATTCTTTCTTGCTCCAATTTTCACCCCCTCACTTTCATCTTTCTCGCCACCACCTCCATTTCTCAGGGTTTTCCTTTATCCGCACCAGTCAGAGTGAAGGCTGTTCTCCATTTTTTTCCTCACTCACCCCATTAGCCCATTAGAAGCTGCAGCAAGATGTACATTATGGTCTCAGGGGACAGCCTATCGCTTTCACTATAGCCAGAGAGCCATAGAGAATGGCGTGTACTCAAGACGAGGGGCCTGGCATGCCTTGTTAGGTGTGTCTCAAGCTTGAACGATTAGCAATTACACCGTCTGGCTAAACTTTTTGGGACTTGATGGAGTCAGCACTCTTGACTAAGCGTTGGAAGGTGGGTCTTAATGTGTTTGAGAGTGTAGGCTTACATCCAAGTTCAGACTGTGCAGGCTGTGTTCTGTTTTTAACAGGATAAAATGCACCAATGTCTGTCTTAGATCTCAGTGTTGCACTGTTTTGCAAAATGTAGGTGTAAAACTCCATAATCCATAGGTGAAGTTCTTGTCAAAAGTCCAAAACTTGAGGGGCACATACACAAAGATGGTTCCTGCAAGTAAAAAGCTAGGAGTTCAATCTGCTCTAAATGCTAACGTTGTATTCCTCCTGATGATGACATGAGAGCGTAGGTCAGTGGCCTTTGTTGCAAAGTAGCCCACTTGCATATTTCAGATTATATTAGGGTTCGCTTGCTGTCTGAGAGTGAGTGAAGCTACCTGCTGTCCAGGAGGCTCCACCAGGCTTCCATCCTGTCTGTTCTTGCCTTTCAGTCCTCGTAGAACCAATCCTGGTTCTGAGAGGGTCCCTGCAACCCTCCATCTGCATCTTCTGGCCACATTCTGCCAGACTGAGTATACCGTTTGGGTGGCAGGAAACTCCTATCAGTATACTGGAGGGCTAGCAAAGCAGATACAGATATGAGAAACAAGACACCCAGGACCATTTATGGGGTTTTTGGTCATGGTCAAACGGTCACAAAAGTCATTGGTGAATCACGTGTCAGGCTACAATTGCCACTCTGCTCGGACCTCACACTCTGCATGTGAGGTACGCTCAGGTGATTTCCTCCACAGGTGTCTGCTGCCAGATTTCAATGGCAGCTTTTTCTACTGGAAGCCTTTTTAAACTTACAGGACCCACCTCTAACAAAAATCCAAACAAATCATGATGGTCAAAATGTGAGATGAGCACCTGATGGATCTGACTTCTGAAAATGTCCTGTTTCAGACAGAGGATGAACTGAGGGACCAGTATAAGATAAATAAGGAGTTTCTGAATTGGATATAATGCAAAGATATGCCAATGAAGCCAGAGAATATAAATATAGACCTGGAAATGTGCATCATACATCCTTGTTAAGGCATTTCCTCTTTATCTTACAATATGCAGAATATAACAAGATGTAGAATGATCAAGGTGATATAAATTTAATGGAATCACATCTCTTCAATAATCATAATGTTATACCTTGATGATCACTGTAAAGTTCTCCTTTCATGAGCTGCCCTCCAGCAAGGACAAAGCTCCAGTTATTTTACACAAGGTATATAGAGATTCAGCTTGCAGAGGCTATTCACCTGTACAAATTTTCTACTTGGTTACAAATCACAATCTCTGGAAGTGTGGGAGTTGTGTATCATGCTCCAAAATGTCTAACCAGTCCTGGTCCACACATAATCACTGTAAGAAGAACTGGTTTGCACGGGCTTGAGTCATTGTTTTCCTGTAAGAGTGATGTCACTAAACCTCTTGGGGGTGCAAAAAGTGTGGATTGCAAATGACTCAGATTTTGGTTCATAAGACAGGCCCCTGGGCTGAGACACAAATCTTCCATTTGAAAAATTAATGAATGAACGGTTGCTTGAATATGTGCCATACTCTTTGATCTCTCTCCCTCTTTCCCTCTCTTCTCTCTCTCTCTCCCTCTCCCTCTCATATATATATCACAAAAAGTTGGGAAATTTGTTTATCTCTGCTGTAGCTGTATTCTTCTGTATTATTAACATTGTGTCTATATTATCAGAAAGATTGTTCATTTCCCTTTACACTAATGTCCCTTTTGTCACCTGGAGTTCCAGGTGAAATGTGCCAAATATCCAGGTTAATCTGCTGTTGGTATTGACATCAATGTAAAGGGAAATGAACAAGCTTTCCAATAGAATGAAAGACACAACGCTACTAATACAGTGACGACAGCTATGATTTATGCAATGACCTTTATATGTACATAACTTTAGCAATGTGTGTGTGTGACTAGTATTGTCGTTCTTTTTTTGTGATGACTTTCCTTTTATACCAGAGTGTGAGTCATACAACCCCGATCGCAGACGGATGGGGTTGGCTTGGCTGTGATAATCTCCATCTCTCCTTATCGTCACTGTAAACATTCTTCATCTGCCGCCTTCTATATCCAGCTCAGCCTCGCACTAGCATCATCCCATCACCACACACACACACACACAACCTGTTTTCATCCCTGTCCATTTCTCCTGTAACCTAAAGATCCCCTGCACCCCTATGGCCCTTCCGTTCTCTGACCTGTTACCTGGGCGCTGAAATGATGGATTTGTTTTCATCAGACCCCGTGACCTCCCCTCTGGCCGAGCACTGGCTACACTGCCAAGAGTGTGAATGACATTTAGCCCTCAGCGCCCACGCCCCCACCCTGTTTCTGCAAGGACTGTAGATGACCTTTAAACTCTCAATCACTGCCAGCATATTTACTCTGCTGATACAACACATATAGTATATCAGCAGCAATGGGGGGGATTTAAAAAAAAGATAACAGAGGGGGTTAACTTTAGAGGAAAGGGTTTATAAGCTAAAATCATGCATTTCACGTTGGCCACCGTCAGCAGTTTGCTGAGATGATCAAGTCAGACAACGCATCAGCAGACACAAAGGAGTTTTGCATAAGTGTTGTAAGCAAACACTTGTGCAGTCAACTAATCTTATATTTAGTTTGCTTGTTTATATGTGTATCATAAGATCTTAAGTATCTTATTGTGTCTGCATGCGTCTGGCTTCCAGGCAATTATACGTTGATTCCATTTGAACTGTAAGCTGAAACCTTTGATGGGTACGATCACATAACAAGGCTCAGTGCTGCTGTTCGCTCAGAATTTATTGTCCAGCTTCAATGGGCTCAGACACAAAAGGGTTTCTCTCTGTCATCTCATCTCTAATCAGCTTATACGTTTAGTTGCAGATACAGCAGCAAACGCTCGTATATACAGTAGCTACTGATGGATGGGCCGCAGGGAAAAGGAAAACAAAAAACAAAAAAAAAACAATGAAACAAGTGGACCATGGCTGAAGGTTCTCTGTTGGAAAATTAAGTTGCAACTCTGCTGATGTTACACACTATAATTAGTTTACTTGAAGATTAGATTATGTTTTTCGTGGCTCTGTGAGAAGCTTTATGAAGTCGGAGGTACAGGTAAACATAATGTGTATAGGTAAGCAGGGTTTAATTATACACATTATTGTGTGTCTGGAAACAATGCATGGATGTGAATTTTAAAAGACTTTGGCATTTACCAGTGATGAATGGTGTGATCTGTTTATTTTTACAGTTTGATAGCTTGAGTTAGGATATTGCATCTTCTGCTGCATTTTTTGTTCATGCATTCCCTCAAGTGAAGGCCAATTCTACATTTTGAATATTTTTGTAATGATTAATGTGGTACGAACACAAAGCAGCTCTTTTACTGTAGATAAGACTGATGAAATAGTGTTGCAAATTGTAAATTGTGTCTAAAAAAAAACACTTTTACATGCAACATCTCAACAGGATTTCAGAATGAAAAAAAGACATATTCCAAAAAGAAAAACAACAACAGGCACAACTCTGTGAAACTGCTCACACAGCAATTGAAAAGAAGCTCTGTGTTCCACTTCTGGGTATTACGTAGTGACAAACTGTCCAAACTACTTTGCAGGCTCCCCCCCACACACACACACCATTCAGTGTCTACCAATAGAAGGCATGTACATCTTATGGGCCTAGTAGTATTGCCCCCCTGCAGTCATACAAGATGTGTGCTTCATCATGACAAGCCCTTACTGCAGACCTTTTCAAATTTACTTCCGTCACTTGAGCTGCTTTTTCGTCTTATTACTTGTTTCTCGCTTGTCTCTCGCTCTCTCCCCCTTATATCCCCCCCTGTCTTGCGCTGTTTCCTGCCATGCTCTCTGTGTTTTGGAGCCACTTTATGAGAAGTCTTCACCCTCCCGTGTGCTTCACTGGACCAGGCAAAGTCGGCGCAAAGATGCCCCAAACAAATGTTAGCAAGGGATGTTATACGTGCATGGAGGAGGGGGTACTTCTTGAGTTCCATTCCCTCTAGGTCTCCTCATATAGCAAAATACCAGCGCTGGAGATGTCAGACACACTCAGTGCTTTTCTCTCTCTCTCCCCTGCTTTTTTTAACACTCCTACTTTTCTCCAGCTCCCCTTCACCCATTGTCCATGGTTTTAGGATGCACTGAGCCTGTTTAGGCCCATTGATAAGGAGGCATATCAGTGTTTTTCTGTGGAAGTTGGCGATGGTGGTTTTGACAGCAGATAAGGTGGAAGGTGAAATCCCTGAATGGATTGGCCCCAACTTACCTCATTGAACTCTTAACCCCCTAAACTACCCTCAGATCCCTCAGGTCAGCCAACCGGGGCCTTTTAACAGCAAAATAAAGTGATTTTAAACACAGAGGTGACCCCCACACTGTGGAACACCCCCCCCCCATCCATCCAAGATGCCCCTTTCTATCACCACATTCAAATCCCAGCTCAAAACATCCCTTTAAGGCAAGCATTCGGAACAACACAACATCACTCACCTGTGTTTTTAGCCCTGAAGTCACCTATCTGTGTATGAGCCCTCCTTTTTGATATTATCATTTTGATTATTTTCTATCCTCTTTATATGTTTGATTAGATATTTTGTTTCTACAATCTATTGCAGGGCGACACGGTGGAGCAGGGGTTAGCGCTGTTGCCTCACAGCAAGAAGGTCGCAGGTTCAAGACCTCCTTGGTCCTGGGTCTGGGACCTTTCTGTGTGGAGTTTGCATGTTCTCCCCGTGTCTGCGTGGGTTTTCACCGGGTACTCTGGCTTCCTCCCACAGTCTAAAACATGCTGAGGTTAATTGGCAACTCTAAATTGCCCATAGGTGTGAGTGTGTGAGTGAATGGTGTGTGTGCCCCACGATTGGCTGGCGACCATCTGGGGTGTATCCCTGCCTCTCGCCATAACGCGCTGGGATAGGCTCCAGCAGACCCCTGCGACCCTAATGAGGAATAAGCAGGTATAGAAAATGACTGACTGACTGACAATCTATTGCTCTTCTATATGTGTGATTTTATTTGTGCATGTAAAAGCCCTTTGATCAACTGCAAGTTGTATTTAAATGTGATCTATAAATAAATTTGGTTTGATTTGATTTGATTTGAAGGTGGGAGTCAGTGTCTCCTTTCATAGACGAAAACCAGGGATGAAGCACAGGAGGTGAGCGTCTGTTACAACAGGGCCACAGACTGTCAGGTCATGTTCTACACTTATACAAATCATCTTTCAATTCTTCTTTGAGCCACTTATGCCTCTGAAAGTAATGTCTCAGCATTTTTTATTTGTATGCTGTGAACATCCAGGAATGCTGTGTGTGTTTGTGCGTGCACATACAAATACACACAGCAGCATTTGAATGCTTTGAATCTGTTTGTGCACCGCTGTGCATTACACATTATAATTACTATCACTATACTGTAATGTTCTGAGAAAAGCAAGCCAATTACAAAGGAGCACTGTTCCAATTACATAAACACTGATATCTGGCTTTGCAATGGGAGCTGGTTGAATTGTGTTGTTTAGCTATTGTTTCATTCCTCTCCTCACTAATTGCATTCCCCGAAAACAGGAAATTAAGAAGGTCAAGTCCCTTCTAAAATAACCTCCCTCAATGATAAGTCATTGGTGGAGAGTAATATTCTGGAAGAAAAGGAAGGGATAAAGGGAAGGTTAACAAATGAAGGAACATGAAAGAAGGGAAATGGGAGATAAAACAAAAGGGAAGAAAGTTGCATAGCTCATTGAGTCGGCCGCAGAAAACCTACAAGTGTGACATCTGACCACTTACCATTAGCACTGCAACCCCGCTTCCACAGGTCTGCTGATAGCTTCTTGAGGGCTAACATATTGGGGTCAAGGAGTATGTTGTATACCAGCGGCGGAGGCTGTGTCTACGACGGACCCGGAGGTGTGCCAGGGGTAGAGATGAGCTCGGGGGGCCTGGCTCTGACAGGTCTGTGGAGAGGTGAGCAGAAAAAATGACTCAGGGGAGACAAGATCACAGTGGCAAGTTTACTTACTAATCTCATGGCGTCAGTTAATGTCCTTTCTCCATGATCTAACACTAACACATGCACGCATGCAGGCACACTAACACACACACACTCACACACCTTGCACTTATTCACTGCAGTGAAAACATCATTATCGCCAGCAGCAGTAACCTCACAAGAATCAATTTTCATGTTGGAGCCCGGTGAAGGAATAACTCATTCCATTTCCTAAATGTTCTAATCATTGATCTGAGCCTTGAGTACTTTCTGATGAATGACCTTAGCCTGGAAGGTACACACATACACACACGCGGAAGCACACAAATTCTCATGGATGGAGGTCCTATTTGCCTTGTGTTTGACTCGAGGCATAGTTATCATTAGTCATTGGAAGTCTGTCTATTCATATTAAAAAATATATATTATCTATGTAGCAACTGCGCAGCTTATAATTATTTTTGCGTTAGAATTTGTATTATATTATGGTGTAAGCTAAGAACAAAAATGTGAAAGTAAGCACATTCTTTAAAGTGTTTCAAAGGATTCATAGGTATTTGTAGGTAGTTAAGACAATTTCTCATTACGCCTGCAACCACAGACGAATTTTGGTCAAATTGTTTGGTTTTTTTTTTGTTTCTTAGCTAAATATGCTGGAAGTGTAAAAGGTAGGTAATTTATATACCTTTTAACTCACTTATTCACAGGAACCCGGCAGTGCACCTATTTTCATCTGTTCTCTAGCAGGTAACTTAGAGATGCAGTGCAATAAGGACATTAGAATGCTAATAACCTTAATGCTTGCATTTGCTTTAAAAGCTTTATCCCAACAATTAGTGCTGGTGCATCCAATCAATTTTCTCAAGAACCATTCGTCCCATCGACTTCACACTTGGCGGGTTTATTGCTGAGGACCCATGGAAGCGCAGTGTCAGGTGCGAAGTTGTTTGGATGAGCGCTTCTCAAGAAAGCTGTAAGCAGTAATAACAGAGGCCAAGAAATCACCCTGCTCTGAACAGGCCCATTTTGAAGGGGTACTGCACTAGTTTCTGCGCTTTCTATTCGTCAGTTGAAAGATATTCACAAGCATCAAATGCAACCCTGTGATTGAATGAGCTTGTTCGGCAAAACAATATTGCTCTCGAACTGAGAACAGCATTAATTTGGCAGTTACGACCGGCCTGAGAAACCATAGATGCTAATCTTTTTAATAAACTGACAGATGTTCCCATCATAAAGACCATTCATATGGAAACCTAGCGGCCTATGCTCAACAGGTGATTCAGATGATCAATTGAGAAACAAACTCTGTGCTGAATCTGAATGTTCATTGCTGACAAAAGACAGGATCCCTGTTTTTTTTTTTTCTAGTAGCTTTCAACCACATCTCACTGACATCTGAGTATCCTACATCTTTTGATGAAGACCATGACTGTTCTCGTAGATACATTTGTTACCATTTTGTCTAACCAGACTACTAATGGCTTGCAAATTTTAGTTCAGGTTTTCAGTCACGTCATAAATTCTTTTTAATTAGTGGTCTAGAACTGAGTATCTCTTATTGAAAACGGATAGATGAACGTTAAGACACTGATGCTGGTAAAAATGATGACTTAAAGTTAAAGTATTCGACATTTTTATAAGGTGACATCTCAAGTATGTATTACAGTATAAATTAATTTCCGCAAAAGGACTTTAATTACACTGTATGCAGACATGTTATGCAACTACACCATTACCTACAAAAGGAAAAAAAAAAAAATCAGATCACTGTAATCATACCCTTGATGCTTAAATTGCTCTGCTATTGTGCAACGGCCAGTTTGATATGGTTGAATGCACGCTGATGTGGCGAGATGACAAACGTGCCACTGATAAATGGGATAACCACTTAGAACTAATGCTTTTACGGGTGTTGGAAATAGGTTGAAATCGGTGTATGTGAGGATTGAATAGTGCAACAGGTCTAATAGGTAATGATATAATCATCATAATAGCGTGTAACCGGATACATGTATTGAATCAATGGATCCCTGTATTCTATGAGCCCCTGTGGTGAAAATACTGTGCCACAAAGAACTGCATCGTGGCTCAAATCACAGAACTGAAACTGGACATGAATACACAATTCATCTAAATGGAAAATAACTTGAGTGATTTATACAAATACCACCTTATCTCCACAAACATAACTTTGCGTCTGTGCTCCGCTTCTAAACCACTCTCCCCTGTTGATGAACGATTTCAATGCTTTGTTCAAGTCGGCGTGGGGAGCTCTGCAGCAGTCGCTCTCTTTTCAATATTTCCCCATTTCCCTCTCCTTGGTCTGATCCTGTATTCCTACCTCCGTTTCTACACTTTCTCTTCCTCACTTCCTCGCTCGGCCTCACACATTTTGTGAGGCTGACAAACAAGAGCTGCAGACGGCTGAATACGACCAGTTTACAAGATGCAAGATGGAAGATAAAAAATGTTCACATAGTCCTGGGGGGAAACTCAGTTTTAAAGCCCGGCAAAGAAAATATTGTGAGTCATACGCAACGGTAGACAAGAGACACCACACTGAGTGGGAAACAACTTTCTAAGATTTCAGTTTGGCAGCTCCCTACTAGGCTCATTCCAGACATGGTGAATGTCAGAGGGGAGTGTTGACTGTTTATGTTTCTGCAAACCACAGATACGCTGAATGTTGCCGTTTCATGTTTTTTGATACGTGCATAGTTGTTACAAATACAGATTTATAGTGTGTTAAGATGTGGTTATATTTAAGCACAAAAACAGAAAAGAAAAAAAAACGGTTCGTCCCAGTTGAGAAATGCCTGTGTCATTACATCTGAAACTTTGACATTTAACATATTTATAGTTTGCAGAAATGGAAACTGTCAACATTTTGTGAGGCCTGTTCATCTATATTCTTATATTCTACTTTTATTTAGGATTAGGATGAAAAAACACTTAGTTAAGGTCAAATATTGTGAGATGAATATATACAAGTAAATGTGAAAGGTGTCCCTTCTAGTGATGAAAATGCAGATCATTATCGCTCATATGCAGTCCACTCAGCTCTGTAGAGCTTCATCATTTGTCAGTTATGGAGGGTAAAAAAAGAAGTTAATCAAAAAAGCATTGCATTCAGAAGCATAATTAACAGAATTCATTTCAACATCCTCTTTATCGCTATGATATTAAACTTTTTTCTTTTTAATTTGGGTTTGATGTCATTTAAAAAATGGCTGTCAGAAAATGACATGTAGATATATAATCTTCTGTGTAATAAGGTTGTGCATAAGTAAACAACAAAACTGGGGGTGGGACTTAATTAAAACATGAATCTAATTAATTACAGGTTTTGTAATTAATTCATTGCAATTTTTGGATAGAAATATTTGCTCCAAAAGCAGCATTTATTTTATGTGAATGAATTTTAGTCACTACCTGTAGCACATTTTCTAAAACCATTGATAATGACCTACAGTTCTGGGAAATTCGTCAGTGTTTCCGATGTTGACTTACACTTTTTCTTTCTCATGAAGTCAGCCATTTGTTCAGGTTTAGGCTGCCTGTTTGTGCTCGGACCAGAACCAGAACAAGAACCAGAACTCAAAAGGGTTGAGGCGCTTCTGTGATATGCAAACTCTTTTTGGCACAGTTTGCAATAAACAACGGCCGTTGTTTGAACAGAAATTTACCGCCCAGCCGAGCACTTTCATTGCTGTAGTTTAAGCTGTGTACATCAGTATAATAGGTGAACCTCAACATGGTGAGGTATGATGCATTTATATTTTTAATATGTATTTTTTGTAATTAATTAATGTGTTAATGCCCCATCTCTAATAAAAGACAACTATCAAATAAGTAAATAGTAGTTGCAAGATGGGGTATATCAAACACCCTGATGTTTATCACATCAATCAGACAAATGTAACCACTCTTATGCACAGATTCATTTTTTAGATAATTTACCAGAGCCCATCCAACCACAGTGGGAGCCTTGAGCTCCTCTGCCTGTAATAAATCAAGAGTGTACACTATAGAGCATATCCCCAAAAACATTTTATGCATTCTAATGAGACTGTTATATATATTATTTTTTTTTTGTTTTGATGTAATGATTGTTCCTTAGAAAGAGATGATATATTTTTTTTATATTGTTTCCCCAACTTCGTAAAGAAGTAATATGCCTGTGAGAGGGAAGGGAATTGTCCCGCTGCAATTTGTCTATTCCTATCACCATGCATAATTTAAAACACGGTGGCTATTTTAGGGGCATTGTGCAGGCTGGCAAGAGTGCGGGCAGAATGTGAGCCAGTGAATCTGAGTACAAGACTAATGATGGTAATAGCTGCAATTATATATATGGCCATGCTCTCATTTGGCTCACTAAGTCACTCCCTCTTCCATCTCCCAGTCTGCCTATCTCCTTTAATCTCTAGCTCATTTTGAAAGACAGCCACCTTATCTCAGCCTCTACACTCTTTTCTTCCTTCTCTTCATCTCTCTCTCTCTCTGTCTGTTTTGCCATCTGTGTCTGTGCCTCAGACAGGTAAGGAGAGAGGGCTCAGAGGTATCTCCATTATAACCTACAGTATCTATAGCCACAGTGACACTGCTATTGTAATGACAGGGTGCGCAACACCAATCAAAGATGGCGCTGTACTGTCATCAACTTTCACCTGGGTAACAGTTTGACATCTTTATTGCACTTCCACAATTTAAACAAGACCAGGTGAAACCTAGTATATGGCTGGATGCTTTAGACAATTAGTGAAAGTGTATCCAGATTGTTACAGTGACAGTTAGAGGTGTTTGTAACCCATCTTGAAACCCAAAGTTTCAGATTTCTCTGTAATTGTCTGCATTGTCTCAGTGATTATTGGTGATTTGAGTATATTACATGATATGGAGATAATTCAATTTCTGTTTTAAAGGGATTGTCATTTGCGGTCTTTTATCTGTGTTGTCTATCATGTGTCTTGTTGTACAGTAAGGCTGTGTTATTGTTTTATTGACAGTGATTAGAATTGGTTGAGATTTGCTCTAAGATATTTCACAGTAGATATTCACTGCGCTGCAAATTTGCTACCCAAAACCTCTGAATTGACACATGTCATGGCTATACTATGGTGAAGTTGTGTCATTTCCGGTTACTGGATTGTCTGTTTCTGTGTCCTAGTTGCACACTCCTCTCAGTACACGTCTTTGCAGTGCACTCCAAGGCGGCTGTACATTTACCGGAAATCACTTGCTTCAACAACCGGACATTGGAGCCCTGATCGTCTATACGTGACAGCCGACTGAAATTGTGTTTTAATGTTGTGTGTTTTTTGTGTTACAATGAGTATGTTTTTGAGACATTGAACTGTATGCTTCAGTTAGCCTATAGCAGGTGTTTGTTAATGTTTTGTATATGGTCTCAAGACTTTAGTTATGCTTATTATAATCATGATGTCTTGACAGTGTATATATAGGTGTCAGAAAATAATTTATATAGGTCTTCAGTAGTTAAAATGTCTCCCTTACTTCATCTGCATCCATTATTGGTGCTTCTGCCACTATGTAACTTCTGCTATCTTCTGCTACGTAGTTACGTAGGTTCCGCTACATCACTAAGATGGCGGCTGTCTAACAGTCCACACTCAAAATTCTGATCGCTTGAGTGCATTAGTAAGTGCGCACAGTGTACTACATTTTCACACACTTATGTACTTCAAAAATTAATTGTAGTACAGAAGTTCAACTCAAGCATTCCTAGTTGTCTCCATCTTTTGGCAACTTTAGTGTTAAAGCCCTTAGTTGCTAGTTGCTTTAACTTAGCAGCTACCTTAGCTAACCTAGCCTTAAGAGTTAGCATGGTGTCTCTGTCCTGCTCAAAGTGTTTCATATTTCCTCTGCCTCCTTTAGTGATAATGGTGGTCAAATATCTGTTCTTTGGTTTCATTTCTTTATTTATATGAATGGAAAGTTTGAAGTAAGGGAAGGAAAGAAAACTGGCGGCTGCTATTGTTGACCAATATAATATAGTAAAACTTGTATTTCTTAGCTCTGTTTTTGGCTGAACAAGAATTTTACACTCTTATATACACTCCAATACATGAATACATTCATTACTGTATTACAGTACTTAACATACGCTCTACACTAGCCTACTTTTATATATGTGCAGTACAAGCCATAAATCTTTCATATCTGGCCTTTTCAACATCCATGTTTTTCTCCAGAGGAAGAGGTTAGCTCAACACTGAAGCTAACAGCCCTGGTGTCACAATGTTGTAGAGGTAGCAAATTTGCTCTGAACACACACATGCATTCATATTTCATAATTCTCTCTCCTTCAGTAGGTAACACATGCTGCTCTGGGTGACATGATTTATAGGGTTCCGTCTGAATAAATAATACGTTGCAGTACTGGGGAATCAGGAACAGGTGATGCATAGACTTACATAGAGTGATGGAGAGGAGAGGGAATAGCTAAGTGTTAGAAAATGGGATGAAGAGATTGAGTAGTGTGAAGAATGAAGGTTAAGATAAGGAGAGAAGAGGGAGGCTCAATGAGGGTTTTTTTTCAAGTCAGTATGTTACTTATGCATAAAATTTTTCTGAATAGATCTTATATGTAATTGGATTTCTTTCAATGCTTTTTCGATTGGTTTCTATTAGGTTTATACAAGCAATTGTGATCTAAAAAGCTTCAGTAGCTAGTCCGATTTTTTTCCACACAACTATATATATATATAGGGGATAACTTTAAACTAATCAGAAATACACTCTATACATTGCTAATGTAGTAAATGGTAGCTGTAAATGTCTGGGTTTTGGTGCAATATCTACATAGGTGTATAGGGGCCCATTTCCATCAACTATCACTCCATTGTTCTAATACAGTTGTTCTGTACAATGTGTTTGCTCATTGCCTCAGAAGGCTAATGGATGAACAAGTATTTTAAACTCTTATCCGCATTGCAATCATGTTAGCACAGCTGACCTTCCTTTGAGCAGATTGAGTATCTGGAGCTTCACGTTTGTGGGGTCACAAATCATCATATGCAACCTTGTCAATGTCTTGACTATATTTTCTATTCATTTTACAACAATTTACAACATGGTGGTAAATAAAAGTGTGACTTTTCATGGAAAACACAAACATGTCTGACACAAACTTGTGTGTATGTATACATTTATTCATCTGTGTCAAGCTACAATTTTAACTTCTGCATAACGTTGTTTGGATCCACAACCTTACCTCAACACACACAATTTCATTCATTTATAGTCAAAGAAAAACAATAGGCCTACTTACAGAATGATGGAAAAGTCCTTTGGCAACTTTGTGACATTGTTGGTAGGTGTAAAGTTCTTTAAGTGCTCGTCTTAGAAAAAGGGACCAGGAATTCTCAGACTTTTGGACATTTTGCACAATATTTTGCAACACTTCCTGCATGTCATTCTAAATTGTAGCCTCAGTGGGGACAAAATGTGGAGATGATGGAAGAAAAGGCTGTGCTGCACAATATAAGGTTGTAGACGGAGTGAAGTGATAAACATTCACATAAATATAAAGACATGATTAACACTATGCAGTAAGAAGTGAGGTAAAATAACCAATATATGCTTTTAAAAACAGAATGATAATTATAAATGAAGAAGTAGGATAGCTTAACCTTTGCAGGTCTGGATTAAAATATGACTGCAAGAGGAATTTTACTCTATCAAGCTGAAAATGAGATAAAAATATGCATTGTATATCAAGGTATTTATGGGACACAACATGCATTGTGTTCATCAAAAGCAATCAACCCAATCAGCTACACAAGATTTGTTTTATGTCACATAAATATAAATGATGTGCTAATATATTATACAGGTATTATACTTCTATTTACTTCCACCGGGAAGCTGCAGTTATTTGGGCTTCTAGAATCAATTATGTATGTTATGAGGGTGCAATGCAAAGCACTTATGCAAATGAGACCCATAAACATCTGACTAGTTCAAAGGTAGCTAAGGCAGAGGTGATGTAGCATCTATAGCAATGTATAGAGGGTGATACAAGTGAGGGAGATGAAGGCCGCTTACTTTTGTTGGCCTTCATTATGAGTGTTAAAACGGAAAGCTGCCACATGCAACTTCATCTGTCACTGATGTGAGCACTTTGGACACGTCTTTAAGGTCGAATTGGAATTGAAGTGGTAATTTGCATTGCAAATAAACCCAGCAGAATAATAAATAAGGTGGATGGAACATATAGTCAGGACCAAAGGACCACAGTTTGATTTCGGTGGGCGTATTTTTTTTTAACTGGTGCACTTACAAAATCATCCATTTGCTGTTCAGACTGCATTACCACTTACCACAAGGATGTTTTTCAGACGGTTGGTCCAGACATTTTAGCCAGTATTAATTGTCCTCCTTTATCTCTTCTTAAAAGGTGTCTTAAGGCTTGTTTGTTGTATCACAGATATTTCTGTATAAATATACAGTATATATATATATATATGATACACAATTATATGTCCTGTTTCATGCATTATCCTGTTGGCTGAAAAAAAAGAAATTGTCTGCAATTGAAAGACTCTAAAACAGAGGTGATTCAAATTACCCCCATTGGCCCATCACTAGCAGCATTAACAACCTCTCCTGTTGTCTGGATGCCTTAGTGAATAATGTTTGAAAAGAGGCAACCTTGGTGTCATCTTTGACTGAGATATCCTTTCATCAGGTGACCAAAGTAATGCAGTCATGTTTTGCCCAACTGAGACAGTTATCAAAGATCAGGTCATTCCTATTCCTGCATATTTTTAGAAGGTCATCCAAGCCTTTATCACTTCCAGACTTATTTTGACATCATTAATCGAATTATCCAAAGACTGCAGATGATACAAAATGATGTTGCTGCCAGACTTATAACAGGCACTAAGAAAAATGGGCATATTACTCCACTCCTTGCTGCCCTTCACTGGCTACCTGTGAGTTTTAGAACAGATTTCAAGATTAGAGTTCTTGTTTTTAAAGCCTTGAATGATCAGGTTCCTGATGATATTATGTGGTCTACTAAGTCCCTATGAGCCAGATGTCTACCTGAGATTGTCCAACGGTTCAGAAATCATGACTTGCCACTAAAGTTGACCGGACCTTTGCTGTTCACATCCCTCAGCTGTAGATCTCCTTACCTGCCGACGTCTACTGAATTGTTGTTAGTTACTTGTGCGATGGGGCTTCTGTGGTTAAGAAAAAATATATTTTATTTAATATTAGCAAAACAACATCAACCATGCTGGGTTAACTGCAGATAAAGTACTTATGACTACTGGTGAGTTACTTATTTCCCGCCAAGGACAGGATATTCTGTCTTTTGGAGTTTTCACCGTTATACTGTAGGGTCGCAGTAATGGATCATCTGACAATATTTGGTCACCACAATAAATAAACGAAGCAGTGTTTTAGGTCATTAATACTATGGCATAATACCCAGAGAGCACCATGAACCAGCCATACACAAAAAAACGACCATCGAAAGACACATTGCTGAACAAGCATTGGCACCACTGATGAAACTCACGATCCATTCCCAACCAATCAAGAAAAAGTACAGAGTAAGAAAATAAAAGCTAAAATGAAACTTTGAAGTCAAAATTCTGCATAAAAATGCCAGGTTTTAACAAAAAATGGAGTTTTCTCAGCTTTTTGTCTGTTCTTTCTGTTGATATATTCCTTGATTTTATATATTCATAGAACTGAATATTCCTGGGGGTGTTATATCAGTGGTGAAAATGCTGGTGGAGGAAAGAGTTAATCTCCGGCTTGTATCTCTAGCATTCTTTCTGACAGAATGTGCAGAAATTATGGGCTTGTCGCTTAATATGACGGGCTCTCCATTTTCAAAGTCTCTGCTGAGACCTTAAAAATCTCAGTAATAGTCACTAAGAGAAATCGTCCAACATTTGCTGGCAGTTCATCAGGGAGCCCAATCAGTGTTTTGGGTGTCTTAGTCTCTCATTACAGTGATGGAAGACTGGATCAATCTCTCTCTCCCTGAGATCATTATCCAGTCATTCTGATTCTGGTACTGCTTCCTGACAGGCTATTGCTAACAGACGCATGTAACTAATCTTACTTCTGAAACTTAGGTTGCATCATCACGCTTCACAAACTCATTTGATCAAATCGGTGATTTTTGAGTCTGCTGGTATACGTCCTTGTGGCCGGGAAGATATATAAAGATAGCCTTTGAAGAAAGCGTTGTGTAATATGCAAATTAATATGCAGCCCTGTTAACCGGAAGAAGTGAGAGGTGGATATGACTTACATCGGTCATTAATTTATTCATGCTTTCTCCTAAAATAACACACTAGACTTCACTACAACAGATCATAACCACAGCCTGCCAATACTGGATGTAATTTAATTCCCGAATGGTTTACCTGAGCCGTGTTCCATGTTCAAGCTGTTTTTTGGATTGTTACAGTAATGCATCACTATTAATCAATGATCTGTCAACGGAGAGCACTGGAGCAGTTTAACGTCAAGCCAAAACCACCGTAGACTAAGCTGTACACAAAGTGAAGAAAACAAACTGTGGTGCAGGAGGGATATAATGTGTTCTTATTGTTCTTTCGTTTCCCCTTCAGGGATAAAGCGGTGTTCTTTTTGATATTCGTCCCACATGTTCTTCAGATGAGCACAAGTGTGGAGTGGAGTGTGTTCGAGGGTCCTCTCTGATTGTCTGTTCTGCTTTTGTCTGACCCACAATCCCCTGGTGGGTACACATGGACACACGCCGTCTCCCGCTCTCTCGATCCCTCTCGACTGATTGTTGTAATCAACCTGGAGGTTGAACAAGAGTGCAATACTGGGTGGAATACTCCCATTTTCCCGTACAACCAGGTCACAGAGTGAATGAGGTCACAGGTAAAAAGGAGGACAAAAAAACGCAAACACAAAAGCATCACCATGGGGAAAAAAATGTCCCTGTAGTAAAAGAGTAGGAAATATATATTTTACTATGAGGTGTGGGTGGAAGATAGAGTGACAAAGAGAGGGACGAATGTATTGCAAGGTTTTCTTTTCCTTTTTGAAACAGAATTTCTTTCCCCCCATAGCATGAGGAGAGACAAGCGACAGTACAGTAAGTGCATGCAGGTTAATCGGTTGACACGCTTCTAGACAGGCAACAGACAGGAAGTCAGAGCCGACTAGGTGTTTCACAGCAGATGAAGGTTTTCTCACTGCTGAGACAGACAAAGGCCATATTCAGCTTGCAGACCTTCAGGCTCAGTTTAGACTCAGGTGTACTGCTGATGCTTTTGTGAGACTGTGTTTGCCAACCACTCAATGATAGCAGTACTCCACTCGCTTGATCAGGGTTCCCACGTGTCCTGGAAAACTTGGAAAATGATTGACCAATTTTCTAGTTATCCTAAACATATGGTAAATGGCAAAAGGAAGGTCAAATGTCCTGGAAATGATAAGGTTATCCTGGAAAATTTTGGCAGTGAAAACTTTAAGTACCCTATTACATGTTCATTTGAACCGCTGGCATTTTTACACATTTTTTGCTGTTGTTAGCATAAATTAATGTGATTTTACATGGCTAAATTGGTATTAAAGCTATCAATCGGTCAATTTGAAGAATCTTTATTGTCATTACCCTTGATAGCACAATATTTGTTAGACCCGTGGCTTACATACAGTAGAATAATAAATAGAACAGAATAGAGGTACATGTTAATAAATACAAAGTATTACATATTAAGGCACACATTAACAGGAATGTATTCATGTATGACATGATAACTTGTCTCTAGTGGCTAAAAATGCCCTGGAAGAATCCTGGAAAATATTTGCAGGTTAGGAAAGGCAACCCTGTTGATGATACGTGCCATGATCGAGTTTCCTATTACCCCTGTTTTATGCATATTTTCAGAATAGCCATACTACTTCTGTGAAATACTACTCCATACTACATACTATAATAATACTCCATACAAATAACTACTACTGCTGTGGAAAGCTACCTCATAAATGCAAATGCTGGAGAAAACATCACGACAAGAAATAATGAGCTTTTTTTGCTAGATGGGTAGAAATGCTGGCATATGAACAAAGAGATGCCTGAAGAAAAAAAAAAAGAAGCAGCAGCAGCTGACAACACAGTGTTGCATACAAACAGAGGAAAGCACCTGCGGTAATTAATAAAGGAAACAGATGGGAAGCGCCGAAGACATGCCAGGAGCTGCTGTACATACATACAACAATTTAATGTACAGGCGTTTTTTTTTTGTTTTTTTTTTTTGTATTCCTGTGGTATCCTCTTCTTGCTCGCAGATTAATATGTAATGATTAGCGTTTTCTTTTGGCAACTATTTGTCAAATGGATTTATTTCGTTGGCTGAAACGGACCATCAATTTCTTTCGAGGACTAGGTTCGCTCAAATCTGCATGAGACCGTGCTATTTCTTCAGCAAATGGGAGTGGCGATCAAGCTTTACAATCACATTATCTGACATTTTATCCCCCCGCAAGTGAGGGTGTTTTGCTGTTAAAATCCCCACAAGCCCTAACTGACTAAATGTTCTAGGCCATGGCTCAGGGTGAGGTAAGCAAATTAAACAGGTGATTAAACGTGAGCCAAACTATGTGGGCTTTAACTGTTTTTCTTGCAAAGAAAGAAGAGAGTAAGAAAAGAGTATTTACCCAGACCATGCATCAAGGTGTGTTAAAAAGCAGCTGACACATTGAGAAAAAAAATGTCTGTCTCTTTAGCTGTTAAATTCTCTGCTATGTTCACTAATTGCTAACATTGTCTGCCGGTCTTTATAGGCTGGGCAGTTATGCGCCGTTCAGAGGGTTCATCAGAGTTGGAGGAGCGTGGTAACGAGCAGAAAAGCTAAAAGTGGCTAAAAAGCTCTGCAGAACTAAAAGCACCTTGTTTAATGATTCTCTCCTACTACAAGTAAAAGTGGTACATGTCATGAACCCAATAAGGAAATCATTACCAAATCACCTAAGGATAAAATAATGATTAGTACACCTTCAACATAAAACCTTCGAACTTTTGATTCCGATTTATATAAATATACAGAAGCTCTGTATGAGATTATACACGACCACATACTGTTTCCATGTTTCCCAGGTAGGATTTATAATGAGGTAATGAAAAAAAAAAAATGAATATATCAGATGGAACACTTTCCTCTGCAGTATTAATGTCACCAAAAAACGCAAATGGTGTTGAAATAGACATGTTACTGTATTGCAATGAAGGGAAATATGATATTTTATGTTTGTGTGTTCCTATAATTAATAATTATTGACATATATAATTTGCTGTCTATTGCATTCCCTTCGTCTCTTTTGCACAAGGTAGAGGTTGTTTGATTTGTAAAAAAACCAAAAACAAGAAGCAACGGAGTTAAAGGTAGACGTGCAGCAGCAAGAGAGTATAAAAACAAAGAAATGAGGCAAGCTAAGATCCTGTAGTAGTAAAGTAAGTGAAGACATGACAGAGGTGAGTGAGAGAAAAGAGGAATGGGAGAGAACAGGCACACATACACCCCCCCCCCCCCCCCCAAAAAGAACGTATTAGTCAGAGCAGAACTGGGAAATGCGAGAGAGGAGGAGGAGGTGGAGTGAGAGGGCCACAGCGAAATGTGTGTGTGAGACTGAGTGGAGGCTAGATTAGGGAGGCAATATCAGACTGTCCATCAATGTCAGCGCGCTTGTGTCCTCTGCAAGCCATTTCATCCATCAGCCTGGACGGCAAGGCTGTGTGTAGACGACAGTCCTCGCCTGTTCTCCTATTCTACATTGTGACACTCAAATCCCTTTCTCTAATACTTGTGCGTGTGGATTGGCTTTCTGGAATCACGCTGTAGATGCTATTACTGATAAAGTATTAAAAACACACCACAAATCCCAAATTAGAATGTGTTGGAAACTAAATCGGTGAAGTGTCAGAGTGTTGCACAAAGCTTGGAGTATTTGTTGCCAAAAATGTGTTTTATCCATCCACAACAGGCAGCATCTCCAGCTTCAGCTGTGAGCACAGGTTTTGGTATTGAACCCGGCAACCTGACGTGACAGCAGGGTCCTCAGGAGGCTGTGCAGCGTCGGATTGTTCGCTAAGAAATAGCTTCAGGGTATAACTCCCCCTAAAACATTGCTCTTCCAGTATGAACAGAATACAATGTGAGTTTTAGAGGTACTGAAAGGCATCTACCTTTAAATCTTTACTATCAAATGGCAGCATTCTTTTGAGTAAGATGTGTTGAACTACTTCTTTGAAGTAAAATATATAAAATGTATAGTTTATAATCATCAAAACTATAAAAGTAACTTTATATCTTGTTTACATATATATAATGTTTTCTAACTTCTCTACAAGGGTTTTCTAATCATTCATTAGCCTTCTGATGCAGTTGTAACACTGGAGTGATAGTTGCTGGAAATGCGCTATTCATCTATGTAGATATTGGACCAAAAACCAGGTGTTTGCAGCTAGAATAGTCCTTTACCACATTAGTAATGTATAGAGTGTATTTCTGAATGGTTTAAAGTTATCTTCATTGAAAAAAAAAACAGTGATTTTCTCAATAATAAGGAAATTTCTAACTGACCCAAGATGGTATCAAATATACGGACATCAAATGTTGTAATTTAAATGGACCAAGGAATGGACGGGAATATATAATGAATTTATCCACTGTTGTCGGTTTTGACAAGGTGATTAGAGCTTTGTTAATAGAAGCTTAAATGAGTGAACATCACATTCTGTCAGCATGGTCTCAACGTAGTGCTAATAAAAAAATCTTATTAAAATCCCCCGCCCCCCTGAGTACCTCTGTCAAAATAACATTGCTTTGAAAATGCAGTAAGGGCTTTTTTAAGTGCTACAGAATGAGTCTGGGCTGATCCAGCCGCTGTGATTAACCCCCTGTCCAAAGCACTTAATACACAAGTACTGGCTCAGTTTCAGCATAGATATGTCTCCCTGCTCAATATGGAAATATCTTCTGCTCTGCCAGCCGCTCTTTGACAAAGACCCTGTCGAGCACATGGCAAGACTACCTAAGGGGCCCTTTAAAGCCGTCCTGAATGCTGTATTTTAATTAGTCTGAGGAACAGTAAGAGATTCTCAGAAACATTCACAGAGCTACCAGGTTGAAACTCAGAAAATGCCCCAATTACTAGATAAAATACAGGTTCCAGCAGCCAGTTCTGAATAAAGCATCTACTATTCTTATGCCTAAATTCCACCGCATGGGGATCGGGTCTGGAACGGCTCTGATCTGGATCGGATCCGGCATCTGTCAACCTTCACCGGATCCGTGAAAGGAAATATAAATAACCAAGCAAAAGCACCTCTGAAATCAAACGCTCCTCCTTCATGGTGAAGTGGGGTGAAATGATACATGAAACCATGAATTTGGGTCTGGCTCCGCCCATTATGACGTTTTCAAGGTATATTACTTTAATATTTATAGTACTGATTTGTGCTGAATCGCTGCACTGTGTTCCGGCATGTGGCAAAAATAGAAGCCCTGGATCCCTGCTCTGGAGGCCTCGGGAGAAGATATATGAAGAAGATATTTCACTAACCCAACATGTACAACCAGACAGGCAGGTGAACAAGCAGGTGACAACAGTCGATTCAACAAACACTGAACTAGAAACTGGAAGGAAATACACTAATTACTAGAACTAATTACTAACTAAACACATGAGCCAGTCAACAAATTATCATATGATTATAATATGTGAAATACAATGTTTTTGCGAGGTCGTTCACATTTCCTATTAAACGTGACTTGTATGTGATCTCCAGTGCGAACTTATGGATGCTAGCAGCAATGTTAAAGTTTCTGTCCTACTGAAACCAGAACATGTACAACTAGTGATGCACTGATCAGCAGTTTTTGGCCCGATCACCAAAAAACTTGATCTGCTGATTGCCGATCACTGCCGATCACAGAAGGAATTTAAAATTTCCACACCTTTCATCTAGCAGAGGGTGCACCATTTATAGAAATAAAACTATCAATTATTTAACTATATTTTAAGAAGTACAGAAACAGAAACTGCCATCTGGGCCAAACGCTGTTGCCAGGCAGAAAACACTTCTTCTAGTACACGCCCCCTCACTCGCTACTGCACAGAGATGTGCGCGCTGTGAAACTGAAGCAGAGGATTATTAGGATTGGTCGAAAATGAGAGGTTTTTTTTTAGAAGAATCATGTCGTGATTGGTTAGTTGCTTTATGGCCCGCCTCCACACAACGAAAACAGGAGAATGGAAATGGTTACACGCGCTGCGCACCGATAGAGAGAGACTGACTAAAACGGGTCCAGTCCATCCCTGGATGCACCTATTGTTTTGTAGCGTGTTTGTCAGTTTGAAAGTGGTCGCTAATAATTTACGTCACGTGATCGGCCTTTTTATCTGCATGTTTTTCCGATCGCCGATCAGGCTATTTTTAGCCAATATCGGGCGATCATGATCGGCAGCCGATCGATCAGTGCGACATTATGTACAACATACATAAAGAAAAGAGGAAGGGGTTTGGCCACTTTCTTCCTGCTTTTGCCTACTTTCAGTACCACTTGCAGTATAGTGACATTTCTCACTCGATGGCGAAAGCCTGGGTCGCTTTTGAAAAAAAAAATCGGATCAGTGTCATTCAGACTGTCATTAAAAGATCAGATACATATTGGTTATGAGCAAAAAAAGCGGCCCATATGGAAACTGCAGTCTGAACATAGCCCAAGTACATAATATAGACTTTATAGTGAATTTAATGTATCCCACTTGCATTGTGAAAAGAAATAACCGATGGTCACTAACCAAGTAATACTGTGTAGCAAAATGCATCATGGAATATATTGCACAATTTGCACCAAGAAAATGACCCCAAAGGCTGTTTTAATTTTAGCTCAGTTGAACTCCTCCAAATATAAATCCCTGTAGGGAGCAGTGAGTGATTTTGGCCAAGGAGAAGCCGTATCAAAATAAAACAGGAAATTGGAAGGAGAAGGAAAAAAGAACAATCCAATTCCCAAAACTCAGGAAACCGGACGGGACAGTGAATGATCATGACAGGAATCGTATACTGCGGTTTAGCATTTTTACCTCGAGCTGTTTGTTTTCTCAAAAACTCTAAATTGTATTTCTTCGGCTTGCTTACCTCTGTCTATTTTCAAGTTATTTCTCATATTTAAATGACAGCTTTCAGGGTTTCATTGAAATGAAAGCAGCTAAAGTGCATTACGTTCATCTGTTATGTGTTTTTCAAAAGTTAGGATGTGGACGGCAACGTGTAAATCACAAGATGTCGAATATGTTGACACTGACCAATCCTGACTCAGACTTTATGAATATCTCTTTCTCTAATCACGTTTTCTCTCTCTCTCTCTCTCTCTCACGAAGGAGAACATCCATCATCTTTTTTTTCTTTTGGTTTTGTTTTGTTTACTCTGTATTTGGTAGACCATGACAGAGCTTTATGAAGTTTTGCCCTGTGCTAGAAATCACTGATTGTCACCATTTTCCTGGCTCCGCTTAGGAGAATAAGCTGGTGGGACCGCTCGCTGCAGGCTTCAAATACGATTTTCAACCCCACATAATTCTCTCCGGGGGAATTTATTCATTTCTGCTCTGTATGCATGCACCTAATCGAGCAGCTCAGACGTGACAATGGTCCAAGGAGTGCCTTCCATTCACGTGGCTTAGAATGAAGGTGCCTTTATTCAAATGTTGTGTGCAAAGTGCCGCGTTGCAAAGGGAGACGGTTAAATGTTAATCCGCAGCGAGGTGCTGCTCCGATTGTTTTTATCTGCTTTTAAATGAACGCCGCAGAAGTGTCGCTGATGTTGATGGTGATGATGCTCATTTGCTTGAGGAGGAAGAATGAATCAGCACAGACATTTTCATTTCTTTCCTTTCTTTTTCTCTCTTTTCTCCATCCGTTCCTCTCTCTCGCTCCATATTTGGCAGCTTACAAATGAATAGAATCATCATTTTGTGAAATGGGGCTGTGCCGCCTGACCCTCTCTCTCTCTTTCTCTCTCTCTCAATCTTCTCCTCTCTCTATTTCTCCAGCATTATGTTCCCTCTATTTACATCTGTCATCAAAGTCCATTAAAGGACTGTTCATCAAACCGGCCGCACTATGTCATGCAGTGACACGCATTGAATAATGCATCATTCGAGACTGGTGAGGGTTGGTTGGGGTAAATTAGCGGCATTGATTGAGAACCAGGTTTCCATTGATTACCCCTAAGCTGATGGAGCATGGAGAAACATTTTTGCGAACCTCGCCCGCTCTAACCTCATAGGCTGAGCATGAAATATGGAAAGAAGATGAAGAAAAGCACAACACAGCGGTAATAAAGACAAATTATTACTTTCACACCCGCCAAGTGTGAAAAATCATCTCTTTTCTATTTGTTCTCCCATGCTTATAATTGATCTCAACAAGTTGTAATATCAATCCCGGTGTTTAGGGTGACTACAGCATCTGTCCAGGAACAGATGATTAATAGCCTCTTGGCCGACTTACAGCGATATTTGTTAGCGTGTACCATCCCTGTTAAATAAACAGATGAATAAATAAGAAAATAAATAAAGTAGAGGCGTGTATATTTCATCGCTGAAATGGGATGATTGCTTGGCCTCCGGTATTGCTGCTTGCAGCTTTCTTAACCGCTCAGCCAAACAGCTTCTTACGCCACACTGCACTTCCCTGGCTCCTCAGCAATACACCCAGCGAGCGTGATGTCTGGCGGATGAATGGATGCCGAGACAGACGGACAGGGGCTTCTTCAATTTTACTGAGATGGGTGATAGAGGGAGCAAAATAGGCAGAGTGAGAAATAGGCCGGGGGAAATAGAGAAAGAGAAAATCATCAGGACACATCGCTTTGTGCCTCTTATCGATTCCACCCCGCGATCGCTCAGGTAATGGCCAGGACTACGTCTACTAATTAGAAGATTAGGAATGCGGTATATCTCACATGGACAGCTGGATGGATGGAGAGGGGAGGGTGGGGGTACAGGGAGAGTCGCGTTTGGGATCGGGTCCAATAAAAGCCCTCAGAATCAAATCCAAAGTCAAGCCAAGTCATATATATTAATAAGGCACATTTTCAAAAACAATAACAGATGAGAAAAGTGCTGTGGAGTGGAATCGAAATAGCCACAGCCAACACAATGAAACACGAAGGCCCCGCGTTGTCAATTAAGCTGCTTTGCTCTGTGTTTTTATTGTGTCGATAAAATAAAAGCAATACGACCCTAAGAAAAAGGAAAGGCAATTATGGTATCGAGTTAAAAGCCAAGTAATAAAGATTTGTTGTAAAGGTAGCAACAAAAATACCTAAAGTCATCTCATTATCGGTTTACTTTTATCTCTTTAGCTTCTCTCTGGAGCTCTAGAAAGAACTAAATGAAATTTTCGAAAAAGGACAAAATAAGCCATTTAAAGGCATTCTGTGCATTTGTCTGTGGATTGAGCGTTTGATTCATAGAAGGGTATTTATATCGCACCTTAACCTACAATATAGTCACCAAAAAAACAATCGGAAATGGCAATTCCCATGGTATGGGACCTTTAAACACAGTGCAGGGACCAGCCTAACATGCAGGGACGACTCAGGCTCACGGCTAAAACTGCAAAGGCACAGCCTCCCCTGTGACAAACCTGAAAAAGCCGCATATTATTAATAGTTGACGAGAAAGGATCTATCTTTAAGCGGTCTTTCGTAGCTCAGGAGAGTGATTCAGGGAGATTTCCGATTCCTGTGTCGTCCTGCTGAGTCACAAGTGTTGCTAAAGGGAGCTGACATCTGGCACGTGAAATCACAAACTCCTGTCTGCTGTAATCAACATTCATGCTGCGATTTCAGAGCAGCGCGCCTTAATTTTCGCTCTGATGCACATTGAAAGCTATGAAACATCTATAGGGACGATTAACAATCAGTGGATTCACTAGTGTGTACATATGTTTTTGTGTAGATGAGCATTTGTTCACATATATAAAATTATGTATTATGTAATTCAGTGGTTTTATTTTTACTGGCTGGTTCTGTGAGGAATGATATCTCATCCTACCATATACTGTATGTATTCCTAAGGCTATACGGTTAGAATGACTACTAAACATAATACACTGTGGGCAAACATTAATTTAAGAAATTACATGTATTCCATCTTCTCATTTTCAGGTCGCCTGGGTGAATCATGTATAACGAGAAAATATATATTTAACTATAATAAGTGGCTTCATTTAGAGTGTATTCAATAGAATTACACTTTAGCTTGGTTTGGCTGATACTAAAGATTGATAGGGATTATATGCCAGGCAGAGCAGATGATTATGTGGGTTGGATTTCAACTTTGATGTAGTGAGAAAATGTTGCTGTACTTCAGCCGGAAGAACTCAACGTCATATATTTAAAAAGGCTTTTTCATAGTTTATAGAAAAGATGTTTTTTGCTTATGTGCCTGACTTCCTCCCAAGCTGTGAAACATATGCTGTGAAACATATCGATAGCCTGATGCATTGTCTCTTTGTTGAATCGCCATGCCCACACTTTCCTATTGGAAAATGAATACATTTAGAGGGGACATATAGTTTTTTTCACTGAATCATTAATAAGATGTCATTCTTGTGTGTGTGTGCGTGTATGTGTGTGCCTGCCTATTAAAACAGCATAAATCACACACTGTGATGGGTGTATGAAGTAGAAACCGAGAGACGCCATATGGGGCTCTGTCAGTGAGATGTAGAGGAGAGGGACTAAATGTAGGGTGTCGGAACACAGCCTGCTCCCAGTACACACACAGACACGGCTCGGGAACAAGCACTGACACCCCCGCCCCCCCCACCACACACACACAAGTTGAGATGTGCACACTTCCTCACCAGCTGCATGAAAAGATGAGTGGCTTAATGACACTTAGCATGAGATCAACTCTGGAGACGCTCTAGAAGTCACAATGAGCCAAAGCTGTTGTAGCTAATGACCCGAGACACAGACACACAGACACACACCTAGCGCACAAAAACACACATGAAATTAACTAAATTCACAAAAAAACAGCACACTAAACAATGAGGTTTCAATTAACAGTAAAGGAATTTCATGGAACGCTATCTTTTTTTTTCCCCCTCTTCATCTGTCTAAACTAGTTTCTGTGATTTGTCTGATGCTTGGTGTACACAGCAATCCTGACACATCACTTTACTGCCAATTACTTTTACACTCTGTCACGCTCTAAGGGTTTCTCTCGCCCCCTGCTATGTGTCTGCATGTATAAATGCGTGTGGGCAAGAAAGGGAAAGAGGCCGCATGTGTGCGCACATGTGTATAAATGCGTGAGAACATGCGTGATTGTCTGTCGTGTCTATGCATTCGGTAGCTGCGTCCCTCTTCCTCCATCTACATGCAAAGCCCCTAATGAGGCCCCTGGGAAGCTGTCCGTTTCTCAAACTGCTCCTGTTCCAACTCTGTTTCAAAGTTGATGCCTTCTAGTCTGCAACGCCTTTGATGATCAGTAACAAGCAGTTCAGCTCTGCCATTGTCCTCACTGACTTTAACGTTAACACCATCCGATTTGGCATACAGCATATACCCTGATGTTTTTTCTTTTTTAAATAATGTAGTACTCTGATTTGTTTGCATATAAGCATTTGCACAAACTGCCCAGATAGGCAAGCTAAAACTCCCTGTCTCTCACACACACAACCTTGAACCACATGCATGAAATAGATTCTGTGTCCAATTTAGCTTTTCCCTCGTTTTTGTTCCCGTTTATCTGTCATCTCATCACAAGTGGCATTAAAAGGAGAATCAGTGGTGGCTTAGAACGGAGCGACCGCATGGGGAGAACAATGATGTCTCCAGTTTTGCCAAATGGGCAACACGGCGGATGGGACCGGCGAGGAAGCATCACAGTAAATGGAAAAGCTACCGAATTAGCGAGAGACTCAGAGTATGTGGGAGCATCAACACGTAAAGAGTTACAGTAGGATATGTTGAAAAATGTCACTTCCCCCGAGGGAATCCGCTATTGCTTCTGGTTCACCAACCGTGCTTTTCTCCCCGCGCATCACGTCCTGCGCTGTTGCCTGTGAATTCTCCCTCGTGGGAATATTTCAGGTGAAATGGGACGACAGCGATGAGCTATTTACAGATGATGCCCCAGACTGAGGCACTTAACATGAAGTAGACGCTTGGAGTGGAGCGTAAAGAGAGAAAAGCAGTTCTCAAGTTCACGTAGTGTTTTGCTTTGGCAGGGTTCACGGGGATGAGATGTTAAACGCTCATAAGCATGCACTCGCACAGCCACCTGCGCAGAAAGGAGGCTTCAAAGAGAGAGATTCGCGATACTAAAGGATGGTGTAATGTGAAAACCCCGCCTTAATGCCTAAATTGAACACATTATCCTTGCTGGCCTCAGACCAAATCCCCCACAGAGCCTGTGACATCTGTTTCCTCTTTCAGCTTCACTTCTCAATAAAGGGGAAAAAAATATATATCTGCACCATGTAGTTGCCCGGTTAAAACGAATAAAACAGATAAAGTAAAAAAAGAGAGCATGATGGACTCGGAGATAAAGAGGCCTAGGAGAGAGTCCTGCCAGGACGTCAGAGGATTTAACACCATGATAAGGTTGTATCGATCAGACGCTTTTCACTCCATCTACCTTTCAGAGCCAACAGTCTTTCCTCGTCTTTTGATATATCCAGTTATCGTTCAGTCCCATCATTGCACCAAATGTCCCGAACAGCCGTGCACGCATTCCCTCGTAATACCAGAAGCTTTCATGCTTGTCTATTAAATTCTCCTTTTATCTGTCAGCGCGAATACCTTTGTTTTCCCAAACTGATTGTTGTCTGTATCTATATTATTTGATAGATATTGTCCTCGATTGTTCCTGACAAGTCCGGCACTCCGTGCAGCTGCCTCAGTCATGCACACGCAGGCATCCAGGCCAAAAAAAAAAAAAAAAGAAAAAGAAAATCGGACAACACATTCGCTGCCCAAACACTTGAGACGTCTGGCTGCAGGCTCCTCAGGGGAAATCAGTGCCAGACCCATGGATTGTTGAATTCAAGCGGTCACAAGAGGCTCTGGTTGCCTGTTCATGAACTCTTGTACAGCTCATACCTGCCGAAGTGAAGCGTAGCTGTAACACATCTCTCATATTTGCAATGCTGTTTGCCTGATATAGGGAGAGAACTCTCCTGTCAGGCTATGTTCAGACTGCAGGGCTTAATGCCCACTTCAGATTTTTTTTTTTTTATGAAATCCGATTTTATGGTGACACTTGCAGATTCAAGACCTCAGTCTGGGACCGTTCTGTGTGGAGTTTGCATGTTCTCCCTGTGTCTGCGTAGGTTCTCTCCGGATTCTCCGGCTTCCCCCCACAGTCAAAATATATGCTGAGGTTAATTGGAGACTCTAAATTGCCTATAGGTGTGTGAGTGAATGGTGTGTGTGTCCCACGATAGGCTGGCGACTATCTGGGTATATCCCTGCCTCTGGGATTGGCTCCAGCAGACCCCCACAACCCTAACGAAGAACAAGCAGGTATAGAAAATCACTGACTGAAATCTGATTTTATTGCGAGGTTGTTCACATCGCAAGAGATCTCCAGTGTGAACTTTAAACGCCCTAAAAGCGAGCACGCTCAGTGCTTACGGTAAATGGTAAAAGTAAATGTTGACGCTAGAGGTGAGTATCTGGCAATTTTTAAGTTGCTGTCCTACTGGAGCCAGCACATGTACAACATATTTGTTTTAAAGAGGAGATTAAGGAAGAAAAGAGCAAGGTTTTTGGCCACGGCGTTTTTCCATGGTTGTTTTCCGCTTACTTCAGCGCAGATTGGTGACATTTGTCCCGATGAACGCAACCTGGCTATATAGATTGAAGTCGTATGTCAAAGATCAGATATGTACGGGTTTAGGACCACATATCCAAGTGACCTGGGTCATATTTGAAAAAAAAATTGGATCTATATCTTGGGGACTGCAATTAAAAGGTCAGATACAGGTTGCATAGGAAGGAAAAAATCAGATTTGGGTCACTTCAGGCTGCAATTCGAATGTAGCCTTGGATTTTTAGCCCTGTTAGATTGCTTGGATGAAGCATATAATGCATGATCCTCTACCATCATTGACTATCTCCACAAACACTTTTCAGCTAACTGATATAAGTAACTGTAACAGTAAAACATGTTTTTCCACACTGAATGATCCCTTTATTACATCCTCTTGTAGCACCAAAACTGCTCAGTCATGCAGGCGCCGTTGAGAGTTTCGGTTACAGAACATCACAATGGACAAGATGTGTGACTTAATTAACCGAAAGGTATTATCATTACCGCTCCGAAAAAGTGCCAGTCTCCTGGGAAGAATGACAGAAAAGAATGGCGCACACCTGTCGGGTAGCTGCTATTCCTGTTGAACGCTTCCTGCTCACTGTTGATTCCAAGCCTCCAAAAATTCAAGGACAGCCTGCAGGCAAAAGAGGGTCCTGTCTGCTACTGCTGTGAGTAGGTGTAACTGATACACGGGCCACTGAGCATTGGAAGAGGCATGAATGTTTTATAAGTTGAGCTGAAGTCTTACATCACATGTACAGGCTTTATTGGATACCGGTTCACACATTTACAGGTCAGGGCAAGGCTGATGCTCATTATTACGGGCACTCAAAAAGACTGCGGTGACCCCTGCTGCCTCGTAGCATCACAGCGGCAGTGCCATTAACGGTTCCCATCGAGAGAGGGAAAAAGAAAAATGTTGAGAAGGAGAAGTGGGACCGAGACTCGAGGAAGAAAGCGATACAAGTCCGAGAGAGAAAAAGCCTGTGAAGACGGTCCGTTATGTTGGTAGGAAGTTGTAAAAGGGGTCAGATGATCAGAGATTAGCGCGGCAAAAAGAGCGAGTGAGAGCGGACGAAACAAGCAGAGAGACGCTAAGCGAAAATGAGACTGATGGTTCCCCCGGAGGGAAAAGAAGAGAAAATGAGAGAGTTGCTAATCATGAAAAAAAAAGATGAATTAATAATGTCATCTTTAAAAGATATTTAAAAAAACTGATCATTCTAGCAACTGATGATAATAGCAGAGTTATGTAAAATGAAATGAAGGGTCTTTTAATTTCTAATTCCAGTTTCAGTCATCCAGATACAGTTTAACTGAAATCATTACAGTGGGCATAGTCATTCTGAGACCTCCGGTAATCTGTAACCATTCACATTTAGCAAGTAACCCCCTAAACCTTGTGTGTGTGTATGTGTGTGTCTGTGCATGTAACAGATGGATAATGAGTGTGGGATATAGACAGTGGTTGGTAAGCAGTAGTTCTTTTTACCGCTGCATGGACGGTGCCAATATTTTCTGTTGCTTTGGGCTTCTCGCTCTGTTGCTCTCTGACAAAAAAAAAGGAAAAAAAAATAGTTTTTTCTCAATGTAAAAAAAAAAAAAAAAAATCACCTGGTCATCGATTCCCATTAATCATCCGCGTTTGCACCACAGGGGACAGTAGTTGCATTTACATGTGAATTTTTGGAATGTGCACTTAGGGAACTGGAAAGACAAAGCCATATAATTGAAATAACAGCTGAACGGAAACCACTGGTACTACGGTAAACGCTATTTTTGATTTTCACAGAAAAACACAGGAACAACAAAGGGCAGAGGTGAGAGAGTTGCAAAAACCCTCAAAAGGACTTCATCAGGGCACTTTCCAATGCATATCTAAAAATATTACACATATGGCAAAACTGCAACATTGTGCACAATAGCAGACATCCATATATACAAGAACGCAAAGTTATAAAAGTAAACTTTTACGGTTTTCTTTGTAGTTTGAGAGTAGGGAGAGTGTTCCACATGATTGAAACCTCTAAGTATCAGACCAAACTGTAATTGGGATCTTTGACTGACAGGAGGCCTGGGTTTACAAGAATTACAAGTGGATTGCCGAATGGCTGTGAATAGACTTGGATACAAGATAAACAACCTAAAATAGTAATGCAGAATTAACACTCAGTATTGTGCCATAAGTCTATGTCAGTCAGGAATGCTACTGCCTCTACTTTGAAACCGCCTGATCTAACATGTATAAATATGGAGGGTAATTAAAGGAAAGTGGTGAATCTACTGTACACAGTAACAGTATGAGCACTGATGGTCTTCCATGCAGCGTGAGCCAAGTGAGACGGACCAGAGTTGGCGGCGTTTCAGAAAAGGACCATTCATTTAAATCATGATGAATGTTTTAGAGCCTGGATATGATGGTTCGCAAGTTATGATTTTGCACCGATATCCCATTACTAATGAGTGCTAACAGAGGCTGGCGACTCGCTAAAATGGAAGCTCTTTGAACATTTGGAGAGCAGGCCTGATTAGTACTTGCTAGGGGGCCTTCAAGAGGAAGGTTTCACTCTGCCAGAATCAGCACAGCTACTCTGAAATGTTTCAAGTGTCACAAGTCCCAATTGTTAGAATTTGCTTCAGTGCATGTGAGGACACTTCCTGGTAACATATGATGTTAAATGCTAATTTATCTTTACGTTCAAATTATCCAGACTCTCCCTACACAAAATGATTACTCTCCCTCTATGTATTTTTCATTCTTCATCCCTGCTTGGATTCATTTAGTCCTCCACCTACTCCAATACTAATAATAGAGTCTTACACATTTAAAATTAAATGATAGTTAGAGCCAGTACCACAGTCGTCGTGCCACTTTGCTAATATACGTCTTGTAATCACAGCCTGCATGTGCGCTCCCCTAAGATACAGTGAATTATACATGCGTTTTAGACACACTGTTTTAGCTCAATGCGTAGATACCCTGAACTACAGGGAGAGAAGGAGTGAAGGAAATTAATACACAGGGCGAAAGAGGGATAGATAGTAAGAGTGGGATTGGGAGAGAAATGTGCTGCTGGAAATGGAAACTGCTGTCACCACGTAGTGTCATTCTCCGAAGCAAAATGTAACACCTGCTCGCAGGGAAGAGAGGCATTTCCACTCAGCATCAACACACAAGCTCGAGTACAGAAACACTCACAGAGACATACGGTCCTTAAACACAGGGTTGAGGAAAACGCTGCCGTAGAAGCGGCGGCTGCTTTTAAAAAAGCCGAACAGTCAAACACGTCGTTTCACGCTGTCTTCTGAGGACCTAATTACGCCGCATCAAGAGGAAGATGGTGAAGAGGATAGAGAGAAAGGGGAAGGGGAGGGGGAAGAAACGCTTCATTTTTGTTATCTATTATGCCAACCTTGCAAATATAGCTTGAACCAACAATCTGTTTAGGAATACATGCCTCTCGCATTCAGAATATGCTGAATTTTTATTAGACAGCTGACGTCTTTCTCCAGAACTCATTTCCAGAACCAAGGGCAGTTTAATCAATATCTGACCAACCGTGCTTCTTCTCACGGCTAAAAACCCGACAGCTGAGATGTAAAGCGGGCTCCTGCAGGTTCATGCTCATGACATAACCAGCATCTGTCACACTGGAGTGTCCTTGGGCAAGATGCTGAATCACTGCCACTTTAATTGTCGTTCTTTCGACCTCCCCGCGGCAGAGGGCTCGTGAAGTAAAAAAGAATCTCCTTGTAGGGATAAACACATTATCACGTTATTATTACATTTAACCTGAGATGACATCGGCCCGTGCCTCAGCGCTGGCAGCGGGCTAACGATGAGACTGACTGACTTTATGGAACCAAAGAGCATTTGTCTGAGCATTTTGAACGAAAATAAAATCCATTTTAAAGCAACAATATCAGCCCTGAACCAGAAAATAGACTCATATGCCCAGAAAATCACTCAGACACACAGGGTACAGCCAGCGTCTCATTTTCCCCCCGCGCTGATCGATGCTCAAGGGAGGAACACACTTTTTTTTTTTCTCTCACTCACTTTGTCTTTGCTATGGCAGAGTGAACACTCAGTCGTAATAATTCACTTTTAAATTGTGAACAGTACGGCAATAAAGTGTCTGATCGAAGCCACCAGTGTAAAACACAGTGCGCGATTTGAGGCTTATGCGGTGTAGACATCGAGGCTTACACAGAAAGGCTTGTGGCTTACATTTTATCCTTGTGGCATTATGTTGTTATTGCACCCTTACAAAGAACTAATGTGCTATAGTGTAATCCAGGGTTCCAGTGGACAGGGATGTGATGAGGGAGAAAAACAAGGACATACAGTATTATTGATAGAAAGCATCCAAAAGCCAGACCCAGACAATGTCACGACTTCAAAACCGATTAAAAGTTGTTTAAATTTGGTTATTAAAGGGGACATAACTTTATGATTTTCTGCCATTTACATTCTACTATGATGATGGATTATATTTTATTTTAAACTTGAATTGCATACTTCCTATTCATGATAATCCCATAAACAGCTGTCCATTCCATGGGACTTGTTGCTAAGGACATTTTTCCATGGACTGTTGTCCATTGTTGTCTACTAGTGTATTTTGCATTTAATTTGACCTCAAACATGTAAGTATATACTTAAGAAATTGACATTTCAAGAACAAATGATAAAAATCTGACTACTCATGTTAATTTATGTAGCATCCAATCAGAGCATAGTGGGCTTATTGGAATGGAAGTTAGAGCATCTTTTGCGAACAAAGTGAAACAAATTCTTCCAGATTTGAACAGTTACAAGATTTAAATCAAAGCCTCACATTTGATTGGACCCCACTAAAGTGGGCAGAGCTAAGCATTTAACAATTTGACATTTTTTATAAATTCATAATTTTAATTTGAGCTAGTTTTAGCTAACTAAGAGATGCGATATGGCTGCCTAAAAATATCCCTTTGGACCAAATGAAGGATTTCAGTCATACACATCTGGATCTTAAGTTTTCAGAGCAACAAGCTGAGCTAGCTTAGGTAGCAGTGCTGGACTGACTTGGGGAAAATTAATTTTTCACTTTAATCAGCAGGTCTGTTTGCTTTGGAGATGAGGAGAAGACATCGAGAGATAATCCAGATTCTGGTAACCACCACCTGAACACCTGAATCCTGAGTTATGAAAGACAGAAAAAAAGATAATAGCTTTGATAATAACATGCTTTGAGAGAGTCCCCTTACGGCATAAATCATGCAGACAATTGACATTTGGGCTTGCAAAAAAAAGCAATTGCAGATCAGTGTTAATTTCGTTGGCTATTTTTCAATTTAGTTTTATGCTTAGTCTTGTGTTGAATGCCCATTACTTTTAGTTATATTTAATCAACTTATATTCTTTTTGTTTAGTCAGATTTTAAAATCCAAAGTAGTCTAGCTTTAATTGATTAAAATTCCAAGTATTTTAGTCTGCTTTTACTCAATGGTAATCATTGACAAATATATTTCATTAAGTCTTGTCTGACAAAATTAACCCTGGCGCAGATGTTAAGGACATTTTTCTTTTGGTCCATTTGCTTGAAAAAGCTGAATTCAAAGCCAGAGTCAATGATGTTTAAAGGAGGGATGTATTCAAAAGGTCTTGAGGTTGACTTACTTTTTTTTCCCCAAGTGAAATTAACTTCCATGCAAGACATTCTGACAGCCTCTCCACGTTTCTGAAGGTTTTATACAAAATGCTGAGAGAAATTGGTAATTGGATTGAAGTAGATGAAATGAAGGTTGAGGCAAGGTGGGTACATTGAAAAGTTAATTGCAGCACTTATTCCTCAAATAAGTCTTGATATTACAGTGTCTGAGTGCATATTCCCTTCAGTATTTTATTTTAAGATCACTTCGTTACAGGTATTAGGACAAAAATACTGATACTTGGAACAATAATGTGTCTGAAGCAGTGTAATTACATTGTTAAAATCCATAAAATTCCATGTACTCTTTGTCCCTTATTACTTCCTAAATATGCAGATATATTTTATTCCAAAAGTTTTCTTGCTGGACAATTGATGTCTAAATGCCCTAAAGGATCCATTCTTAGAGATAATCTGAAGATGCTGGTTAACAATCTAAAGCTTCAGGCCTCATGTTCACAAGACGACATAAACATCTTCATTATGTCTTAAAAACATTGCAAAATTCAGAAAAGTAAACCAAAGAGACACTGAAAAAAAATATCCATGCATTTGTTTCCAGCCATATAGATTATTGTGTGATTGTTGATTGTGATTGTGATCACAATGAGATTGTTGTGTTATTGTGAGAGCATATCGTTCCAGCTGCTGCACTGGCTTCCAGTGACCTCTAGAATTGATTTTAAAGTCCTCTTCCTAATATACAGAGCCCTTAGTGGGCAGGGATCAAGCTACATTGCCAACTCCCTTGTTAGCTACATGTGCCCAAGAACACTGAGTCATCTGCTGCTGGTTTATTGGAGGAACCCAGCAACAGCAGAAAGATCAGTGATGCAACATCTGTCAGTTACGCCTCAAAGCTATGGAACACATTACCTATAGATATCCAATTCAACAGATCTTATACTTTTACTTTATTATTAGCTCACACTGGCTCTCTGCTGCACTGCTTGAGTGGAGGGAGACTTCAGATAACAATCTCAGTCAAAACAGATGCTGAATTTACTCATTATAACTTTCCAATCATTGAGCCTTTTGTGTTTTTCCCCCCTTTCTTTCAAACGGTTCTTGTCTTTTTGTGTAATGTAAGATCCTCAAGATAATTTGCATTATATCCAGAATTAATGAATCATCGGTCATGTTGCTCAATTCAGCTGTAAAATTAAATGAAATGCTGCGGTGTTAAAAAATGTTGTGGAGCCATGCATGAATCCAAGACACAATGTTCTTATTGACTTGCCAAAATCAGGCAAATACAAGAACAGAGAGTTAGAGAAAGAATGAATTGAAAAAAAAAACATAATGGAAAAACTGCTAATGAAGAGAAAGAACAATCTTAATGAGAAAGATAGAAGAGAATGGAGGAGACTGAAGAAGAGAGAGGAAGGCAAGGTACCCCCTGCTGTCGTGAAATAGGTGCTAAAGACAAAAATGTGCAAAAAATTACAGACGGCAGAGTTGAGGTGGGACGCAGGGGGAAAAAAACATACTGACAGAGAGGAAGCGATAGATGGAAGAGGTTTATTTGCTTTTGTTGTGGCAACATCATTTATCTCCAGCGAACAGCCTCCCAGTGCTGAGAGGCTGTATGACAGAAATCAATCAGAGGGCAATCGCCCATACACTTCCATTGATGCGCCAACTCATCGATACAGGCATTACAGGAGGGAGAGAGTATATATATATATATATATATATATATATATATATATATATATATATATATATATATATATATATATATATATATATATATATATATATATATATATATAGTCTGGACCAAGGGCAAAAGTGATACATTTTTCGGCCATTTCAGCGGTTCATTTTCACACTACGCTGTTTATTCAGGTAAGAATCAGTTAAAAAGTCAGCATCACAAGTCACATGAGACGATTCACTTCCCTCATTGACTAGATATGTTATGGAATCTAATTCCCAAACTGTTTTCTGATTGGTCAGAATTAACATGTTTAAATTCCAATGAAACACCAACAAAGTAAACAACCAGACAAAGAAAAGCAAACAACATGCAACATACATATATCCAGTTATCGGGGATTACTCTTTTAAATCTGTTACTCTGGGGCGAAGTCTATTATAATGCACATCACAGCTGATTACGGCAGCTGGTTTAGTCCAAAAATGTGTAATTCATCCAGCAGTTGGGTCAAATCGAGATTGATTCTTGTTCTTTTGGTGTGCGCCTTCTATTGCGATTGCATCCAATTAAATGAGGCAGGTGTGAAAGTAGCCTCAGACTCAGACTAGTTTAAATTGGGATGAGGGAAGATGATAGAATTAAAGATGTGCTCAGTCATTGATTTGCTCTTAATGAGTGCCAAACTCCAGGCTGTGCAAATGAAGCAAAAATTGTACTTGGCTTGACAGAAGATCCTGTGGGAGACTGTAAAATCAGGTTAATAAAGTAAACATCAATTACAAGCAATTCGGCGACAACGGGACAAAATAACGTCATGTATTGATGTTGAGACATATGGTGTCATGGTTTTGTTTTGGATGCCTGACCTTCATAAATATTGACACATCAATATATTTGAAAACATGTTAGTTTTCTCGGCTGCTTGTAGCTGACATGACTTAATTATATAGGGATGATTTACTGTATGGAGTAAAAAAAAAAATAATGTGTGTGGGGTCGATTTTTTTTTTTTAAGGGTGCAATGTTAGTATGTGTATGTGTGTGGGTTTATTCTGTTCTATTGTGAGTGTAGTGTGAGTCAGCTAGGTCTGGACAGCTGCAGAGATCAATACATCAGAGCCTGGAGCACCTGTCAGGAAGCATTGTGATTGTGTGTGCAGGAGTGTACATGTGTGCATGTGCGTGTGTGTGTGCTTGTATACGTGTGTGTAACAGCATGTGACAGTCATTAGACTCCAGTCAGACCTCCTGCCCTGCTCCCTGGAAGAGAAACAACATGAGATCGCATGAATCAACTGCTGCACATATACGGCGACACACACACACACACGCTCGCACGCGCCAGCACACACAAGCAGCAAATGTGTGTGTGCTGAGTGATGCTAGCCAGAGGCAGGGCCGACAGTCTGACACCTCTGATGACATGAATGGGAACCCCACCTGACACCAGCCTCCCTTTCTCTGCCCAACAGCATACAGATAATGGTTCCAAGGCCAATGTCACTTACACACTGAGGGATGACCACAGGCGTGTACACACACAAACACACACACACACACACAGTTAGTGCCCACAGTAACTCTCACACATGTATGATGTAAGGAGAGGAAGGAGGTTGCAGCGAGGCACGCAAACTGACCTACATCAGTCTAACTTATGGTGTATCATCTCCCACATATGCGCATGTATCTATACATTTTTATGCACTGTAGCGCACACACACACACACACACACACACACACACACACACACACACACACACACACACACACACACACACACACTCTCCCTCTTTCTATCTCATACAAACATGAACTCAGCCCTGAAGAAAAGTGTGCCTTTACTCATGAATATGCACTCATGACAGAAGCCACACATACTGAGCCTACATGTACAGTATGTAATATTCACGCTGACACAGGCACATATACATGATGATAGGAGGAAAATGCACACACATGGACAAAAGGAGTACATATTGTGGACACACTGAACACATCACATTGTAGCCTACACTGTAGCCTAAAAAAAAAGTCAGGACAGAAAAAATTATTTAAAAAATAATAATATTCCCTTAAATGTGTCCCTTAGACAGATATCCCTTTTCCTTTTTGCTTGTACCAGAACTTTTTATTTCCCCCAATTTTCCTGTTTTGTTTTGTTTTTTGCTTGTACCAGACTTTGCCTGGCCCTAATACTCCTTCGTACAACCCGGATAGAGCATGTGTGTTTGGAGCTCATCAATATCAAGGAGCAAATGTCTTTGGATCGCAGTCAACAGAAAATTTGTTCACAGTCATCGTGGTTCGGGTCACCATGACATATAGTGATGTTTTTTTGGAGGATTTTTTGGTGCGTGTCAGCCTCCAGTGTAGGAGTTTGTGTCGACAATATAGCTACATAGGCAGAAGTATAAACTAGGCTGAATATGTTTTAAAGAAAAAGACGATTCAAGTCTAAATCAGTTCTTAAAATTAAATGTTTGTTTATCCAGGGAAGGTTTCTTTGTAAGCCAAAATACTGTATATGCCTCAAACTTACCAGGTTAAATACAATCTTCCTGGGAAGGTCCCCTGTTGACTGAAGAATCTTCTGTTCCTAAAGAAGTTCAAGGTTTACAGCTCCTGATTCACACCCTTGTCCAGTGTTCTCCTAAAGGTTCAGGTTTAAACCAGCTTTGCTGTTTTTCCCATTTCTTCAACCTGTAGGCTGCTGTTTTTGCATTAAACAATACAAGACACGTATGATACTTTTCTGTATGATATATATAGTAAAACTATGCATGGCTTAGTTTGAACAGATGTGCTGTCATCTCATGGAATGTTTGTGTGCTGTATTCTTATTAGTTCCTCAGCACATTCTTTGTTTCCTGGCTCAATGGTGTTTTAATTTATCAGATAAATGAACCAATATACCGTATTATGCATTGGGGTTATATTAGCAAGAGGCAGCTGGGCCATTTAGTGGTTAGATAAAGTCATTAGGGGAGACATTCAAATAAATGAATAAATAAATAAGAACTTCCTTATGTGTGAATCTGACCAAGATCCCACTGCATGTTACTCTTCCTGAGTTTTTTTCCCTCTTTTTCTCCCTGTGAAAAGGGCTTTTTTGGGACTTTTCCCCTGTATGATGTGAGGGTCTAAGGACAAGGGACGTTGTATTTCTGTACAAACTGTAAACCCCCCTGAGGAGAATCTGTGATTTTTGGTTTGGTTCTATACAAATAAAATTGACTTGACATGTAAATAACGTGTGAGAGAGAGGGCCCCTGTGCCCGTGTTGCTTATCCAAGCAAAAAGAGACCAAACATTTACATTCAACTGATTGTCAACGCCGACCCACAGTTGGCTAACCCAGCTCCAATTATCTCCTCTATGTCCATCCTCAAGTGACGGCTCTGAGTCAGATTAAAGACTCTCTCTTTCTCCCCTAATTTAGCAAGAGATCAGAAATTTCTTTTGGCACTAAATCATTTAAGTGCTTTATAAATCAACAGCACTAGTGTTCTGAATTAACTGCAGTTGTCTGATTGATTTTTTTAGAGACACCTGTAAAGACACTTATTATGGTAGTCGAGTCTGCTTAAGATAAATGCATGGACATTTTTACTTTTTTCAAATCCTGCTGAGACATAAATCCTTTTAGTTATCGATATGTTCTTCAGATCATAGCGGTTTGAAGTGTTCTAATGAGGTTGTTGAGATTCAGGTCTGGGTCCATTCCGACATGAAGATTTCTGGCTTGGTTTCTGCTTTTTAACATTGCCGACTGAAGGCCTCAAAACAGTTCTATCAGTTCTATCTTTGTTTAACTGAAGAAAGTTTTGGCACTGATTTGACACTTGTATAGGATTATAGTCCCCTGGTGATATGGTTATGAAGGCTACAATCTGACAATGATAGGCTACAATCACATGTAGATTCTTCTCAATAGTTACCTAAAGACTCTTAGGACATGTATGAAGATATTCTCATCAGCTGATCTGGTAAACTGTTTTCTGTGAGTTGAGGTAATGAGTAGACGATCTGTACTACAGATGATTTTATGATTTAAATATCAAAATGTGCTCCGAATTACAAAAAATAGCATTAGTACTTAGTTAAAACTCATCCACATTCACACAGAAAAGTGATCTCTTGATTTCTCCTATATCTTTCCACACATGCTGACATTCGTGTGGGCATGATTGACAGTAAAAGGGAGTACGCCCTCTCCCCAAGACATCTCCTGTCTAATATGAACAATGGACCTCAGTTTATTTCTTGAGTGAGTAGAATATTCAGCAAACCTACTTGGTGGAGAGAGAAAAAGGCAGTCAAAATTATGACATTAAAAGATCTAAGAGACACTTCTTTTCATTGGAGAAAAACAGGCTTTGTTTGAGTTGCAATACATGCGAGATCTAAAGGTACATTCATTTCCTACAGCACAACCACTAATAACTGTGTCAAATCATTGACTTAAAAAACTACCGTGTCCCATTAAGTGGATAGATCAGGCATGACACTGGGAAATTTATCACAATTCCTGCAGTTTAAAAGACCTCAGGTGCAGAGGAACAAGCTTTCAGATGAAAATGATCACCTGGAGTGATTGATGGAGGCCCCCTTTGGGCTACACAATATGCATCATTCATCTCCGCTATAATTAAAATCTATAACTGCTTCACAGTTTATGTAGCAGCGAGAGCCTTTCAAACTCCAAAATCTCGACCTTTTAATTTTGGCAATTCATTCGTAGTAAAGTATGAAGCTCCAGAGCACACTACCAAAATACATAAAAGTACAGTCGAGAAGTCTGAGATATCAAGTTTGAGGCAAATGTTTGGACCTTTGATTTAAACAGTGGTTTGGTTATTTCAAATTGACATTAGTGGTGTTATTACAGTATTAGCTGAGATTGTATGATGTTATGGATCAACAGCCAGACTTTAAGGGCCCTCATGCGTTTTGAATGTTATCAGCCCATTAAATGTCATGCTTTTAGCGCTTGGCATCAGCAACTGCCATCTGAGGATGGTTGTTGAATCTTTTTTTTTGCAAGCAAGCTGCAACAGCTGTGCACTGCGCTCTGGATCAGAGTGGTGCTCACATTGGAGTTAGATCTTCACATCTTTAACTCTTTTAGAAAGGAACAGAAGAAGCTCCTTTGACTGCTCAGCTCAGCTGCAGGTGAGACGGCTGGAGAGCACAATTCTACTTTTTTTTTTAGCAACTGTCTGGTATGCAAAAGCGTATGGTGACACACATACTGGTTAACAGTCCCTCATTTTTGTCACACATACATACCTGCCTACCAGTTATGTAGATCCCTGCTCATTGACATGCATTTAAAGGTGCCTGCTACAACTGCTAATAGGTGGATATCATTCCCTTGCAATAGGGCTCTGCTATGCTGAAACAAAAAGATGTTTTATGGTGTGACAACACTGTGGTAAAGATCTGAACTAGACCATTTTACTTGGTCAGAATTAACATGAACACTTGATGATGTCGCTCACCAATGGACGAACACAGCCTTTGCTTGCCTATGAATGATACAGGTCTTTGCTTGCCTGGGGTTGATAACAGCCTTTGCTTACCTATGAATGATAACAGCCTTCAGTTACCTATGAATGACAAAGGGCTTTGCTTCCCCTCAGATGATAACAGCGTTCAGAACCTTCTAGCAGGTGTAGCAGGGCCCGTCTAATCCATATATATGAGGCTGATAACCACTGATAATGGCCATTCTATTGAGCGATAACATCCAAAGCGGGTACCTTACATTGGACTATAATCAATTTTTGTGATTTGGCCATACAGGAAGAGAGATATTGGTCCAAGCGGACCCGAAATGGAAGGAGAAAGAATGAAGCAAAATAAACAAACAGTGGTTTAATTTTCACCTCAATTAGCAACCATACCGTGTAAATACCAATGAGGAAATGCAGGTCGACACATTAACACATTTTTTAATTCTTACTCCAATTAGCAGTGGAAATTGGTTTCACTACTAACGTTACTTGATGTGCTATGATGCATCACCACTGCATACTAATCTATTCTTTTGGGAAAGTAATTATAGTATCACAGTGCAGGTGAAGTAGTAGACACCACTCAATGACTTATTATACACATCTCAGCTATCACTGCTTGAGATTTTCAAGTCTGGTGTCTTCTATTGGATTATTTGCCAGCCAATTTGTCATGAAGCTAAAAGTATGAAGGGACATTCAATTGGTCAAAATGATGAATTAGGTCCCTCCCTGGTAGTCCTGTGTTAGCAAGGCTAATATCCATTTACAGTACCTGTAATTTAAAGCAGCATAAAACTATCAGGACTCGTGTGAAGAGCATGAATGTAGGCGAATAGAATTACTTAAAGTGTACAGATGCAAGGGCCCATGGACACATAAGTCAAGTCAAATTTAATTTGTTTAGCCCAAAATCACAAATCAAAGATTGACCTCAATGGGCTTTACAGTTTGTACAACAGCAACATTGTACAAGAAAAAACGGGGGAAAAAGAGGAAGAAAAATAAGGAAGAGTAACAGAGGAGGGATCCCAGACAGGCATGCAATATATGATGTGTGCACAGGATGGAATACACTACATTTAGAACAGGAAATGAGTTGACATTAATTAGAATAACAGACATATATTGATTCATGGTGTATGTGGAGGATAAGGTGACAGGATCCGTTGCAGCTTCCAGATGCCACCAAAGGCTCCTTGCAGTGGCTGCACTGCAGCATGATCTGTGAATGAGTAAAACACACAGGGCAGGACCCTGGGAACAAAACCGGAAAAAAAAGGTACATCCCTACAAGAATTGCCATTTGTTACTGACGTTTTACCCAACCTATCATGTTAATTATATTTGGACAGGCAAATTGGCTACTGACAAATTTAACAATTCGCCAGAGTCCGGGGCCATTTTTCAAAACACCAATTACAAGTCTGCATCTCATCGATCAGACACTCTATTCACTCTGTGTGAAATAGATTAACTCATGTGTCCCTAAACAAAGGTTGGTGAGAGAAGCTGTTGCACCTATCATGGTGGTTACATTCTCTACGCTGAAATGATTATATCTTTTTATCAGAGACTGTGTGTGTGTGTGTGCTTTTATGTTTTTCTGCCTTTGTCCGAAGCCTGTATGTGCGCATAGAAGTGTGTGACCAAGGGTGTTCTGTTCCATTTCTGTCACTGCCTTTAACAATTTGGTAATGGTTATTTCATAAAGGAAGCAATGTCTATGTGTGTGCATGTGTATATATTTAGTAGTGGGAGTGAATGTTAGTCCTCCTGCCATTTAGACTTACAATGGGGAGGTTACAGTGTCAGTGTCAGTGTCAAAGCCATCCGAGAAATATCTCTTCACATAAACAAGATACAAAAATGCATTGACCGTTTATGAGTAGTACTCAGAGGAACAAATATTGTTCGGATGAACTGATTTCTCCTCTGCCGTCTCTCACTATAAACAAGCTAAATATACTGCTGAGGACAAAAGGAAATAAAAGCAGCGGGCATTTATTTTAAGCAGTGTTATTTATAGTCTCATACTATCTGTATGAAGTGAAATGCTCAGCAGCACATGAAAAGAAATTTGGTACTATTGAACGTGATGGATAGTGAAAGCTGAAGCCTGTGTGTCTGTGTGTGTGTGTGTTTGTGTGTGATGTTGTAGCAGGTGAGAGGTGGGGCTTGAAATCGGAAGTGAGGGAAGCAAAATGTATATGTGCGAGTCTGAAAGTGCGTGTGTTTGCCTCGAGGGTTTTGATCTCTCTCCTCACTAAACAGAGTGGAGTCCATCAGCAACAGATACCCCTTCAATTATTCAGGAGGTTAGCATGAAAAATGAATGGCTGTTTCCTGCAGTGAGAGGTGTGGTGCTTCTCTGGTTCCTCGGAGCCTTGCAGCACTGCCGTCTGCTCACAGAGGTTAGGCTGGCCAATTGATTCCTTTCAGCGATTGCTACGGTTCACTGCTTTTGATTTGTTATTGGTTGAGACCACACCAGCTGGGAATCAACACCGAGATACTCTTTTACTTTGTGTGTTTTTTTTACGTAAATGCCTAGCTAGGATAAGCTCAAGGTCGGGTGAAGCAGTTGTGCTGTACAGTTAAATGATATGTATGTCTGAGAAAAGCAGCCAACAGAAACCCCCCCTTTGACCTGCAGAGAATGTGAAAACATGTAAAAAGTAACAGTAAGGTTTAAGAAAAGAAAAGTAAGAACATACAAACCTTTAAATGGCCTAAACCTTTTTACACTACTTACTATTTCTTCTTAAAAAACACATGAAATTATGACCTGTAATACACTGAAGTATAGTCATTAATGAACAACCTTTTGATCTACAGTTTACTAAATCTGTGCTTACTGGGTAATTTTACATTAAATTACCATTGAATCACAACATCTATTATTCGTCTTGAACAATGCTCCATATCAGTTTAATACGAATGTGATTTTCAGTCTTTTATGTAGTGTATATGTAATGACTGCAAACAATGAAACCTTAACAAGCATAAATAATTGGGCTTCTTTTATCTGATTTTTTTTTTTTTTTAAATGTTTTATTCTTTAATTTTTAATCTCTTAAGAGACATTGTGCCATGAGTGGCACAGGGGATCATTTACAGCAATACTACACTTAAGTCGTTAGTTTCTATGCACAAATAATTCAACAATTATGGTCCTGAAGTTGTTTTCGCATCAATTGATACCATGTAAGAGCCAAGTGAAGCATGGGGTCAGGAGATAATCAGCTTGAAAGCCAATGAAGACTGACTACAAAAGTTTGACCACCTTTGGTTTGATGGACAGCAGTGTGGCCCAGTGGAAATTTCCCATGATGAGACCATCCAAATCTGATAGTCAATAGCCAGGGCTTTTGAATAACATGTGACATGTGGGAACTATGCTAATTACAACTTGGGCATACCATTATCACAAATAAGACTGAAATAGAGGATGTGCCTTAAGTGGTTAATCAATTTAACATTTTCTTATAATAAAGACCAAAACCAGGACGAAGACTTGAAATAAGTAAAGTGATGCGTCAATTGGAATAAGATAATTCTACTTGATATTGGAATAACGGTACCTAAAACAGGATATTTTCAGCTGATAAGATTTCATTTTTTGCAGTGTATGGGGGGCTGGATTGTATAGGCTTTGAGATGAATAGGTTAAGTGGGAAACAGGACAGCAGGCTTTAGAGAAAGCTGCATTTAAACAAAGGTTTTAGTTTGCTATGTTCTTTGTCTGTACCAATATTGCTGACACTTCTCCTTGGGCAATTAAAAAAACGTCTTTGCAACGTTAAAGTACCCTACTGCATTTGTACTGCAGCGGCTCTTATCTCATGATGTCAAACTAGAGTTGCTCTCAGTATTTCACAGTAAACACATTTACAGCATGAATATGTACCTTCATTGTGATTTATGCCCATCCACTTGTTTCATGTGACAGAGAGGATCCATGAGGGTTGTTCCCTAACAATAAAGGCTTGTCAGTCAGTCAGCTCACTTCCATGATTAGACTGGAAGCAAGCCAGTTGTCCCTGATGCTGTGCCACTTTGTTCCAGGCGATGGCCATTTGCCATGAGCTGACTTTTCCTCTTTGCTTGTCTTTGGGGGTTCTTACTTTGTTTTTCTTCTTTTCTTCTCCTGTCTGAATAATTTCTCCCTCTCTTTGTGTCACTTTCTTTTTTTTTTCTCTTTGTATATTCATGAGGCTCCTCTCAGAAACAAAGACAAGGTAAAAAAAAAAACAGCTTTGCATAGAATCTAATGTTAGCTCCCTTTCTGGTTCTGTCTGATTCCAGGTGGCCCATCACGCTGGTCCTCCCCTAGATGTGACTGCTGCTGCAAGAACCACAAGGGCGACGGCGAGGGTGAGAGCGGCACCTCCTTCAACGAGCTCTCTACCTCCAGCTCCGAGAGCCAGTCGGAAGCCAGCTCCCCCCAGGGAACCGTCATCCAAGGCCCGGTCAGCCGCCAGTCGCGCCCCCACACAAACGTCCAGACCCTGGACAGGCCGCTGAAAAAGGGCCCCGTCGCCATGCTCCAGCAGTCCGAACAGCGGCGGAAGAGTGACTTGCTGCGCACGCTTACGGCGAGCTCCCGCGACACCAGCACCTGCAAGAAGAGGCCGGCGAAAGAGAAACTGACGGTGGAGGAGGAGCTGGAAAAGTGCATTCAAGACTTCCGCAAGATCAAGATCCCCGAGAGGTTCCCTGAGAGGAAGTACATGTGGCAGGCCGACCTGCTGAGAAAGTACCGCCTCTGAGCCAGGAGATAGGACACAGGGAGCAGACACACGAGGCCAAGGATCAGTTTACATGTTTTTTTGATCACAACTTTTGAAACAAAGGGAAGATAACACTTGACTCATTTCAAATTCAGTTTCTGGGGGGAAACTTCACCTTTAAGCCAGTAGGTGGAACGTCTACGCAGAAGTTCGAAAGAAGCATAAAAAAAACAGACTGTTCTCTTCTTGACATATGTAGTATGTATGTTTGAGTATGTAGTTTAGGCCTACTGTATGTACTGTAAGTATGTGCTGTACCTTGCTGAATGCTTCGGAGCTTTGAATAATTTATCCCTGAGGACCGATCCATGTGGGTGGAAGACATCCTCGATGAACAGATCAACTAACCGAAGACTTGCTAATGGCTACACTTGGGGGTTACTGGGGGTTATGGTCCTGCACACAATGTCAGTTATCATCATTTCACAAACAAAAACAAAAAAAAACCCACAATTTCACTTCACATTGACAAACACTGATTTGGTATGTGAATGTGTGCGTGTGTGCGTGCGCGTCTGCATTCTCTCGCAGGTGGCCTAGAGGTCACAGATAAATCTGCATCAGGATCCATTAATAATTCATGCTGTCCCGACAGTGCACTCCCTATAAATACACCCAGAGCTCTCTGCTGCCAGCGTGGTGTAAACAGCTGGGTTGATTATATTACTTTTAGGAAACATTTGGGGACTTCTGAGGCAGGAGGAGGCACAACTTCATTAACACCACAATTAATTTTTCCCCTTCTAATATCAGTTATATTGCAAACGTAACCCAAGTGAATCACACAGCACTGAATTGCATTGATTTTGCCTGCTTGGCTAAACGTAGAACAACACCCAGGTACCGTGTAAAGCACGGATACAAGGGTAAAAGCATTTGATCGGTAGTCAAACAATCGGGGGGAAAAAGTGATTTACCACATCTATACATTTCCATTTACATCATAAGCCTTTAGCGCAAATTTGTCAAGACAGTCACTCAAACACGCAGTGATTCATCATGAGGTCATTTCTGCTCAGTATGACACCTACAGTAAATACAGAGAGGATAGGACAGGATTACATTTGCTCAGGCCCTCAACACAGACTGATGCTTTCTACCCTGACTGTTGACAAGATGATCAATAGTTATTGATGATAGGGTCCGGGGGATAGCGCTAGTATGTGTTTCTTGTTTACAGTTATTAATGAAGCCACTCAGTCACTGACAAAGACAAGCTTGGGTTCGGTGAAAATTTGGCATTATTCATGTATTCCTTAATGTGCTCCTGGTCATGTCAGAGTGGGTCGGATTTATTGCGATGTGGTTGCAGAAACGTGGGTGGCTGACTGCTATTTAAGAGCTCAATTCAAGAACACATCAATTTCTCCGCTAGCTTGATGTAAATTTGATTTCTTTGTTGTTGTTGTTTTTTCTTCCCAGGTACCCGCTGGACCACATAGTTGGAGGACAAATTATTTCAGGCTGCAAATGAAATTCACAGTAAATGGCAAAAGCACACATAAATTCGCTGATGTTGGAATGCATTTCTTTTTAAGAGTCATGGTGGTGAACTCTTAAAGAAGATTTGCCATTTAGCACAATTATCTTCAGATTAGTTATTTGTTTATTTAAACAGGTAGTGTTATTAACATCACAATCTCTGTTTTAGGAGATATACTATATATTTAAAAGAAAGCATATATAGATGATGTATATGGTTAGCAGTTAAAACAGCAAAAGGAAACATGAGACTGGTTTTCGACCGTCATGTTTAATGTATGAGACAAATTTGAGTGAAATTTTATTTAAGCTTCTACAAGAGTTGATAGGATTGTTCATATGTGCTGATCACAACTTCATATAAAATTAAGGTATTTGTGAAGAGCTATGATGAAAGATGTAGTTTGAGTTATAAAAGTTCTAAAGTAAAAAATATTGATGGTTCAGGTGAAACTTCAGGACGACCCCCTTGGTAGTGATGCTAAAAACTGGAGGAAGTGGAAAGGATTTATACAGGATTGTTTGAACTTCTCATATATTTGTTTATTGCTACTTATGAATGTGCAGCGGAGTGGGCTTTATTAACAATCATAGCGTTTTGTAAAGCACAAAGAGTACAGTTCAAGAGCACAACAAAAAGTGGAACATATGCATCATATGTACTTATTCAAAGACAAATTTATTTAAAAATGCCCCTAATATGTTGATAGAAATGGAGAACTAAAAGATGTTTTATTATACTTATTTTTCTATCTAAACATTTTTAAATTAATAGTTTATCAAAAGCCTTTATGTTGCCCATGAAATGTATTTCCTGAGAGTAGAAGGAATTATTAGTTGTATTCAGTGATGCCCATGTCTGCTATGGTTTATTACACTACACAGTAAAATGGTTGCAATGGGTGCTAAAGACAAACCTACCATTTACATCATGTCAATACATTAAATATGACTTATTTTTCTACATTGCTGGAATATTACATTTTCATTTTAAAGTTATTCATCTCATAAGTTGAAGTTGGGATATGTTAATCCAGAATACATGTCCTATGTAAATAAACACCATAAATCATACCTAACCAGAATAATGTATTATACTCAGTGTATATAACATGCAAATCAAGGCGTGGCTGCTGTTTTTTTTTTTTTTTAGTGATGCAGTAGACTGACGCTAATGTAATAGAGCCATTCTTGTTTTGATGTGGGGCCATCAGAGATGAGGGAAAATATCATAAACACCTATAACATATTATACCGCTGCAACAAATGATACACTGGTTTGTTTTCCAGACAACAGAGTCATAAATGGGCTGTCAGCACATTTATGTGACAGCAACGAAGAGGCAGTCACTAGTGACCTAGACAACACAGCAATGCTGAATTGAAATTGATAGATCGTAAAGTCTATTTTCCGTGCTGGACAAGCAACCGAGAAAACAAAAATGTTTGTTCAAAATCTAAAGTTTTGAAACTAAAGTTTCAAGCTGTTCAAATGTTACCCTGAATATTTTGTTACCGTACAGTGCAGTCAGGGAGTATCAGGATAGTGATGTGTTATGTATTGGATTTGAAATAAAACAATGACTGTGGGGTAAAAGTGCTGACTTTCACCATTTTGTGTTAATGTTTTAGAGACATCATTATAGTGTAGGACACGTAGCCTCTTTTAGGGCAGTGTTCTACGCATTCAGATAAGGCAACCAGTGAGTGTTTATGGCCATGTACTGAAATGTACTTGACTAATGAAGTCAGAAAATTTTACCTAAATGCAAATGATTGTGTTTCAAGCCAAGTTTCTCATAAGTTGACTCAAGTGATGCAACTTGTGACACTGGTTGTGGCTTAAGACCACACTTTTGAAACTTAAACTTGAGGCTAAGCAGGCGTGGGCAACCCTGGTCCTGGAGATCTACTGTGGGTGCAGGTTTTTGTTCCAACCAAGCAGGAACACACCTGATTCTTCTAATGATGCTCCATAGGAAGAGCCCTATTGGTTGATTAGTAGAATCAGGTGTGTTCCTGCTTGGTTGGAACAAAAACCTGCACCCACAGTGGCTCTCCAGGACCAGGGTGGCCCACCCCTCGGCCTGTGCATGAGGCTGCATGAATAACACGCTGGAATCCCTGACCCCCCCCAAAAAGACACTATACTGGTTTTAATTTTGTTTAAACTGCCACATCAAGTCACTCAAATTTAGAGTCACAGTCTGGTTTATTTCAAATCTTATGCACTATATGCGCCTGGAGTTCACAGTTATTTGCTTGGTCTGAACAAAAGGTTCTTGCAATACCTACTGATCATAAATATAGATTGGTAAATATAATTAGTTATATGTTGGCATTTAGATCAAAAATATAGTCCCCTTTACCCGTAAAACTCAGTGTTTTCGAGCAGGGTCAAATATTTTCAGGCCAAATAATCCAAATAGTGGAAACAAAATAGCTATGGAAACAAAAAAAAAGGTTATGTGAATATTTATGGTCCAAAATGTCAGCTATATTTTCTTTGCAAAGCTATTTTTTGACATCTACTGGTTAGCTCTGTGCTGTTCATTCTCAGTCCTGTTTGAGTGAGGAAGTACATTGTTATTAGGGATGTTTGCTTGACTCTGCCTGCCATTTTCAAAGATGTGTTGGGTTTGTTTACTTTGATATGATTCAACAACAATGCAGATCAGTCACAAAAATCTGGGAGCATTTTTGGAACTCAGATTTGTCATTGGACGTGATCGGAAGTGCTGTTGAACAGACGCAGAGTTAAGATGAATACCAAGACACCCGGTGGCCTTCTAGAGTAGATTTCAGCTGTTTTTGCACAATGTATAAAGATAATAAAGAAACACTAATAAGAAAGTATTTGATTAAGAGATGGATATGTTAATAATCACCTACATGCACAACACAGCCACTGATATTGTGTCTATCATGGGAGAAATATTTGAACATTTTCTTGTAGATCAAGCTCTTTGGGCCTGAAATGAGCAAAAAAAATCATGTGAATATTATTGATAAGGAATGACTGCAATTTTGTTTTAAGTCAAATGTGGTGTATGATAAGAAAGAGAGATGGCGTGATGTTAAGTTTGTCGGTTTACGTCAATTGGAATGGCCAACTACTTTCTGTGATTCTATTTTTCTCCTGAAGTTCTAGTCATAATGCCCTGCAAGTGAAGCCTGCAAACATGGCCGCAGGTCCAGTTATTGTCCTCCTGCCTTTGATGAGCCTGAGAACCAACAAAGAAAAAAAATAAATAAATAAAAAAATCACATTAGTCTGCGACCACCACGGAAGACCCGGCACATACTGTTTGAAACAAAAGGGCGTCTGTTTTGATGTATGTTGTTCTGACACAAAAAATAAGAAAAAAAGAAAAAATGGTTCAGAAACATTGTGAGCATGTTGGTATACAAAAACTTATAACAGATTCAACTTAGTCTGTTCTTGTGAAAAAGAGTATGTCAAAACTGATATTTAACAGAAAAAAAAGAAAACTTGCAAAAAAAAAAAAAAAAAGATAAGCACAAATGTGTTGATTGTGTCTGCTGTTCCTCCACAGGTGTATAACATTATCAAATAAGAAGTCAATTCTGCAATGTAACTAAGCTCCTGCAAAACAGAGTGATTCTCACCGGGTGCGTAATTCATGGAATATTTTAATAAATACAAATCATTCAGAAAACATTAATTGAATACTATGTTTGTAACTATGGGATAAAAAAATCAGTCTCAACATTTTTTCTGATCTTTAAATTATTCTTAAAATTTACTTCCGGAATTAAATAAAATTGTGAATTGTTGAGGCAAACATCCGCGTTGAGAGTTGCCCTGTGTTCCAGGTGTGACGTCCTGTTACTACGTCTGCCTTTAGAGACAGTACAATTCATCAGAAAGTCTTTAGTTACGAAATACATTACCAGTCAAATGTTGGGATATACTTATTGAGGAAGTGTGTCCAAATATTTGACTGGTACTGTATATAGTACTTTTGAAAATGTATGAGTACAACCAATAAACAAGACATTATGTACAGTGACCTATGAGTGGTTTTTATTCCTAATAGAGAGAGTTTGTTTGGATCGTCAGTGACAGTGGTATTATAAAGTGACTGATTATTGTTTGAGATTAATACTTCAGTATGAGTGGATAACTGATCTGCTTTACCTTAAAATGCATTTCAAATGATGTCATGGTAAAACAAATTATTGTTCATCACTGATTGGATAAACTCATTCTGGGACAACATGTATGTTCATTGGGTGATATAGTAATTCGGTACTGGCTGTAGAACAGCAGCCTTTGTGTGTTTATAGTGGACGTGGAATTCCTGAAACTACAATCTATCAGGGATTTAATTGAAACCAGATCTGCTCACATTTCATTAAATTGGCCCGATGTCTTGTCAATATTGTGTGGACGTCTGGGACAGTGCCTAAGGAGTTGCAGGCCAGGGGTGGTGGGGGAGGGACCAGAGGGTGTGTGCCAACTGCAGAGGCATCACATTACTTTGCTTCCCTGGAAAGGTCTACTCCCAAAGGTGTAAGAAAGGAAGGTCTGGCTAATTCCATTTTTGGATTGGAGAAAAAAAGATGCATACTTAATCCTGGTCGAGGAACAATTTTTTTCCTCAGGCAAGGATCCTGGAGGGGGGCGGGGAGTATGGCAATCCACTCTACATGTATTTTGTGGATTTGGAAAAATCTTATGATTGGGCTCCCAATGTGAGGTTCTACAGGAGTTTGATTGACGCTAGTAGCGGGACGCCACTACTCGGGTTCTGTATGGCCAAAGAGAGAGCTGTGTCCAAATCCTTGGACTCGCTCTCAGTGGGGGTTGGCCTCCACCGGGGCTGCGCCAGGTCCTCTATCCTGTTTGTGATATTCATGGACAGTTTCTTTTCTCGAGGCGTGGTCATGGAGGGGAGGGGATGCAGTTTGGTGCATTGCTGCTTTTTGCAGATGATGTGGTCCTTGTCGCCTCCCTAGGGAGGTAATTCCAGCATTTCCAGCTGGGAGGAGGCCAATGGGCAGACTGGGGGCTAGATGGAGACATTCTATCTCCATGCTGGCCTCGTAATGACTCGGGAGCAGAGCTGGTTAACGTCACCATGGAAAGGGAAGCTTTCCTTCCCGTGCTGGAACTGCTGCCTTTGTGACCTGACTTCAAATCAGCAACTGAAGATGGATGAATGGATAACCCAATGCTCTGGATGTACCAATACATTCAAATGTTTTAGTTTCAGAGTGAGTACTCATTTCATAAAATAGAATATTAGTATATTGTGACTTGTCTTGCAATCCACAGATATGCCTTGATTATTATAGTATATATTTACTTAAAGTTGTCAGTCAGTCATTCATTTTCTATACCCGCTTATTCCGCACTAGGGTCATGGGAGTCTGCTGGAGCCAATTTACATAATATGCAATCATTTACAGTCTGCCATTTTATTTTGCTGTCTGAGTTCTGTGTGTAAAATGTATGCCGTGCTTAAAAAATTCCTACCATGGAATTTAAACAACGATCCAACATTGTTGCCCTATACTTACTGAATACACCTAGTTAAGAAACAAATGCAAAATTTGGGTCTGTTGCACAAAATTGTCAATTCTGGATTTGCCCTTTGCTATATGAGCTAATATGTGTTTACTATATGGGGAGCAATGAATAAGTGAACAAAGAAATACTTATTAAGATCCCATATTTAATATATAGCCCAGGACAATGTGTTCAATAAATACATCTAACAGAAGATGGATGTCTTCACAAAGCGGTTAAGAGCATTCACTCACAGGTCAGGCAGGCTAAGAGTTGTCAACAGGCAGTCGGTATAGGAAGAAGCAAACAAACAAAAGGCTGGCAGTGGAAACATAAAAGACAAGGTAAAGGCAAGAACTGGCAGTCAGACAGAAACCGATCGCTAAATGTCAAGGCAAGTCGGACAAACCGACAAAAAACAAAATGAAATGGGAGGCAGCTGGGCACGTGGGTGAATTAATCAGGTGATCTGCAGAAACTGGAGCTGTGTTGCATACATGGGTTGTAAACGGCAGGCGATTTGAGTACAAAACCAAAAGCAATGACATGTACTACCTTTACTCTAGAAAGTAGATAGTAGCATATTCAACATGGTGCAGTGCTTCAGTATGTGCACAAGAAATTAATGTACTTTACTATTTCAAACCACCCAAAGCAAAATATAATGTTTCGTTCCTGTGTTGAATTAAGACCCTTGAATGACTAATACCATGAAAATTGCTCAGATCAGAAACATACCAACAAACACTACATTTTATATGTGCTTTACTGCCCAGAGAAAGGCTATATATAAATTATAATAATATATTATTTTCTTTCAAAAACTGTTGTCCCACCTTCTTTCACTCATGGACTTGCATAGGTCATGGAAAATAATGCCAATTGAAGTCTACTGAATGAGAGTTCAGTTCTTAGAATTGCCACTGGGCCCAGGCCAGAGACTAATGAGACCAGAATGGAGCAGAAATCAGGACTTATTTCTAATCAATGAATGATGCAGACCCACGCTGCTATAAAAATACACATTATCAATCTTGTCTCCCACACTTTAAAATGCCCTGACAAAACTTCAAGACAATTAAGTGATCTATTTAGCAACGGCATATGGAGAGAAATCTGCTATTTCTGCGTGTCCCCTGATAATAGAGATAATTACACTCGTTTCAAAGTCAAAATCAGGAAGCGAAAGTCTGGTTGTGAGGGAAGAATGCATGTTTCATGTCCCTCTTTGTGGCTGCCAGTTCTCTGTGGAAGAGGAGGGAGCATGTGTGTGAAAGGCTTAAAATAGTATCAGTGGGATCAGCTATCTTCTCAAGATCAGGCGATGGGGGCTGCATGTGGCTCTTAGAGCTGGCCACAGCCAGTGATAAAAAACACTGATAAAACAAGAAATGGATGGATGAGGAGTGCGGATGGAAGTGTATGGGGGAGGTGATAAAGAGTGCAAAGGCATCTATTCAGGACAAAAGGTGAGAAAAGGAATGGCACGTGAATGAAGGAGTGGAGGGAGGGAAAGGGAGGGTAGCTAAGGGAAATAAGTCTGGTAGATGGAAGGAGCGATGATTTGAGGGAGGACAACAAAAAAGGGGAAGGAATAAAAGATAAGCCACAGAAAATATGATGTCACAAGACACTTTGTAGCCAGAGAAGGAGCACAAAGACAACAAGAGGCAGGCGTACACTCCAGATGATGGAGGGAAAATGGGAAAAAAATGGTAAAGAGGTGCTGAAAATTAAATTAAAGATTAAGAGGTGTGTGTGTGTGTGGGGGGGGGGGGGTACAGGGAGAAAGCGCACAGAGCTGCATTGGCTGTCAGCATCCATCTCCAAGATAAGAGCTCAACTACATGATCTGTTTTCCAGCATTACGGATGAAAGTAAGCGCTCCTGCACTGTAATCAGATCAGCCGTGTGTAACGCCATTGTTGCCAATAGCCGGGCTGATTTTCTCAGCAACATAGCCGAATGATGCTCACTGCCAAGGCATTGTGGAGCAAACAATGGTACAAGCCTTTGTGCACAATAGGCTGATCCAGCTTGAGCTGTGTCCTATAGCCACTATCGGAGCCGAAAAAAGATTAGTAAAGGGCATTTAATGCCTTATCTCCTTCTCTTGGTTAACTGAACTAAGCCAAATATTACTTGGGGTCATATTCCCCAATATAAGTCGCACAATGGATACAGAAAGCTTGCTAATATATAGTGTGACAGACATGTCAGTGAAGAGATAACAGTGGTAATTATAACGTGGGAATCTTGGGGAATCATTTAAAAACGGCTGAGCTATTTATCCATCTTTTCAGGATTGGACATCAGGGACAATTAAACAAGACATTTCCCTGACCTCCTCAGTCAGTTTGTCTTTGAGCTGTCTTTTCATGAGGTTAACTAGCTGAAATTAAATTACTTTTTTTTTTTCCTCCTCTGCGACAGCATCTGCTCTGTAAATCACATATGCACCTTTGAAATCTTAAGAGACACTTTGTCTTCGTACAGCCAATCACAATGTTTCTTTTGACACTATATTTGGTTGAGGTGTTTCTTGCATAGCTGATTAAAGCAGTAATGGCATGACACTGTTCAATCATACGGAATATCATAGACAAACAGTCAATGTATTTTGTTTTCATCAAGGTATCCTAAAGTATCACTTTAGAAAAGGTCAATGAAAATGGCAAAATCAAATTGAATCCTTCCTTGCTTCCGAAATATATTGTGTTTGTTTAGAGAAATACGCAAAGAAATGGCTGTCCTTTAAACATTTGCGATATTTTAAATTCTGATTGACTATGAACTGTAACAAGCTGTTTTGTTGCCTGAGTGTTTAGAGATGAAAGGCAGGGATACATTCAAAGGCCATTTCCACAGCAAATATAAACTGGGCTTAGACTTTAATCTTTCCCTGCCCTCACTACCGCATATAACAATTGCTCAACCAGAATTCTTGCTGCAGTTCCATGGGTTGATTTTTAAGTTGACTCTTGGAATTAATTTAATTTAAAGTCTCTTCAATACTAAATAATAATTAATTAAATTATTGTTTTTGCATAGAGTCTTAATGACTAATCCAAATGCACATTTAATTCATCAATGTGTTGTGTTATAATTAAACAATGATAATGTCTAATTATATCAGTGGTACACCCCAGACTACATCATGTAGCTTAATGAGATAAACACAGATGTAGGATAATGGATTACTTTTAAAAACATAAAAAATAATGACTAAAAAATGTATTTACTAACATAATTTACATTGGCATCCTTCTTCATACTACTCCTGGAAGATAATTTGCGTTTGATTTTTTGCTAACACTTTACTTGACGGGTGAGTTCATAACACATTTATAGCAGCTGTCATAAACTAAACATAAAGCATTCATGATTGTTTCATGAGACATGACTCAACATTCATAGCAAACCTTTCATGAACATGGAAGACAGAACGACGACAACTTGTCAAAATAAAAGCCCAACGCTTGCAAAGCAGCATTGCCTCTTTTTTTCCCAAACCTCTTACCCAATCGCATCACATCTGAGTCAATGGGTAAACTAGATTACATTCAGCTGACCCACATTTGTGTAACCTGGACACCAATAATGTAATCTCTCCAGCCTTTGTAAATAACTCATGAATATCTTATGAAGTCTACATCGAATGTCACTATACTATAAGTGAAGTATTCGTTTCCCACTGGCCCTCTACCCACTGCATCACCGCCCCAACCCCTATTTGTGTAACCTGGAACGATTGGACATTCCCAGTAGCAAAAGATGAACAATCTTCTGTAAAGATTACATTATAAAACAAATACATTTTTATAAAACAAAAAATATCTGCTTGACCATGTTCTATCTAAGGTTTGTTATGAATGTTGAGTCATGTTTCATGAAACAGTCATAGATGCTTTATGTGCAGTTTATAACAGCTGCTATGAATGTGTTATGAACTCACCCTTCAAGTAAAGTGTTACTGATTTTTTTTTCGCCTATACTTTTCACTGAGGCCATCAGCCATCACCTATTTGTACAGCCCAGTGCTACAAATGAAGGGAATGCCATTCCTAGTCAGAGGAGTCACAACCCCATTCCATTAGCCCGTTTATGTTCAGACTGATAATAACGGTGCAAATTATAGGGTGCGAAATGTTAAATGCATCCGTGCTGCTGGTGTTGTGTAAATAAAAGGATGACTTTTTATCCTTGGTCTGGTGCATGTGGGAAGGCAGAGATGCATTTATTTCTCCACCACTGCAATAAAGAGGCAGGAGAGTGCTGAATCTGCCTTGGAGTGTATACACACACACACACACACACACACACACACACACACACACACACACACACACACACACACACGTGTTTGTATATGCAGGTGTGTCCCTGCTGTGAAATTATTTCAGTGTCTAATTATCGAGGGCTGATTGCGTGCGATACTCTTTAAGCTTTTCATGTCATGATTGAATTCCATAAAGCTTTGTCAGCTGTGTAATATTAGCACTCGGGTTTTGGTTCAGGTTGGAAGACAGAAACAAGAAATTACAGTTAATCTTCAAAGTAGAATCTGACGTGTTTTATCCATTCAGAGGCAGGGGTAAGGTGAAAGATAATCCTCTGTGACAGTATATGATAATTCTTCTACTCACGTTCCAAACTAGTGGGCTCTATTTTTATCTCATTGTTGACCTGGAATATTTTTAGATAAGTTGACTCATACATTTCTGGCTCTCGCTGCTGTCAACAGACTGTTGATACTAGATCAACGAAGCCATTCGGCTCGTGACAGCTCAATGAGGAGAACGTCCCATTAGCACTGCTGTTTGAAGGCCTTGGATATTGGACCGTAGTGTTATTCCACAGAATGTTTTCCAGAAGCATCTATTATCCCAGGACGGAATGCCAAATTGCCAAGTGTGAAAACTAAATTACAAAACAAAAAAAATCAGCTGCCACTTCTGTAGTGCTTTTGGCAGTTGCCATTAACTGCAGTAGATATGTTTCCAGAATAACATTAATTGGACTATTTAAAGTAGTTCTCAAAAGCAATTTATAAACACACACACACACACAGTCAGGCTGTATGCATCACACTGAAGAGTGGAGAGGGCGTAGCAGTGTGAAACATTAATATTGCACCATGTTGTAATACTTAACGTGCTAATTAAAGTGCCTGTGGGAATAAAATCTAACATGCTTCATCAATTTGGTGCAAAATCACCTTTAAATCTAAGTCAACAAAGTCTGTGCAGTTCGGCTTGTGTTGATGTGTGTGTGTTGCAACTGTGACTGTGCATTATTGTATGATAAATTTAGTGTTACATTTACACGTTATGATCAGGCCCTGTTAGCTATGCTACAAGGCTGTGACTATTTATGTAACACTGTCAGATTAATAGAGGATGCTCATTAATACAAGCACTGTAATTAATTGTGTTATGCATGGCATGGCTAGAAAACAAATACAGTATTACACGGATAAGTATAGTCTCGTCTTGCATTAATCATGTTAGATCCATGCTGGTGAATCGCCCACTTTTTCTTTACCCTCAGTACATACTTCATCTTCCCTTCAAATGCCTTTTAATTTCACGTCATTTTAAATTTCTCTCCAGGGAAGCTTACATGTTAAAACAAGACACCACGCATAGAACAGTGAAACACATAATACACACCTGACTAAAGTCTGCACAGTGTGTCTAATCAAATATACAGATTTGAGTTTGGATTTGACAGCCTGGAGGATAATTTGTTCCCTCATAGACCTGACAAGCTGAGAGAGTGTGGCTTCACTTTAAGTTGCAGTGATTTCTGGGAGATTTTGATCGCACCTCATACTGGACTTGAAGCGTGACTTTGAGTGAACATTAGCCGCCAGTGGTGGAGCCTAATCTAAAAAGAAAGGGCAAAGTTAAACTTCAAAATAACTTATCAATATTGCTACTTTTTCATTTCCAACCCTTAACCTTTAGACAAGTTTGTCAGTGCCAGTTGTTTTCGTTTAGTTGATCTGCATATATACCGTTTACAATCTAGCAATTGAAAATTACCGCATTACAATGGTGTCAATTACTGCATTCCTGAATTCATTTTAACAACAAGATTATTGTATAAGGTTGTAAGAGTCTTTCTGCTTACAAAAGTCTTCACCTACATAGAACATCTTACTGAGCTACCAGTTTATACCCCCATATTTGTTGTTGCACCAAAATAAATCCCTGCATATTGACCCACTGTCAATTCAATTTTCATGCATTAATATTTTTAAAGGAGCCCAAACAGCATTCATTTAGATTTATGAGGATTCAGAGAAATCATATTAATCCTAATCCTACTTTCTGTTAGAATCTCGAGAAGTCATTTCATTATATAGAATTGTGTCATCTGCATACACATGGATAACGCCTATAGACAACTGGACGTTTTAAACTAGTGTTCTGTGGTAACTATTGCAGCTGTCACAGCTTGGAAACATGCCTGTCCATATTGCCATGTTATGCACTCACGAGTAAGCGAACATATGATCTGTATTTAATTTCTAGTGTTAAGCATTGTTATTGACTTTGGTTGATCAACACACTGTAGAGACAGCTAACACGCCTAAAAAACTGGATCTCACCAACAGCCTCTCTTGTACATGGTAACATGTTGGCTATTTAGGTTGATTAATACATTGTAGTTTTTGCATAACACCTGCTCTGGGAGAACAAGAGGGCAAGGATGAGTGATTCAGCCTTTCTGAAAACTCAGGTAAAAATTACATAGATCACAGATCTGATCTTGACTCTATCGTTTCTGGAATTCCTCCAGTATTATTTATACTAATTGCCTTCAACAAACTGAGCAGAGTGACAGCAACATCAAAATGAAATCTAATTTAAGTCTCCAAGAGTCTGACTAGAGAAATCAGACAAAGGTCTTGTGTGGATATCTGTTACATTTTGCCAAGGAGGCCACTGGAGAGTTTAACGTTGGAGAACACCGGAACCTGTCAGCACGGCAGTTCAGTCATTATCGTGTATGAAGCCTGAAAGCAGAGCGCAGTCTGTGGAAAGCATAGGGGACCAGTGTTAGGCTGGCAAGGTGAGTGCTGTTGAGATTAAGAGACACTCAACTCCTGAAGTACCAAGCCAAGGTCAGCAGCTCAGGGCAGGCAGGTGCAAGCAAGCAGACAAATTAGTTAGTTTTTAATGCATGGAGCTCATTAGTCAAGCTGGTTCCCAATACAGCGGTGCTATCAAATCCAAAATGAATGTCAGCTCACAGCATGAGCGCACATTTTTCTGCATCGTGATTTAAATCAAAGCTTAACAGAATGAAAGTGGAGTAGGGTCCGAGACAAGAGGGATCTGGGCCTTTTTGGGCTAGTGCGCACCTATCAATTATCCAGGTCCATAACCACCCCACAAATGCAGGCTATCTTTGCTGAATATCAATGTTGATTATTATTCTGTGTTATATCATTAACCTGTTCCCCATTAGGTCAGGCGCCGACGGGGGATTTCGCTCAAAAATAACAAATCCTTCTAACCCGAGTAGCAAGCACCAATATGTACATGTAGCACAAAATGTTGACAAGAAACTCGGCTACGAGTCTATATATATATATATATTATTAGCTTAACAAAACATCATTTAAACCCTAAAGCAATATTATGAACCTACAGGGAAAACATAACTCAGTAAATTCCTGCAATTTTCTGATAATATTAATGAAATGTGCCTCATTCAGGTCCGTCTGGACATACCTGTACTAAAACAGCTCTAAAATTGATCTTGTTCACCTTGGCTGACATTTTGTGCAATTACTTATAAGACTTTACTTTACTGCTCCATAGATGAATTGGGCTACAAACCCAAGATTTTCAGGTGGTTTTCAACCTATATAGATGTGTTTTTGGGGGGAGCAGAGCAAATCTTTTCACTTTTTTGCTTTATTCTAACTGTATGTACTTCAACACTGTACATTTTAAATGTATCCTGGCACTTATACAACTATCTTGCAGGTGCTAGACTTATTTTAAACCCAAGATAATATATAAAACTCCTGTAGTTGTGGAGATATACTGCATAAAGTCTGGGCATGTAATTTTCCAAAGGTAATCTGATAAATAGGCCTAGGGGGAACAGGTTAACTAATGATGTTATTGAAGTCAATTGTGGTTTAGGAAAATTAGCTAAACATTTTCTTCTTATTTAAACACTGATGATTCAGATTTTATGATATTATAAGCTACATCCAGATATGTGCATCACATTTAAGTGTCTGTCCTTTTTATTAATGGGCTGGGTTGTGGTATTTGCAGCGTGTTCTTTAACTGCTGCTTATGTGCTGTCAGATTGATAAAGATGTTTCCTTAATATTCCATTTGCAAGTGTTTTCTTAAGTTGCAGTGCGCTGAGCTCGCAGGGCCACTGTAGGACTGGGGGTAGAGCAACATTCTGGGGAAGGAAAATTATTCTCATTTTATTTTTTTTACTAAAAGGAAGCAAAAAAGAAGACTAAAGATGATAGAATGACTGTGTTCTCAACAAAGCTAATATATAATCCTACCATCCATCCATCACTGAAACCAGTCAATATATCTACTGTCTAGAGATGGGAAATTGCTTTTGATGCTGTTCTCGTCAGTGTGTTTTTATGTTATTGAAAGTACATTTTGAGCAAGTAGATGGAATAACAAGTCATGCAGCATTCCAGGCCATTATTCTGTGATTTTATATAGTGTAGCTGCAGGAACTATGGCTTTCATTGTTGGTAAAGGAGATTTTTATTTATTTTAAATGTGAGTTTGCCTGTAGGCCTATTGTTATTAAGTCCTGGAAGAGATGCCTGAATTACATAAGGAAACAAGTCATTTATCAAGTTCCACAATCGGTTTATCAAAGTGCTTAAAACTAACTAAAAACCTACACATACAAAGAGCTCAAACTTCTGTGTGGTTAATGTCTAAACTATCTGCAGTGTGTATAATTTTGCAGCCCGACTGTAGCAAACACTAAGATATTTTTTGTAATGTTGACCTTGCTGTTTTTCCTGATATGGACAAGAGATCAAGTAGAGAATGCTGCTGCTGCAGGATTACTTGGTGATGGCAGTCAAATCCATCCATCACCAAGATGGCATTACCAGGCAACAAAGGAAAAGAGCCAAACAGCAAAAAAAAAAAGATTTTTCAGGCAATATTCAGTCAAATGCACCATAAAATCATGGGCTATTCCAGACCCAGTATAATTGGAACTACACATAGAAACCATTGGATTTTGCTGGGAATAAAGCTGCTTTCAGAGTATCACTTTCAGTGAATAGAACTGAAATTAAATGAAACCGTGTTTTCTCTCTTTTTGGGATTTCAGACAAAGCTAATCTCAGTGTTTTAACATTAGAAATGGTTATATGTTTACAATATAGAAAAGAGATGAAGCTGAACAGTTACAGCACGACACAATACAGGCCTCAGATTCACTGATTGAGATTATTCCATTCAGTGATTGCACAGAGAACCCTATCAGAAAAAAGGAAATGCATTTTAATCTGGCAAAGCAACCCCAGGCACCTCCACCATGTTTTCTTGCTGCCTCTGGGTGACAAATTGGACATAATAGCTTTAATTACTAGGATACTGTGGCCGAGCGCTAGCTTTCATCCATACAATTAAGTTGGCTCAGTCATTGCAGGAATGAGATGTACTAGACATTAGATGCATCTGCACAAAATTCAGCCAATCACATTAATGTATTCCCTGATTAGGTCCATACCCGAAAGAGAGCGGAATGGATGAGAAAGGCATTTCAGTTGACAGGGCTTCATTTTTAGAGGAAGAAATATTCTAACAAGGCCTAACCCCGTGATCTCCATCTGAATGCTTGGGTCAGTGCAGTGGCATCATTGTCGCGGTTCTGACTCCAGTTGCCATTGCAGAGGAAGTCCCAATCTTTCTGCTCTGGCAAATCTACTCCTTTGTTAGAGACTAATGCCCTGTGCACACAGAGAGTAGCCTTCTCTTAGACAGCTCTCTATAAATAGCCTTCTACTTAATCTAAGATTTCATAGCTTTATTTCAGAAAGATCCGCTTTCAAATTAGGTCAAGATAGTGAAAGCTAATCCCTATTACGGATGCTAGTGCTGAAGTTTTTATGATTCATTATCGTTATTACCTCATTCATTCACTCTTATTTATTTTCTTGCCTATATTGATTCCCATTTATTACCTGTATTCATTTTGTTGCCTATGTTGATTTATTGCAGATTCAGCAATGCACGTAAAAAATATTGTTGTTCTATCATTATTACTTTTTTATTAGAGGTGCAGTTTTAGTATTTCCTGAACACTGACATGGAAACATAAATATTACACACAGACGCACTAAACGAACAGTAAATTATTTTCATGCCACTCATCTGCCTCTAAATTTAACTGTGTGATTACCCTTTAAGCAATACTTAGTGCCATCTTGGAACATAACTGTGGGGGGGGGGGGCATCCTCTTGGAGTTCCCTCTAGGAGCCAAAACATGTGCGAAAGTGCCCTCTAGGAAACTTAAAAGAATGATAAAGTGCCCTCTTGGGAGCAAAAAAGCACTGAAAAGTCCCCTCTAGGAGCTAAAACGTTCTAAAGTGCCTTCCCCGGAGCTAAAAAGCATGCTAAAGTGTCCTCTTTAGTGGCGAAGACACACTATATGTGCTTTTTTTTTTTTTTCTTTTTGTGCATTTCAAAAAGTCTGTGCACACCATTGGAACATAATATTTCTATACATTTATGGTTTTAAATAGAGAGCTTGGGTAGTATTTCAAATGGTATCGATTTAAACAAATAATACCAGCATATTTAAGTATGTGTAGGCATTATGTTATCACGTCAGACCGTTTTACAGTAAATGCACAGCCTGGACGATCAAAAATGAAAAATACAAAGCCAGATCGGTGCCAGTTTTACCAAGGGTTTCACGTTTCAGATCCCCATACATAGTACCTGCCAGGGGGAAGTAGGACATAGTTTTGCTTTGTTGTATGGAAACTGGAACACAAAAAGATGAACGGTGGGAAGGATTGCATTTGGCAGTGGGTGACAAATACATTATTGCTTTGCGCACAGCAGCAAACAATCCAAGTGCTGCTTTGGAGAGTGAGCTGTCACAGTCCCCGCACCCAGACAGCGTCACACCATAAATATCAATAAGAGAGAGAAAGTGAGATGTCCTCAGGGAGACTGCAGCAAGGTACATGAATTAGAAATGTCACCAATAAGTTTGGGAAAAGGGGAGCAGCTCTACAGCATGGCTCTCAATTCATTCCTGCACAAAGCAAATTTTACCTTGAGGGAAATAACATGAAATAAGCAGACTGTGGACCCATGGCAGCTGCAATGGGAACAATTGGATAACCATCAATCAACAGCTGATAAAATCAAATAAAAAATAAAATAAAGAGTAAATACAACTACAATACGGACTTGTGTATTATATAATTCAGGGCTGTGGACATTGTTTAGCAATTAGTTACCAATTTAACATCATTCAAGGAGATGTCCTCAAATTAAAGAGTTCAAATCGAAAAAATATTCAATTTACAATGATACAAAACAGAAAAAAACAGTCAGCCACACATCTGATCAAATCAAGAATATTTGCCAATAATGCACAATGAATGACTGATGACTGAGTAATTAATTATCTGTTGTCGGTTCCTTTTCTGCTCATTAACTAAATGATTAATCAAATTATCCTTTCAGCACAACACAAATGTAATTTTGCTTTTGGACAAAATCTGATGGAAAGTTCGAAATTTCACAACACTATTACTATTACAGTACTACTATTATATTAATTAAATAAAACAAGTGTTAATTACTGTGTGTTATTGTTATGTTATTGTTATTACACATGCTTTGTGTCATTAATGTAGTATATATTGTTTGTAAAGACTATTTTCTCACAAAGTTATAAAGCATCCAGGTATGCTGTAAATACGTACAGTACAGTGAAGTAGTAAAATTCAATTTGAATATATTAGATATTTACTGTACTATACATTGAAGTTTTTACCAGTACACTAGACTTGAAGTTTCAAGCTTTCATATCATATCAACATTTCCGTGTGTCGCCTATTAATGCCCAACAAATGATGTACAAACTCAGGATGTTATGCATATTGGTTTTTGTGAGCTCACAGTCCTTTTTCATATCTCTAATAGATGATGGAGACATAAAATAAAGAGGCTTATATTTTGTCACACAAGGCAAGACAGATGCCTGGACTCGATGAAGGCTGTCTGGATACTTTTGTCCCTTCTGGTGACTGTACCTCTGAGGCAAACTGAGACAGAGGGGCGGGCAGACAAGTGATATTTTTTTTTTTTGTCAGATGCTGTATCACTGATCTGCTGAAACTTTAATCCGTTGGGCTGCTGAGCCGAAATTAATATCATTTCATTTGCTGTGCAGTAGCTTTGTTTCATTTTCCACTGCTAAGCATCTGGTAAAACATCTTGAATTTACATAATTATTACGGTGGTATTGCAAACCGAAATTGACAAAACACAGCAGGCCTTTGTTAAATTTTGCCCTCTGATCTTATTTTCTTATAGCTGCTCATTTGCTGTAGCGCCTATGCAGGCAGATTGCTAATAGCGTTGCGGTTGAATAAACTGGAGCTCTAGTGAACAATGCATATGAAAAATAACTCAAGTCCTTTGTTGGAGAAAGAGAATAACAGGTGGGATTGGTGTTTTCCTCTAATAGACATGTTTTTCATTTGAAGATAATCCCGGCGGTGGTGTAATGTGCTGTCTGGCAGCTCTTTTCTTTTCCTCTGCCTAAGGAAATGCACTGTAAATTGTTTTACCCGTTTCTATTGAAGGACTATTTTGACCACTGCTGCTCTGCATAGCTGGAGATAGTTTGTATGGTCGACGGTTAAGACAATGTGAGTTTGTAACAATTAGTCTCTTAGAATGGTGATAAGAATTTGACTTTTAATGGTGACTATTAAAGGTCAAGGCATTTTGTAATAATCTGTGTGTGTATTAAATGGGTGTTTTGCTGTCCTGCACTTGTGAACATTTAAAATTAATTGGTATCAAAGGTGCAATGAATTCATTATTAGTTATAATAAATCTGGTTTAGATATGGTGTAGATACTGGGAAAAAAATAAGAGACCACTGCATTTTTTTTCTGAAATCATCATCTCTACATGTATTCCAGCCATTCCATTCCAACAATCTATTGAATTCTAACACACACACACCTCGTTCTGCTTAAAGAGGTATCAGGAGTGGAATAAAGTCACCCAAGAGCAATGGTAAAGACCTGTGGAGAGCATGAAAGCTGTGATTAAAATAAGGGTAATTGCAACAAATATTGATTTCTGAACTCTAAAATGTAAACATTAGTATTATGTTATTTTAAAATCAATTTGATCTGGTTTCTTTGCATTGTTTGAGGTCTGAAAACGTATCTTTTTTTGTTATTTTGATCATTTGTCATTTTCTGCAAATAAATGCTCTAAACGATAATATTTTTATTTAGAATTTGGAGAAAATGTTGTCAATAGTTATAGCCTCAAACAAAAATGTTCCTTTTGCCCAAACACATACCTATAAGCAGTAAAATTAGTACAAACTGATAATTTTGCAGTAGTCTCTTATTTGTTTCCCAGAGCTGTATTTGGCACCAGGCAATACACAGAAATTACATACTCACTTGGAAATACCTTTTTTACTGTTCATATTCAGAGATCTCATTTAGTTCACTCCCAATGTGTAGCAGCCACACTCACTTACTTCGACTGATGTGTAGCAGCCAGTTTCTGGCACCAACATGCGTAATTATCTATTTTAGCTGTCCCACATAGGCGAATCAAGACACCACCAGCAACATGCCATCTGGCTGCATGAGAACTCAAGTCTCTCCTGGCAAAAACACAAATGTGTTTTCGCCCTCCCCTGTTCAAACACCCACCATAAAAACCTCTGCTGTTCTTGTTTTACAGATTGAGCATTTGTCACGGTCACTTGGATGCCATCTCAGTGATTTGGTGCGCTCCTTTGTTCCAGCTGCCAGTCAAACAGCCAGCCTGGCTTGGCTAACTCCTCCTGGCCTGACAAGCATTTGTAAAACATCACTGTAATTTTCGGATAAATGATGACTTCTTTCGCCGTGATGCTCGTATAGGAGGTTCTTGGTTAAAAATAGCAGCGCATTTAAATGCAGGAAAAATATGGTGTCCCGTTGTGCGAGAGCTGTTATGTTGGTAAGAAGTGGGAATCGTTCAGGTTTTTATGGTGCTTCATAGGCTGCATCCATCTGTTTGTTTAAACAATAGCACTTGCTCTATGAAGCTGTATTCTGCCACTTAACATGATCTTAGGAACATATGCATGCTTGTGTATATGGTTAGGTAATTCCATTTAGAATATAGGTTTTCCATATTAACCTAAAAAATAATGAAGCCCTTCTTGCAGAGTCCTGAATACTGACACTGAATGCATGTTGCTGCGCTCCTTTGAGCCGAGCTATGGGAACAAGCCAATTTCTTCCAAACAAGAGGCACCCTGACTATAAATGGCCGTGAAATAACGCCCACTGCGTAGCATTTGCACATATACCACCACCAAATGAAGTAATATCATTGTAATTGAAAAAAACAAACAAACAAGAAAAAAATAAAACAACAGTTTGCTGCACATTTCGATGTTAGGAACATATGCATAGGTCAAAGCTATCTTTGGTTGAGACTGAAGGCCTTATCTGTGTGAAACAGGGCCAGATGGGGCCTAACCTTGGCTTATTCCCCCCTGGGAATTCATCTTAGCTCTAATTAGCTGCTTTCAGAAGCTCGCTAGGCTAGCCATATCGCTCTGAACACAAACGCCTCCGCCTCTCACACCTCGGAGCTCAGGCTGTGTCTTGGAGCTGATGACATTCATTGATTTAGCAGAATGTTAATGGCTGTGATTGACATTCATTACACTGCTTAAATGGTGCGATTCATTATTAAACACAATAAGAGCCATGTGTATGTTTGTGCCGTGACCTCATAGGTACTTGTTGAGCAAAGACAAGTCACGTGATGTAATGAAATGCAAAAAAAAAAAATAATAATAAAATTTTAATTTTGCTTTGTACAATATATAGTTAGGATTAACACAATTTATCATTAACAATTTAATATCTGGGATTGAGTATGAAAGTCTGAAATGCTACACATTCACTGCATTGGCACTGAATAGCATTGGATGTGCATTTCAAGGTTCAGAATCATCCATTATGGAGGTAATTCTAAGAGATTTACTGCTATGCAACAGCAATGCAATAAACCCTATAAATTGTATTGTTCAGCATGGCCAACACCATGTCAGTGGGGTGCTGATTTAATTTGGGTTTTTTTTGTGTGTGTGTGTGATTTTGTCAGTGGACAGCAGCCTGTACGGAACGATATACTGATTCAATAAGGTCTTGAATGCAAGAGCAGTGTGTGTGTATTTTCTTTTTTTTAATCCAGATATTGAGCTCCTTTCTCACTGATATTTGATGTTCTTGTAGAGTTTTCCCTTACCGGTCAGTTGACAATGGACAAAAAAAAAAGCAATTTCAATACATTTCCACCGTAATCTAAAGCCTTGACGTAGTAGCTAGCATAGTAGATAGTTAGCAAAAACTGAACTTCATAAACGATCCAAGGCTGCTGTGTTGAAAGCACTGGATTATAAATTGGCTGCACTGAATAGATTAGATTGGGCTGATGGACCTAATAAAGTAACTTTTGAGTTACCAGAAATAGCAAAGTAAAGAAGATGTGAAGTAAGAAATGGGCTCTAAAATTGCACTTACTCACAAACCACTCAAGAGGTATGAAGGAAACTGAATTAGAAAAAGGACAAATGAAAGCCTGGATACACTGACTTTTTGAATAACACAAGATCACATCACAAGCATCAGTGTCACGAAGAATCACTCCACAATGAAGACCACTGAAAAATAAGCTTTGAATTACGTCACCTAGGTAAAAGCATAAAAGAAAAAAAAACAAAGTCCAACCGAAATGTGCAAAAATAAGATTCATTCACATCTTTTCAGTATAACGTATAGATTCAGTGTGACCTTATCGCTTAATTTACTCCACAAAAGCACTAACTGTTTTAATTAGGCCACAGCCACCAGCTCTAACTGCAGCGGTATTGATCGACATTTCTGAAGCTGATGATGGATTATAGATCTGATAGATTTTAGCTCTTGGATAGGCCAGTCATACGGTATTCGGTTAACATGGAGAAATCCATACTAACATTCGATTGGACACCTCCCTCTCCACCCCACTACTTCTACTACCTCCTTGTCCTCACTGCTCTTTTTCTGTTGCTGGTTCTCCTCTTCCATCCCCTAACTTCTCTCTTTCTTATTTTTTGTCCTTTTCTCTTTTTGTCACACATTCATGCACTTTTTCCTTTTCCCTTTTGACTATTTCCTTCACCATATCGCTCTTTACTCTCCTGCCTCTTCTTTCTTACCTTTTCCTTCCTACCTCACTCTGCATGAAAGTGCTTCCACTTTGGCATCCTGGTGTGAAGTTAATGGACTTCTGACATCTGACCGGATGTCTTTATGTTGGAGAGAGCATTAGTTACAGCAATATTCACAGTGGTATTCTTAAGGAGGGGTGTAGAGTATGTGAATGCATGTAGAAATGACAACAAAATGCGGGAAATGTCTTACCAATTGAAATATGGAGAACACAATATATGTGCGTCATGTGACAGATAGTGAAGATAAAGAGCGGCTGTCACCTCTCCAGGATTCAGATGAGAGCATCACAATGCCTGGCCCTCAGCTGTCCTAGAAGGAGGAAAAACAGCAATTTTCTGTCATTTTATTTTTTTCCCCCGACTTGATTTTTTTAAAATAATATTTTAACTGAATTTGAATACTTGTCTTAACAAAACCTGTGGAGTTATCAATCCTCGCCTGACACAGGAGCCAAGATGCAAATATTAAAATTAGCTGTGCTAATTCCAACATATATTTACAATAGATCCCATATATTCTATGACATTTAAACTAGGACTTAAAGTCATGGTACAACATACAGATATCACCACATTTTAATAAATATAAATAAAATAATCAGACCATTGTATATTCAATTTAATTTATTTCATTAAAAGGTACAGTGTGTCGTTTCTGGTGGCATGAAAAATATATAATATAATCTCTAGAGCCATTAGATTTGTCCATTCTGGGCTACTGTATGCAACATGGTGGGCTCAGTTTAAGGTATCTGAATATTATATTCCATTTACAGCCAAATCAACTTCTTTTGAAATGCTGCCACTTCTCTTTCCAAAAGGATAGCTGATAGAAAAGGTAATTTATTAGATCATCTATGATTCTTTTCCATCTTTATCTGACTAATTTGAAGGTGATGAATTGAAATTTTAAACATATATCTCCTTAATTTGCACCTCAACGATCAAAGAAGTTATGACTCCTATAATGAGTCTTCAACATTCATTTTTGCACCATTAATGGAAACTGGCATCATACCTTCTGATCTAAACACGGCTAAAGTTATTCCACTATTTCAATATTCCCAGGTTTTTCATCTTTTTTGAAAGATTTGGGAAAAAAATCCTTGACACTTGAACTCATTCAATATTCTGTATTATCAGTGTGGATTTCATAACATCAGGCAACTTACTTGGTTCTTTTAAAACTCACTGATAGAATTTATTTAGATTATAATGAGTATGCAATATGTATGTTTGTAGACCTTTCAAAAGCTTTGGAGAGTGTTAATCATGCTGTTCCGCTGTCAATGCTGTCATAGATATGGCTTTGCTAGATGAAACTAAGCCTCAGTCTTTTTTTCTTCAACAATGGCTCCTTTTTTGCTGCCAAAATATGAATTATGAGCTCATACAGCCAATGAATCTTTTTTTAATCAAATGTAATTATCCCAGACGCGATGCATGCATGCATGCGCGCACACACACCCATACACACACACACACACAGCAGGTTGATAACCATGGCAGAACAAGATGGGAAAAGGAGGAGGAAGTCTGATATTTGGACACTTTTTCAACAAAAGTCTCAAAACCAAGTAAGTTGAAGTTGTAAACCACTAGTTAATGCTTTTTGATTGTACTTTTATAAGTGTCTTTAGCAGTCTAATTATACGGTCATGTCACCTAATCATAGTTATTAATTTATAATTTCCTACATGACTCCTAAAAATCATCACAAAAAGGATATGCCTCAAGAACTTAAGAAAAATCTTGCTCAGACACAGAGCTATTAATTTATGAATTGAAGAATTGAATGAATTTATGAAATAATGTATCAAGGTGACCAGGAGTCACATTGAAAGAGGAGGTTACTTCCCCAACCAACAGATATGAAAGAGGACAGATGACTAAAGTGTCCATGTGTTGTTACTCAGCAGAGATCATATTAAATGAGAAATGTTATACAAGAGAATGAATATTTCAAAGCACAATGCCGGAGAGTTTATTACCGTCAGCTGATGCCTGCATTTTTGGATTGTCTTTTATATAAATAAGACTTTACCACCATAAATTTACGCAAATAAAGCAAGTGAAAGATTTACCAGGGGGTGAGAGGCTTAATCAGACTTGTGTGAATTCATCTGGCAATGACTTGAAGGGATCAGATGTTCATAGTAAAAGTTCCGCACTGCAGGTTTAACATAACAATAAAATGTGTGATTTACATTAAGGGGACTTGCTTTTTGTCACCCTAAGGAGAGTCCCCATGACTGTGTAAACAAATTTATGTCCCCACGGCATGCTGAATACCAAGACTAAATGTGCACACACACCACGCACACACACACACACGCTGCAACATGCATACTCAAAATGTTGCCATTGACAGTGGCTTGAACTGCAGTCGTATCCGTGATCCCTCTCTCCAACCCCTGAACTTCCACTCCACAAAAAAAGAAAAAAAAACTGCAATTTACATAATTACAGGAAATCATCTGACCCGGAGAAAATGGTATATCATCACACTGTCAGAAAATGATTTATATCTAAAAGACTAAATACAGAAGAAGAGGAATAATAAGCCCCTTGTACCTACTTAGGTAGAAGAGGTTCTAAAACACAGATTTATGGTGAATGAAGCATTGCTACTATGGTGAATTGTCATTGCTACTAAAAGAGGGTCGTGTTTGTTCAAAAGCTTAAAACAGTCTACAGCAGTGGTGGGCAAATAGTAGCTCATGGACTAAAACTGGCTCTCCAACAAAACAATATTTGGCCCCATTACAAAAGCATGAAGAGATCCATCTTATATATAATGCCAAATTGTTTACACAACTCTTCATAAATCTACAGTAGATAACGATGCCAACACAAGGCTAATGAATAGATCAATAAATGTGACATACATCTTTTAAGCTCACCAAATGAATAACAAATAAATAATATAATTTGGCCAATCCAAGCAGAATAGATTTGTCCCAATAACATTTGAAGTCATGAAGTGGCTCACTTTTTATTGTTGCACATAAGTTATAATAGACAGTCGTCCAGTCAGAGACATCAGTGAGCCAAAAAGAGCTGCACAATGAAATCAGAGTGAAGAATTCCACTCAACAGTCGAGACAAGCACTGTTAAATCCAGCTGTTATCCCTGTGATTGGGCGCTGTTAGCAATGGCACCGAGTCCCTGGGGTTGCCGCTGCTAATGACTCTGGTTCAAAAGGAGAAACGCTTTCATGTCTCCTTTGATTAGTCAGGTTAGCCGTGACTCAGAGCGAGGAAACACTTTGGAAACAGAGAGCGTAACGGCTTTGTGACCTGGATTGTTATGTCCTTTTTGGGGTTTGGCCTGAAAACTGTCTGCAAAGATTCTTCAAAGTCACGCCGGATTGCTCGAGAGATATGCGGCCGCCCCAGCGTGAGTAAGCATTTTAATGTCTCTGATGAAAAAATACTTATCACATCGGTTTTCTCATCATTTCTTCCATTATTTTCCCTCTTAGGATCACAGTTTTAAAATCTTATTAAGCTGCCCAAATCAGATAATTTTAATTTGGGGGGCCAGTTTCTCTCACTTTCTCTCTTCACTCCATTTCTCTTACACCTCCCGGTGCTCTATCAATTACAATACGCGTTTTCTCACACTCCGTTGGGGGGGGGTTTGTTATTCACTGTTTAGCTGTAAATCCCTACTTTTTTCCTTCCAGAATAAATGATCTGCCAAAGTCAATGCTCACACCGTTGGGAAGAGCACAGACGAACGTACTAACACTGTCCAGGTTTGTGTTGCATGGTGCGTCGACACATCGTAGGGTAGTTTTGAATGTAACCTGATGCATTTGTGTTGAAAAAGAAAGAGTTAATGTGACTACCGGATGGACTTTATGGCTCCAGAGACCAGGCTGAAAAAGTGACTTTTAAAGCCAGAAATTTTTGCAGTTCATGAGGTTCTCGCCGATTGGACAACATGAGAAATCAACAGGAAAGTAAATGTTTGGTTTTGGTTTCTACTCCTGACAAGGACAAATGCGACTAAATGTCGGCCCTACAAAACCACTCATGTCTTCGTACATTCGCAGATGATTATGCACACATTTGAGAAACGAGACAGATGTCTTTGGCATCGTGAGAAGTAAATGGGAGCTTGTGTGTTAAATGAAAGGATAATAAAGCACAAAAAAAAGAAAGAACAAACATGTAGACTGAGGTTAATATGAACACAATTCATGTGGAGCTTAATTTCATCTTGGGTCACTTATGTTAAAAATGTCTATCATTGTGGTAAGCTGTTTGTGGCGCTATTCAAAGCCTCATGCGGCTTTGGATAATTATATGCGGTTTCATGCTCAAAGAATCAATCAAAAATGCTTCATATGCTGGATAAATAATTACATTTACCGAACAAACTTCTAAACAGACACGCAGTTTGTTTACAATTTCAAATGTTATCAGTGTCAGGCAGAAATAAATTTACATAATTTCCTGAAAAGCGTCAAAGAAATGCCACAGCATCCAAATAAATGGATTGTGCCACATGATCCTCCCACCGTTGTCCCTTATAAGTGTGAAAATCATACAAAATATTTAGCTTGTTCATGTCATATTTTAGCCTGAATGGATTCATTTCTGCTGAGCTCATGTAGAGAACTATAGCCATGCTTGTCTAACTATCCTCTTTTAATGTCTCTCATATGCTGAAATAATAGTTGATTATAACCAGGGCTGTACCCACCAGTGAGGGCAATGAGGTAATGACCCCTGTTTTTTTCCTTAAGGTTGTTTCATTTCATTTTTCCTCCTTAGGCTACATTTCAGCAAATAAAAGTGTTAACACAAAGCAGTAAAGCCAAATACATAAAATTGTCTTTATTTTCATGAATATTTACATTGTAGATTCTCACTGAAGGCATCAAAACTAAGAATGAACAAATGTAGAGTTATGTACTTAACAAAAATAGGTGAAAGAACTGAAAACATGTTTTATATTATAGTTTCTGTACTGTATTTGACTCGTAAAGTAAAGGTAAATGCAACATTACTATAGAGTATTTGAATGAATCAGAGGATCCAATGTAAGAGGCTGCATCAATCAAAGTTAGCATTTCTTCCAGCAAAAAAAGGCAGAGGATGACCAAGCCAAGAGGAGAAAGGTGAACATTGTAATATACTAAGAGAATGAGGAAAAATAGTGAACTAGCCTCCAGATTCCTGCAACAGCCAATAGAGATGTTAACCTGTAACCTACTGTAAATGTAGGTCAGGTCTAAAATGTGGAATGACATGCAATGAATGCAAATATATAAGGTCATGTTTAGTCACAGTATGAATTATCCATCAATAATAGTCTATGCAATAGGCTGTGATTTGGACTAGATGAATATCAGTAGTAAATTGGTAAGTAATATATCTAAACATAGTATTAACATTACTTACTTATAGGCTTGACAGCCACTGACATGAATATATATATATATATGGCCCTGATTAAAATGCAAATAATAGCTAATATATTAAAGATTTTAAAAAGTGAAATAAAACTCAAATCATAAAAGATATTTTTGGATCACGGATCAGTGAACTAAACTGCTAATGAGGTATCAAAATATTTTATATTATATAAATATTATATATTTTGAGTCGCTGCTGTATTTTGCTCCAGTGAGCAGGTGCATTAAATTTAAAAGCAGTTCTTTCCTAGCTTAGATCTGACTGTGGGAATCTGAAACAAGACCCTGTCTGTAGAACAGGTGTGATAAAGTTCATCTGCGATAACAAGCGCATCTGAAATATACTGTAAGGTAAGGTTAACTTTATTCATCCCCGAGGCAAAATTAGATTGTTACAGCAACAACCAGATAAAAATAAAGATAAAGGTGGTAACTTTCCAATTGAGGCTTTGTAGGTTTAAAAAAAAAAAAAAAAAAAAAAGACACCAGTAGGAGTCATGTTTTCTTTGGAAAGAAAATCACCCATCCTTACTATACAAAATACAATGAAGTGTATCATAGGCATCATCAGAGATAAATCTCAGTGCAGAGTGATCCAGAATTTAAACGTTTCAGACTGGAGAAGCATGCATGTTTATGAATAACAGGCAAATTCTAAGCCGACAAAAACACTGATTCAATAACTCGTTGCTGACAGAACATGAGAAAGACGGATTTATTCCTGAAGAAATAACCGAGTCAGCACACAAGGTTATTTATATGAAAATTAAGTGAGCTTGTCATCAAGGCATCGCCACCATATTTGTATTCTGAGACTCTCTCAATCAAAAGACCATTTGCTGTTGAAATTTTCAGGTCAACATAGTCTCTCACTCTCGTACTGGAAAATAATGAACTTTGTTTTTGTGGGTATTCATCAAAAGCCTTAGGTGTTTAAGCACCTTGTAAAAACATAAACAGGTATTGCAAATCTTGGACTGTAAGATCCAGAGAGTCACCAAAATAATGTCATCCGCATAGAAATGTGCAAGACATTTAAAACAATATTATCAATATAAATACTAAAAAGGAACCAGACCCAAGACTGAACCCTGTGGAACCCCTTTTGGAAACTAATATTGTTCAGCAGTACAGTTCTAGTGCTTTGCTCTAAAAAACATGATTGAAGCTCTAGGCAGGAAAACATTCAGTTGCATTCTATCTACAAATTCCAAAAGTTTAGCTACACACAGCAGTTATGATATTAGTCTGTAATTATTAAGGCTATTTAAAGAAAATGACAGTGTCAATGGTAAGGATGCAGGAGCCACATTCATCCTTTACGGCTGTGGTTAACAGAGTTATGGAGCCATATTAGCTGAGCAGTAAACACAGTCAATCAAGTATACTGAACATGTTCCAAGATACTAAAATCACCACTCCACTTTTGGGAGCCAAATTGTCTGCAGCGGTCTCTCCTTTACTCCATTTAGGAGAAATAAGTGAATAAAACAAGGATTGAAGGAGTTCTTCGTTAAATAGCAGTGTAATGCTCTTGCTCTTTGGGAGCAGCTGCTGCTGCAAACATTTGCTTAGTTTGTAGCTCCGTGGACTTAAAATCCACATATGTAATGATTGAAATGGTATAAAATGACACAGAAGGGGTTAAAAAAGCAATGTCTCAAAGGAAAATAGAAGAGTTAACTTTTAGCGGTAATGTTCAGTATGTGCATGTATTTGATTCCTCCTGACATGTTTGTCTTGCAGCCCTTTTTGGCAATTATCCTGGCCACTGGAGTGCTATTAATGACCTTCTCATTTTGTTTTATATCTCCTGTGTTGAATTGTTTCCCTGGCCAGAGGTCCCTCTATTTTTCTCTTCTTTGTTTTTTCTGTTTCCTTTGTGTATGGTTTTTCATCACGTTCCGTCTTTTAGGACTTGCGTGTACGCGTGTCGAGACTCCAAAGGTGGCCACGGTTGATCACTGAGCTGACTATGTTGTTTCATGCTCTCTTTGTCTCATTTCCCCTTATCTTAAGAGTAGTGACAGTAGCTGAGTGCACTTTCTATAGGCTACAAATGCTGCTCTTGGGGTTTGACTTGAGATAAGGTTCTCACACACTTAATTCCCAAGTATGTAGACTTTGAGAAAATACAAATAGGGAAATCTCACATTTAAATGCAAGCAACATAAAAAGATATTCTAGAATCTAAAATAATTCAGTTATGTCAAAAACACAGGCAAAAGAATGGCTCAATTGTTTGAACAAAACCACTGAGGTTGTTAAAAAGCATCTGTTCTATTTAGAAATGCTAAAAAAAAAAAAAAGAAGAGAGGGGGTTCACACAAATCAGACTAAAACAGATGGTTCCCTTCATCTTACCAGTTGCTAGTTATAACATTAAAAAAGCTAAATCAAATAGAAACACCCACATAAAATTTCTAACCATTTTATTTTGTATTTCTACCCAGGTGAGCTAACCTCACAAGATGATTGCAAGGATCAGTGTCTTTTTTAGTGTCTTGTGCCAAAACAGCTAGCATGGCAGAAAATCAAACAAGCTGCGACCATGATTTTTGTGGCACTCTAAGAAAAATATGAAAGTATGAAAAACTTTTTAGAATTTTTTTATGTGCTGTAGTTAGCACATCCATACTGCAATAAAGAAATGCTTGACTTCAGGACTGGATGTTTGCCACAGGACAACTTCCTCTCTAAAAATGCATGACTGTAAAAGGAAACTACTGCTCATCATTTCCACTTTCTTTCATCGTCTTAGAGCAGAAAAGAGCCTCAGTCAAGTCTTATACGCTAATTAGCCACTACGTTTGAACATGACTATCGGCTTATGGGGCAGAAATGAGAGAAGCAACAGATTGAGACCTGTTAATTGTGCTTAATTACCTTGAAGACTATATTTATAGATTTCTTGCCACTACAAATCATGGAGGGAGTCAGATGCTTTATTGACAACTCACAAGACGTTTGTCTCCTCGGAGCAGCAACAGACAGTTCATTTGATTTTGTTTTTGTAATTGTGCTAAAAGAGATGATGTGTGGCCTGCACTCTGCTGATAACAGTCATCTTGCAGGTGTGCAGATGGCCTTAACAGCACATACAAATCTGTAAGTTGACAATGTGAACCAGCAGCAAACTAGAACTATGCTAACGAAAGAAATCGAGATATAAATATTAAATATTTACATGAATGCTAACGGTGGATGTGCATGCAATGATCACAGGGAGATCAGGGAGACAGCTTGAGGGAAGAAAATGCTCTTGTCTCTGGTGGTCTTGGTGTACAGAGCTCTGTAGCAGAGGGGAGCAAATCAAATGGTTTGTGTGCAGGGTGTGAGGGGCCTGCAGTGATGCTTCCTGCCTGTTTTTTAATCTCTGTTCTGGTATAGGCCCTGAACGGAGGGCAGGTCAGCCCCGATGTTTTTTTTCTGCAGACCTAATTCCGCCTTGGAGTCTGTTCCTGTCTGGTTTGGTGGCCGATCCAAACCAGACAGTGATGGATGTGCAGAGAACAGACTGGATGATGGAGGAGTAAAAGATGATAAGCAGCTCCTGGGGTAGGTTGAACTCCTTCAGCTGTTGCAGGAAGTACAACCTCTGCTGGGCCTTTTTCCTGATGAAGCCGACTTGAAATGCTGGGCATTTGTGGTTCCCAGGAACTGAAAAGGAGTCGACAGTAGACACTGGGCTGTTGAGGATGGTGAGGGGGTCATCTCTACAGTCTTAAGCGGGTTCAGCTCCAGTTTGTTGTGACCGCATGGGAGGACCAGCTGGTTGACCTCTGCAGGCAGGTTTATCACCGTCCCTGATGGGGCCAACTACTGTTGCGTTGTTGGCAGTCTCCTATCAGTGAGGAAGAGGAAGTTGTAGATCCACTGACAGGTGGAGGCCAAACTACGAGTTTCTGGTAAATCCTAAACTTTTAGTTTAGAAAGCAGTGACTATATTTGGCAGAAGGGAGTAATATTTTTTTCTCCAGTAGCCTATAGTTTTTTTTAACCTGATCTGAACCTTAAAGCTCCAGTTAATTGATGATGACCAATATTACGGGCCCCTTTAAGAGAAGATGCCCCTGTAGAAAAACACAGGTGCGAATTATACAACAAACTCCATTCAGCTTCTTTTTTTTTTTAGTAGGGCACTTGAATGGAGTGGAGCTGTCATTAATTTCATTAGCAACATCTGTGCTTTTCATTCTACCACAAGTCAAACTGTCCATAAAAATGATATGTTGTCACAGAAGTAACATTTCAAGTTCTAATCCATTTGATAAATTTTATATTATTGACACTTAAGTTTGTACTGTACTATGATGCTTCATTTTTCTGACTTCTAGGCAGCTAATTTCTTCTATTCAAGTCCATTCATTCATCATCCTTACTTAATATATCACACCATGTGTTTTAATACAATGCTTTTTAAGTATGCATGACTGGACTTAATCTAGTGGAACTGACTAAATTGTAAAAAAAAAAAATAAGATACTAAGAGGAATAAATACTGCATTTGCTCATAACATTGTTTTGTGAGCAAAGAAAGAACTATGGATGCAAATCTCCATAAAGTCTCGCTCATCTTTCTTGTCTGGACATTTAAGAACCCGTGGGGATCCTTCAACAGTGGAGGAAACTATTAATTATGCAAGTCTGGTGAGTTTAAAATTGCTGGATGGTTATTTTCACATCTATAACTTCCTTTCATTTCATTCGTACACAAGGTGCACGGTGGCGAGGGAACAATTGCAGAGTTGGACGAGAGAAGAATTCTTCAACTAATTACCAATCTTTTATCCTCAGTATGAAATATACTTTATAACCTCTCCCTCTTTCCCTCTCCATTTCTCATCCATTTAGATTTACTTAACCCCATCAAACTCTTAATAATCTCTGAACATAGACCTCAGCCCATGTAAAACAGCTTGCATACATAATGAATAACCACCAGTTGGCATCATTGGTCATTTCCCTCAACTATGCTCCCAGAAGGCAATCAAATGGAGATTGATGTCTTGGCAATAGTCATCCAGGTATCGCTCTGCTGTATGGACAGCTAAGGGGGATATATCCACCCTGCAGACCCCATCAGATAAGGGTCACACAGGGGGACAGTTTAAATTGATCCTGTTTGATGGGAACACCTGCTGGCTGGAGGACACAGTCAGATGGCTGATTGTGCTGTGGCAGATTTCAGGGTTCAGCGTGCAGTAACTTTGGTCTACTTCCACCGTCATACCACTTTAGTTCAACAAAAAGACATCGGTATGGCAGGTTATAAGACCTGTGACATAAAAAAAACATGTTTAGACTGATAACTACAAAGTAATTCTCAAAATGTTATAGATCAAGAGGACCGAGAAATTGTTTTTCTTGTGATATAGCGGATTACAATTCGGAATCACCAATGGAAATTATAGTTATATGTCCTGAAATAAAACTTTAAGCATTAAAATGGAGGTCCAGATCCTGAGGGATACTGATCAGCTCAGAGATGAAATTAAAGCGGGTGTGTGACAGAAAAGAAAATGATCATGTGTGCATGTGCAAATACACTGCCACCAGCAGGGGTGTAGAAAACGTGTGGGTTTTGTGAGAGATGGGCGGTATTTGTTTGTTTTTTAATAGCAGCAGCAGCAGGAAATCTGTGTAGAAAGCTACCGGGTTGAAAGTAGCAAAATAATTCTTGACATAAAAGACATCAGACAGCAACCTGCAGACCAGAGAGAATTTGGGTTTTGTGATTGGAGAAGCAACAACCTGTGTGTGGGAGCATTTTGCGCCTTCCCTCAAGGCGTTTCTCAAAATCATCAGATCTGTCCAGATGGGGAAGCAGGGATGTGTGTTATCATAAAGACTGGGGAATATAGGAATCAGGAGGGAAAAAAAGAGGTCCTGATTGTTATGCTATATGGGGAGATGCAGGAAGTTGGAAGGAATTGAAGTTGTGTCCACACTTTGTACAGTGAGTCAAGTTTATTAATGTATTTGCCTCTGCCCAGAGAAAGTTTGACAAATCTTGTCACTTAATCTGTAGGTAATTTGCACCACCAAAGATTGGAAAGTGTCTACTTTGGCGGCCTTTGTATACTTTATTGTTCTTTTCTGATGAGTCTTGTTGGCGTGCACACAAACTGTTGGGATGAGGGTCGGCAGCTCAAACTGTGAGATTTGGAACATAGTAGAGACTGAGGCTGAGATTGTCTCTAACCAGATGTATCAAAACTTTAGAGCAGATTTTGTGAACCATGTGTTTGGGACAGTTGCCAGGTGAAAGAGTTAAGAGAAAATCTTGTGCGAATTTTCAGCCTTTTTTGGAATTTCTGGCATTTCCATCGACGTATTTATTCAAAATTGTTGAAAATGCGAATAAGAAAAGATGGATCGAAACACAACTATCGCCTGGTTGTCCTGTAAATTCTGAAGTATCAATATGGCAAAATCTATAGCCTGTCTAATTAAACATTGCTATTATGAGTAGCATGACACGTATATTGATGAATCACTTTAGTGGCATCACGTATTTATCTATTTTACAGACAGAGCCTTTTCTTGTTTACTCTTCAGCAGCAGCTTGTTCAGTTTGTGTTGGGGTTTAGTCACCATTCACTGTATACCCAACGGTTCAACACTGAGCCGTTGTGTATATTATTAAATATATATTTTCAACTACAGAATTTATTTTAAAATAATTTATTGGGAGGGGACAACTTCATGTTTTTCAGAAGTTACATAATTGTTCCTTTTTTATGCAAAGTAGCCTTATCCGGCCCCTAGCCGCCACCGGTGTGATTTGGCCTTTACATGCTCTCGGAGTCTCTGCAGGCAATGAATGATTTTGAATTGATAATGAAAGATATCAAGGGTGAAATCTTCAAGGGGATCAAGTGGGTGTGGGGTGGTAGACTTATCTCAGACTTTCAGCCACTAAATGAAAACCAATGTTTCGACAGATGGAGCTCAGGCTTCATTCATACGGGCTGCTTTATCGCAAACAATCCCACCGTATACAACTAAAATCTGTGTGTGACTGCTGACCTGTGTAGATGTGTAGCATAACACAGAACATTAATTACTGTCAGATCCTTACCAATCCGATGTTAATGAAGTAAATGCTGCCGTGCTGCTGCGCTGCGTGCTTAAACGCACACCGCCTCTCTCAGTGTGAAGACGCATTTATTGTTCCTGCTGCTGTGTCAGCTGTGGGCAACAAATAGAACATCAGTATTAATATTTCTGCAAAATCTGGGATACATTCATTGATGCATGAACATTACTGTAAGATTCAGACATTCATGGAGCACGTTTCCAATCTGCTTGAGTAACATTAATAGCTAATTTGATAGCTATTTCAACACCTCAGTAGATTATGTTATAAAAGATACTAAAGAAGTAAAAGAAGGCAAAATATTTGGAAGTTTATGACAAAGAAATTTGTGTGTGCGTGTGTGCGCATGCATCTCTGCTAATTAAAGACCCAAATTGAGGCTTTTGTGCTGTGCAGTTTTCATTATGGGCCAATCTGTGTGCTGAAACACAACTCCGCTCGCTCAGATGCAAATCAAGAGCAAATTGCACACAGCTACAAAACTTTATGGGAGTGTTTGCACAGTCATATCATTAGTGCCTTATCTTTTGTGAATAGGAGCTTAAGACAGAGCAAATAACAGTTCCAAATGATGCACAATTGATGGCGCCATCAACACCATTTGTGAATTCCCTGTGCCGCATGAAGAACTCTAAGGGTATATAGACGCTGCTCCTCCGCATTGAAAGGGGTCAGTTGAGGTAGTTTAGGCATCTAATCAGGATGCCTCCTGGACCATTTTGTGCAGTCTACCAGGGAGACCTGGGAAAGACCCACTGGAGGAATTGCCATGCTCTAAAAATGATGCATATGCAGTCTAGCACATTCATCAAGACAACGAATTTAAAAGATATGTCGGGGTAAAACACCACCACACAACCCAGACTCTTTAATCTACCTATCCAGCCATGGAGGCTGGGTAACTGACAGAATAATGATTCTGAGTTCAGGATCAAATGAAAAAGATTTGGATCAGCACTTTGCACTTTTCTGTTTGGATTTGTTTTTCAGTGTATGTATGGGTTTCAGGACGTACATCTGTGCAATGACCGTTTTGTGTAAAAGACATTTTGAAATTATTTGGCAACTTGGCCAAGATTTAGCTTCAACCTGGTGAAATCCATAAATCACTGTATGATCCACACAGCATAAAAGTTTCAATGCTCACCTCAGCAGCATCTTTACTTCATATGATATATATATATATATATATATATATATATATATATATATATATATATATATATATATATATATATAAGAAATTATTGCAATAAATATGAAAATTAAATCCAAATATGAATGTTCTTTTTTACATTTAAAATAAAATGTCTTTTTTTTTTAGGTAAACACTGTGTATGAATTGTACCACTTTTTTTGCAGGAAACACTTTAGATGAATTTTCCCTCTTTTCTAATGAAAATAACCCTTTTTTTCAGGGAAATACAGTAAAGTAATTTAGAATTTAATAAAACACTGTACCATAAATGTTATTATACTATTGTCACTGCACATCACAAGTACAAAGCAATGAAATTTAGAGAGCATATAACTAGAAGTGCTTCAGTAGTGATTTAAATAGTTATGGTACTTTCTATACAGAATATATATATTTAATTTCTAAACTTTAGCCAAAACACTGTGGCAACAGAAAGGGAAAAATATGTACCTTAATGACCAGTGTTGTCCACAAACACACGGACTGGTGGCAGGAGAAGAGGTGAATTAAAGTTAAAAGTTAGCTTGCTGCTAACTTTAGCAACGTTAGCTTGCTGCTAGCTTTAGCAAAGTCACTGCGAGCTACTAGCTAACCGAGTTAGCCGCTAGCTCCACGTCGTCTTCTTCTTATGCGGGATCGAGTAGTTCACTCCAACACACAGGAAAGTCACCTCAAAGTCCTCATGAGAGTCCGGGTTGAACGCAGCTAGTCACAAACTTCTACTCAACAGTTCTTTTTAGTTACTTTTATTATATCAAGCTCCTCAGTCTCCCACTCACTCTTCTTCTCCTGTCAGTACCAAACACCTGGGAAGGGACGTTCCAGGTGATTTTAGTGACAGATAATTTTGGCAAGATGAGAAAGTCAAAAACGTTGTTTTTGTATATATATTTTTTTACATTTTTGTATTGTATATTTATAATTTTTTTTTTTTTTTTTACAAAAATCAAGATTTTTTGTGATTTTTTGACTTGAAATGTCATATGGAATAACTTAAAAAGAATAATGAATTTTAAATATATAATTCACCTAAAAAATAATTGATAGCATTTTTAAGAGAGAGTATCTGGTACCAAGTTCTTTTAAATAAAACAGTAAACATATATTTTCAAACTTTTAAAACATTTCTTCATAACATTTTAAATGAATTTTAACCTTTTTAAATTAAATCCCATTATTTCGGCTACATGTTTGGAGGAAATGCTATTGCTTAATATAATTAACCTGTAAGGTAAATTCAGGTTATTAAAAATGGTGAAATGGGGAAAAAAAAAGCTCCACCACTCAACTTGAAATGTACAAAAAAAGACTATTAAAACAAAACAAATAAATAATCATCTTCTACAGCTCATCTGGAGAAAAGCAGCTAAATAAAGATTTTTCCTCCCTGTCTTCTCTGTGGATTCAACTTCTTTACATAATCATAAACCCCTGTTTTACATGCATAATTAGATGTGAAAACTCAACTCTTCTCCTTTTATGGTAAAACCTCCTTTGGAAGAACCCAACTCAGTTCTGCATGACTTTTAACTTAAAGGAAGTGAATTATACGACAGTGGCTTCGCTGTCTGTAGAGTAGACGCTTTTTTTTAGCATTTTCTTTTTGCAGAAAATGACAAATAGAAGAGATCAGAAATCAATATTTGGGGCAATAACCCTTATTTTCAATCACAGCTTTCATGCGTCTTGACATGCTCTCCACAAGTCTTTCACATTGTTCTTGGGGGACTTTATTCCACTCCTGGTACCTCTTTATGCAGTCTGTTAGAATTCAATAGACACTGGAATGGAATGGCTGTAATACATGTAGAGATGATGATTTCAGAACAAAAAAATGCAGTGGCTCCCTTTTTTTTTCCAGAGCTGTATCCAAATATGCAAACAGACTAGTGTAATGAGAAAACGTGGCTTGTAATTATTGGTGCAGCAACAAGGAAAGCACAAACTACTTATTTTAACTTGAAGGCCATAGCATCCCCAGGGGTTTCCCACTTATTCTGGCTGATTAGAGCTCTGCTCAGGTTGAAGATGTGCAAATCTATGCTGGGTGTACACGAGGTCACCAGGTTCGGGGAACTAATAAGGGCTGTAAAGGTATAATTTGTCCCACTCCAACATGCACAACATGGCTAACATAGAGAGGAGGGAGAGATTAACTAATCAAACAGTGTGTTCATCCTCAGACAGTCAGACAAAATGAATAAAATCACATGTGTGGGTTATAAGCGTGCACGCAACTAGAACAGCTGACCACATACACATTGACGATTATGACACATTTCAGCACATGCACTCCACAGGAATGATGGAGAGATTATTTTGTGGGGTTTGACAATAGCAGCGGGCTTTGAATTATTAAAGCAAGGTTGCTCCAAGTGAAAGAGGGACAGTAGTTCAGTCATTGCTGTGGTCACAAAGCACTTCTGTTATTGGAGAGCTTAAAGCTGAAAAGACCCATTATCAGCACACGAACACTTGACTCCCTCCGGTGAATGATTCTCATGGGCGAAAGAGTACGAGCTGTGCCAGGATTTGCATAAAAGCCATTCTCCATTCTGAGAACCACAGGCCTTACCTCAAATTCTTCTCAAGTTTAATATAGCATTTCCTAATTGACAGTAACAATACAAAAAAAGTGATTTTTTTTTAAAAAACAGTGATATACAGTAGATGGTTTCTAATTGAAAATGCTTAAAAATATGTTTGGTAATAAAGCAAGCCAAACCGCCATGGCAACAGGACTACAAATACTCTTGTAAAAGAGCTGAATAAAACTGACATCAGTGTGTAGGAAGGAGTGTGAGATTGTGGTGAAATAAAAAAACAAGGAGTGAGGCGGTGGTGATTCGATAAAAGTAAAGGAGAGGGAACGGGGAGAAAAGGGTAAAAGAGCAAGTAAGCACATCAAGGAGAATAGATAAAAGCAGATTTTCATATGGTCTGATAATTCTGCCATCTGTTTTTGCTGTACTAAAATAGATAGTAGATAATAGAAGAATGTTAATAAAAGGAGAAAGCAGCAACACTCCAGTCGGTCATTGAGATGCACCTACACCTTATTAACCGCTGCCTTTATAAGTGTGATTTGGGAGACACTGTGGGAGGAAACATGTCAATCTCTGCACCAGACAAGTGGGGTGCATGTCAATGTAGAAAGGCTCTCTGTAGACTCTGAAACTGACAGACTTGCATATATGTAGGCTACTGCTCTTCTCATTGGGAACTATTGATTTCTGTTGGATGTATTCCCAAAGGGGAAACTGCGAGTGCAGCTGCTTCATATATATTGCGTTTATAGCTTTATTTGCGGAAAGGAAACAGATGTATCCTTCTGTTTCTTGTTCGAGGCCATATGCTGTTACATAGGGTCTATGGGGATATTACCATTGGGTTAGGTTAAGTGCAGCATTTTATCTTTTCAAAAGCACAAATTTGACTTCTACGCCTAAGTGATAATTAAGAGAGGGAATTTTCTTTGTGAAGCTCCGATACATCCAGCTTGGCAGTGAATAGTACAGACGTGTCTGAACAGAATGCAAATATGGTTTCCTCATATTTAAAAGAACGTTTAAAAGGAGCCTCAATTTGCCATTTTCAGAGTTTAATATTTAAATGTTCATGGTCTATTTCTAAAAAAAGAATAGCATGTACTGATGTTCTTAAAGCAGCTAGTTGCACCTGTAACAGCAATGCAGTCTGACTTCTCACACACTCACTGTGAAAAAACAACATAGATCCAGGGGCAGTTATTATTAAATTCCAATGTTAGTTGTATAGCCCAAAATCACAGATTCAGCCCAATGGGTTTTACAGTTTTTACAACAGCAACACAACATCCCCTGTCCTTAGATACTACATCGTACGAGGAAAAACTCCTTTAACCTTTGATGGGGAAAAAAAAGTCCATGTTAAAGGTCCTCACATGTGTTCAGCCAGAATGAGTGTTAGCAGGAACACAAACCTAAATACTTACACACATAAACACTGAAAAAAACTTTTTAGCAGATGTCAAGTTAAATCAATTTGTTTTTTATAGCCCAAAATGGACATGTGCTGATCGAATAGGGCAGCGGCATCACTACAAGCTTAACATTAGCTTACGTTCAATTGACTTCTCGCCTTGATTAACAGTTATTTTGTCAGTCAGTCAGTCATTTTCTATACCTGCTTATTCCTCATTAGGGTCACAGGGGTCTGCTGGAGCCAATCCCAGCGCGTTACGGCGAGAGGCAGGGATACACCCCAGATGGTCGCCAGCCAATCGTGGGGCACACACACCATTTACCCGCAGACACTCACACCTACGGGCAATTTAGAGTCTCCAATTAACCTCAGCATGTTTTTGGACTGTGGGAGGAAGCCGGAGTACCCGGTGAAAACCCACGCAGACACGGGGAGAACATGCAAACTCCACACAGAAAGGTCCCAGACCCAGGACCAAGGAGGTCTTGAACCTGCAACCTTCTTGCTGTGAGGCAACAGCGCTAACCCCTGCGCCACCGTGTCGCCCCAGTTATTTTGTGATGCAAATAAAAAAATGAACAGAGACGTGAACTAAAAGGATTGAAACTTGTTCTTGTTGTATCTGCAGCCTGCCGCTCACACAACAGTCGCTCAATGCATACCTTATACTTGTACAGACTGCATTCAGTGTCAGTAATTCGTCACTATGAGTTATCCTAGTTTCTTCAGATTGTTTTAAAATAGGATTTCTGACAGATATGGAGCACAGATAGACATATGCTATCCAAATGGAGCAGATATACAGTCAGCTGCTGAAGAAGGTATATTAAAAGAAAAGGATAATAGGTGGAGGAAACACCTGTGTGGCTTAATTAATGATAAAAACCTAAGCACAAAGCTCATTTCAAACCGTGAAGATGCTTTGTCATGCCTCTGTTTCAATTTCATGGGGATGACTGCGGAGGAGGAGGAGGAACACCCTCTTAGGGGAAGTGTTGACTTGGCACTCTTGGTCCCCACAATTACCTCAGGTTGAATTCCAACCATTATTTCACTAATTAGGTTCCAAGTGGTTGGTGGATGCTTGTAGTAGTGACAAAGTGCTGCACCTTAACACCAAAGACCTAAGTTGACTTTAAAAAGATCGAGCCTCAATGACATACAGTATTGTATACAGGACTTCATGGTACAGGTTAATAGCTCAGTGCATGTTTTATCTAAAAGGTTTTAGGTACCAACTCTTAATCTATGGGTTGATTTTGGATATTATGGCTAGTCTGTATGCTTAAAGGCTACGTCATAGGCCCAGGGCAAAGGAATCTTGGTCATTTATATAATTGTCATATGTAGCATCATGTTCTGGTTTAATCTTTGTCCTTTGCCATTATCCCCAGAGACAGATGCAGGGAGTTATGGGACACAACAACAGATGGCTACCCTTTTAATAAACACTGAAGATGAATCAAAGTAGGTTGAAGTTGGTTGTTTCATATGCATAAAGACATATGCATAAAACATTATTGTGTGCTATATATATATATATATATATATATGCTACTGTATACATGCTATAGTAGAATACTGGAAATACAGTGGCCCTGCTGGTGTACAGCAGCTGTCAGTCACACAGTAACCTAATGGAAAGCTCTATTGCCCATAAAAAGAAGATAATAGCCTGCACTTTAAAATCACATTCTTCTTCTTCAGCAAACACAAATATTCCCACATTATTGACTTGTTTTTGCCCCCTAATGGGAAAAAAAAATCAAATTCCAAACCAGTTCTCGTTCACATTGTTTTATGACTGCCTTTTACCCATAGCCTTGATCATTTTCTGTTATGCTGTAATAAAAATTTAATGCTGATATATAATTGTGATACAAATGTGTGACTGCTCTGTGTGTGTGAATGTTTAAAATGAAGACAAGAAAGAAAAAAATACATATTGCAGCATGCCTGTAAAAGATTTGCATTTTCCTAGACCTTAATAGCGTTACAGCATATACTTACAGAGGAGGTGATAAACAGGCTATTACATGTAAATGGTGCTTGATGAACAGCAGGTGTTAGCAAGGCACCCTTTTACCATCTGTAGATCATGTTAGAAATCATGGGCCTAGGCAATAGCTGGACAGCAATACGCCCAATATCCCATGTTCATTTTATTATGTAATTCCCAGTTAAGTGCTTAAGCATTAAAGGGGATTTAAAAGCTTTCTTTCTCACTTTTTCACATGCTATTTGCCATTGGTGCCACTGCATAGTTATCAAGTTCAATGAGTCAATGGTTTGGTCAGGGACAAGATTTGTTTTTTTCCCCCAATAATTAAACAAGGAAAAAAAACAAATATACAAGTAATACACGTCACAATAGAGTTTTGACTTTTTAATTGTCTGCAGCCCTGTGTGTGCGTGTGTGTGTATGTGTGTTTACATGGGCACTGCATATTGAGTATCAGGAGGAACATTAGACAGTTACTATACACATAGAAAACAAGTATTCACTGATTTCTTTTCCTGGTTTGATGGACAGACAGCACACCCATACACGCCACACACGCACACATTACACTGTATGTATATGACACAATATGCCATCAAACCTTTACAATTGATGTTCATTATACACTATGTGAAATGGGTTCATTTGTCTGCTTGGCTCTGGGCCGGGGTGCATCACTCAGGAGAAACAGCAAGAAAAGAGAGATAGTGAGTTAAATGAAGAAAACAGCGGAAGATGGAGTGCACCTTCATTTATTAGTTCAGTCTTCAAATAAAATGAATTCCCAAGGAGAACTTGCAGGAAACCAATAGGGGTGAGCTCGCTCCAAAAACAAAATACGGTGTTTTAATGACATACACAATAGCCCATCGTGAAAATGGAAGTACGGAATTATAAAATGGCAGTGCTACTGCTACTTCTATCACCATGGCAAAGAAAATTAGAGGATTTGCTGCAGCTTGTCTGCATGGACATAAAAGCCTTACATGTGCATATACTATACGATATATGTACTTTTTCTTAATTACTCAGTGAACCAGAAGATGTTTTAGAAGCAGGATATTTATTAACAATGTAAGGTTGTAAAAAATAAAGGTTGCCTCCTTTTCAGTGTAAATTTGCTTGCGAGGTAAACACACAGCTAATTTTAGTAACTAAGCTTTTGAGCAGCCTTTGGCTATGAATATATTAACATCCACCACTAAATGGGAGAGATGTCAAGTTACAGTAACAGACCACTGGTGGCAAGAGTGTTTTTCTGACAAGAGAATGATATTAATTTCCAAGCAAATTAAATCAAAGCACTCAAAAAGCCCTGGGACAGCTAGTTAACGCTCGTTGAAAAGTATCTAGCGCTCGTTGCCAAAAGACGGATAGAAAGAGGCTGGCTGAACAAGAAAGGGAAAGGACCAGCACTGATCCAATTAGACGTGCGCTCACTAATAATAATTAGAATAAATTCGAGTTATATGCTGTAGAACTTCTCTAGACATCCAAAGATACATGTGAGGTGAAAGCAAACACAAACAAAACAAGACAAATTAGTACATTTTAGGATAAGAAATAAGAACTAGGGGTTCATGGATCCATCCCTTATCATTTACATGTGCACAGGTTTGGAATTTGTGTATTAAATTGGTTCCACTTGCCAGTGACTTCCTGGGCTGCTTTTTGTCACCTATCCATCCCTGCCTGAGATAACTGTGTGGGAGTCAGCATATTGAATTGTGTTTTACTTGCATTTGTAAAGGATGGCTCACAATTCTTCAAGTATTTATTGACTACAAGCATACAAGTATTGTGTGCACTTGTATATATACATTTTCAGTCTCCGGATAGTAGTTCCTTCTCTGCTTTTAATGCTTGAAAATAGGATCAATTCATTCTTGATCTAGCTCTGCACATGAGATTTGTAGACAATAAGAAAAACATAGAATACTGTTTTATGAGCAGTGAAGTGATGCATCTGCTAATTTTATGATTGGCGCAGTAGGTATATAAGTAAATTTTTCCCTCATTCAAACATCAATTGGAAATCATTCCATTATCGGAAATGTAAGAGCGAACCTAAACCTATAGTGTTTCTTTAAATGGACTACTGCACCTCCAACATTCCTCCAGAAGTCTTTATGTGGTAATTAACATGATAAAGCAGATGACAGTAATGACCATTAGTGCACTCATTCTCTTGCAGAAAACTTGACTTGACTCGAAACCAAAAGCCAACCATTTAGTCAATAACGATCTGGCTCTGGGCCACAAAGTAGAAATGATGTCTTGTGAACTTAACTTCCCCTCTGCCTGTGAACTGCATTTGGTCCGTAAGCTCATCAAAGGCCTCAAACTTGAGATGGTTTTAATGAGAGCTTCCGCTGATTATTCAGAATGATCTATTTGTATAGGATACCTCTGCCACACACACACACATACACACACCTCATTCTCCCCTTTCCTTTTTCATTCCTTACCTGCTGTTCGCTTGTCTTTCCGTGACGATCTGTGACTCTTGCATCATGTGTTCCTGCCTTGCCTGCAAGAGAAAAACAAACATTGATTGATCTGATTGAAAAAGCACAAGAAGCATGACAAAAAAGCATGTATCCTATTGATTCCAAGACAGTTTATCTGCTCTTTGCAAACCCCACTGCAGCAGTTTAAGAGCTTCATTGAATACATAGAGATGCCATAATATTGCTTTTAACCTTGTTTTAAAGGGAAAAAAAACCATGATTGGATTTTGTTATTGAACACAAAGAAATTGATTTCACCAACTTTTTTAAACATATGTTGTTAAATATGCGCAGAATGTGACAATGTCATATCAGGTGTTATGTCAAGTTTAAATAGGTTGCAACCACGTGTAGAGCAAATAAAATCTAAATTATTTACTGAAGCAGCATTTTGATGATATCTCAGTTTCTCAGTTCAGAACATTTCTGAATAATGCAGGATATAAGGGCAATAGAAGGCGTATTAAAAAGAGCGATTTAGTCAGAAATAGTGGCTCAGTGCTTTGTGAAAGAGAACTGCATTTTTCAGCACGGACATCAATAAATAGTCACTTTCACAGAAGTTGATTTGAAGAAATGAAGAAACTAAATTAGGTTATTTAGTCTTGTTTATTTTCAGAAAGCACTTATTTGGTTAAAAGGTGTGAAAATCCTTCAGATTGCGGCCATTCAAAAGACAAGTGACACACCCCACACATCTTCACACAGTGAAACCAGACTGTCATTTATAGTTTACCACAAATAAAACTCAGGTTTTTAACCTCCTAAGCAACTTTGGCAATGAGTTGATATATGCGATATGATATGATTATGAAGATCTTTGAGGTACTTCTTCAAAGAAACCAACAGTTAAAAAAAAAACATGTTATTTTATTTATTATTTCCATGCTGCCTTATAAAAGTTTCCCTAAGATTTCCTACTACTTATATAAGTCTTAACGCAGTTCATAGAGCTCAATGTCTTTCCCTGCGTGGTTCTTCTACAGAGCCACACGTCATTGCCTTTTACCCGCAGATAATTACTCCCATTGCTGCCCTTTATTCTGGTCTCAGCGTGATGGATGCCTCTCTCCATCTACAGACAACAGCTCGGTTTGCTTTCTTATTCCGCATTATTGCCGCCATAATTCTTATATCACGGGAGTGCCGCTCTGTAATAAGGAAGCTGCGTCTATAAAAAGTGGCATGGGAAATGGCTTCATGAGCAGCAGGATGAAAAACATCATAAACAGAGAGAGGATTTGGGAGCAGCTCTCTCCCTCCTCTCCACTTCACTGTATAAATACACGTGTTAGACATGTAAATGATCTCGATATGTATGCAAAGCCCAGTCCCACCATTTGTTTTAACTGCTTGCGCTGTCAAGCCAGGAGCAAAAAGGCAAGCGCTTCCCACCCCTTATCATTTACATCTGCGTAAGCTGATGCTGCAGAGTGTGTGTGTGTGCACGCACGCTTATACATGCCCAAGTACATGCATGTGCAAAAGTGTGTGTGTGTGTGTGTGGGCATGCGGTAGGGTGTGTGTGCGCTCCTGTCAGCTGCATATATGGAGGATCAGGGTTTTGTGGGGAACGGGGTGATATATTGTAAACACAAATCTCTCATGGAGTCATTTTTCAAGCATCAAATGTTAGATAGGCCACCTTCCCATATCCTTTCCCGCCTATCAGTCATGTTCGCAGAGCCGTTTATGTCAGTGAAGTGCGGATTTGTGTAGGGGGTCCATATGTGAATGAGACGTTTTTGAAATCCTCCTTTTACTGGAAATTCAGGGCAAACTGGAAGATAGAAACAGGGAAAAAAAGAACTCCAGAACGTAAATGCAAATGTGCGGTAGCCTACATGAGAGGCCATGCAATGAAATTGAACATTGTTTATTTTTGTTCATAAGCAGATTTCAATATGATCACCATCTGCTTCTCAGCATCTGTTTTGAACTGATGCCGACTAACTCTACCTCAGGCTGAATGGTGTTTTAGCAGAGGCACCACATTCAGAAGATGTACAGTATGTGTTGAGGGGACCATCAGTACAAATACTTAATTTCCTTAGTACTCTGAGAACCAAGGACATGTCAAAGTGAAGGACTTGGTGGCATAGATGGACCCTTTTACCTTGGATGATTTAGTGTCCCTGGTGTCGTTGCATGATCATTTTCCAGCCTACAGTGAATTGCCTTCACCTGCTCCGCATTTCCCCAATTACTCTCCAGATGCTTCCCGTTGCTCCATCATCTCCACTCTTGGTTAAGTTGCTTTGCTGTCCTAACCATACATTTGCTTGGTTAGAATTTCTTGCTATCCCTACATCCCAGCTTCCCTCCTACGCTCTGTATTTACTTGACAGGCTTTTCCCTGCATGCACCATTCTTCAGCATTCTGCAGCAGTCCCACATCTGCAGTCCATCTTATCCTCCACGCCGCTGATCATCCGTTATGCTCGACTTTTCTAACTCCTCAATAAAACTTACAAACTGCCTCTGCATTTATTGTGTTCAAATTTGGTCCCAGTTTTGTTTGTCAAATCTTGCTGGTGATTATATGAGCAGAGTTGGATTTTAACATTGTTCTTCCTCTGGCAAAAGGGTATAATTATGATCGTATTTATACCGATTATGAATTCATGACCATCTTAATAAGGTAATATGCATAACATACTTGTGAAATTAAATTCACTTACTATAGTAGAGGCAAAAAAAACCTGAACATTGTGGCAGGAAAATTCCTCTATGGCACTTCTCCCCTCCATAATACATTTGACTGACATTACATGAAGACATTGGTTACTACACTACTCTTCAAAAGTTTGGGATCATTCAGAAATTTCTTTATTTTTGAAAGAAAAGCAGTGTTTTTAATGAAGATAACTTTAAACTAATCAGAAATACACTCTATACATTGCTAATGTGGTAAATGACTATTCTAGCTGCAAATGTCTGGTTTTTGGTGGAATATCTAGAGGCCCATTTCCAGCAACTATCACTCCAATGTTCTAATGGTACAATGTGTTTGCTTATTGCACCAGAAGGCTAATGGATGATTAGAAAACCCTTATGCAATCATGTTAGTACAGCTGAAAACAGTTGCTTAGAGAAGCTATAAAACTGACCTTCTTTTGCCGAAAAAGTTTGAAGGAAAAATGTATTTCAAATACAAATCATTATTCCTAACCTTGTCAATGTCTTGATTATATTTTCTATTCATTTTACAACTCATGGTGGTAAATAAAAGGATGAGTTTTCAATGAAAACACAAAATTGCCTGGGTGACCCCAAACTTTTGATGCATGATTGATGTGTTTGACTGAAATTACATCACAATAACAATGTGTGTTGTGTCTGTATTTGTAATCCAATGACTCCAATGTATTCCTTAGCTTCATTAAAGGTTCACTTCTTCCCCCATGACCCAACCATTGTCCATGCTTGTGCTCAGTTGTGTTATGCATGGTCAATGTGTCCATTCATCAGACTATTAACCCTATTAACCCTCTCTGGAACCTAGCCAAACATAGCAGGTAATTCAATACATGAAGACGGGACTTGAGTAACTTTTTAATGTAACTTTTTTATCCAACATTGACACTTAAGATGTTGAAATCCTTCTCTATATCCTCTGTATCTCTGTTGCTTTTAGCGCCACGGTGGTTAAAATGGTACAGTCCAGAATAGGGGTGTCTGAAATCGCTTTACATTAAAATGTTCCTACAGTGAAAATAGGAGTTGACTTGTAACTCTAATGGTATTTTTTCACAACGTCAGAAAAAAATATCTGCCCCCACCCACCCAAAACTGATATTTCTGTCTCTTTCAGGGTGGCACTGGGTCTTCCCGAACCCCCTGTAATTCAAATGTAATCTCTCAGTAGACTCAAATCATGCCTGGTACCTAATTTTCCATCAATAGCCCCATTTGTTTTGGACAGGTAGAGTATTAGTGACCTGCGATTTGTAATAATGATGTCCTTAATTGCATGCAAATCTGTCCCTTCTGTACTCTCTGAAGTAAAGATTCCTCTGCAACCTGCCAGCTAATTACGTTTGGCCTAAAAGAAACCATCCACACTTTAATTTGAGTGTTATGAAGCTGAAAGAGCTTTGATGGTTCTTTAGCTGCAGCAAGTTAATCTTCTAGGCTATATGTCTACTCAGCAATGGAGATGGGGAAGATAAATGATAGCATGGCAGCATTTTGGTTAAGCACATTTTATCTTTCAGCAGGCTCAATATAACATCATTACGACTCAATTATATAATCTTAGGATTGGGTCCATAAATGTGAGCGTGACGGACTAGATGTGAAACACAGCTGTGGGAGGTGAATTTCTCAATCGCATACAGTCCTGGTTCCAGCGAGAAAAGGGAACATTCAAAAAACTTAATTTGGATTTTTCTTCTTGGGAAGTTCTCTATGAATACTAAAATAACTATAAGTAATGAATGATTTACTCTGAATTAGGGTGGTACTGTATAATTCATGAGCCTGTGTAATTCATTAAGTCCATTACTGTGAATGTGTTTCCACAGGCCTTATTATATGTGCCTGAGAAGTAAGATCTGCGTTCCAGTCCATGAGGTTTAAGGTCTTTTGTGGATACTCTGTACAACCAAAAGATTAATTACAGTGGGGGGAAAAAAGACTGTTTCTACCCCGTTTCTAATTATATGATCCATTATTGTCCTCAAATGAGCAGTCTACATGACAATCCCATTCATTATCATTCTCTTCAATATGGACTAATTACATGATGGCTTTTCTACTTTTCCACCTCACTGGGGTCTTTCAGAGAATATTTCAAAGTTCTATAATTTATTCTTCACATGCTGCTGCTATGTTACTTTGATTGGCAGAATGATTGATTGCACCTCACATTAGCTGCTTGATCTGTGTGCGATATGTTGTCGCAGATGCGGGGACCGCTTCTCACTGGCCAAGAACTGTTGCTTGCTTTTATTGCTGCTTTTTATTACTACTAAATATTTAATAAATGGTTCATGCAATGCCATTGTAATGCATCTATGTGGACATTTTAAGTGTTTACTAATGTACACTGTATATAATGTGTATATTATATTATAACTTTTATGTTACATGTTGTTTATGTTACATTTTATGTTTTATTTTAATATACTGCCATTCATTATCCATTCATACACCAGCTTCCACATGCCCACAGTAATTAATAATTGAGTAATTGTTGAAAATTACATAAATAAATACTTATATCTGTCAAGCACTACATTATAGTGTGGCATTAACCATTTATCATACCTCCTAGTAGTCAAAGTAGATTCATATACCTAGTAGCTTAAATGTACTACTTGTTTGTTTGATGCAATTTTGCATGATTGTCAATTGGTTAAAGCTATTGTTCAGGAAAAACTGATTTTACAGAATTATAGGATCAATTTTTGCCACGTGCACACTGCTTTAACAAATAAGAGTACACAGTAGCATATAAATGCACCTAGCATTATGATTTCTTTACTATAAATCTTCTGTAACCCCCTCTCAATCAGGATGGAAATTGCTTGCCAATTTTCTCTAAATGCGGCAACCAGAGCAATTCAACATTTTTCTGTGAGAGACAGATCCCATTCTCTGCCCCCATCCCCGTCCCCATCCCCCGCCACCACCTTCACATATTCATATTCTCATATATTCACGTTCTCAAATTAATTGTCCGCTGTAGGCCTGCTATGAAGCAGGAAATATGTGTGAATTACACTTGATAGCTAATGAACCTCAGAAAATTATGCCCATGGACACATATAATAGAAAGAGGGGGAATGAGAGAGGAAGAGGAGGCGGGAAGAAAAAAAAAAAAAAAAAAAAAAAGCATGACCAAAAAACAGACAGATCAGTGAGGAAGAGAAATTCCATTATCCACTCCTCTGGCAGAAAATAACATCACATGATTTTTGCAGAGAGGAGGAGCGCTTGCTTAGCAGTGTGCTGTTCATTAGCATTTTCCTCCCATGGCCAAGGAGCATTAAAATGGGCCAGTAAGTATATGCATGAGTCCCCCAGCAGTGTGACATAAAGTGCAACACTACACTGCCCCGGGAGGGAAAGGATGGACAGACACCATCATTTACTTTCCGGAAATGGAAAAACTGGAGAGTCAATAAAAGAGGAAGTTTTATGTTTACAGGAAAAGTGTACATGTTGCTTTAATAAACTTAGCGATTTTATCCGCTTTCTCTTCATACTGTGATTACTGTATGTCTTTCTTCCTTCCGCCTTTGCGACAAGTTATTTTTTAATCCCTTTTGAATTGTGCCATAAATCACTGATATGATGTCTGTCTATATAAAAGATAATTTTGTAATAAAGACTGAAATACTTAATCAGAAAGACTACAAAGAACTTTCTCTACTGCTCTCTCCACAAGTTACTCAGAGCCAGTGTTGAACAAGTTAGTTCAAAACTGTAATGCATTATTTATTACTTGTTACTGTCATCATTGTAATTTATTACATTTAAATATTACTGAATTTAAAATATAAGGCATTATACTATACTATACTGTGTTACGGTAAAAAAAAACATGTATTATAGTAATTTATCCCAATACCGAATCTATGTCGGCGACGTATATTATGCAAGATGAGAGATGTAGTTCACTGAGTGGTTTTACCAAAAACTACCAAGAACTTAACTATTGTATGCTCGGTATTTTTAAACAGGGACATGGTTGTAGCGATATAAATACACAAACATCCCAGAGCCAAAAGTGTTCGAATGATGGATTCTCCGTTCTACTTACCAGCTGCTAGTTGCCCCTTTGCTGTTTCCAGGTTATCCAGGTGCAGTCCTAGGGTGAGTTTATGCATCGGCTTACCAATGGAGGTCCTGGACCTGTCAAACAGGGACACTTGACATTTATAATGTAATTTACAACATTCATATGATGGCCTGAAGCCATCAACATCATATAACAGATAATAAAGCAGTGATGACTTGAGGGCATAATTTATATGACATTCTGAAGGCAACAACAAATACCCAATAATAAAGCAATGATGAATTGAGGACAACAGTCTGATCTAAAGACAACCTCATATAATGGAGGAGGCGGCGATAATGAATTGAGGACAATATTCATATGGCCCCAATGCCACTGGCTGTGTCAGCAGCAAACATGATGGTGAAATATTAACAAAGCAGGAAAGTCTGAACATTCAAAGGTCTTTCAGTGTATCTGTGTCAAATTATCGGCATGGATGTTAACGTCAAGGTTAAAATGCATATTACTTAATACTATAAAAAAAAACAAGGAGTTCAAATTTCTGGACTTTCCCACACTGAACCCTGGCTTTAAATGTTACCCAATTTTAAAGTGTTCTGGATGAGATGAAACAAATTACTAATGATCACCATTCAGGCTGCACCATGTGGTAAAGTTATGCACAAACGCTGATACTGATGCATACAGAATAAGAAATCTGACCACATAAATTGGTAGGAGCCTGGACATGTTGCGTGAAACAAAGTAAAGTCAAACACGTGAGAAATCCAGAGGAACCTGAGGAGAATATGCAGAAAGACAGAAGGAGAAAGAAAGCTGGAGAGCGTTAGCAGCAGGGAGAGTAAAAGGAGAAGACAGACAAAGCGTAAAGAATGAAAGAAAGAATCAAAGGCCAGTATCTTCAGAGTAGTTGAGCAGCAGGTTGAGACAGAGGCAGCCTTCTGAGACTAAATGTGTTCTCCAGCTCTGGCGCCCTCACTGCCCGCTGTGTCAGCCCACACAATGTCTGCCTGCTCAACCGTGACATTCTTCTCTGGACACACACACATGCACACATACACACATAAACACGCATACACACGCTCGCATAGAGAAACCGCACTGCTCCTTTGAGTTGCTGTGCTATACCTCCAGCTCGCACCATGATGAAAAAGAGTGTAGGTTGTGCTCAGACCCAGAGGACTACACATTCCTCCCCTTCACACCTCTTTTCTCCCCTCTCTTTCCCTTGTTAAATAAAGGAGTGGATACATAAGTGGATGCAGTTACGATCTTTCTTCCTTGTCATCGATTTCTTCTTCTTGCCGCGGTCTTTGTTGCACTTGCCTGATTCATCTTTGACCTCCAACCACTACCTCTTAAATTCATCCTTATAGAAGCAACTATAATCATGTTTCCAACCCTGAAACACAGAATGAACCCTCACCAACATATTAAGTGCAACTTGGACCCAGGGGTGTGATTGTTGGATGTACACTGCACAAACTGGCGCAAGTCCCATATAAACTTGACAAAATTGGGTCATGATTGAACTCAGCACCCTCTTGATGTGAGGCAACGCTGTTAAAGAGCAAATATTAGCAAAATGTTTCTTTGTGTTTGCATGTTTAGACAATAAATGTACATACATGTCATCAGATACGACTTGTTTAATTAACTCATTTAACTGACAAGTCAAGACTTCCCAATTCAATGCTGTCCTTGGCATCCTCAGCCGCTGAGTGTGCATGAGTCCTTGTGGCTCCGTCTAAGGGAGTGCCAAGTGGAGTTTTGATAGATCACTTTGGAAAATGTGATTTGCGAGATTTTTAAGTTGTGTCCATATTCCTAACCCCAGGACAGATTATTTAGTCGCTACAGACCCAGCCGAACGGAAACGTAGGAATTTAAAGTTCTGGTCTCCCTCTTGCAGCGCGCCATGGTCACAATTTGACTTCAAAGACATCAACAAAAAAACGTAGTATCCAGGGGCCATGGTCTCAAAGCATTTTGTCTTACTTAGTTATCTTATCTAGCTATTAGAGTTCCTAAGAGTTTCCTCTTAAAACCTATTCACAAAGCTGCTGAAACCATGTTTTACTAAGAAATTATAAGGACTCTTAAGCAGGGTTCATCACATTGCATTGTTTCGTGAAACAGATTTGCTGTCTTGGGCTATTTTGGGTTTGTCAGCGAGTAAAGATCTTAAAATAAAATTGAGGCTAAGCATCACTAATTTAATGTGAAACTAATAGAAAGTACAGACATTGAAGTATATGAGCAACTAATTGTATGCCTTTTACATGTGCTGCTCGTTAACAATTAACAGGTATCTGTATAAGAAGCCTGGTAATTATTAAAGTAGAATAACCCACAAATAGAAATCAAACTGGATGCTACAGCAGATTTTACTTCTACTATGGTCACTATATAATTGAAAGTAAGATGATACAAGTACAATATGATTAGTAGTTTATAATGTATTTATTGCTAATAGCAGCCACTTTAGGACTGTGTGTGATTTATTCATTGATTTATGAATCCTCCCGACTTCTTCTGTTTCACAGATTCGGAAGCTGGTTTCAGCACTAAAACGCCCAGAGAAATAGGATATTTAATTGTCCAAAATTTGGCACTGAAGCAAAGTCTTTTTTTTTAACAGTTTCACAGGAGCTACTTTCATCATTAAGATGTGTAGAGACCACAACCCCTGGTCTAAAGTCTATGCATCTAAGTATGCATGCATTGTGCGTGCATTCAGAACACTGTACTGTAAAGTAATGCCGGCTGAGGGTGAGTCCTTCTTTTTGAGTTGCGATTTCGCAGTCTGTATCCTCACATGAGCCCACCCTGTCCCAGAAAAACAATGTGAAAAGGCCATTGCATATTTGTAGTTTGGTAAACAACCTCCTAATTAGACTCATTGATTAAACACAGCTGGCTCACTCATCTGTAAGATAACTGTGTCTGAGGGGCCGGCCTAAATTCTGTCAGTTCACATGCTTTCATTCATACTGCAGAGTCAGATATGACGCAACTTATATCCTTTCATGCATACACTTTGTTTTCATCCCACACTTGCTTTGGCAATCTAACAGTACATTTATTATGCCAATAATTTAATCAAAGGAGAGATGACTGGTGTAATGTGGGAGATAACGATGCTGCCCAAACCTCTTTGATCATAAAAGCATTAAGTCTTTGACTATAACCAAAAGGCAAAAGTGAGAACCTCCAGCTCTACTTCCCAGGTGAGACATGCGGAAGAAGCACAATTATGTTAAACAGAAACATTGAACATTGCATTTTGGGAATTCATGACATCACGGGCAAGTTATTAATTACCAAATAAGTTGTCAATTAACCACCAGGTGTCCTTTAAATGCCGGGTGCAGGTGTATATTTTGATAAATAACCACCGGTTCCAAATAAATGCAGTTTAACTCATTAAAAAAAAAAATCAAGGAAGAAGACGTGACCACTGATGCTGCAGGTTTTTCGGCCCTCATCGCATCATTGTCATGCTCAAATGATGTTAAAGAACACTTTCTCGGATAATATTCCTTATTTGTCAATCTCCATGGCTCCAGTGGAGAGAAAAAATAAAAAGCATGACATGAAATTCAAACTTTCTGTTGTAAAATATGCAGAGAAAAACTCGGGAGAAGCAGCCATGAGATGTTTAGCTAGTGTACTGTAATCTTACTCTTGAAAAATGTAAGAATTTGTGTAAGATATCAATATTTTCAGTTTTGCAAGAGCAAGATCTTTGTCAGGAATTAATCTCCTGTCCCAAATTGCTGCCTGGTCTCAAATAAACCTGATGTGTTAAGTGATTGAAACAAATAAACGTCTAGGTTATTGTTTGGTAATTTACAGTATCCTGATGCAATTCGTTGTAAACCTTCTGCTCCTACTGTCAGCCAGCCTTCACAACAAATCCATTGGAAAAAAACAGACATTCAGGTAATTGGGCCCATTGTTTGCAAGGCAAGTAGCTACAAGTAAAGAAATAGAGTCGCAACAGGGGACATATGATACCAGTTACTTGATGATTGTCACAGGAACAACACAGTTTCTCTGTCTCATTGAGATAATAAAACCTAACCTTCATTTGTCAGAATATACAGTATGGCTGCTCTACCGAAAATCTATTGGTGGTTTTCGACATCTCTGGCCAGTTCAAATATTATGGGTATTTGGTATATTTATAGCTGCAAGGTAAAGTACAGGCCTTCCGTGATATGTAAATTATACTGCAAACTTCCAAAAAACATTCAGCTTACTATAAAGTTGGTATTGAGGACTTTACAAGGACAGTACCTCAGGAAACAGACTTATAATTAAAATGTCCATTTATATTCAAAGAACATGAGCAACAAATTCAGCGACTTTCTCTCTCCACTCAAAACCGAGACCACACAAATTCATATAGTGTTGATGAATGAACACCTAAAGGAGACAACAAATGTGCAGAAGAGCGAAAGAACATTTCGAAAACCTGCGAAAAAGAATTGGAGGAATTGAATAGAGAGCATAACCCGAGGTTACATCAGAAGGTGAAAGACTTCAAGGGAAAAAAGCACCAGCAAGTCACAAATGATAAAAGACAAACAAGAAAAAAAAGTTTTCACTGAGAAAAACAAGTGCTTAACAGATGGGCCGAGTGTATCAAGGAACGCATGCAGATCAAAGGACTGAAAAACAGGAAACTGGAGAAACAGATTACATAACCGGTATAGAAATAAATGAAATCACAGAGGAAGAAATTCAGGAAGTGATAAAGAAGTTATCCAAAAAAAAAAAAAAGCATCTGGAGCAGATGGTATCCCAGCGGAACTACTTCAAAGTCCAGGACCAGAAGGAATAAGAAACATCAAAAATGTCAAAGAAGATCTATAAATCAGGAAAAAAATACCAGATGAATTTCTGCGGAGCAAGTTCAATTCCTTTACATTCAGTGAAAAATATGTGTGTGAAGTGCACAAGCAGATAAGTATTATTAGTCAAAGGTCAAAGACACTGCTGTGTATAATCTTCTGATGATTTCCTGACCATCTCCGCCTCAGCACTATGGGTGTTCAGGCTTTCAGCTGCACTGCCCCCAGGGGCTCTAAAATCCCTTCCCCTATTCATACCCGACAGTCTGACACCAGATCAACATTCAAATCCTACCTCAAACCCACCTGTTCAAACCGGCCTCCTCACCACCATCACAAATAGCACTGACCCCCTCCCATTAATGTTTGCCCTCTTAATCTATGCCGCTTTTATTTGACATTTTTACATTGACATGTCTGTTCTAAATGTTTGAATATTCGTTTTTACACACTGTGAGGTGACATTGGTTGCCCTGAAATAAAATTTACCATAATCAAGAGTAGAATAACCATCATCGATAGCGAGAAGTATGGAAAAGCAAAAAGAAACACGAGCTGTCATCTTCATACTAATGTGGCCAAGTGACACTCAGTATAAACTAGAACTAGAGTCTGCTAAAGGAGAAATATGCATTTTATCTACAATAAATGGAATAATTGACATTAATGGAAGGCCTAACTTCCAGACATAAAGATGATGTGGTAGATTATGAATTGGGGAAAAACAAACCAACAAACATCAAAATCACAAGATATGAGTCTTGGCCGCACTATGTAGTGTGTGGCATCATACATTGAAAAAGCATAACCCTGTTCAAAATTATGTCCAGATATCACATTGAAAATATTTGACTTTACAGAATTTATATATTGAATCACTTGTTGTGACCTGATTGTTTTATGCTGATGTAAACAATAAAACTGCACTTGACCTAACCTTAATTCTTTGCTTTGATCAAAACAATTTTCTTAAAATTTTAATTATTGAACAGAACTAATAAATTTAAATCATTACCATCGTATTAAACTCAAAGACACTAACACTTAACACTTTAAAGACACAAAACAAATTACTTGTCTACTTACTTGATTACTTGAAATGTATGAACGTTAGCCCTTCATGTTAGCCCAACTGGACTAGCGATGTCTTTTGGCTGGCCACGTTACCAATACTTGTAAAAGCATGTTATAAAGACATTTATTATATTTCATGGTCATAACGTAATGTAAATGCTCACTAGCTAGCAACAGCCATTAACTACTGCCAGCTACATTAATGCCAGCTATTGACCCATTTAAGGTGGCTAGCTAGTCAGTTGAAATTGGGCTTTTCTTTGCAATTTTGACAACATTTGACAAACCTTTAACTGTTAGCAAATGCTTTGCTACTTTCATTTATTTTAGACAAAATCCATGAATCAATAATGTTATCCCATTTAAATGGGATAACGACTACCAACAACCAATTCAAGATGAAAACTGGACTCCAACACTGGGATTTGTTACAAAGAATAAAGAGTTAAAGCACATATTTCATTCTACTCTTTCACCATTGAACTCGTGCTTTAACATTTTTAAAAATGAAACTTACCACATCAAACACCAAACAAAAGTTGGCCTGAGCTGCTCTTTCCCTCTCCGGTGTGTCCAGTGAGCGTAGGTGAAAGGCAAAGGTGAACTTTCTTCCCCCACTTATACACAGACAACGCCCAACTTACAAACACAGTAAGTTCTGAGAGACTGTTCATTTGTTTTATATTAAATTTCAATCCATAATTGCCATTTGAGTGTCAGTTAAATGTCATTACTGCTCTAAATAAGTGGTGATAGCAACCTTCGTTTCCATGGAGATTTCCTGGTGCTGCTTTTACTTGCCTCACGTTTTTTACCACTACCACAAGCGCTAGCCTTTGCTGTATCAGCCATGATAAATAAGGTTAGCTTGTACAGAAACTGTAAAATATCCAAGGGCGTACAGAGCCTGATGCACTGAGATGCTCACAGAGACACTTGCGAGAATGAACTGGGCAAGATGAGGGAGATGAGTGTTGGAAATATGCATAACTAGTCAGATGAGGTGCCTGGTTCAATATAAAACCTTATGAACGCAATATGGCATTTTACAAACATTTATAGACATCAGTCAGTGGTTCTTCCCATCTATAAATGTTCGTAAGTCAGATGTATCTTGGGGAACGGCTGTACTCTTCCCCTTAAACTAGGTCATAGTACTAGACTGCCTGTTACCTTCCCTTCTACAGTAAGAACAATTGGGGAGACAATGATACAGAAGAACAAAAAAGTTGACAAAAGGCTTTTGATCGGGTAAACCATGAGAATAGAATAATATAAAAGAATAATGATAAAAAAAAAAGAATAGTGAGAAAGCAGCTGCATTCATACAAAATTGAGAAACAGAATAAGACATCATGAGAGGTGTAAGACAAGGATGTATTTTATCTCCAATTCCCTTTCATATGTATACAGAAAGGATTATGAAAGGAGCGCTACAAGAAAAGAGTGTGATTCATGCGGAGAGTTTGACAAACATCAGTTAAGCTTACAGTATACCTCTTCCAGCAGAAGATGAACAGGAATTACAAAAAAAAAAAAAAAATCAGCCTTGCAATAGATACAGAATGGCATTGAATAACAACAAGACCAAATTGATGATAATTGGAACAAGCGAAATTGAGCGAATGAATGACAAAAATGTCTATAAATTGCTGGAGCTCCTGGATGCCTCCGAGAAGCAACATCAACATCAACATTGACATTGACAGAGGAAGCAAAGAGCAGGATACATGCAGTAGGGCGCCACAGGAGAATGTGCAAGATCAGCCGGAAAAGATTTACATCGACTGATAAAGTTCTAGGCGAAGACAGCTATTATATGAAGGAGATTGTAGAGAGAATGTTTGAGTTTGCGGGGCAATGAGAGGGTCTGGTAGAGGAAGGCTCAGAAGGGATGATTGAAGAGAAGGGAGGAGTGGGAAGACAACGCATAATGGCCCCCTGACGTAAAGAGACGGCGCAGAGGGGGAAAAAAAAAGATACGAACACATAAAAGGCTGCGAAGAGAGACAGGTGAAGGACCATGGAAGCCAACAATCAACGGATCAAAGACAGCAAGAATTATTGATGATTGATTGATTACTGAATTTCTAATGAGGGCCCCCCTGTCTGCTTCAGGAACCAAAGGTTACGGTATTCAATGGGGCGAGTAGGAGTGGCTTATTGCGATCAATATTGTTACTTAGAGGTTGTTGTTGTGTGTGTATGGCTTAATTCCATAGGGACTGATCTGTTCCTCCCTATAATAGAAGGGCGGAAGAGCACACTGCCGCCACATTCGCAAGCCTTCTTCTCATCCATCTAAACTGATTTCCCCCTCCTCCGCCACACGCACATCTTTTTACTTCTTCTCTCTTCTGGTCTAAATACCTATCTTCTCATTTCCTAATACTTTATATTTAGAATTTCTCCCCTCCCCAAACATTTTTAAGCATCAAACCTAAGCGTTTCCTCCGTCTTACTGCACCGTCCATGTGTTAAAAGTCAAATCTGCTATATAACACTGCTTCCACCGACTATAATGCATTGGCCCCACGGTGTCCTCCTTCTCTCGGCCATCTCATTATGAAAGCTAAATTAACCATGGCGCGTACCTTCAGAGCATGCAGAGGTTTTACAGCACCATCAGTCTCGCCTCACAAATACTCCATCGCATAATTGAATATCAAGTCTAGCGGGGCCTTTCTTAAATGACTGACCCTCAACACGCACATAATTGCACACTTAGATGCGTCTGTGCAAAGTTGTCTGATGCTCTTATCTATATGGCAGCTTGTGTGCGGTATGTTGCTCAAGGGCATCACATATACAGCTCCGGAGGAAAAAAAAAAATGAGACCACTGCCAAATTATCAGTTTTTCTGATTTGACTTTTGTTTGGGCAAAAGGAACACAAAGGAGCATTTATTTGCGGAAGAAGACAAACGGTCAAAATAACTAATGTTAACACTTAACACAAGATTTCAGAAATCGATATTTGGTGCAATAACCCTTATTTTTAATCACAGCTTTCAGGCGTCATGGCATGCTCTCTACAAGTCTTTACCATTGTTCTTGGTTCAGGTGTTCACCTAATCAGTACCTCATCAAGCAGAATGAGGTGTGCATGTGTTGGAATTTAACAGACGCTGGAATGGAATGGCTGGAATACTTGTAGAGATGGAAGTGGTTTCTCATTCTTTTCCAGAGCTATACATACCGAATTATTAGTCTAATGAAAAGCCTCAAATGGAATTTACATGTTTTTGTCCAGTTGATGCAGTTCTTACATGTACCGTATTTTTCGGACTATAAAGCAGACTTAAAATGTAATCCTTTAAATTTGTCAAAAATTGACAGTGCACTTTATGACCTGACATGTGCTACACAGTGCTCATAAATCTGTCAAAATGTCTTAGTATGTCTTTGGTAAGCTACGAAGCCACACCGCTTGATGGATTGTCAGACCATTACTGCTACCGTAGTCAGGAGCCTCGCGGAGTAACGCATATTGTGGCTTCAACATAACATTATGGTGTGTGTATAAGGACCCCAAAATGGCACCTGTTAAGGGACATGCTTACGAAGCAGATTTCAAACTCAGTGCTATCAGTCACGCAGTAGAACATGGGAATAGAGCAGCTGTGGGAGAATTCAACATTAACAAATCAATGGTACAGTAATGGAACAATGTTTTGAGTTATTGTGAATGAGATGAATACAATTTGACTTGTTTTGTTTCTCTTAATGCGCCTTATGCATGAAAATGTCTGAAAATAGATCGGATCATTGATATTGCGCCTTATAAGACGGTGCACCTTATAAAATAACGTAGTTCAACATCAAAATACAGTATATTATAGTTGAATTGTGCAAAAATTTGTTTCATTTTTAGAATTAATTAACCCAAAAAGTATTGTCTGCCATGATCAGAAAGCTTTATAATAGTGTGTGTGTGCGTTGTGTGGTGTGGGTTTGAGTTGTTCTTTCCCATGAGCCTGTTTCTACCTACCTGTGCTTGCATGTGTCTTACTTCATGTAAACACACTGTTTCCATCAACTCTGAACAAGCAGAAATGTTAAGCTCCCAGCTGGGTCATAACGCCTTAGTATGCAGATATATTGGCAGTTAGCTTTACAGATTCATTTTCAATCCCAGCATTTCCATGCATATTAATCAAGAACATGTCAAACAGGCACATCTATATGCAGTACTGCACTTTTATTTAATGACAAAGAGGTGAATGTGTCTTTTAGCAGAATTAGAAAAGCCTGCTTCGACATAGAGGTCTTCTCAATTCAAATGTTTGTCTATCTCCTGAGGTTTTGTCTGTGATTTCACGCTGTCTTCTAAAATGCTTAAAATATAACAAACTACAATCTAAAATTGCCATCAGCTGTTGATTTTCCATCCGCTGTTTCTGAATGCGGTCCAGCCTGTTCCCAAAATGCCTCTAAGCTTTACTGGTGCTTCATGCTGCCCCCTACGTTCAGCCTGCAGTAATACAGTTTGCAGAGCCAGCTGTGGTGTAATTAATTTCTCATTAGTGTAAGGCAATAATGACTATCTCACAATCTTGCTCGTCCTCTCTCTCTCTCTCTGTCTGTCTCTCACTGTCTCCCCGCTGGAGGGAAGTCTTCAAATTCCTGAAAGCAAACAAACAACAATTAGCTTCTTATTGACATGGAGAATTGTAGACTCATCTGCAAAACACCCCTTGCCGAGGATTGAGCATCTGAGACTTCCACTTTAGATGTTCTTTAATGAACCATCTACATTGAAAGTACTTGCACATGCAAGGCTAGTCCCCTGCACTACACACGTGCATGCAAGATACAAGCAGAGTTAAAGGTGCAGTGTATAAGATGTGGTGGGTTCTTGCAGAAGTGACTTTCAGAAATGGAATGTAATATTCATAAGTATGTTTTAGTTATTGAATCAAATAGGAATTTGAGCTCTAAGAGCCGGCCTTTCACATTTGTGGGGTAATCAGTTGCAATATGCAACCTCACCGCCTTTTTTAGTACATAGTACTACATTAGTTTTGAGCTGAAAAAAGTGTCTTTGTGGTTAAGTTACTCTTTAAACTAAAAGCCATTTCATGTTCAAAGAGGTGTCTTGTTTTTCCTCTGCATCTCAAAATTCAGATATTTTTGATGTGTATTCTTACATTATAATCCCCTTTATCTTTGTATCAGTAGTTGCATGTGCAACTCAAGATATAATAATGGCAATGGTATTAAAAAAAAAAATGTTCTCGGAAAAGAATCAGCCTGTTCTCATTGCGTTAGAGATAATGACCTTTTTTAGGGAAATACATGTCTTTAATGCCGTGGCATTTGGAGCACAAGAGCATGAAATTCAGTTCATCCAGTGTCTTAGGTGCTAATGTGATTCTCACATTTTCATGGCACATCTCCATCCGCTGCATATTTTACCTCGCGTTATTTTTTTCCCCGGCTCCTTCCCCCTCATCCAAAATGGCCTGTGCCCTCCTGTCCCTCACTCAAACCGCAGTAATGTGTCAAATTAGACGTTTGATTGCTCTATGACTTGAAGCTCCTCGCTTCTCATCTAATGCATTCACCATTTAGGCTGCACCAAGGTCTAATTTCAGATCAGAGCTTCTTTTTTCACTTTTTTTTTTTTTTTTTTATTATTATGCATCACTGAAAGTTGAAGGGAACATTTTAGGCTTCCTCTTGAATACCAAGTAGCATCACAATGAAGCCACTTATCATACACAATCACTGACCTTGAGTAGTCAACGTCTGTGCTGTCATTGTTTGTAAATATGTACTGGATGGTGCCATTTAACCTCAAGTGTCTTCATTTTTTTTTACATTTGTCATTTTTTAATGTAATATTATTTATAGCCCTTTATGAGGAATGTCTAACAGGCATTTGCATGCATTTTTGTTTCCGAAAATGGCTGCAGTCTGAACCGTTCAAACCCAGCCAGGTCTGAAAGATATATGTAAAAGTAGGACTAGCATGCAGTTCTGACTCACAAAGTTGGGGCAGATAAATAATTTAACACCTGCGCATCCATCCAGTTTTACATAACGGGACCATTGTTACTACAGGGAGACACTTTCAATCACAGGGTGCTCTCTCTAATTGGGTAAATAATGGCTGGGCTTATTACAACAAAGATCATCTGATTAGAGTACCAAAGAGCTGAGCTGAGACTTTTAATGATTTGTTATATCTGGGCACAGTTCCAAAGTCTGAACACACGCATGCATTAAAATAACTTACAATGGCTGAATATAGGTATTAAAATCATACAAAAAAAGGTTGCATTTTGATAAAGGACAGACAAGGACATGATGCCAAATAAATACTAATTAACCACTTCGGTAGAATTGTTAGACTTGTACGTGTTTCTGAAAAACAAAGCTAAATTAATTCTTATGAAAAGTGTAAATAAGAATATAAGAACAAACTGGATATGTGCATCTCCAAATCTTTAGGTGCATTTTAAGATGCTATCCACCCAGCCCTCCAGCCCAGAGAAACTCAGTGGCATGCACATTTGAGAGGAAATTAAAAGCATTGCTGACTCAGAAGTATGAGGGAGAGCAAGAAAAAAAAACAAGTAGGATGCATGTTGGGATCTGCCATTAACATCCCACTTTAGAGATTACTCTTAAATTGAGTTATGATCAGTATTAAATGTTAAGCAACTTTTGCTCTCTCAGAAACAGTGCCTTCAAATGTTTAGTCTTCATTATAAAGAACAGCTACTGTACAGTGAAAATCCTAATTTAGCATATCGGCATGTACCAGCTTTTTATTGCAATCTTTAATATGCTGTAAGACAAATTAAAAGGAAAAATAGAGCATTGTGACTTTTTGTATAGAAAAAATGTCAACTGGGGAGAAATGTTAAGAAATAAAACTGATTAGAGTTCACGTCTCTGTCAGTTCTTGGGGGAAAAAAACGAATTATACATTCGTTCAGCTCAAGAGGCGAACAATTAGATGAACATGAATCCCTATGAGCAGCTCTTCAAAACAAGTGGTGTTCCTAGGACCGCGGTAGTGTACCGAAATTTAGTTTTGCTTTTGTTTAGCGAGGCAGCCTATAATTAGTTTCTTGCCCTGAGACGAAATACCATTTTCATCATTTTGAGAGGAAAAAAAAAAAAAAAAAAACGTTCTCCTCAGATAATGCTGAGTGAGGAGTGAGGTTCACACTAGACCCTCAGGGGTACACTGTATTGACCAGACTCCCATCAGAGACAATGCTGCCAATTGCGGTACCTACTTGAATAAATAATTGTCTTGAGCTGAAGAAGGCCTACAGCTCTGGCGAGGAATCAGCTTCAGTTTCCTTCCCATTCACATGGGGATCCTCAGTAATAAGCCGATGTGCTCTTGCTTTCTTCCACATAAAACAAAACGAAATGTGACACGCTCATGAATGCGGATGTATACATTTACATACGTTCCTAGAAACACACGCCGATGCAAAGCAGAGATGAACGTGTGCTCGGCTGTCAGTCACGACGGTCCTTACAGGCGCCGATCAATCACAGCTGCACTCCAGCCGTCTCTTTATTTGACACAGTTCTGCGTTTCACGAAGCTCACGGCACAACTTCGGCAGGTAAAGCAATCAGCAACCTCTTCCGACAATCCATTTCCTGTCACGCAGTCGATCTCGCAGCTAATCGTGTTATTACTTTACTTTATCTCACAGGGATAAGATGCTTTGCATCAGATTACAGCAGTTTGTAAATTTCCGTCTGCAGCCCCCAGTCATAATATATAAAGCTGTGGGAAAAAAAAAATGGGACCACTGCATTTTTTTTCTGAAATCAGCATCTCTACATGTATTACAGCCATTCCATTCCAGCAAGACTTGTGGAGAGCATGAAAGCTGTGATTAAAAATAAGGGTTATTGCACCTAATATTGATTTTTGAACTCTTCTTAAGTGTAAACATTAGTATTATATTGTTTTAAAATCAATTTGGTCTTGTTTCTTTGCATTGTTTGAGGTCTGAACACATTGTATATTATTTTGACCATTTGTCATTTTTGGCAAATGAATGGAATTTGAGGAAAATGTCAGTAGTAGTAGTACTAGTCAGTAGACTCGAATGTTCCTTTTGCCCAAACACATACCTGTAAGTAGTAAAATCTGGTCTCTTATATTTTTTTCCAGAGCTGCATATATATAGTACAATAACAGTTGCAAATATCTTCTGTGCATTAGAGAACAAGGACAATTTTGCTCTTAGTTCATCTTTAAGAAATGTTCTTACAACAACCAGCAGCTCTGTTTTGCTGTCAGGTGGCTAATGGAACAAATAAATGATGCATTAAATGAGTTTGTGGGGAGAATGAAAGAGAGAGAGAGAGAGCGAGATAAAGGAAAACCAGACATAAGGGAGAGATGAACACATACAGCAGTTGAGTGTCTCCAGCACTTGAGAAACACAGGTCAAATACACTGGGAGGTGGGGGTGGGTTGATCGATTGAGGTTTCATCTGCAGGAAACTTAACAGAATAAGAGAGAGGGGAGTATGCTGACCACAGATTCAGCTATGAGATTCCAGAGTACAGAGCTGCCATGCACTTTAATACACATGCCTTCAAATAGAAAGTTGAGGAATTGATTTAAAAAAAAAAAACAAGGCAAGGTGCCCTGAACTTTCTATCCAAACTTTAAGAGTAGGCTACTTCTTTTTTACCAACGTAAGGACTATATAAAGTCATGAAGCCATGTTTTACTTTTATTTGACATTTTCCTTTTCTAGCAGTTTCACTATGGCAAGGCTCCATGCACAGCCGGTGTATAACTCTAAGGGGTCTCAGAGGATGTATACTCTCAGGGATATGGGCAAAGAGTTGACAGTCCAAATACAGTTTTAAAATGTGCACACTCCACTGCCTTTCGGGCAGTTATCCTAAATCACTTGTCTCTGGGTCTTTAGATCTTGGGCTCATTTATATGTATTAAGTAGATGTAAAGAAAATGATAATATAATAGCTGTTAATAATAAAATAACTGCAGATAATGAAATGAAAAATAGAATGCAATAATATCCCTATAGTTTAATAAATTATTAACCACATAGCTTTTTTCACATCGTTTTTTGATTGCTCTTACAAATTAATTATTTTCAATTTTTATGAACCATTTTTTTTACATTCTGTACTTATCTCTCTATACCTCATTTTTAGTAATTACTGTTATGCATGTTACTGATTTTTATGATTCATTTGTTCTCAGTGATACCAGACTCTTTATCATTCACTCTCATAAAAGTGGAAAAAAAATAAGAGCTGCGTCAAATCGCTGCTGACTCCTCATTTCCTATTTTCACAAGCTCGTGACATTTATTGTGAAGCAGTCACAGGAAACATAATGCATTTGCCATCAATGACATTTTGATGAATGCTGAACGTTGTTTACAAGACAAGACATGGACATTTTTCTGTGTTTTATAAGAGCAGATGTGCTGTTGCGTGGGAAATTAATTGCAACGTGAAATCAGATCAGGATTTTAGTTGGATTTCCAATGATTTCCAATGCATCTTTAATTCATTATTAAACCGTATTAAAAACAAAAATCTTCCTAAAACTAAAACAACAAACGCTTTGGGGAGATTTTTCATTCTCATAGTAAAGCATTGAATTGCCAAGTATTCAGTCTCTCATGAAAATACAGTTCATACCGCCTACTACCTGCCGTAATTAACACACAACAGGGTTTAGATACCACACACTGATTGAGTACCTTACCAGAGCAAGTAGTTGCTGTTGCATTAATCTCCCATACGGAAGCACTGAAAACACAGCTGTTGACTGTTATAGAAGACTAGATGTGCCCTTAAGTACACACACACAGCAAATTGTGACACACATGAACACACCCTATCTACATTCCCAGCATGATCTGGCAAACGCTCGTTAATCACCTGTGTTCCCGGTTGCAGCGAGTCCCTGCTCCTCTACACCGCTGCACGCTTCATGCCGAGGACGACGAGAGAAGAGACACAAAACAGGAACCCGTTCAACCAGGGAAGAGCTGAAAATCATAGCCTCTTGCATCCCTGGAGACACTGAATAACATGTTTATTGCTGAAAACAAGGCTCTCTATGAAAGAAGGACTTGCTGAGAAACAAGTATAGTGAAATCAACACGAGTGATTTATTGAGTTACGTTTACAATTTGATATGATTCCACATAAGAAAAGAGCTTGAGAATTAAATATCACTTTTAGCCTAAAATATATATATCTAGTATAAAAAAAAAGACTCTTGTTCCCGAGCAATATGTAATTTCTTTATTACTTTAAGACGTTTGTGCCATGTAACTCATCTATTCAGCATCACCACAGAAAGGGCTGCGGCTCAATGATGGATTCTGTTGAAGACAACAGTACCGATCTTTATTCATCATGCGGAGGCAAATCAATCGTTGTCCGGTCTGTTTAAATGAGAAGAAATAATCATTTCAGTAGACAGGGCATGCTGTCTGTCAGAATCTCTGTCGCAATTATACATTTTTGGCTACATTTTATAGTTGAGTGATTATTCTAGAGACTTGAATGGTTAAATAGATACATGTCAGAGTTGAAGATTTGTCTATTTAAAATAGTTGTTTTATCTCGTTTTATCCTGTCATTTTAATTTTTGTTATATCATAAGTTGTAGGACTCTCTGCTGTGGTGACTCTCACTTAATGCATTTTATGCATAATGTGTGATATACAAATAAAGTTTATTATTATTATTATTTCAGCAAAGGCAAACACATCCGATGCTTGACAAAAAGCATACGACAGGGACCCTCTGAGCTCATTAAAATACAATAATTACTATAGTATTTTTTAAAACAAGCCATAGAAAGAGCTTCGCAAAAAATCAGCTGAGAGATATATTTCACATTGAGCTATAAATTAACAACAGATTTTTTTTTTTTCTGAGATTAATGTCGCTCAGTCTAAGGAACAAGGCACAGGTGACATTATGTATTGTGTTATATACTGTTACTCGGGGCCCATAACGGTATAATAACCAGGGACCGAAAAGCGCCCCCCGCCGCTGATGAAATATCGATTGCATGGCTTCAAATGGGAATATTTTAATCAATATGCACATGTATATACATTGCAAGATACACAGGTTGCCCTCACTCACGCAGAAAATAAAGCCCTTCATTGAATCCTGTTATACATCGCCTGTTGTTTTCTGATTGTGGAAACTGCACTGCAACATCATTTCCACTCTAACTAGTTCAGTCTCATTCCTGTCCAGCTGATGACCTCCCAATCACACCTTTAAATTAAAACACATAAAAACACATATGATTTGTGTCTGGTAAACATATACCCCTTTTCTATGCCTGCAATATATATACATATATATATATAGCCCTGGAACTACTTGCCATCTAACACAGGATCTAACCACCACCATCTAAACCACACCTGCTTGTACGGCAGTGTTAAATGGTGTGTGCCCCAAAGGGAACAGCAGCAGTCTGACCTGTGAAAATTGGTCCAAGCAAGATAGAAATGCGCCAAGCTCGTAGTACGGCCAATTGGTGTGAATGAGGTACTATCCAATCTGCACATGGTGCGAGACACACCTGAGCCCAATTCCCTGATTACAAGCCTTGCTAAAAAAGGAATTCATTCAGTTATCCACCTCCCTTTGCGATACCTTTTTTATTTTTAGAGCACATAGTCACTGAAAAACGCATGCAGCTAGCGAGCTGGACCAGACACACTGCTTGCTCTGCTGTTCCTCAGCTCTACTGTTTTATTCCAATATTTCCAATATTTTTAGGGTTTTGGCGGAAGAAGATTTACCTCGGCTCAGACCAGGCCTAAATACAATTAGGTTTCCATGCAATAAATGTTCTGGGTTCATTTTACACTTGTGAATGCATACTTGGGTCTATTTCCTCCTGGTTTTACATGCTTTACACTGCGGAAAAAGAAGCCCTAAACATGGCCAGTGGAAGGCAATTTTCCAGCATGCCTTTACCTTTTCTCTCTTATAAAACCTGATAAGCTGTAGCTCAAGAGAATTCATCACATACAGTAGTAAGTCCCATGACCTACAGAGATGCTGTCTGTTGATGTGTTGTCTGCATGTCCAAGAACAAAACATTCTTACTTGCCACCTTATTTGTATGCACTGCACAGGAGCTCATTTAGGGCAGAAACAATGGCCTCAATTGTACATGTTGGCTGAGTATGCACATTCATTTGAAAGGCTTAAGTATAGAGCAGAGTCTGTCACCAACTGGCTCTAATTGAATCCAACACCAGTCCTTTTCTCTGCAGTAACTCCTCCACTCTCTCAAGCCTCACTTCAGCTCACCTTGAAAATCTGCTACTAGCTGGAGTTAACTTAGCAAAAAAAAAAGAGATCAGCATCCTCTCCGTCTCGGCTCTTTGAAGCACAAAAACCCTACTATTACTATACCAACTTGGAAACTTCTTTTCCCCAATCGCATCCTACTGTGCGCCTTGAGCTATGTATAATATTCATAATGCACAATTACACACTTTACACTCCAGATGAACCCTAAACCAAAGTTGACCAAAGCTGCTTGCGGTTTAAAGGTACAGTGAGCAGTTTTCTGGCGGCATCTTGTGGTTGCATATTGAAACCACCTGATTACATGCATGTGAGAGATGAAAAAAATGTTGACGCAACATCGCAGGTACCCCGTTTCTGCCAAGTCTGTTTGATTAGATGCTGCCGAATACCACTAAAGCTTAGATACTGTACCTTTAAGGATACAATGTATGGGGAAGCAGAAAAATATGCCAGCTTTGCATTTGATCTAATATCCTGTGGAGAACTATATCTTTTTTATTGAAGAAACTATGCCCTCTGAAACCTACCCGAAAAAATGGAAGCCTCTATAAAATAATCTCTGAAAGATGTGTGTCCAGCTGGTGCTTATCAAACTCACTCCAGCCAGGTGTTTTCCCCGCAGCGCTGCTGCTTACTCCACTGCCTGTGCAGTGATTTTCCTCACCCATCCCCATCTGATCAGCGCTGCTGATTAATAATTGTACCTGCAGAGCCGACTTATACAAATCATGATCATCTCATTTCATGATCAGTTTTGTTCCCAGATGAAAGAGTAAATAAATGTCTTATTATATGTGGCTTTTGTTGTGTGATTTAGTACCTTTGCTCTTTCTTGACAGATAAAAATAACAAAACCAAGTGTTTAATGTTCAATGTAAGACCTTTTTTCAATAAAATGTTACATACTAAATTTCATTCATTTCGTTTAGTCATTTAAAATGTGTCTATGTAGCAGGTTACAGCAAAGGATGTGTGCAGGCTTGTGTGTTTGTATGGGTATATTTTTTGGACATGAGGCTTTAAAAATCAAAAGCAAAAAAGAAAAAGTTTGGGAACCACTGACTTAACATGAAGCGTCCCATCAGGTGTACCCAAGTACTCGGCAGTAGCCCAACATAGCGGACTGGTGGAAGCAATCTTCTAGTCACACAAACCAAGCAAATTTGATGTATTCAAAGTTTGTGATCAAAGTTTTTTTTTCCAATCTTTCTATTCATGAAGAGAGCTGTGATAAAGAAGTGCTCTCGCTCACACACACACATTGATTCACACCCTATTCCATTACCCCCAAAAGAGTTTGTTACCCAGATGATGAAGTCAGCAGTTCCATGGATAACTAAGGTGTTTTTTAAGTGTAAACAAGTTACTGTCACTTCTGCTTTAGAATTCACTTTATTCTATCAAGGATGTCCTCGAAAGTGGTCTGTGCAAGCTATGAAGTTGGCAAACTAGAACAGCTTGCGAGTCACTTCTTTTTGGTTCAATTGGGCCAATCTATGGGGAGGGGGAGTGAAAAAGTTAAGAGCAGAGTAAGAAAAGCCTGACCAAACACAAAGAGAGACCCTTCTCCTAAGGGCTTGTCGCTATGCTCACTCAAAAACCTCTTCTCGTTACAAGCAGAAGTACCGAACTTTCTCTGTCTCTCGTGTCAACTGTCTTTCTGGGACTTAAACAGACTATCCATTGACAAGAGTGAAGTATACATGTCCCTGGATGCTTTGTACACTGCTCAGTTATTTCAGACTTACTCCTCATTCCAGCCTGTGTTGGACACTGCCTTTTTTCCCTTTAACTCCACTGGATGCAATCTTTCTTTCATTTCTAAGAAATGAAAGAAAGAAATGAAAGAAATGAAAGAAAGTGATTTTTGATTTTTTATCACGAACTTACCCTTTCACCTCAACCCTCCAAAGTGGGACTCTGACAGAATAGGGTTGATCAGACACAGAATCCAACACTGTCCGAACTCTTGGTTAAACAGACCTCTTGAGCGACTGTGTTGACAAGATAATTCAACTATTGCCTGAACTAAAAGCATAAATGACCCTGCGGATCGTTTGAACTGAACAACTGAAAAAAGACTGCCGGACTGTCTGAGAGATTTTTTTACAAGACTTGCTGTCTCCAAATCTTCAATATAGAGCATATTCTTTACTGATCTCATTGTGATACAAAGAGATCCCTAAGAATTGAAAACATTATGAATTGAGGGGTGAAAAACTGGACTGTTTCTTTTACCTATCTGGGATGATGAGGACACAGGACTGAACCGTGCTCAAGCTGAATGCACAAGTTGCTGGGTGCCTCTGTTTCGTTGCTTCATTGTTGCTTCCTCCTACACACATTGTCGTTTCTTATTCCGCGCCTGTGATAGCAGAACCGCATCTCTGCCTCGACATTATATTGGAAAGCTAGTTGTGTGTTTTGTAAGGAATCACAGAGAAATCCAGCAGCTGAAGTTTGCTTGTCAGGCTGTGGCTGTAACGTCGCTCCAGGGGTCACTTCCTCCTCCATAATTAGTTGTGTCTGATTCTACACGATACGTGGCCTTGTATTATTAGAGTATCTATCTTCCAAATACGCAGATATCTTAACCTCTTAAGAAACACTGTACAATGAGCCGTAAGGTGGAACGGCGAAGGGTCATTTACGGTAATACTACGCTCAACAATCATGTTCTTGAAGTTATTTTGCATCGATTGACAATGCACGAGTCAAGTGAAGCATGGGGTTGGGAGGTAGCCAGATGGAAAGGCAAAGAGGACCGACAACGAAAGTATGACCACCTAATTTCCCATGACAAGATCATCCAAACCTGATAGCCAATAGCCGGGGCTTTCAAACGACATGTGACATGTGGGAACTGTGCTACTTACAACTTGGGCATACCATTTTCGCAAATAAGACTGAAAAGGGGTTTGTCTTAAAGAGGTTAAAACGTCTATCTAGATGTAAACCACAGACCTGACTAAGCTGCATTGTGTAACCATGGTTGCCTGAGCATATGTGAGTGTCTCACCAGACTACCCTCCTTGCTTATTCCTAGCATCAAAGAGGTGAGCATTTATGAATGACCGGCAGTGGAATGTCAAGCCCTTTTGTAGGAGGAGGGTCTTCACCTTCCCTGACACTAACGCACTTAAATCCAGTCAATCCTGGCCAAGAATTCAACAGGAGCTTCTGATGAGGTCATGTCACAGGTGTTTCCAATGAAATACTCATACTACTCGGTTTTTGCCTTCTTCCTAAAGGTTCCTTCATTGGTGACAAAATGTAATTTGCATTAGTACTCAGAAAGCAATAATGAAAACCACAGAGCGATTTTAAATCATAGCATATTGAGTAACACAAGCCAACACTGATTCACACCCCTCCGCTCTCCAATCCTATTCTTACCACTGCCATTGTCCTCCAGACTAACCATCCATCTGTATCGATCAGCCTTTCAATTTTACTTTTCCTTTTTAGGAAAAGTGCTACATAAACAAAGTTTATTTCTCTTTTTATAACGTAATCTATTGCTACAGCTGCCTCTACCATCACAGCATTTCTCTCGCTGAGCTTCCACCAGACTGTTTCCTTCTGTTTTTCTCTCAAAAGCGGTTGGAGAGCAGCCCAACAGGGTGTAAATTGATGCCTCACCCCCATCTCCTTTGCTGATTGGACTCTGGCTCCTCAAAGACGAGCACCTCTGAGCTGCCAAGGCTAGTGTGGTGGGATTATGGTGATTGTTCTGTAGCACTGGCAGCCGGTGGCAACTGATAGCCTGGTTGACTCACCGCCTCACGGTAAGACATGTAGCTATGTTTAGGAAATTGTTTTTACGGGTACATTTTGCCATTTGTCTCACTAGAAAGAATTCAGAGCCTCACATTATTTCTCATAATTCCTCATTTCACCCTTCTAGTCCTGAAAAGGAGAAACAAATACTATGGCAGGGGGAGGATAGCAGTTCTCATATTGTCTGGGATTGTATGGTTTCAGTATGGAAGGGAATATACTATTTTAAACTGGAATAGCAATGCGCATATCCTCAGGGACACAGTTTATTGTTTGGTCAATGCAATCTTGGCCTGTCATACTGGATATGGTGTCGATTTTTCAGTATACAGGTCAGATTTCTATGCAAAGATATATAAACATAGGTTGGATTTGGATAGCCTAGGAATATAAAAATAAATGACTCCCCTTTTATTATACTATCTACTCCATATAAATGATTGTGACACTGAGCTGCTGTTTTCACTGGCGCTCTTGGCCTGCCATTTTTATGAAGCCTGATTAACTGTGGAGGGAACAGCCTATTGCGTCTGCTTGTTAGAGGTCAGAGGTTCATACTTTCCATGTAGCACGTTTAAGGGGTCTAAAGAGCTACATCACTGCCTGACCCCTATTTCTTGGACAATCTTGCACTCAACTTAGCAGCTCACCGGTTAAGATGCTGAGTTAAAGATGCATAAGTTATGGTTTATAAAAAACTCACGCAGTATTATTGGGGCAGAATTGGAATACGCCAGATGCACAACCCTATCTGCAAGCATGAAATGTTATATTCTGAACCAGAGAAACCTCTATGTTACGCATGAAACCCCTTTTGAGCTGCGGCTCTTCTGGCCGGGAAGGAGCCGTGAATTGTATCTTTCATCACAGCAGTAAACCAACGGATTACATTTCAGGTTTGTTGCACATTTCTAACCGCAAAATCTGTAAATACGCTGCGAGAATACACGAAATGCAAACGGACGAACGCAGAGCAATACGCAACAGGGACGATTCAGATTCATGTGGAACATCCAGGACGAGATTGTGCTGTGCCTTCGCTCTTTTTAAATTCTTGACCTGATGTTTTTCAATTTTTTAGTTTTTATCCTAAAAAAAGAACAATTTGGATAGAGGTTTGTCATTTAAGTATATATAGGGAAATATTGTTATTTATTAAATTATTGCAAAACTGGAACGCTAACGAGATGGAATCGTGCAATAAATTACTGAAAGCAGCGTCAACCAGATATAAATGATGTATCACAGGGGGGAATAATGAAGGAGAGAACAATACTTCATTAGTCGTCAATCAGACAGAGGAGGCACAGCGGCTTCCACTTTAACATTCTGCGAGGCTAACGGTGGTAAGACCCCATCCACTCAGCAGAGGGTTAAAAACGAGCATCAGGTCTGCTCTGTGCGGAGGAGTTAGCGAGCTGATTACAAATGAAACGTCTCGACGTTGGAAAGAGCGCTGTGGTCACACACACGCCGAGTTAATCAGCATCAGCTGACGTACGAGCACTGTTCACAGGCAAACAAATCACCAATCACATTTATTGAAGACAATGAGCCTGTCTTTATGATCTGACCAGAACTCCTGCACTCTCATAATGCTGTGGTGCTGCTAATGCTCTGCTGCTAATGCTCTGCTGCTACCTGCTGCCCACTGACTGGGTTGACTGATTTCTCTCGCTCTCTCTCCACCACTACACCTCCTCCAGTTCTTATTACCACACTAAGCGATGGTATCTCTCGCCTTGTGCATTTTGTGTATCCCATATCTCAGTGTTATGTGTCTGTTGGGTTCTTCCAGGGTGTTGCACTCCCCGCGGAATCCCACATGCAGTTTGGATTCACTAAGCAGAGGCTTTTTTCCTCCAAATAAAAGTAGATTTATGACACAAACGGTTCTCTTGCCTCTGATATGTCTCTGACAGAATAACAAATGCGATTCTTTTTTTTTTCCCTCCAAGGCAGACAATAAGGAAGTTTCACGATAATTCAATCCACAAGTCATTTTCTGTGGCAGTGTTCAAATGAATTATTCTTTATTATAATCAATAGATTAGATATTTGTTTTTTAATTATGCAAGAGTCTAAACTCTTTGGCTTTTACACAAGTAGTTTAGTTTCTGAAAAAAAGGGGGAATAGAGAGAAACAAAATGTGCAGTTTAATTCACTTACTCTGCTTTGACTGTGACATTGTTTACATAATATTTCATGGGTGAGAAATTAATTCCAGTTTCCTGGTGGTAAAACTAGGCTTTATTTTGTAAGCTCCTCCAGCAGAGAGGAGGTGAGGGAGGCTTTTTTAGTTTGGAGATCGATTTTGCTTAGACATGACTGATGAATTCTTGGGTTCATGTTGCCTGAGATTGTGATTACTTTGGTTTTTGTTTGCTTAGAGGGACATTTTGCTGTCTGGTCTTTTAAACATTAACGATTAAAGCCGCTCCTTGGTTTCAGGATGAAATATAATATAGGAATGTGTTGATATTCAGAGCAGCAGCCTTCAGGATCCGCTTTATGCATTCAGTTTTTTTCCCAATAAAAATAAACAAAATCAATATAATAAAATCTATAGTAGTAATACAAAAAAATTAAGTTGGGCAATTAAACTCAATTGTTAAAATTTTGCTTCTGAGTTTGCTCAACTAACATAATTTTAAATTGTAATAATTTTTAATCCTTACTTCTGCTAATTTTCCCCTAACTTGGACTAATTAACCAATTTTTCATCGGAATAAGTTTGAGCTGTTATTTATGCTAACTCTCGAAAATTGCTATGGGAATCATAAGGGTGGGCTAATTTTCAAAAATGTTGAACTCTCCCTTTAACACAATACCAACCAGTCAAAAGACAACATGGCATCCTATTCAGAGAAGCTAATGTTAGCGGCTAACTGCTGCAGTTTTGCTAGCGTCAGTTAGCCGCTAACTGCTAAGAACTGAAAAGCTTTGTATCTAAATTTTGAAAATGTGTAGGTCACTTTCTCCATTACAAGACAAAATTCCTGTATCATTTAACGTTAAAATAAATTAATTTAAAGGTTGTTTAAAACTTACCTGTGCAGACTCCAGACAGCAGCACAGCCACAATGAGACTGGAAGTGAAAAATGCTAACTCAGAAAGTTGGCTTTCCCGCATTTCACAACAAGCGTTAGCAGTACTGTTTAGCCTTAGATTTTTTTGCGGTGTACCTTACACACAATTAAATAATTTATTTAGTTATTCTTAAAGAGTGAAGAGATATGTGAGGCTTTGTGGGACTTTGGTGGTGAGGGGGTGAACGACGATAGCGTGACAGCAGCAGAAAAAGGGAAAAGTTCAGAGGTGTCAAAATCTGATGGTAGAGAAAATGTAAATAAATAGAGTAAGCATAACTGAATTTCAGATAAGCTTCATGAGCAATTATTTGCATCTTCAAACCTCACAGAGGTAAACCAGTAGTTTATGAACCATCTCCATAAATTGAAAAACGTATTACTTTCTCCTTGCCTTGTAGTAGCATAGGGTTTTTATGCAAATGACCACAGAATTAAGCCTCCAGAACGGGAATTCGAGGCACTAACAGGAGTTCTCTTTGACTGACATTGACTTGCAATGGGGAGAATTTAATTTGTTCTTTAACTCTCAGAATCTCCTTCTCTTACACACACACACACGCACACATCCACATACACACACACACGCACAGCAGAAGCAAGTGTGCAGACTGGGAATCAACAGATTCATTAGAAGTTTCAAAAAACTCAGGGGTGGAATCCAGGATCGCATAATTTGAAAAAATTCGTCACAGTTTTAATCGCTCCTCTTTTTTGACACCACAGATGAAGAACGCTTTCAGTATTCCGGGTGTTTCTGTGACTGCAGTGGCCCCGGCACCGGGAGTAAAGAAGTTCATTTCACATTTCACAAACTTTTATGGAAAACTTTTATGTAAGCTTTTAGCTGGCACTCTCACACACAGCAAATGACCAGTTAGATGTTTGGCATCGAGACACAATGTCAAAGCATCAGTGCAATACAAACACGGTGATATTTGATAGTATAGGCTATAATGTCATGTGCTAATACAAGGTAGGACCCTAGCATGCATTATGCAAAAAGAAAGTACAGCATAAGGAAGGTAGAAAACCCAACACCTTGTAAGCAGAGCGCATCAAGACGGAACTCACGTGTCTTCTTACACTGTATACATTGAATGCCAATGTCCTCATGGTGGGAAGTTGTTGTATCATCGTCTCGTCTGAAACCTGTGTTTTCGCATGTAAAAGGTCAGAAAATTACACAGTAGAGTATGTGGATTTTTCACATTGTTCTGCAATAACCCACCTGTGAGAAATTGTTTATTTTTACATGTAATGTATAACATTTCACAAGTGAACCGCTACGAATTCCAATATAAAGAGCTTTATCATATAAGGTCTGAAATCCTGAAGCTTTTTTCCTAAAATGTTGATTTTTAAAAGGCTATAATTTAAAAGCAATAAAAAAAAAGCCTTGTAGGGATTAAATTTCCCAATCTAATATGCATATTATGATGTCATATGGTGGGAGCCATCTTGGAATGTTCAGGAAATGCCACATATTTGAATGAAATGCTATATTGTGTTCTATATATATTGTATTGACACTATTGTGTATGACTTATTGCACAATACTGAATGCTCATGTAAATAATAAATAGTAAACAAACTGTGTACTTACTAATAAATGGCAGAAACAACCTGAATGCATGTAAACTGGGATTTTGCTGTATCCTGTAGAGGGTTTCCATTTACTTTTTTACCGCTCATTTTTCCATTTTACCACTCAGATTTCATGTATGGGGCATATGCAGCAACATTTGACTGCATGTAAACTTGTTTGATGACATTAGATGATGATACGATGCATATACTCACTGATGTTAACGATATCGCTCTGATAAATAAATGATAGTGACGATTGAATGACGTTTGACAAAATCAGCCGTTTTATTCAGTGCAGCATCTTGTTGAATTAAGACGACAGTGGCGCCTATAGGGTTAATCTTTATAAATATACAGTCAGTCATTTTCTATACCTGCTTATTCCTCATTAGGGTCGCAGGGGTCTGCTGGAGCCAATCCCAGCGCGTTACGGTGAGAGGCAGGGATACACCCCAGATGGTCGCCAGCCAATCGTGGGGCACACACACCATTCACTCACACACTCACACCTATGAGCAATTTAGAGTCTCCAATTAACCTGTTTTTGGACTGTGGGAGGAAGCCGGAGTACCCGGTGAAAACCCACGCAGACACGGGGAGAACATGCAAACTCCACACAGAAAGGTCCCAGACCCAGGACGTCTTGAACCTGCGACCTTCTTGCTGTGAGGCAACAGCGCTAACCCCTGCGCCACCGTATAAATATACATATCGTTATAATTATAGATTGTGTTTCTGAAAGTTCAGACGCTATCTAATCACAGTGGAGAAGTGAGAAGACCACCTGATAAAACAGAAATACTGTATTTAAATATAGTAATATGTTTGAGAATCTTGCGAGGCATCTTTTCCCCTGATAAATTATCCCTGGGCAGAGTGTGAACCACAATTTACACCAAGCTGTGTGGGCTACTTATGGCAATTTACTATTTAGCTGGCTACAAAATATTCATCTCATCTCTATTTGTGGAGAAATAAAAGGAAAGTGATAGAAATGGAGTAGGTTAAAAAGACAGGAAGACAGAATGATCAATTGAAACCAAATACAGAAAATTACAGCACTTACGGGGTGAATGCGGCTCACTTCTCCCCATATTGCAATATTTTTGCCTGAGAGTTTCTGATTTATGTACACAGTCTGCTCCCTATGTGGTGTATTACGAATGGGTTATAAGAGATCAATATAATGCATCATAAATGATGATGCCGCCACTGGAGAAAGTGTTTTCCCCTGTATTCATGAGCCATTGTTTGCCTGCTGCCGTGATTAAACAGGGCATCGTTTAGTAATAAATTATAATTTCATGGAATGTTCCGCAGTATATCACAATAGAGATATAGTAGCTTCACACAAGGTGGGTTGGCGTTAAATGCTCTTCCTTCTGCCTTGATTGTTTTTTTTTTTGTATTTAATTAACTGTCAAATTTAGTGAGTTTGTTTTTACTAAGCATATTTTCCAGGTGCTTCATCGAAAAGAAAGAATACGGATAAATTAAGGAGACAAAGAAAAATAAGCCACACTGGTTTGGAGCCTCCCCAATTTTTTATTCGACTGAAAAGACATGTTTCATCAAAATTCTGTTTTTCATTATATAAGTGCACTGAGAGGAGGTGAAGAGGCCAAGAAGAGGTGGAGATTATGAAAAACGGCTCCTTCGACGTGAAAACTACTGTAGATTAATTTCCTCAGAAGCCTATTTCCAAATGGTCTCAATGAGGATTTGGATATTGAGCCGCTCTTGTATATCCTTCCTCCTACAGGTTATACATGATTCATTTTTAGGGGGGATTTTAGATGGTTTTTTTTTTTTGGACGATTTTTTACTCCCTTTTCTGTTGAACTTTACAGTGGTGTGATATTAGGCTGTGTCTCTATCTTAGCTTTATCATTTCATTTGAGATTCCTCCTTCAAATTAAAAGTATTTAGTCTAACACCCGTGTCCTTACTGTTTTAGGCGTTTTGAGGCAGAGGTGGCCAAGACCAGCTCTAACACAAGTCTTTCACTCAAGTCGCTTTTGTGGAAAAGAAAGAATGTAGGCTCAATCAACAAAGTTAAAGAGTTCAGTTTTGACTTGAGTATGGGTGGCAGATTTTTTTCGGCAGACTAGTCTAGTGAAGAAGAGGGAGACTGGAGATTCTGATTCCTCTCCTTATCCCAGAAATAGCAGGGGTTTGATTGCTGATGGGGCATTTTGCCAGGCTACTCATAAGCCCTATAGTCAGCTCTTAGAGCATGAGGCTATCTGACATAATAAGGCAAAAAATAATGGAATCGGCCGCGTAAAGATTGGTATAGGGGCAGTGTGAGAGGGCTGTAATGGTCTGGGGTGACTTTGGGCCACTGCGCTTTAGACGGTGCTGGTCAGTGCTTTCCACTGATTTTGATCGATCCTCTCCGCCCTGGAGAAAAACGATAGTGGCAAAAAAATGCCATTTCAGCAAAACATCCCATAGCTCAGTCCGTATGTGTTTAGAGAGCAGGCTTACGAGCGGAGGCCGTGTTATTGTCTTGAGAAAGGAAGCCTGGGGGCTCCGGCAAGCGTACATCTGCAGAAGCAAAACTTCACCTGGATGCAACAAAAATGGTTTAAACTGCGATGGGAGGACTTATACATGTTATAAAGCTGGAAGATGCTGGCGCTGCCACAGAGGAGAAGAACATTTACATGAGTCTGGTCACTCAGAGCCGGAAATAGCAATGTGAAAACTATTAACGGGGCTGAATGTAAAAATAAACCACTTTGTACCTCAAGAGGCGAGTCACCATAGTGACGTGAGAGGATGAAGAAGCTCACCGATTACAGTGAATTTGCGCTATGGCAACCTCGAAAAATATCAAATGGAGACATTAGAGTCAGCCGTAAATTATCAATTTTAACTGCACGGATCAGTTCATCAGATCAGTCGTTCCAGGATGAAACATCACAATGCAATTTTCCCCAAATAGGGGACCGACCAGATATCAGGACTCTAAATGGTTACTTTCTCACCTCATAACCAGAAAATGTGACATAAAATTGGTCTTCGATCGAAAGGTACAGGAGCTTTTAGACTCAAAACCCCTTACTGGTTGGACTACGCCTTCAGGGCAGCATTGTTTCTACATCATGTTACACAGAGGGCAGGCTGGACGCTGTAGTGACTCGCCTCTTGAGGGACAAGTTGGCATTACCAAGGATACATGGAGGGGACATGAACAAAACCTTGAAAAAAAAAAAAAAAAGCATAGTGTTTATAAGGGAATAACCGGCTGTGATCTGTGCCCATGATTAGGATTATTATGTAGCCCCTTTAAAACCATTTTGCTACTGAGGCATTAGGTTTAATTTAGTTTTTTCCCCCCCTTTCTGCTAAACCATCCCAAAATGGCAAATTACGAATAATAATAACAGGGTTGGATTGCAGTTGATTCAAGATGAAATGACTTGGAGTTCATTCGACTTCATGGTAATGTTTCATTTTGTTTCAAGCTGCGAAACACACAAGCAAACATTCCCGGCCCGCTGTGAAAAGACAATCAATCGTTTAAAGGACGTGTGACTTTCACACGTTGCTGTTAGAGCCTTTAGATTTACGATGCGGCCCCGAAAACTGCATATTTAGATTAGTCCAGATTGCAGCCATAAAAATCAGACATGTTTGATATGATGCTGACATTTCTGACTGATATACAGCTCAGTAAAGAGGCAAGACTTGAATCATTGACTCCAGCATAATGCATGTAAACATAAGCTACGCACGAAACTGTACGAGCTTTACTATTTTGTGACAACTCGACATTCAGTCTCATCACAGAATATCAGTCTTCGTGGCAGTTGAAGGTATTGAATCTAAAACGCACCCCCCCCCCCCCCCCCCCCCCCCACCCCCCCCCCCCTCCCCCCTTTAATCTGATTCAAATGCACATTTTAAAACAGGAGTTGTTGAGGCACAATAAAAGAAGAGGCAATGAAAATCAATTAGGTGATTTATTTCATTCATATAACAAAATTGTCTGGATAAAGCTTTGGATCAAGTTAGAATGGCAATAACCTGAGAACAAATCTATTAGTTAAAACAACGTCTTTATAATCACATCATTTAAACTCCTGAGCTGGCCTACGGTGTCGATGTCATCTATTAAATAGGCTTTAACTCACTCATGATAAGGTCTTAATAGTCCACCCAAAAATCAACATACCCTAAATTACCAAACAATAGCTGAGTTTCAATTAAGGTCCCCCTTTAAACACTGGATGCACATGTATATTATGATAAATAACCACCAGTTAGTCTAATTAATTAAAAAATAATAATAATAATAAAGAAGAAGAGACGTAACTACTGACGCTGCATGTAATGATGTTAAACACCCTCTTGGGTAATTTTGCTTAATTGTCAACCGCCAATTAATTGTCAATTTACAATTCCTGTCATAAAATATGCAGAGGAAAGAAGCAGCTGTAAGACGTTTAACTAAGGTACTGTAACCTTACTTTTGAAAATGTAAGTCTAAAATAAACACCTGATCTGTTAAGTAATTGAAAAAAATAAACACCTGGGCTATTATTTGGTAATTTACAGCATATATATGCTCTGTAGACTTGAAATGAAGCGTTATAGTGTTTGTTACCTATTTTCCTAGTACTATGTCAGATTGAATCTGCAGCATATGGCTAAACACTGTTTCTGGGTCATGCTACCAAACCCCTAAAAGCAGTAGTGCATTTATCCATGTTTGGGTGAAGTGAGCTTTAGTCACGATCTCAAGATTTATGTTTTTAACATTTATAAAAACAGTCGCCACTTTTTCCCGCTCACTCAATCTCATCTCTCACTCGGCGTATTTCATTTTCTCTGTCTTTATCTTCTTTTTCTCTCCGTTTTGAAACAAACAAAAAAAAATATGAAAGCATCAGTTATCCTCATACAGTGCGTCTTCTTTGGGATATAAAAGGCTTCATTCTCTCTGTGGTGATGTGGTGAACACACACAGAATGGTGATAGGAACGGGCTATCTTTTTCCCAGGAAATAAAATTATCGTCATCGTAATTAAAATGATAACACCCCCGATTCTTATCAAGCGGAGGGGTGCAGATGCAAAATAATGTAACAACAACAGCAAAAAAAAAAAAAAAGAAAGTGATTATACGTTATCTCTGGCCATGTTCACTGCACACAGTAATTGTATTTTATGATTTTGTGCCTGCCGCACAGTCAAATTTCCTATTTTCCAATGATGGCTTATGTTTTCTAGTAGGGCTTCAGAACACCCCCACCAAGAACATTTTGGATTAGAGCTGACGGACCAATAGCGCGTCGGACGCACTCTTACTCACAGCTACACACTCTCGTCCGCCCCGCTCGCTCTCCCCATGCCAGACGCGAGCGTCGGCCAACAAACGGCGGCTATTTGCCGGAGCAGGACTGGCACTTCTCCAGACCGTGGGGGTAGCAGGCCTGGCAGCGCAGAACACTGATGGATTCATTGAAGCGGTTGGCCAGCATGGACAGCTTGCTGCCGTGACACAGGGAGCAGGGAGCGCAGCCTGAGCCGCCGCAAAGCTGGCAGCTGTCCGGCTGCTGGAGACAGAAGAAACACATTAGAGGGGGAGAAAGGGAGCGACTGCGAGGTGAGGCAAAGGGTAAAAAAGGGGTGAAAGTGATGTGAACGGGGTGAGAAAGACGAGGACATCGGGGATAGGGATTGAGCTAAAAGGCTAAAAGGGGGAAAAAAGGAATGTTGGGCAACTACAAAGAGAGGGGAAGTGAAATATAACACACATATCCGGTCATTAGATGTTCGTTTTTTTTTTTTAAGTAGATGGAATACATCCCACATTAACATGTTAATCATTTTTACACGCTGAGCGTTTCAAAACTGATTAACTTTCACCGTTTCGAGCCACGTTCATAAACCGCCACTATTAACACAGCTATTTAGTTTAACGGGCCCGCCTGCTGGCAAACACTAAACAACCTCAACGGCACGGAGGATCTTCGCGGGCATTATTCTCCGTCCAATGCCGCAGCTGCACGGCAGGATAATGTCGAACCAGACGGTCATTTTCATAGCCAGCGGGTCATTATTGAGAAATTTACAATAACGAGCAGCTGCTTGTAGAATACCGACAAGACGAGGGGCAGACACACATGAAGGATGCGCAATAAGGAGAACCGCGCGTCTAAATCTTTCAAATGACTGGGCGTCGTACCATATGATTCTGAGTGGAAGCGTTGCACGATGAGATCTGAGGGTTTCCCAACAGATGAGGCCACTTATTCTGGAAAAAAAAAAAGATGCAATTTGATTTTATTTTTCGATATTTTTCAAATACTACAGTCCAAATGCCCTTCAGGATGTCTTTAAGGAGCAAGTCAGTAATCATACTTGAATAATAATCCACTCAAGCCTCCTGGACAATTTGTGTATTTCCGGTGCAATTTTCTGGCTAGTGACATCGCTGCAATTCCAAGTGATTCAGCCACTATATTGCGATGAGAAGCTGCAGAAAACTAGGTCCAGATTGGGTAAACGGATGTAGAATTTGTGCACATATTTCCAAAGCATGAATGGGACCCCGTGCTGGAAATAAAGACGATGAAAGATGGACTACTTTGGAGTTTGAGCAATAAAAAGGAAAGAAAATAACCACAAGGAGCGAGATTGCTAAATAATGAAAAAAAAAGGAGAGAAAGAAGCTGCGAATGAACTTTTTTTCTTCTTTTTTCCTTCCAAGAGGCGGAGGAGAATGGGGGGGAAAAAAATAACATGAGAGGCGAGAAAAGGATGGAGGGAGTGAGAGGAAAAGAACAGCAATCAGCCGAGGAGGCGACGAGGGAGGGAATAATAGCGAGCCGGGTATCCTTGCGTGCTGGTAGGTGGCAGGCAAATGCTGCAAGGGCAGAGGAAAACTGTGGACTCATCAGTATCCGTTCACAGTTGACAGATAACACCAGGACAACGGGAGGGTGGTTGTTGCGGCAGGAGGGGGGCACGGGGAACAGAAAAGGGTGGCGGTTACAAGGAAACACTGGGGGGGGGGGGGGGGGGGGGGGGGGGAAGATTGCGGGGATGAGGGTAAACACCCCTCTGTGAACACTTCCGAATTACAACAGCCCGGCTTGCTCGTGCCGTCCTGCAGTTATTCTCCAAAAGTGCTAAAAACCGGCCAAGTAAGGCCCCCCGGTTCAAGACGTGTGTCGGGAGAAACGGGGGGAGGGACGCGGTGAGATTAAGAGCGCCCGAGAAACGGAGATGGGGGGTAATAAATCCACCACACCACTGAGAATAATTCGGCCAAGCGCCATTACCTTGGCCTCCGCGTCGCTGATCTGTTTCTCCTCCTTCCCCTCTCCCTCCTCAGCGCAAAGCGCTCTCGCCCTCCTCCTGCTCCCCCTCTCCCTGGCCTTCGGGTGTCCCTCCAGGTCCACGGGGGGCCGCCGCGTGGCGCCGCGAAACCTCGGGCCTTCCTCGGCGGAGCTCTGATGATGCGCAGGTTGCTGGTGTAGATGATTATCTTGCCAAAGTCCAACACCGGGGGACTGAGGAGAGAGAGGAAAAAACAGGAACGTTTGACGACTTGCGGTGCATTTTCACGTATTTTAATATTATCCCCTTTTGCCCCGTCGTTTAAGGTATTTCCGACGTTTCTCAGATTTCATTCCACCGGTGAGAGAAGTGTGGCCACTACTAGCTGTGGCATTTACAGTACGTGTGGGTGAGAAGAGGTTTTCCAGCTGAACGCATCCTGTAGAGTCACACACCTCTTGTGCACTAACATGCTTCATATGTTGTGTTGGAGTCTGTTGAGGCGTCTGATGGGGGGGGGGGGGAGGATACCAACTCCTCCTTTTAACAGAGTTTTCTGCATGACTGTCAAATACAATTATCTGGAGTCTGGAGAGAAGCCCTTTGATATTCCACTGATATTTATATATGTCTCCATCCATTCATGCACTTTTTTACTTATTGCATTTAACTATGTTTGGTTGTCTGAGGAAACAACCAAATTAACTATTTTCATAATGAGAATGCACAATGAATTCCTCCTGCAGCTGACACAGCAACTTCTTCCCAGCAGCTGTAGCCCCCAAGTATCTATAATAATAACTGCATTGTTATCAAACTGGACTGTACATTTAACACCCCTCATTTAATCTTCGCACTCGACACTTCCATATATTTCTCGAAATACATTGCATTCCACCTTTAATGTTATATAATTGAATATTTTAACATTTTGGACTTTCATAGGTTTCATAGACTTCCTATTCCATTTTTCACTTTATTGTGAAGTGTTTATATTATCCCACTTCTAACAAAATTCCTGACATTTCCAAACTTACTTTCTCTTATGAACTAAAAAAAAAAAAAGTTATATGTGTTCAGACATTGAGAAATGAGATGCAGATAAAGAACAATGCAGTCATTAGGCCTTGTAGCGGAGGGGGGTGCTCCTCTCAGACCGTTGTGCCATCCTTTCAGTGATGCCCACTAATTCCAGATTGCTGTCTTCCACTGATAAATGTGATAAATACCGGCCTCGGTCGCCAGGACCAAGCATTCCTTTGTTTAGAGGATAAAAGAATGAGGCGTCTGCTAAGCCAGCAGGCGACGTAGCTGACCTCCCTCTCAGTCTGCTGCAGTAATGATGCTACTGTCCCAGCACCTCCCTAAAAGTGGGTTCCTCTTGTCAGATGGACAGCTTTGTTGCTGCTGTCCTTCCCCTTTTAATTGGTGCTACCACGTTCACTTGCACTTGCAGCAGTTGATGCTTTAAAATTACCCAAGGTCTCTTTTTTTTTGTTTTATTTTAAGCCTTGATCACGTATTCCGTTCTAAAGTTATTTCCGTGCTGATAATTGTCTACATGTTGATTTATTTAGGTCTGTATGTAAACTTGCAATGCTCTGTGGGTTTTCAGGAAAAAATACCAACCTTTTTGCCAAGAAGCGGTGATACATTCTTATTATAGCTCCTTTTATGTAAGAATGTCCAAAGAGACACTCCTTTGAGATTATACTTGATTATTATGATTGTAGCAGACAATAATTCCCGCCGTTACACCCATAAATAACTGCATATGTTGAAGTGAAAATGTTTCTCCGGAGCGAGATTGGACTTGAAATGAACAGACAAATAATCCAAAGAGCCTTACAGGCAAGATAAAGTAAAACACATGAATGCAATAAACTTCACATTCAGCCAAACACCATTTTCTAGTTGAAGCATTTTATGACTGGACAATATATAAAAAGACAAGCTCTCGTTATAACTCAAACAGTGCAGAGAGGCCCATTCCCTGCGTTAGACGAGGCGTTGCGGGGTCAGGGCTGGACCCCTGATCAGGTATCACCATTAGGACATTGCTTCTCTGGACAGAAAATAGAGCTATAGTGAGGCTGAAAATGATCTATTTGCTTTTTTGAAAAGGCCAATTTGCCCACACGTAAATTATCATCAGGATGTTAATGATTCAGTTCTGTTTTAGTTTAGTATCACATAAAGCGAACCATATGTTGCCATGATGAGCATTTTAATTAACACTTAACACAACAATTGAGAGACTGCGTGTTGTTGTTGTTGTTTTTTCTAGTTCGTTTGAACCGCACTGGCAAATCAATTAAGACAATTAAGAGGCGTCTCGCCACATCACGTTCAGACTGACACTTCAAGTAATGAAGAAATGTCAGTAAGAATCAAAACCATCGAGCTGCATTGCTTACTTTGGCGTCTCCATCTGCTTCATCAGTCTGGCCTGCAGCGGGCTTGTAGCTTCCCATTCCTCTGTACACGTTTATCCTCTGGGCAATGAGCCCTGTTGGAGGGTAGACACCTGGGTGCAGAATAAAACATGCTGTCAAGGTAGAATGAGAACCTGTACCGGAGATTCCTGGCTCAAGTTCGGGTGTAATCTGTAAACGGCACAAACTTTTTTTTTTTACATTTTTTTTGGCAGTCATCAGTTTTATTTATATAGTTTACAGGGACAATGCACATTAATAGAGATGTCTGCCTGTCTGCCAGCTTAGCCATCTTGGCTACTTTTCAGCTGTAGTCCCTGAGCAGGGTTGATGACAGCTCCTCATAAGTATTATACAATCCCCTCTTGCTACAGACCAGTGTGTCTATGTTCGGTTGTTTTGCTGTGTTAAAAAAGCGCAACCTTTATCTGTCATGTGTGATCACAGTGTAATTGCAGTGAATTGTAAATCCATCAGCTTCTTCAATTTACCTTTAACATTTAATGCTATGATGAATTTCATTTTCATGTTGGACAAATTGTGCATTGGGATGGACATACAATTAGATAAGAAGAGACATGCAAATACAATTGTTGTAGGAAAAATGCTACAATTTATTTAGAAATTGCTAAATTCAATCTATATAACAGTTTTTAAATTGTGTTGAACTGGACATATGATAAATCTCTTAGTTTGTATGTCCTGTTTGTATCTGTTTGCAATAATATGAAAGCAAAAAAAAAAAAAGCTCAGGCAAGCATGGCCAAATTTCATGAAAAACCACTCAACCCTATATGGTGTAGAACCATAGCCAAATGTAACGTACGTGTTTTGTTGCTCTCCAAGATTACCAGCTTACATGTAAACCCTCACAAACAAACCTAGGTGCAGTCATGTATATAAAGAAAGTATTTTGTGTTATACAGTGATAACAACCCACCCTGTTGGTCCCCATGAACATCCTCAAATCCACACAGCTGCTCCGTCTCCAGGTGGCTGGGTGGGATTTTGCTCTGGACGAAGCTATGAGGGTATTTCTCCTCTGGACTGTCCAGCTCCTGACCGTCTTCATACACGTGCTTCAGCACCCGGCCGCTGTAGGACGACGCTAGCTTGAACCGCACCTGTGGTTTTGAGACAAACTGGACATTTTTTTATTCCACTCCTCTTAAGGGTAGTTTATGTCGCTACGCTATTGATGTGACACAGACATTGAGCATTCGAAGGTCTGCATTGTGTGCATCTCTGCAATTCACCGCCATGCCACCAGGTGGGTATGACTGTGTGTTTTTGTGATTTTTAGGGGTCGTAGCTTTCAATTCTTGCTTTCTCCTCTCGTCACAGTAAACAATGGCAACCGGGATGGATATTTGCTGACCTCTTCGATGAGTTTTTCTTCATCTTGGTCCATTCTTTGTCCTTCCACAAGCACAAATTCTTCCAAAAAATTGCAGGGTAGCAGAAAGAAATACCAGAAAGGGCAACTGCAGGAAATTACATCCTGAATGGACCAATCACAGCCCTTGCAGTTTGTGACATATAGATAGATAGATATATCTGTAGATCTGTAGATAGATATACAGAAATAACTATATATGTATAGAGACACACTCAAGTTGCTTGCTAGCATAGAAAAGAAGATTAGTAAGTATAAAGGTTGATGTTTGATCTAATAAGAGAGATGCATATAAATATGTGTAGCATATTAGCATACAAGCTAACATCCAAACTCATTCCCTCCTTCAGATTGCAGTTTGTCAACATTTGATAAACTATCTCAAACCATCAGCTTCAGTTCCCTGCTGTAATTTAAAGCCAATCTGCCACTGATTGCAGGAAAGAAGTAATTTTAAAAGAAATCTTGGTAACCTAAGTGATCTTCTGTTGTCTTTTACTCAACGAGGCACATTTATAAAAAGCACTTAAAAGGAAAAAAACATCAAGTTGAAAGAAAATGGTCCATTAAATAACTCACCTTTCTGGGCTTGGTACCCTCATAGCGTTGATTCAGTTTTCTCTGGAGTTCCTCCATGGCGGCAGATTGAGATGGGGATGGAGAGAGAGTGTCAGTCCATCCAAGAAGCTCCCTACCTGGGGTAAATTGACATCAGCCGGACACCGTGGTGCCTGGTGTGATGAAAGGACGCGCTGAAGGATATATGAAAGAACGGATTGATATACAACACGAAGTATGAGAGCCCCGACTGAAGAATAGTGTGCTGGGAGCCGGCGGAGAACTAGATGAGAAACGACTCCTTCCGTGTGTCCTGCATCCTGAGTTTGACTGTACCTGCTATTTTAAGGGACCCACCTTTCTAGCTCCTCATGTTAAATTATTCACAGCTAGATTGTGTGTACTAAAGGGTGGTTGAGAAACCAGAAGCTCTGTCATCAAATAATTATGATCACCAGAATAGAAGGCAGTGTGCAGCTCTGCGTATGTAAAGGGAGAAAGAGAGAGTGAGGCTGTATGCGTGCGTGCATGTGTGGGAGTTTTCAGATAGTCGTCGGGCTGTCATTGAACTGCAGTCGAGTGCATCAGTGTTGAAAACACAACATTCTATTGTCACACTGAACCCCTTTACCAAAACCCTTATCAAGATATATCAATGATTACAAAGTTTAGAGCTGGATTAGACCGCTCAGACATGCAGGTAGCTGAATGTGTTTCCGTCTGTACAGGATGTGTCTGTGAAAGGTGAATAATAAAGTTCTTAATTGAGTGCTGAAACTTCAAAGTCAGACTCCTGCATCAGTCTCCTCAAAAGTCTAAGAGTCTCTGCACTAGTGAATCTCAGGGATGTATTTTTTTTTGAAGAAGACAGCATGCAGGGCCCCTGTCTAGAATCAAAGAAGGGTAAAAGATAAATCAAATAGGCTTACAGCGCAAATGGAATTACTTTACGTAACGCTTCAGTCGAGACTGAGGCGAACCTTTCAAAAATTTGTCTGTAACATGCATTATCCTGTGGCTCTACCGCTTATGCTGCCATTAATTCTGGGGGCAATGCATCATAATGGCACAGTCCAAAGACTGACAACCCATTGCTTGAATAATGGTACTTTTATACTTGAAAGTAAATATAAAACTAAGAACTCAGTACTATCACTCCAGTATGATTCTTGATGTAGTAAACCTACTTTTATTTGCGTAAATATTTTGCAGGGTATGGGTACTTTCACTTAAGTACTCAAGTACTTCCTTCACCCCTGCATTTTATATATAATACAACAAGACTGATGCAGTCTTTGCAATGTTTCCACTTACAGGCACCCAATGTACTAAATGTAGCTCCATTCCCCATTTCAGTTTAGGCTGGTAACAGATACTATAGAAAGATTATAATTTATTGAGCTAAATTACCACTAATGGCTTTAATTATTTGGATAATTATGTTCTTATCTTGTATTTGACTTGCACTACTTAGTGTGAAGAATAGAAAGGGTTCAAATCCATTAGGCAGTGTGAAGACTCATGGTTTAGGTTAATATAAAACTTAAATTTGGTGAAATCATTCAGTCTTTTATGATGAAAGTTTCGATAACACATTTTCCTATTCGAGCCTCCAGTAACTGATGAATAAGAAAAACCTTTTCCTGTTAGAGATATTGTACAACAAGTCTTTTTTCACTGCGGACATTTTTGATTATGTAGGAAAATAACAGGTGCTACTAATCACATCAACTATGGCTCTGTTCTATTTAAGTGTTCCAGTAAGCCATGGCTCATTGTTTCAGTGTGAAAATGAGCCAGCATGCATAATACCAGGACTCTGAAATTGAAGCAGCTAAATGGAATTCAGCCATAATTAATTTATAATATACAACTGTGCTTTTCCTGACTGTGACATTATTGTACTGAATAAACCAAAGGAGACAAAGTTTGACAAAAAAATATAAAAATGTCTAAGCTCCTGTTCCACTCAGAACTTTAATTTTGCTCTCTGCTATTCTGGAATTGGCCTGTCTGACCTTTTTAAGAAGAAAAACTGTATCACCAGTTCAGAGACCAATTTAAGTTGTACATTATGTGTGTGGTCATGTGTGTTAGATTTCTTTTATTTGAGTGTCTGTAATATTTACAGTAACCCATAAATGTATTCATATTTTAAATGATCCCTTTATATTGGAACGTGTTATTATCCATATTCTGAAACTGCTGATGACATTTGCTTTTTCCACATCTTCAAGGGGCCATTTTGCAGAACCAACACTAATCTAACAAATGGATGCCATTAACCGCCACGCATGTCTAGATCAATCTTATAATTATCCATACAGATGACTGGAGAGCTGAGAGAGAATGGATCCTTCAAAGAGAGAGAGAGGGAGAGAGAGAGAGAGACCTGTGAAAAGACAGAGGCTCTCTCTTGTTTTTTTCCCCTGACTGAAAGCAGGCTGAATCAGATTTCAGAACAAGCAAGTATGGTCACTCAAGCGAGAAATTGTTTTGGGTGCATCACAGTAAAGGAATCATTTAATGTGCCAGGATTTTTGATGCTTCCCTTTAAATGATTGCCACTTTAAAATCGGCCCCTCTGTGTTTCCACATTAACAGTTCATGTATATTCTATTATGCCCATTATCCTTCCTAAACACAATATGGACCGTGAGCTGCATTACTCACGTAGAGGCGGTGTTTAATTTGTAAAACGAGGGGGGGCCGGAATTTGAAGTGCATGTGAGCGGAGGGGTGAAGAAGTGGACATAGGTCCTGAAATGCCTACAGAACACAGCACTGAAACCAACATGCTACAGCATGTATGCAAATTCCCACTTACTAAACTGTGTGGGGCTTACAAGCCTCAATTTCAATAAAATGGTAAGTCTGCAGCATGTCCTCCTCATGTCCTGTTGTGGTATTAAAATGCAGCAGAACCTGGCTCCTACACACTCCTTCTGCTCTAAAACTTGATAGAATTCTCCCCATATCCACTTCACTCATGGCATCTCATGGTTAAATTCATATGTTGGCCTGTGGCATTTAGCCTCAGTGTACACTGCAAATTACTCAAATCTGCAGTGACTCAGATTTAGTATTAACTTTAGCCTGCACTAAGGTGTTTCCTTTCACCTCATCAAGAACGCCTGCTGCTGCTAAATGAGCCTCGGTCTGGGTACATTCATATACTTTTTTTTCCCCCCCAAGTAACCATTGTCATTTTTTTTTAATATTCAAAGTAAATATACTCACTCCCAGCTTATTCATCTAATCCATTTTAAGCATTTGCATGATAGGTGGAGTAGCAATGGTTGATAGATGTATGGGATGAGAGACCAACAACGCCACCTGGGGGCTTGCACCCTAGGAAAAGTGACTACAAAAAATAGGTCTAACAGACGACCAATACCCTGGAGTTCACAGTTTACAGGGCACACAGACATTTTTTATTTTCATCAAAAAAACAGCACAATATCAAATTAAAGGGGTAAAAGGTAGAAACCTAGTTAAATCTTTTATCACAAACGTTATTGGCATTCAAAGAAAGATAAACTGGAGTGGGCTAAGGCTTGTAAATGGGGAGGCGGGCTACGCTGTGTTGTAATTCTTTTACTATACATTGGCTAATATAGATAGGTGTTTCATTAGTGGCCAGTCTCTAACATTGGTTGGCTTTGCTGTTGGCTGGTTGGGGCTATTATTTATTAGCACCAACATGTTCAAATGTCTAATTTAATACAAAAATATACAGATGAGACTGTTCAGCTCATTAGAAACACACCAGAAATAAAATAACAAGCCATGGCTATGGTGGCATACGGGGGCAAACATGCCACAGATGGCAAATCATAGCTAACGTTGTTTACCATAGCAACTGCAGAGCTTGTTGTAGAGGCTGGGCTGAGTGTGTAATTTTTTTTTAAAGGTTGGTTAAACTTTAGAGCAGTAAGCTGTAATCTTTTGTTAATATTCTGCATGCATACCATAATGTAACTGTACTTTTCAATAAATGAACCTCGTATTTTATAGGTTAAAATAGACACTAAATGTTTTTCTTCATTCCTGTTTTGCTCAAATGGAGATATAAGCCTGTCTCTAATTGTGGCCTGGTTCTAATAATGGCCTGGGCCTCAATAAAGGCCCGGGCCTATATTAGAGAATACCCGCTTATTCCTCATTAGGGTCACAGGGGTCTGATGGAGCCAATCCCAGCACATTACAGGTGAGAAGCAGGAATAAACCCCAGATGGTCACCAGCCTATCGTGGAGCACACACCATTCACTCACATAGAAGTCTCCAATTAACCTCAGCATGTTTTTTAGACTGTGGGAGGTAGCCAGAGTACCTGGTGAAAACCCATGTTGACCCAGGGAGAACATGCAAACTCCACACAGAAAGGTCCCAGACCCAGGACCAAGGAGGTCTTGAACCTGCGACCTTCTTGCTGTGATGCAACAGTGCTAACCCCTGCACCACCATGTCAGCCATCCAGGGACAGCAACCTAAAAACACTTACACAACAAACAGGTCGACCACATGTGCATCCCAGTGCTTTGAACCTTAGAAAACAAGAACGAAACAAGAACTACCAACAAGGTTATACAAACTATATTGACACCAGTTGGTTCTAGACAAGTGTTAAAAACGAGGTACAATTTATGATGTAACTAAAACCAAAAACAGCAGCAGGTGGAGACCACCACGGTGGGAAGGGTCTAAAACACAGAAACTAACAGGAGGAGGCACCAGCAGGGAAGCTCAGCGCAGGATGAACTGCCCACAGCAAGAATACAAACAATGGTAACAGGTGCCTTTCATAATCTGTTTCTAATTAAGGAATCGTGAAGGGAGGATTCAAGCCTGGGGTTGCATTCACCAACAACACACACCACTTATTCTAGCAAAGAACTCCCCACCACATATGGATTGAAACCAAGAAATAATAGTTCTGGTTTCACTGTGCTGACGATAATGCGCATGGACCCAAGTGCGCATGATAAGCCTCATTGGGCCCCAAATTTAAACACAAATAAAGGGTCTATTCCCCAGATGGTCTGATGAATTGTGTATGTGCTAACCATTTTGGATGTGTAAATTAGAATTGAATCTCGACTTTATGCCATATCCCAACTGGGTGCATGAGTGCAAGTTGAATTTCTTTAATTTGTTTTAATCTGCTCAGTTAAAAAAAACATTTTCGCTGTTTATGCCTCAAACCCACCATAGCTACTACCTGGCATCAACGGATGTTAATTATAGTAGTCATTTTGTGTTTATAGCAGCATGCGTGTAAAGTTTGAATATTTACCCCTGAGGGTCCAGGAGTATCATACTTAGCAAGCCTCACCATGAGCCTGGGGCCAGTATATATCCCTGCCACCAATTTCTGTAATGTACTCTCCCCTCTTCCCTGCTGCCTATCCCTCTGAAATTTAACTGCGTCAGTAAAGTGCACAAAGTTAAAAGAAAAAAAAAAAAGAGGGAAGAAAAGGGGAACTCTTACTTTTTAAAAGACACCTACTTATTATTTCGGTTGTACTATTTCTGATGACCTCCCAAGGGGAAAGGTATTGACTCATTCTCATATCAGCAGCATCTGTTTTCAGGCAACGGAACAGAGATCAGTTAGAAACACTGGTTTCAGTTCCTCTCTAATGGTCATTATCCTGAAGGCAAATTGATGCCAAATTTTTTTGGGAGACTTACAAATCATTCGCTGAGAGGTGGAATTACTCAGTGTCACATAAGGAGTTGGTAACAATGACCTGTCCCCTCAAGACTCGGCAGACAAGGAGGTAATGATCACCCGGTGTTTAAAACAAGAAGAAAAAGACCTTTGGCATTTTAAATAGATTTTTTTTTGACTCTCCTGCTCTGCCGACATGCAGTTGACAGTCAGAAGGGAGGATTCATATGACAGGAACGGAAGGAAAAGACAAAAGGTGGAAAGAAATGGAGATGGATGGGACTATGATGGGGAACCAGGAAGAAAGTTCATATTTCTTTTATCAGAATTTACAAATGTCTTTTTTTCTGCATTAATGATTTGATTATAATTCTAGTATGTACAAACTAGTTACATTATTAATACATATCTTTTTCATTGGTTTTATATTCCTGTCAAAAACAAGATTAGATAAAATGCCATCTTAACACAAATGAGCAAAAGGCTACAGAATAATATCAATTAGCATATAAATTACTTAACATATGAAACTCTTATAGTGCGTAAGTCATCCAAGTTTACAAAGTCACTTGATGACAAAGCAGAAACCTATAACACCAAATTAGATTAGACTGTCATTTAAAAAAATATGTTCCATGGCAGCAATGTCTTAAATAGAACTACTAATGCATTTAAACTTCATTATCTTAATTATAGTGTCGATCAAATGATAGAGGTTGAAAGTCACAGGCAAGTTAATATTTAATTTTTCACTGGATGGAATTTCCATCAATTTTTTTAATTAGCTCTGTGGTGGTGATGTTGAGCTCCCATGAAACCCTAAGCCCATGCAGAAACTTGTGGCTGTGATGCTACAAAAGCCTCCTCCTGTGACCTCTCCACCCTACTCTAATTTCATCCTCAGAAAAAAGTCGCTTCAAAAAAATTATGCGTGATTGTCTCCACAAAATGTAATCCCATCCAAAATGAGATTTGGGATAGCAGGAGTTCAGGGCAGAGAACTGGCAGAAATCAGTAGAAACTCCTACGATGCTTGATGGAAAAGTATGGTTTTGTTGTGAGGTGCGTTTAAAAATAATCATCTGAAGTTACTGTAGCTTGGTACTTGGTTTGTGGACGACACTTTCACCAAACCGCACTGCTCCTGACAGCTTCGTCCAGCAATAACATCGATCCGCACAACAAGTTTGCAAGCTATCAGGGAGAAAGAAGTGTTCAGATCAATACTGACAGATGCAAAAAGGCCACAACGTACAAGACACATAGCCCAGGTGTACCATTCCTATTCATGAAATTTTGTCTGGCCATCAAGGACCCAATTTTCCCCTCATTTAGGGAGCCAATTACAAAAGAGGGGGGTGCAGCAAGACAATGACAAAACACAGAAATTGTTGATAAGTGTGGATCCAACATGGCAGCAAACGGTAATTTACCTTTTAATGAGGCCCTAGAAATTGCTCTCAGTATTTTATATCGCAAGTTTAGTTTAAAAAATGAGTAACTTTTAGCATTAACTACTGATCATCCTCGGGTATTGTTGATATTGGCTATAAGACAGACATTTGTAGCACCCTGGGCTTTCATAAACCACGCCTCTCAAATAGAAGGTTCCCAGACTGAATATCAATCTACGTTGAGATGAGGTTTGCCATTAGTCAGGCTACAGGACTCAAACTACATCAAATACCCATTGGGTATTCTTCTACTCAGAACAGAAGATTTTAGCAAAGAGAGGCAGTGGACAGAGAGGTCCAGACAAAGAGTGGATGATGAGAATCCCACCCAAACTTAAGACGAAGATGGACATTACCAGCTCAAACAGAACAACCAAAAGCATACCAGTGGGATTCAATTACACGGCTGGGCTGTCAGAACATCTTGTCAGAGACCTTAAAATCTCTGCTGGTACACCCTAAAAACAGGACCCTCTTGAGAGGAAAAAATGCAGTTATGCATGATACTACATGCAATTGTGTTTGGTAGACCCAAGCCCCTAACACTAATCCCTAACAAACAGCACAGTTGTAAGGAGATTTGGGCAGCATTGGCCACCGTTTGAACGGCACGATCACGTGACATCCAGTGCCCCAAAAATACTTGTTTCCAATTATCCCAAAATGAACATTCTGAAAAGTCTCCAAAGGCCATTTAATAAATTATGCCATTCCGTTCATGAAGTTTCCAGTTCTCTTAGTATATCCATGGGTGAAATAGCAAGCACCCTCCAAATAAGGCAGGATGAATTTTAATGACAAAGAGTAAGAGCTGAACTTCAGGATTTTGTCAAATCTCAATATCCAAACAGAAAAGAGGGAGTTAGTTGAACTAACCCAAATGATCTAATCAGGCAGTATTGACTGCGATTCTTTTTTATCTCTCTATTCCAAACCACTGCAGTGTAATTGTCATGTCAGAATATGTTGTTGAAATAGGCATGCCTCTCTTATTAGCATAATGAAGGATGTCACAGACAAATGCATAATTCATCATTGCTGAACCCGAGTATTAAAATGTCACACTATTTCTGTACTCCAATGATTTAGGGTTATGTTAGACTAGACATTATTTAGAGCACCTTAGATAGTTCAGATTTAATCAGGTAGTACATTCAGGGAGTCAAAACTCTATTTTAAAGTCTAAAATACTGTTTGATTAAGAGATCAGTGCAGATCCATTATATGAAAGATAATATGTAATTCAATCTTTTGATCTATTAACTTATTTAAAAGGTACAATGTGTCAGATCTATTTAGGATTTAAAGGGATAGGTCGGTATTTTGGACAGTTTGCCCCACATTCTTGGCATGTATCTGAAGCAGAGGGACCATAATTTCACATATTCCTCCAGTATTGAGTTTTGTATCTCACAGACTTACAAAACATAATATAAACAAGTGTAAGGGGGAGGTTTGGTGAGGTGATGAGAAATTAGATATAGTATTGTATTGTCATGTTTGTTTTGAACCAAAAGGAGCAAATATAACAAAGCAGCTGCCCTAATCTCCATCTAGAGCTTGTCTTTGCTTTGAGGAAGGCCCTTCAAAAGGTTCAAGAGGGTCTGACTGCATTGCAAAGAGAGAAATGGCCGTGGCAGATGTCATGTTAGAAGAGGGAGTTTACACTGGAGCGAAATCAAGTAAACAGACAATTCTTAATCCAATATAAATAAAATGGGGGCCCACAAAAAATGGTGAGAATGAGAGTTAAAATTAGAATGTGGTTCTAGCACCACCATGCTGTATGCAAAGAAACATGGGTATCTGCATTTGTACATATTTTGAAATCATGATTAAAATAAATCAAGGATCCACATGCAAAGTGAAGTGTTTATTCCCATATCCATGAGCCTTTTGACAAAGACCAGAGGGTGGTAAATGCAGAACTGTATTCAGTGAACAGTAATCTCACATAGCTTCCTTTCTTTTCCAGGTGAAATAGAGTGGGATGTTGTGGAAGATGTGTGTAATGGTGTCTTCCATTATCATTTGAGATGGTGACTAAACTGTATTGGGTCCTGTGTGCTGGGTAGCGAGGAGCAGATGTAATCCTTGGCCCGCCATTCAAAGCACTCTATCACTACAGAGGTGAGTGCCACCGGGCAGTAATCGTTCAGGCAAGATGGGCTTGTTTTCTTGGGCACAGGAGTGATGGCGGATTTCTAGAAGCATGCGAGTATGACAGACTGAGCCTGAGCCAGACTGGATATCATTGAGAACAATGGTGCTGGTTGGTCAGCATAGTTTGAGAACCCGCCCACTGATACCATCTGGTGCTGCCGCTTTCTTCTACCCATCCATTAAGTCAAAGTGAGCATAAAAGTTTAGCTCACTTGCAAGACATGCATCAGCACTTGGCAGGTGGTGGGTGGGCTACTAATCAGTCATAGTTCTTAGTCCTTGCCACATGCTTCTTGATTCTAGTTTTACTTTCCTTCTGTAGGCCTTTTTATCCCTACTCGTGTAGGCTGCTGCTTTATAATGTCCATGTTTTCACACTGCAGCCCTAAAATGAAGACGTAGTGCATGTGTTTATGGCAAAGTCTGATGGTTTTGCTAATCAGTGGTTTGTGGTTGTGGAATGATTTAATTGTTTGCTATTTCACAAAATAAATTCACCACAGACTCAATTGTTGGGCAGGTAAACCAAATGAAGCAGGTTTATTTATTAGCCCAAATTAATTAAGCATCAAATATAATTATCAATTAATAAAGTATGAATTCACTTGTTAAAGAGCATTCAATCCCAAATGGTTTTACTTCTAGCAATATCTGAGAGATATTAATAATTATAAAGTGAACAGTGAAGTTATGTGAATCACAATGTCTGCACAAACAATACCAAATAAAATCTATTATCTAACTATAAGTAAATGTGTATGCGTGGCAGGGTAAACTACAAAGATGGAGGACAGGCCAGACGACGACAAGTTATGAATGGCTAAATGCATTGATTAGCTTGGCTCTCTAAAAGCTAGCTTCAAAGGCTAAGGCTAAGTGCAAAATATACAAATGCTAAGCTAAGCTTCAAAGTTAACATTAGCCATTCACTATATCTCAATCACACAGACAAGCTAAGACAATGCACATAGCGCAAACACAAATCCCCTGAGCTTGCTAAACATGGCTAAATAATATCTTTAATCAACAGCAGCAGCATGGACACACAGCTCATTAAATCAACAACAATAAACAAAGTTTTTACTTTGCACTCACAGTGATAAAAGCTTAAAATAAATCACTGATTAACCTGTCTGCCCAGGCTAATGCCTCCTACTTGGTCTCTTACTTGTTCGCTTAAAAAGCGCATCCTGTGTGTGTGCCCGTTTTGGGAGTCCTTGTCTCAGGTTAAACGGGGCCGTTTGACGCTCAGTCGGCGGGTTTCACGGCAGCCAGATGAATTCTCAGCGGCGGCGAGAAACAGGAACAGGTGGAGAGAAGCTGATATGCGCAGCGTGTTTCTCTCAGGATCCCGGGGTTTTGTGTGTTCGGTTTGAACACAATGAAGTCTCAGCTCATCCAGTGAGGTGAAGGAGGCTTTCAGCCTCGGGTGAAGTTCTGTACCTTTGTTTTAACTCCATTCTGCCAATCTCAACCGGCTGGAGCGCGCAGGAGAGATGGTTCAGTTGGCCTTCATAACTTTGGTGAGATCACCTTCAAGGCATAGGGGCTTGGCTGCTCTTGTTCAATGGGAGCCATTTCATATGTATTGTGAAATGTAGATTCTGCCGGGTGTTTGAGTCCCTGCTTGGCCCTCTTTGTTAGGTGAAAAGGACGCACATTTTAAACGCCAGATTCAGGCTATAGAGAGCGATTTGTCAAAACCTCAATGCTTTCCAACTGGTTAGTTTGAATAGGGGGCATGTTAGCCTTTTCCTTTCAAGTAGCAAGGATGATATTATGTGCCTAGATGCACCCTTACAGTCCAAATGTTGATGGATCTGTAGACAGCTGCTTGAACCTTCTTTAACCCACTTCAATAATGTGTTTGCACGTCTCAATCCATGATCGGATTGAGCAGAAATAGCAAAGCTGGTGTTCTGTAGTATCTGACGATGCTTCTATAAGACCTTCTATTAAAAATTGGTTTTCTATCATTTATGCCATTAGGCCGAGTAAGCCTAGTAGGAGTAGAGAGTGGTGGTTTTGACATGTTTTGCAGGGGATGGGGGGGGTTCTGCTCCACCAAATGAGCCTACTGCCCACCCACACATGACATTCTGGTCACACCTCTGCCAATAACCATTTTAATGTTTGCCAGATTGACCATTTACTGCAGCCTCTGTACCCGCCTGTGGTGGGATGTAAACTACTCACCACTGTGGTAATGACCAATGTTAATTCCCTTGATGCAGTCTGCATTTGATAAACTGCAAAAACTAAAATATTAATAGGTGAAAAAATCGTATTTTTGGTACAATGAATATAAATATGATTAGAATTTCCTCCACTGGCAGATAATTTATCTTATTTCAGGGTTTTTTTTCTGATTGGGCTTTAAAAAAACATTAATTTGGCTAAAATAAAATAAATAAGCCCAGTTATCTGCCAGTGCTACTTAATGTTACTTAATATTGGACTAATTGTACCAAAAACAAGATATTTTCACCTGATGGGATTTTCAGTTTTTGCAATTTAGTAACTCCTGATCAGAGATAGCATTTTAATATTCCCGCTGTCACACCAGTCCTTATTCACCATAAAGCGCTAAAGCAGCATAAAACACAATATCTTCCCCCCCTTTCTCATCAAGCCTTATAATTGGTTCAATAATGGTGTTGATGACAGCCTATGGCTAGGGCTCCGCGTTCTGTGTATTCAGTCTAACCGAGTGCTTCAACCTGTCACTGATTTCCATAAGAGAAAAATAATATTGCTCTCTCCACAGCCCCCCTGCTCAGAGATAACAAACTTTGTTTGTTCATTGCCACAAGGCCCCTGCAAACAAAGCTGCTTCATTTTTTTTTAAGGAAAACACATGAAAGGCAAGGTGTGCTTAGGGACTTAAGATTTCTGTTTTTCATAAAAATACTAGGTTAGGAAATTGTCAATCTGCAAGTCTGATTGAGTATCTCAATACTTTAATATTACATACACACATTTAAGCAAGTTCGCTGCAAGACAAAAAAAAAAAAAACTGTAGCAGAGCAACTGTGGAAAGAAAATAGAATCTAGGTACTCCTCTGCCTCTCAGCTATGTTTATATCCCAATGGATATTATAGGATCCAAATAAATCCACTGATGACCTTTAGAGGTATATCACTGGGCATTTCTAACATGAGCACGTACAATGGGATTAGGTCAGGGAAATGACAAAATAACAAGCATTACCTCATTTATTATAGCAGAGGCTGCTGAATCATATCGTTGCTGTTGCATCCTCACAAAACCTTGTTTCCTTCCTTCAAAATCCTGAAAATAGAAAACATGCAATAACAAAAGAGCAGAGTGCATCACACCATGGATGTGATAAGAAATATATTTCACAAACTGTAATGATTGTTGTAATTCTTCTAAATATCTGTTCTATGTAACAATTACAGTATATAAGATATAGTAAAAGTGAGCCTTTTTTTTATCTTTGACTCATCAGAGAAGAAGCAACAGAGAGAAACACTCCAAGCTGTTAAGCCTCTGAACTGCAATGCTCGACTGGTTATAAGGGTGACAAAGCAGTGAGGCAAGCAGTTAGATATTTTTGATACCCCTTTTCTAACTCCTCTGTGTGTTTGTGCACATATTTGTGTTTGTCTGTGTCTATTTTTTTCCTGAAAAAAAAAAAGAGCAAAGCATTACCATCTATTGGTTGGCTCCGTTGTCTGCCTGCACATTCTGTCTACTTAGCCTGTCAATCTCCCCCTGAATCCTGTACGATAAGCCAGAAACAAGAGATAATACCGCACACGCACAAATGAACAAATGAACAGCTGAATGAAATAATTCAGCGAGACCTACATCAATGCAACCGGAGCTGAACCGAGGTAAGTTTTGATGTGCCAAAAGGAAAGTGGTGCATTAAAAAATAAAAAGCTAAATACTGCTTGCCAACTGAGGGTATATTTGCAGAAAAAAAAAATAATGGAACATTCCACAAAAAAATGAGAAAAACAAATGCTAGCATTTATAAAATTATATAATATATACATCTTACTATAGAAAAACATATGGACATATAATGTATCGATCTACAAAAGCAAGGAATGTGCATCCTTTTTTGTGGATTCTTTTTATATTCAAAATATCATTATCATTAACATTTAAAATCCCATGAACTTTTGTATTACAGCGCTATCCTGCAGCTGCCCTTTAGTTACAGTGTAAAGCTCCGTATCACTGCTCCTCCTCATGTTGCTTCCCAGCACTTTTGATACAATTCAAAGCTCCGTTGCCCCGTTTCTTCCTGCACTGATCGTGCAGACAATGGCAAAGCATTGTAACGTCTCTCAAAACCCACATTCAAAGACGTTAGTCGGTTTAGCTGCTAGTTTATTCCTCACACTAACACATGCTACTGTGGGCCATAGCCATCTTACTCCAAGACGTGTTCACAGACTCTCAGGAAATCCCAGCGCTATCGCCGACTTACCCAAAGTACAATTTGTCTATTAAGACTAGGCAACAGTCCAACACATCCTCATTTGGCCAAATAAAAATCTACTCGAGTTTCCACTTTTCTATAGGAATGCATACTTCCTACAGGCACTGCACTAGTTTTACAAACATACCAGAACAGAAGTGAAGATGACAAACTACTACAAAGATTCCCTCTTGGGAGGGATGTGTCAGGGAATCCAAACACCTATGAGAATTCTGCACAATATGAACACAATAGCTAAATCAACATTAGACTGTATAAACTTAGGAGGCTGGAGTAGTGGAGCGGACTCAGCTAACGTGTTGGTATGAGCTTTTACCAGCAAAGTAAACAGCAATAGTGACACGTTATGTCCGCGTTGTACTCATATATCACCGGCCACACAGTTAGGAGTGACTCATTGGTTGTTAAGTCAGTTAGAGGAACTGCTTATGCCAATCAGCCAACGCATGCAAGCAGTGCTCCGACTGAAATAATGCTATGCTTCATGAGAATCAAGACAAGATGTACTGCAGCCACGATGATACTTCCACCATATACAAATATATATATATATATATATATATATATATATATATATATATATATATAGTCATGCTCAAGTCCCTTTCATCTATGTGTGTACGCTAGTAGATGATGCCACAACTAGATTTTCACACATAGTCAGTGGAGGAGAAACTTTCTGGGTCTATCACTTCTAATCTAAAATGCAGTTTTTGATTTAACCCTGATTTTTACCTTCTGTTATGAGTAAATATGTGGTGATGGATTTTCAGATTCTCTGTTAGGCTCCAAGCAGTTTTGTCTTTGATGGATGTCAAAGCTGACTATCCCCCCTCCCCGCCCCCTCTCGTCTTTTCTTGATTATCCTTCATTTTTCTCAAGCTGTTGCTTTATTGTGATACTGTTGTACCTGTTATGTTTGGTTGCTACATGCAAAATTATGCAAAAAACAATCACAAAACACAAGAAATGCACGGTGTTTAAAGAACGACCAAAGCTGAAGGTTAGCGAACCAAGCTGTTCTGCTCAGAAACAAAGGAATACTGATATAATCATCTCTTCTCCATAAATATAATCAACCAAATTGATAAATATAATCTGCATATGGTTGTATATGTTATTATTCTCTGTGCATTACCCCAAGAATTTTCAAACCTAATATCTATAACTTGACTCAAGGTGACTGGACGTTTCACTAATGTTTATACTTTAAGGTTGCTACTTTCAAATAAGGGCCACGTTGCCATCATAAATCTCTGATAAATAAATTTGGTATGTTCGGAAGAAGCAAGAACCAATTGATACAAGGTCCAAAGAGGGGAAATAGACAAACAAAAAATAGAGAATAGCATTAAAAAAAAAAAACTTGTCACAGCACTTTGTTTTTCTCTTCTTTCTTCACCCATTAATCATCTCACGACCCCATTTTTTTATCTTGTGATCCTTTAGAAGAACCAAACTACATGAATGCATATAAAGTAAAAAGCACTGCTTCCAGCAGCTCAAACTTTTATGCTGCTTACAAACTGATGCATCAATAAACTCATGATGTCATTATGAATAGGTTTGATTCAAGATGTTTTTGTATAAATCCTCTCTTATTGCAGTCATTTTACTATCATTGTTCTTAGGGTTTTATCATTGAACAGTTGTACTGCATAATGCAATGTTGTCTTGACTGGAATCTAAAGAATTACCATAATGTACCAAAGAAGTGGTAGAAGTATTATTTTTGCAAAGGGACAACAGTGGAGTAGTGGAATCTTATTTTTTCCATCATATTGAAATTATTCAAATATATTTGATAATTATAATATAATACATTTGCCTGACAAACGGAAAGAAGTGGCTCAGTTTGTTGTGAAAACACTTTACATGCAGAATTTGTTTGAATGCCAGTTTCAACCAAACTATTTTCAAGCTAAGGTTCTGTATATCAGAGAGAGAACGAGCAAAGGTGATGGATTATGCCATTATCCAGAAACACTTTTCTGCAACAGAATTTGTCACATTCCTGACCTTGTCTGAAATGAATAGCACTTCCACCTCGCCATGTCACCAAAACATTTTTTTGTTTCGCACCGCATATCTCTTGCTCCATTTTTCTACTATTGTTCACGCACTCTTACAAGAAATGATTATTCGTGAAGTGTTCGATTTGAATTTTCGCAGTCAGGATAGTTTTTTTTTTATTATTGAATAAAAAATAACTGGCCTGCAGAAAAAAAAAATCACTCTCCAATTATTTTTCTTTTGTTTTCTTTTTACTTTTCTCTGTTTTGTCTAGATATAAGGTTTCGACCAGCTGTAAATGTAAGAAAAAAAGAAGTGCTACACTGCATCGACTAAGACATACTGTAATTGTCTAACTTACACTTTTTTTTTCCACAGCAGCCTAATTTTAGCCTGAATGGTTATAACTAATTAAGATTCCATTTTGAAAGGCCAATCAGGGTTAAACTGCTGCAGGGATTTGATCATGTTCTGCGAGGAAGAGAGAAGATAAGGATGCCCAAGGACAAGTGTTTTTAAAGGCACCATTTGAAAATATAGATTTTAGGACTTGTGTGATGTTAAACTCAACAGGCAAGCAGGTCATAACTCTGTATTTTATGCATTAAAGCATTAATTAATAGTTAAACAGCTGCCTATCAGCCTGTCATAATGTTAACACCAATTTTCCTTTAAATGAATTTGTATGTCCTGCCACTGGAAAAAACAAATTTGAAAATTGCCTATAGTTAAAGATTACAGGTGAGTGGAGAGAAAGAGTGGCAATAAATGAAAGACCTTCCTATTGTCACCCATTTCTCTCCATATTATCTAATTCTTTGACCTTTCTTCAGCTCCGTTTTTGATTCCTCACTTTATTCTTCCGTTGTTATCTCTCTCAGCTCGCTATAACTATGTCAATGGCAGAGTAAGTGTGTGTGTGTGGGGGGGGGTGTTCCTTTGTCATAAATAACAGCAAAGGACCTAAAATGCCTTCAGTACCAGGGTAAAAATCCATATTTCTGGCATGATTTTCTCCAGTGGAAAAAAAACAGACCTAAGCCCGTTTCGGTGCTACATTCTTTTCATTCAGCTACATTTGTCATGTACAGTGCAAGCGGTAGCGCCAAAAATATCTGAACAAAACCAGCCCAAAAAAAAAAAACACTGAAGTAAGCAGCATAAATCTGAACCAGTTGAAAATATGCAGAATACATCAGTGACAATAAAAAAATCTTACATCTCCTTTTAATACGGAATGTAATGCGCCCATAGTGGGTCTTTAATATCGTGGAAATGTATTAACTGAAACTCAAAATAGGTTCAAATTTGTCTAGAACCGCACTTTCTGTAAACACATTCTTGTCATATGGTGACAACATGTCATGGTCTACCTACTGTATCTATAATTACGTGTATGGGGGGGTAATTGCAGCATTGTCACCTTTACTGTACATGAATGCAAATAGTCCAGCAGCATTTCCTTCCATCAGCATGTTGCTAATCACAGGTTCATAGAATGAAAAGGCCTCAACAGTTGACAAGCTTCAAGTCGAGAGCGCAGCATTAAGTAAGTCTGGTACTAAAATTGACACAAATAAATTCAATAAAGACATCGCAGGAACAACTAGATGTGTCTAATATAAGTAGCGTTATTAATCCTAGAAGGCAGAGGCATTGAGCTCTACTATGAGAACATATCAATGCATTAAGTATATTAATATCCCACAGTTCTCACCTTCCTGTCATGTTGCTGTCAGTTTTTTCCCCCCGTATTTGATGCATACCGAGTCCCTTTTCTTTTTTTTTGTGCGATGACGGTGCCTCTCTCCTTGACATCTTTCTTCCACATCCTCTCGCTTGCTCATTCCTTTTTTTTTTTTTTTTTTTTTTTTACACATTGTTCCTCGACATGACAGCACATTGAAACGTCAACCTATTTTCTGCCCCCCATTCCGGTTTGTCGACGGAACTCCGAGAAGAAGATGTAGAGCTCAACGGTGGCTTCGCTCGCTTTGTTCGCCCCGCTCGCATAAATATATCGCCATCTGTCTCCGTCTCGCTATCCGTTTTAGGGTCCGTCTACTCTTCTGGTCCCCCCTGTCATTTTTTTTTTTCCCCCTGTCCTTTACTTTGTCTGAAATGACTGATCTAAGTGTTGTCTATGAGATTTGGCCTGTCATTGATTTGGCTGTTTTCTGCGGGGCTTGCCTGGGGCGAGACTCACCTCGACCACGGGAGCTTTTAGTCCGTGCTGAGATGGCACGCGAGTATGCTTTAATATACCAACATATGCACCGAGTGTTTACGCACCCTGCCCGCTGTCCCTGTCCTGTCGGTGCCACAGACAGATGGACGTTTGCAGGTGTCCCAGGGAGCGGGATTCAGAACAACACTCTGTAATTGAATCCCTGTCGCCGTTGTGGATACAACTTCTGCTTTCTCACTGTGGCTATAATCTGTCCTAGGCCATCTCTGTTTTGAAGCGTAGACGCTTCATTGCCACCTTTGCTTCTTTTGTAAGCATCCCTGTAGTGAATCACTCTTTCTCTCATTGTGTGAACTAGTGCAGTGCCCATATAGGAGGGATGTACAGTACAGTCATTCAATGTGTTTTCTTTATTTTCATGACTATTTACATTGTAGAATCTCCCTGAAGGCATCAAAACTATGAATGAACACATGTTTATGGTGCTATGTACTTTAAAAAAAAAGGTGAAATAACTGAAAACATGTTTCTTTAAAATAGCCACTTCCAATTGCTCTGATTACTGCTTTACACACTCTTGGGATTCTCTTGATGAGCTTCAAGAGGGAGTCACCTGAAATGGTTTTCACTTCATAGGTGTGCCTTATCAGGGTTAATTAGTGGAACTTCTTGTTTCATCAATCAGAGCAAAGGGTGGCTATTTTGAAGGAACTACAATATAATACATGTTTTCAACTATTTCTCCATTTTTTGTCAAGTACATGACTCCACATGTGTTCATAGTTTTGATGCCTTCAATGAGAATCTATAGTCACATTAACACATTGATGAGAAGGTGTGTCCAAACTTTTTACTGTATCTCCAATAGAGAGAGGGGAGAGACCTGCAGATTTAGTGTAAGAAAAAAGTTACAATTCATGTTCAAAGTGTGGATCTCAGGTTTGAAATTGTGTGGATAGGGCTAGTGAAACCGGACCTATGATAAACATCTTAGTTCTTTTTCTTGTATCGTGCAACAACCTGGGCAGGTCACTGTCCTATGTGTTTATGAATAAATGAGTTTAAGCCCAGATTCTGTTAGGTGATAGTGCTGGGATTTCCTGAGGGTCCATGAACACGTCTTGAAGATGGCTACAGCCCAGTAGTGTGAGGAATAAAGTAGATTTTTTACTGGACTGTTACATAGTCCACCCTATATTGATATCGACTCCCCAGATACAAATACAGAAGTGAAGTGCTCACACTTGAAACCAGAAGAGAACAGCATGGTGAATCTTGAGAAATACTACTTACTGATGAGATTACTGTAACATGGAGGTCATCCAGCATAGGCATCCATATCCACACAGAATGAGCCAGGCTACAATTTATGTTGCAAGTAGAGAACTCACTGTGTGTCAGTTTTTAAATTGTGTTGATAGGCCAAGTAAAACTGATCCCCTGATAAATCTCTTACTTCAGACTTTTCCTCCTTGTACACTTACGTTACATTGGCTGCACAAGCAGTGCAGGAAGGATTGGGAAAACTGAGCTATAAAACGGAACGAAAGTGCTAGGAAGCAACATGAGTAGTCAAGATAAGGAGATTTACACTGTAACAAAAAAGTACTGGTGCAGCACTGCGATAACCGAGTCTATTGGATTTTAATTTTTAATGATGATAATGATGTTTAAAAAAAAAAAATCCACAAAAAAAGGATGCACATCATCGGGCCATGCACAAGCTATATCCGAAAGCTGAGGTTGATCTGACAAACACTCATAGAGATACACGGAGTACTGTCCTCTACACATTTCATTTGGCATTTATGGTTGATGTGAATTTGGCGTCTCCAATGGGTAAAATTATTCAGATTTGTGACCATTTCTGTGCCTGTGCCTGCTCAATTCATGCTCAGGGAGTACTAAAATCTCCACATTTCCACATGTAGCACATCCATGTCATGTAAACGTGTGCGAATCCTCAGCGCGTTGAATGACACCTCAACCGGTCGGTCTCCTCCATGCCTCATCGCTCTTCATTGTTTTCCTGTTCGTTTGACTGACATGTCATCCTCAAAAGATGTTTGCATCGCCTCGGCACTCTAGATTGGACACGCTTGTACGATCCCAGCCCGGGCTGCCTTTGAAGAGAGACAGGCAATTTGGTTCCGGTTTATTTATAGGCCCCCGCACTTGTTCAGACTCTGGAGACTATGTTTTGATTAGCTGTCTCACACAGGGAGATCAGGGCCGCAGTAGTTCCACATTATCTTCAATATTTGTTTTAAAAATGTCAGATTGGTGAGGTGTGTCAAACCAGAGAACAGTCAAGACAGTTTGTGGAGAGCTTTCCATTAGCGGAAGAAGAACGATACGTTCTGAAACTCCATATTAACGTTTGCATTAAACACAACCTCCAGCGCCACAATGCACTGGGCTAGAAAATTCACAATAACTCCATTTTCTTTGCAACTACAGCAAAATTCTAGATGCATGACTCTTTATTTAATATACCAATAATAGAGAGTAGTGTGAAGTTGTTCAAAACTGTATAACTGTAGAAAGTTAAATTATCTGTAGATTTGTGCACTTTTTAATTGATCAGAACTGAATCTATCAGACAGTTTCATTCATACCTGTGACTACATATGTCATTCATTTAATAGTAGGTTCCAGTTGTTGTTTCTTTATTATAATTGGTTTTTCTCACCTTTTGCAGTGGTAAAGGTGGACCCAAATGCTCAGGATCCACTAGCAGACAGGATACACTAAAGATATTTTTAATGCTAAAGCCATAAAAGTTAACTGCCAGGAAACATGTTCGACACACTGCAAGTAACAATGCAGACAAACACTGGACTTAAATACACAAAGAATTAATCTCTAACAACAGACAGGTGTGGAACAACACACAGGTGAAACACATCAGACAATTAACAAAGGAAGTAAAAGGGGACGAAAAAACATAAGGAGAAACTATTTCAAAATAAAACACTAACTGGACGGAGAAGGAAACAGTTAAAAACAACCGAAAGAATAGGAAAACCAGACAAGACAGTGAAAGGTCATAACAGTTCTGAATTGGTTTCTCTCAGTTTCATTGACATTGTGGCTGATATTGCCAATTTGCAAGTAGGACACTTTAAATTAACGATAAGATGGATTGGACACCTTGTTCACCTTGTTCATAAAAAATGTCATTAGTATTATTCACTTAACATTAAAATGTATTTAAAATAATAGGTAATGTTTAGTGGTTTTACTAGGTTTTTAGCCACACTTGTAGCATTGTTCCAATACCACGATACTGATACCGGTATGAGGTATACCGATACCAGGCATGAATCCTCATACTCATATTCATAAAATTGCCACCAATACCATGAAACTGATACCACTATGGCACTTTACAGGAGTGAACAATTTACATGCTTGGCTGCAAACCATCCATTCGCCTTCTGACACAATGAGCAAGTGAATTGTACCATTAGAGCACTGGAGTGATAGTTGCTGGAAATGAGCCTCTGTACACCTATGTAGATTTTTCACAAAAAAACAGACATTTGCAGCTAGAATAGTCGTTTCCCACATTAGCAATGTATAGAGTGTATTTCTATATTTCATTGAAAAAAGTGCTTTTCTTTCAAAAATAAGGAAATTTCTAAATGGCCCCAAACTTTTGAACAGTAGTGTATTGCCCTTTTATGACCAGCCAGTGTCTGTAGTCCATAATTTGGGGATTCCGGTGTCTTCTCAGCATACTGGAGCCAAGATAAGAGATTCCCAGCCGTAGTGTGTGTGCACGGCCTTTGTCATGCGGTGCCATGATTATAAAAACCTTAATGTTGAATGTCAGTATATGACAACTTTGTTAAATTTGTGTTCATACTGCAGTGAAACTTGTGACAGTCTCGGTATCAGTGAGTACTCAAATGCAAGGACTTTTACAGTACTTGTTTTGGTAAAAAAAAAATGTTGTATCCCTAGTTCCGACATAACAGTGTGGGTCTGTCAGTCAGTCCACCTCACAGAGCTGCTGGCATTGCTGTTGACCATTTGTCAGGTTCAACAACAGTCAGAGAGAGTAGTATGTATGTATCTGTCCATGCTGGCAGTTTTTTTTTCCCTTTGTCCGTGCTCTCAGATACCTGTCTCTACATTGCTGCATGTTCTGCCTCCATCTCACCTCAACACCACCATTCTTACTGTTGTTGACCGGTTTTCCAAGGCTGCTCATTTTGTCGCTCTGCCCACAGGCACTTGACACGGCTGACCTCACGGTGACATAAGTTTTCCGCCCACATGGACTCCCCGCAGATATTGTGTCTGACCGGTGGGCCCCACTTCATCTCCCGGTTTCTGGAAAGGCGTTTTGTCAGGCCATCAGGGCAACGGTGAGTCTGTCTGCCAACCCGGGACCTGGAGGCAGCTCTCTGTTGTGTGGCCTGTCAGAACCCCCTCGTCCTGGAGTAATCACCTACCGTGGGTCGAATGTGCACAATTCTCAGTCTAGAGCTGCCACAGATATGTCACCATTTGAACGTGCCGTGGGTTTTCAATCGCCTTTTGTTTTCGGCCCTGGAGGAAGAGGTCTCACTTCCCTCGGTCCAGGCTCTTCTCATCTCTGTAGGTGTCGAAAGACGTGGAGGGACGTCGGGGCCGTCTCACTCTGCTCCGATGACCGCAACAAGTGCCTGGCTGACCAAGCCGCGGATTACCAACCAGGTCAGAAAGTTTGGTCATCTTCAAAGAATCTCCCATTAAAGACAGACTCCAGGGAACTCTCTCCCCATTTTATTGGATAGAATAAGTAACCTACAAACATTGTATTGTAGTTTTTGTTCCTGTGTTCTAAAAGGAGAAGCCCTGTAATTAGGAAACAATGTGAGAATGTGAATTGCACCTGCAATGGGTACAAATAGTGATAGCGATCGAAAGGTTAGAGGGTGGTGAGCCTCCATTGTATTTTCTTTAAATCGCCCCAATATGGTTAATTGTTTTATTATAGGTTAACAGGTGAGCTGTTTTAACCAGGTGGTGAGAGGTTTACCCTGGGAAATAGACACTCACGGAATGTTTGGAGGAGTGGACTTAAGAAAAGTATATAAAGGGATGAATGAAGATCATATATCGGCAATATAAAGACACTGTTTGACACTGTCCTTTTTGGAGTAAAATTCTATGCACAAGATGTGGGGAGACATGTGATTTCTCTCAGCAGCACATCAGGAAATAAAAGACTATCATTAACCCCACTGTGGTGAAGCTCAAGCTGCCCTCTCACATGAAGGTGTGTCCCAAATTCTCTCCTCTAGCCGCACCATCTTCATTCTCTGCTTTACAAAAGCCAAGCCTTGTAATTCTTTCCTTCCTGAACCCTGAGTCCCTCCCAGTTCCTAAAACTGCTTCCACTCTAATACAAGTAAAGATGAATGGCAGTTTAAAAAAAAAAAAAAAAACTGTTTCTACTCAAAGAACAGTATATAATTCATGGATATAGTGAGACAGGTAAGTTGACTAAGGAAGAGATATGGACAGGTGAAAAAGAGAGGCTTACCAACCTGTAAGAAAAATTCTCTGGTTATATATCTAAGTGACAACTGTGGCAAGCACACACACACACTCATCTAGAGGTGTGTGATAAGGTAATCCATTTACAGGGGGTGGCTAGCATCCTGCTATCATGCTGAATGATGGAAACCAGCTTTCATCTTTCAACTCTCTCACCCTCGTTTCTCCTTGTAACACACACACACACACACACACACACACACACACACACAAACCGAAGCACATGTGCAGACACATCTATCATTTTTGAGGATTAATCAGCTTATGAGTATATGTAGGTGGAACCAAAAATCAACCCCACAGAGATAAGCAGTTGAACATTTTCGCTTGAGCCAGTAGGTAGAGTGTAATGTAATTCAATATCTCTTCCCATGTTTGAGAGATCCTGTTCTGCTTCAGTTATGTTCATGATTGTGTTGAATCACACTGTAATCCCCACAAATTCAATTATAATGCAGAGGCAAAGCAATAGTGAATATTGTTTGAGTAAAAGATTGCTTTGAATTGAGAGAAATACTTTATGTGGAATTTACTGAGATTGAGATTTGGAAAGAGTCAGTGACATATAGAATCAGCTTCCACTATGCACACACTCACGTCATAGAAAAGGGACCATGACATTTAGTTTATCGTTGAAAGTCTCTGACTTTAGACCTGGTCCTTCTGTCATTGTGGGCTTGTGCCTGCAAGTGCCTGTTTGCGTATTAATGAGCTCCACAGCTCAAAGTGATGCTTCATTCTATTGTAATCTAGTACGTTTGGCTCCATCCACGTTTCTTCTGTGTGTGTGTGTGTGTGAGAGAGGGAGAGAAAGAAAGAGAGAGAGCACATGCATAGGCACTTCATTTGTTGCTAATTAATGTTTTAGCTCTTTTAATGTTTTAGACATGGAAACCAATTGACTAATGCTCCAGCTTTAGTCTCAGAGGAAATTCAAATGTGTTTAAACGTGGACCTTATTCAGGAAAAGAAACAACAACAATCATCAGCTGGCTGCCCGTTCTCTTGGTAATTCTTAGAAAATCAGTGAATAAGCAAGTGTGAATATTTATTTGAATATATATGTGCCTGATACAAATGCAAAGCACATCTCAAAGATTGATTGTTTGGGTCAGTCAACCGAAGGTAAACAGAACAGGAGGTATCATATTAAGCATGTAGTATTTCACGTAGTTAATAATTAAATGGTACTTTTGGCTTTAATTAAACTTGACTCTATAAACGTGACCTACATGTGTCTTTTGCGTTCTTCAGTTAATATGGCATCATGGGTGGAATTGAGTAAGAGAACAAGAAAAAAAATCCTTCTTAAAGGGCCAATGCTTACAATCCAAAATGAAGGATATAGCAAAACACTGTGTCCATCACCCCAATACAATCGCCTCCTTATCTCAAAAATCTCTGAAGTGAAACAAACACTGTAAGTCTGAAATCCACTGAATCTCTCACAATATCCCTAACTTATTGTGAGTACTATTTACTTTGTGTCGCAGAAACTAGGATAATAATGATCATTGAATGCAGCATGCGACAGTAACCATTTCATTGTTTCTAGGTGTTCCGCTTCATACGAAGACTAGAGGCTTTTTCTCGTCCCATAGCAGTGACATCCTAGACTCTTGTTGTCACTGTGAGTTTGCCAAGAATCCAGCAGAGACGCTGCGCAGAGTTGCGCGGCAGCCAGATAAACTGCCAAGAAAGTATGTGACTTGTCGATTTCACACTTCTGTCAGGGATTGAATCAAACAAGATAGATACGGGGGAATTAGAAAGAGTTAGAGGTGCTGATATGACTAATTTGAAACTTTTTAACTGAGTTTCCATTGGATTCCGCTCTGTATGCCACACTCATCGATCAGCCTATGGATGAATGTCGCATCGATCTTTTCATCCAACCTGACAAGAAAGCATGAATGAGCACATTTCACCAACTATGTCGTGGTGTGCTGTTGCTAAGTACTGATGGAGGCTTCTAATTCCTACAGACTTCTCACTGGCCAGTTAGGAAAACACCAAAGGGCATATTTGAAATAACTGAAAGTGCCATAATTTGCATTTTGTACAATAATTAAATACCCTAGTGTTAGAATGCAATATAATTTGACTTACAAACACATCAGTTATTATTTTTCATATCATATGGGGCCGTCATTCACATTTCCAGTCCAATGCATTCGGTCGAGTTACCAGCTGAATGAAGATTAAGTACAGTGCATGCTGTTATAATGTAGATTCTTTAATACTGCGACTGCAGTTGTAATTACCATGCAAGCAGTTACAGACATGCCAGAGTCGGAGGAGTTTGTAGCGTAATCATCAGTATTCTGCAGCCGATATTTTTGCAGTCAAGACAGGAAGTGTCTTCGGTCCGGTATAGAAGGAATGAAGAAGCAAATTGGAAGGAGGGAGGGAGTGTAAGGAAGGATGGAGGAGATGAACCTGAAGACTTTGCATCATTTATTCTCACACTCAGCCTCTTCCTCTCTGCATCACTGCAACTGCCTTGGCAGCACACACCTACACGTTTTTCTGCACTTACCAAGGCACTGGAGCCTTTTGACATGTAGTAATAACACACACACACACACACGCACACATGCACACACACATGCACACTTTTGAGGTGCCAGCAGATGAAAGAACACCTACATCAATGGCAGGACTGTGGAGGCGTGTGTGTAGTAGAGATAAAAGCTTTATGCAACACATGCCAGCCTGTAACAACCCTTCATGTCATTTCAGCTGTGAGGAACCATACACACACACACACACACACAGTACAGTACAGGTCACCTCATCTGCATGGAAACATACAGTACAGGCCACAGCCAAGATTTTAGAAATAATGAGGCCATGAGTCTTAGTTCAGTGTCGTGGCATTTTGAAGTCTCTAAATTTGTACGTTCGAATGCGTTTTGAGAGCAACAATAATCACTTAGGAAATAATGCGAGCGCCAACACACGGATGAAAATGACTTTTTCAGTTCACTTCTCATGCATCGAAAACAGCTCCCTGGCGTTTGGCCAGTGTTTGAAGTCTTCAGATAAATGAGCCCTTGATGATGTCACAATGTTTGGACGGTAATGAAAGTAATGATTTACCGTCGATCAATCGCTGCTTACTTTTCATTTCTTTTCGATTTGGTGGCTGGCTACCAAATCGCCACCAAAAATGACCTGCTCAACACAAGGCGACAAAGAGGTACGTGAAAATTTTTTACCTTGCAAAATCACCAACATATTCCTTTACAAAAGGAATTTGCAAAGATGTTCCACAGATTCAAGGAAGTAATATAAAATTGCTGAAAAGATACATAGGCTTAAAACGTCAGTCAGTCATTTTCTATACCTGCTTATTCCTCATTAGGGTCGCACAGGTCTGCTGGAGCCAATCCCAGCACGTTACGGCGAGAGGCAGGGATACACCCCAGATGGTCGCCAGCCAATCGTGGGGCACACACACCATTCACTCACACACTCACACCTACAGGCAATTTAGAGTCGCCAATTAACCTCAGCATGTTTTTGTACCCACGGCGACACGGGGAGAACATGCAAACTCCACACAGAAAGGTCCCAGACCCAGGACCAAGGAGGTCTTGAAGCTGCGACCTTCTTGCTGTGAGGCAACAGCACTAACCCCTGCACCACCGTGTCGCCAAGGCCTAATACGTCTTTAAATTAAATATATATACCCAATAAATATGCCTTAAGTTTTAAATCACCGGGTGTAGTCATTAGTCATGACCTCGCTTGTACACGTGACCCGGCTGGATAGGAATGCATAGTAGGAAATGTATTTCCTCGGACGTTTAGTATGAAAATAACAGGTCCTCCTCAGTTTCTCTTCATCCAAAAGCTGCTTCTTCACTGCACGGTGAAGAAGCAGCACTGTCACAGACTGTGACCGTCTGCAGAGACTGGTTAGGATGCTGGAAGGGTCATCCGGGCACCAGCGCCATCACTGCATACCACCTATCAGAAGAGAGTCCACTCCAGAGCCAGCAGCATCGTCAGGTACCCCGCCCATCCCCAACACAGCCTTTCCCCTCTCGTGCCCTCCGGCAAGAGCAACACAAGTGAGAGATGCCGAACCTCAAGACTGAGGGACAGATTCTGCCCTCGGGCTGATCAACAGATCCATCGGACCACCACTACTCAAAAGGAAGAGCCTATATAACAGACTTTCTTTTTAGTCAAACATTATATAACATTTGCAGAGGCAATTGACACTTTGATACTGCTAATTTTTCACATTTATTACCATCTTTTGTGCACCTGTCATGCTACGATTTTAAAGTAGGAATCGTTGTTGCAAAATAAAAGGTACCGTAAATTCTCTAATATAGGTCAAGGCCTTTATTTACTCAAGTGCATCGAGGCCCAGGCCTTTATTGGAACCAGGCAAAAATTAGAAGCAGGCTTCTGTTTCTATTTGAGCAAAACAGAATGAAGAAAAAATGAGATTTTGTGTCTATTTGAAAATTTTCGTCTCCTCTTTGGCTCCACAGCTGTCATGGAGAACAACGTTGGTGTGTTAGGAACCTTTGTTTATTTCAGTGTGATACACAGACATGTTTTGAAGTGACACCACCGGAGTTACTAGAATGAGAATGTATCCTACATGCTAAAAGTCTAATCAAGTTTGTAACCCAGCAGGGTTAAAATAGTAAGAGAGTTTTAGACATTATTAAAATGTTAAAATCTCAAAGAGCAAATGACAGAGAAGAGACTTCTGTCTCATGCAAACATATTTATTTTGGACAAATGCAACCCTTCATCACCATGAACCTACGCCATCATGTCAAGGTTTGAAAGCAAATAGATTAATAGTCTACGAGCTCAGATCTTGGTCGCAATTGCTGCTTCTGTTCATGTTGTTTTATTAATAGATACGCAAGTGCGGCGTGTAGATGCTTTCCCGTTTCCGTGCAAGCTAACCTTATTTATCATGGCTGATCATGGAGTGAGGTTAAGCGATCAATAATAAATGAGACGGTGGCCTGACACGTGTCGACATGTCAGGAAACTCCACAATCCTGTTTCCATCACGTGAGCCTATCAGCGCTAATTACAGCAGCATACAGGAACATAATGGCATTTAAATGACCACAAATGGCAACTATTGATTGAAATTTAATATATATAATGACTTACGAACAACCAGTCGAAACCTGTTCGTAAGTATACTATATATATATATAGTGTTACATAATAATTTAAAGCATTAAAGACAGGAAAAACAGAACAGAGGTGACCTTGGTGTCCTCATTGGTAGCTACTGGCCTGAGTGCAGGAAAACTAATGTGACAGGACTGACAGATTGAAAATGGCCTGTAGGTTTTTTTCTCGACACGAAGAATGATGATGGGAGACAGCGTGACTCCATTAAGATGTGACTAATGGCTAATGTGGATTAAGTATTGACATGCATGGTATATACGTGGAGCGTGCATCCAAGCAGTGTGAGATTGATAGACACGAAGCCAAATATAAACAATTCTGACTGTAAAATTACAGTAAAATACCAGCAGCTGTGGTCGCCAGTCACTGTATTATTCACATTGTTACTACCGTACTGTATTTCAACTAATAACTAAGAAATTTGTATCAGTAGAATTCAAAGTATACCTTGTAATACTATAACTAGCCCTAAAATGTTGTGGGTATCATATTTTATATGTACATTTCTGAGACCGATTGCATCACTAAAAACTTGTCATACTTGTCTTCTGCCCCCTGGTGCATACCTTTCACATTACAACAATTCTGATGTATCACATGGTACAGTCCAAAATCGTAAACCTCTCAATTGTCGTTGCATTATGGATATTATTCGATCAATCAATTACAGAAATATAGATAGATCAAAATGTGATGTTTAGAACAAATAATTGGACTTAAATGCCTTTTTTATTTCCTGGATATCATGTGCTGCTTGATTGTAACTGTAGTTTACTGTGACCTACTGAAATACTGTGAATACTGAAAATGTATAAAATCTGCTGTGTATTGCGAAAATCTACTTTAAAAAATGTGTTTTCATCTTTGTGATCCAGCCACTATAACTCCTAACCCCCCAAAATATTTTTAGGTAATGGAACATTTATAAATAGACAGCAATTTACATTAAGAAATAATCCAAATTGAACAGAATACAGAAACCCTCTCAGGTTGAATTCTCATGAAGTGCCTAAAACAAGCAAGCCCTAATGTCTACATTATAAAACGGAAGCAGATAACTGGCTTACACGCTTAACTGCCCTCAAGTAAGAAAAAAAAACAGTTTAACTTTCATGAAGTCTGGATTCATTAATTGAAACAGGTCCGTGAGCTGTTACTTTATTTGACAAATATCCCCCCCCCAATATAATCGCAGTTAAATGAGTTAATTAGACAGTGACAGCTGACTTAAACGCAGACGAAGCCTATTCAAAATGCAGTCAAACAAAAACGTCTAGCAGCATCTAGTGTTGGTGAGTGTGGATCTGTTTGATCTGATTAACAAACTGTTCATTTTAATGTAGTAAAACACAACCGGTCCTATTTATTTTGAATTCAATGACAATAGAAACGTCCTTATACATTATTATATTACATTCTGTTCTGCTAGATGCTGCTAAATCTTAAAGTCGACCTAAAGGTGAACCAGGTTGCCTGAATTACAAGGTAGCTGACAAATTGAGTAACGCGAATGAATATTAGTTATGATGTAACTGACTTTTTTGTTGGGTTCATGAAAGGATGATTGATGATTGAATGTGGATTATTACAGGTAAAGAACAGGTGCAAAAATTAAAAATACTGTATTGCACCATCACATTTTACAGTGGACTGTTAACATCTATTCTCCGACTTTGCAGTATTTTACTATATTTTGGACATTACGCTTGGCATGTGGCTGTAAATTTAAAGCAATTTATTACATCGTATAGGAATATTTTTTTTCCTAGAATTTACTGTTATTTCTAAACAAAGCACAGCCAGAATTCCTGTAAAATGCAATAATACCCAGTACAATATTTGGACTGACATTCTCATGGACATTATGCTGACTTGGTAGCCAAAATAAGCAAGGTGTCACTTTCCGGTCCTGGCTTAGGTTTGATTGGCAGAGTTGTTTTTAAAACTTTTTTTCTTTTTTTTTTTCCCCAAGTCATTGCAGGTGCACTTGATATTTTCCAGCAAGCAGCTTAAAGTGAAGCATCATTCTGTCAGGGCTCCATGCCATCTTCCCTGCGATGTCACGTCAGCCAGAAGTAAATAGAGTGGATAATGAGCAGCGCATCCTTTGGGACGGGCACACTGTGCTGCATTATGTGGTGCTAATAAAGTTTCTTTGCACCATTTTTAAATAGACAAAGACGGCGAATATGAAAGGGTTTGTGATAATTAATTAGGAACAAACAAAAAGTGCTGCAAGTCATTTGGCGAACACGTCATTTTATATTGTCTCAGGGCAACAAAAGGTTTAGCAACACTAACAACAAACTAATGCATGATGAACAATTACTAATTTAGAAAGTTTGTAACTTATATACCTTACTTGTTATATATTATAGTTTATTTTGAAGTGTTAAGGAATTAGGGTGATATATATATATATATATATATATATATATTTCTTACAGAAATAATAAGAGTTTTTTTTCACAAGAGGGATATGGGGCCATCTTCTAGGGCTTTGAGGATTGAAAAAGGAAGAAAACCTTTTACAATATACATTATTCTTTACATGTGATGACCGAGGAAGTTGTGAAAAAACACCTGACATCACTGTGGTGTTTTTAGAAGCACGCTTGAATTGTTGAGCGGCGTGTGTGTGAGGGTAATATCAGCGCTAGAGAATAGGAACACGTCCCATTCTCTATTTGATGGATTCAGGTTATTCAGTCATTTTGCAGAACAGTCAGATACATCACATCTGGCAGCAGACAGTTACCCAAAGACCTTTTCACATGTAAATTGATTAAACCGTAAACGGATGACTCATCGGGCTATGTTACTGTTTGTCATTGTTTACGGGTTCAGGTTTCCTGAACGGGCCCCACCGAGCAAGGAAGAAAAAAAGCCTCTGCGCAAAGTGACTGTTGCAATGGGCGAAAAAATAAAAAATAAAATCCCTCTGGCAAACTGGAGGAATGACCTAAACATTCACTTTGATGTTGGCACAAGAAAGAAGGCAACATAACACTTTCAAAGAGAGTGCTTTTCCCCTCAGGTTTTGGGTTGGACGCTATGCCCTGGACCGATGTCATGCAATATGTGTCCGCCGCTTCTACAGGGGGAAAATACACCATGTGACCACCCAGTTGCAATCTGTCACTTCATCAGATTATGCACTTTTTTGCAATATGAAAATATAAGAAAAGTGGTGTAACAAACCTGTGTTTATCTTACCACCCTTTTCATTTTTTTTCCTGCAAGAAACCACATTTGACCTCTATTGACCTCTATTAATTGCCTCATTTTGCTTACATATAAATGTGGTCACATCAGACCTCGTTTGAAGTTGACACATACCGCTAGCTGAAATTTCACTTAATTCCACATGCCCGTGCCTTTGTATTTGTTTGTAAAAAAAAAAATACTTTGAAGTTAAATCCTTACTTAATACCTAATGTATTTCTGCTACTGAAATGCAGAGTTTTATATCATTCGGTATGATCCTTGACCAACATCTGAACACGTTTTATTTATTTAAATGAACGCTGGAGGGGGGAAAAAAAGAGACATCTGCCATGTTTTTTTTAATTCTGGCAAACCATCATTGTTTAACGGCCCTAAAGGATACACAGCTTTTATTGTGGGAAAAAATACAGATTCTCCCTTTACTTCACATGCGATAATTTAAGGACAGATAGAAGAATACAGTCCAAGATACAAAAAAAGAGAAAGGAACGGGAAAGTCGGTAGTATAATTTTCCTTATGTATAGCAGGGGGTTTTCAAGTCATTTTATTCCGACAACATATTCCCCCTCCTGTCTGTCTTCAGAAAAAAGTCTATAAACCGCCTGCTTAGTCTGAGGAGCAGAGCAGTGGCAACAAATTCCAAGCTTCTATCATCACATAGACGCCCTCCCCACGACGATGATGTGTGTGAGAGAAAGAAGGAAAACCGGAGAAAGACATAAGGGCAGGATGAATCAAAGAGTATCAGAGAGAAAGTGATATGAAGAGATAGAGAGAGAGAGTGTGTGCATATGCATGCGTGCGTGTGTGTTATGTAAACCCCAGGCGGTGCTTGTTGTCCTGGATAGAAGTATCACCAAGGGGACAACTGCTCCAGCTTAGCAGGTCTCTCCACACCTCTTCCCCCACCCTCCCCCCACCCTCTATTTCCTACACTCTCCTTTGTCACAAACAAACACACACAGGAGGAGTCAGAAAGAGAGGAAGAATAAGAAGAGAAACAGATAAAAGGGGGCAACGAATGAAAGGTGGAGCGAAGCAGCGAACGAGAGAAACGGCACGCTGGAGGGAAGGGAGAGAAGCGAAACGCGTACAAATATATTCCAGAAATGTCAGCGCGTGATTTGGGAAAGCACAGTAGGGAGATTATGATCTATTTTCCCCCCCAGTGTTGTGTTCTGTATAGTCTCTGTTTCTCTTTAAGAGTAACAGCGCACGATGAGAACAATCATGGGAAGGGCCTTTTTCTGTATCTGTATACACACACACACACATTTTCACATCCACACGCGAAAACACAGCCTTTACTCTGCACCTGATGCGTCTGTGGAGACGGTCGTCTTCATGCTGAAACAGCAGGAAAGCACATCAGCCGTGGCGCTTTACGGTTCCTGTCCTACTGCCGACATAGGACGGGCCTCACCGTTCCAAACCTTGACCGTTACTACCGCCGTAGAGATCCCTAAATCTGACCCTGGATCAGCAATTAAGGCCGATTCCAGCCCGCCGAGCAGCTTCAGGAAGAGAAAACAGAGAGCAGAGGTCTCAGATCTGCAACAAGACTGCCCCCTAAAGGGTCAGACACGGAGGTGTAAACTGGTAGAGATGACGTAAGGCAGGTCTGCGTGTGTGTGTGTGTGGGGGGGTTAAATGTTCATAATACAGGGTAGGGAGACAAGAATTTTGACATTTAAAGAAATTCAACAGCAATGCTATAGTTCTTACTGAAACGGTTTTACATCGGGACTATTTCTTTACTAATAAATAGTCCAAAAAACTGTTTTTGCAAGACATTATCCAGTGTGAACAGGACACCGATTCTTATAAGGAATGTTGAATATTTGGATTTTTTTCATCATTGTATTGGGGCGAAGGCAGAAACATTAAAACCACTTCAGGTAAGAGACACATAATAGGTTTTGTTCCTTTTTAACTGGAGTGAACTAACTTTTTTAAACCTAGAAATTACTATAACAGAGACAAAGTATTACATGTTGCTTCTTGATCGCATAATTCAGGTGAGGCAGAGGAGAACGTAGTGATAAGCCTTAATGACATGTCATGATGAGTAGCAGTTGAAGAAAGTCAGATTTTAATTCCTTTTTGATTATAAGATGATCTAAATGGGGGATGCCCAATCCTTCTCCTGGAGAGCTGCTGCTGCTGCCCTGCATGTTTCGCCTGATTCTAACCGTTAACTCTTTATCGAGCCCTCGACGAGTTTCAGCTGCTTGAAAACGAGTTAATAATTAGAATCATGCGCGTTGCGTCGGGGAGGCCCCTAAAACTAGCTCTCCAGACGCGGGAGAGGACACTGTCCCGCGTCCCGTTTCGCGACAGCCAAGCCACTCATCAGCCGATCAAGGGAAAGGCTCATTAATATTAATGAGACCGGCGCAATACGACCTGCTGTTTCTAAGGCCCCAGAAAGAAGCTCGAGTGAGGAGACGTAAAACTATATCGGGATGACTTTTGGCACTTAAAACCGCAAATATATCTTGTCAGGGATATCAAAACTTCAAATAAAACCCAGGGGAAAAAAAAAAAAAAAGTGTAAAATATGGCAACTTTAAGAACCAATTTCATATGTAAAGAAGGGCTGTGTAAATGTAGATATATTTATATATTTTAAAGACATTTTGAGGGTGTATTTGATTTACAAAGCGGCTACATTTCAAATTTACCATCCCAGTTCGGTGAAGCGATTGGCCATCGCCCGCACAGGGAGGGAAAAGTGTTACCACGGCGCCTGAAGGCAGCCCTGCTCCAGGCAGATGTTGCAAGGGGGGGAGCAGTGGAGCTACACAGTGATTTATCCAACCAAGTGATGCTTTGGAGACACTGGAAGCACAATGGTACACATAAGTAATATATGGCTGACAGTATAACCGCAGCGGCCGTTTTCAGCTCAAGTCACAGCTACCGTGAAACTTGCAGAAGTGTTTAAAAATGTCCACAGTGGGACATAAATCGGTGGATGAACTTGCCCATAATGCAAAGTTATTTCATAAGCATTTATAGACAGAAATATCATGTCTTAACGCTGTATTGGATTTTATGACGTGGGGACTATAATCTAAAAAAAACTCTCGCTTCTTTTAAATCAAGAGTGAAGTCTTTTCTGTTCTCCGCTGCCTTTTATTAAATCAAACTTGAGGCTTTTGATTTATATCTCACACCTCGCTGTAACTTATATCCTCCGGTTTTGGCTTGTCTCGTTTGATTTGTCCTCGTTTTGATGTTCTTTAACTCTTTTTTTGATTGTATTAAAATGCCTTTTCATGTTGATTTATGTCGCTTTTACGTTTTGTTGTGTTGCCTTTTGTAGGTAGAGCACTTTTATCCGCCTTATTAAATCTATACAAATAGATCTTGCTTCTCTTACTGACAAATGTGCATCATCTCTGTGCAAACTGACATCATTCCATCATTCTTTATCATTCTGATATGTATTAGAACAGCAACAAAAAAAATCATCTGAGTTTAGAAATATGCATTTCCATTCGACATATGGCGGATTAGTGTAAAACATGATTTTAGAATTCACTGCGCTCTCCTTTTTTTTTGACACCAAACTCATTTTCTCTCTTTTTCCCATTACATTTGAAGCTGCTGCCAGGTGTGGGGACCACACACAGTTAATAAATTACATATTTGCCCTTTGAGGGGCCCATCTGCTTTCTGTATAAATAACATTTTCATACCCACGACGTTCTTGCTGGTTTGGCATTTCGGGTTCAGGGAACCAGAGCAATCAGGGACTGGATTAATAATGTGATTGATTGCCTGAGGGTGAAGCAAGATATAGAATAATAAAAGTGTGACAGAAATATGGAAATAGGCTATATTATCATCAGACTTGAACTGTTGACTGTAATCGGAGCTGCTGAGTGAACGCCTGTGTGCCGGCTAATCAGACAAGTGGTCCTGCATATCGAATGGACTCGCACTATTGTTTCAATCCACACTGGAGTAAACAACTTCTAAAAGCACGGATTTTTGTTTTACCAGAAGATTGTTTAGATCAGACCGACCTGGCGCGATGCTTTTGTCTGTTCAGGATTTGCCCTTCAACTTCCGCACGAAAGAAATCCCCAGGACGGCCTTTTTTCAGCAGCATCACATAATAAAACTGGTACATCCTGTCTCTTAATAATGCAGTAATGCAATTGTTACTTCTATGATGGATTACTACACTGAAAAAAAGAAAATAGTTGAACCAACCTAATTGAATTGTTTCAATTGGTAACACCTAAATGAATTAAGTTCACTGAAATTAAATTAATAATTTAGATAATATGTTGTATAAGATATTACCAATTGAAACAGTTCAATTAAGTTGGTTCTTTTTTCAGTGTATGATTCCTTATTGTCAGACTTTCTAGCTGCAGAATGCCACGACATGGGGACCTAAGAAAAGAGATCATATTAATCCAGTATTAGCTTGGTTCCCGGTAAAATGCGGGATGTAATTTAAAATCCTCTTCCTCACCTACAAAGCTCTTAATAATCACCCACCATCCTGACTTGAGGAGCTCATAACACCCGATCAGAACACTGAGCTCCCGGAACGCCGGCTTTCTAGAAGGTTCCTAGAGATTCTGAAAGCGGAATGGGAGGCAGAGCCTTCAACTATCCAGCTCGTCTCCTGTGGAATCATCTTGCAGTTTCTGTCCGGGGGGAAGGCAGCCTCTACGTTTAAAGAGTAGGTTTAAAAGTTTCCTTTTTTGAAAAAGCTTATAGTTCCAGTTGGCTCAGGCTCGCCTTGAACTTAGTTCTGCTGCTATAGGCTTAGACTGCCGGGGGACATTCCCATTATACACTTAGCTTCTCTCTCCTCTTCTCCCTCTTCATCTGCATACATTCACGTCCTATTAATGCCTCTTACCAACTTGGCATCCTACCCACAGTTTTTGCATTTTCTTATTAGAGTTAGACTGCCTGGCTGACATCCACTGCTATTATTATTATTATCATTATTATTATTGCCATATGGAGCCTTGCTCTTACTTCCTGTCTGGCTACTGTACAATAAAGGTGTCTGTGCCACAAAAAATATTGAATCATACACTACCATTCAAAAGTTTGAAGAAATTTACTTATTTTTGAAAGAAAAGCACTGTTTTTTTTCAATGAAGATAACTTTAAACTAATCAGAAATACTCTCTATACATTGCTAATGTGGTAAATGTCTGGTTTTTGGTGCCATATCTACATAGATGTATAGAGGCCCATTTCCAGCAACTATCAGTCAAGTGTTCTAATGGTACAATGTTTGTTTACATTGCATCAGAAGGCTAATGGATGATTAGAAAACCCTTGTGCAATCAACTGAAAACAGTTTAGCTAGTTACAAATCATTATTTATAACCTTGTCTCTCTCTCTCTCATATATTCAAATTATTTTACCTCTTAAATAAAAGTGTGACTTTTCAAGGAAAACACTAAATTGTCCGGGTGACCTCAAACTTTTGAACGATAGTGTATTTTACTATTGTTACCATTGCTGCTGCTGTGCATGTCAGCCTCTCTCTTTGTCACTCTCAACAAAACCAGTCAAAGCAGATGGCCGCCCATCCAGAGCCGGGTTCTGCTCCATGTTTCTTCCCATTAAAGGGGAGTTTGTCCTTGCTGCCATGGCCAACTGCATGCTCATGGGGAAAGTTGGGTCTCTATATATAATTTTATTAAAAAAAAAAAAAGTGCAGTCTGGACCTGGGGCATATTTCAAAAAACATTTTTATTGAACCACTAGGAGGCCTCCTAAATAAAAACTTTTATTGGGAGATCGCTTAAGTTAAAACCAACCCTGCTGCTATGGATGATTCATGACTCATGAAACTTGTCCATGAACTCATGGAAATACTGTGGTATGTTGCTGTAATGAAGATTTTAAGATGTAATGTAGGCTAAATGTCACTGATATAACATGAAACATGTGAAAGAACAGGAGGGGATCATGCTATAATGAATTTGATGGGTATGTTTGTTTTTCTAATTAAAGATTTGCCTCATAATAATTCACAATTAATCAATACAATCATAAATGATCTTCATGTTTAATCAATGTCACAGAATAACATAATGACTTTCAATATAATATATATTCATTATAATAGTAATTATTATAGTAATTAGAATAATGATGGAAACAATAATCTTGTAAAAGTCTCATGAACATACATAGACAAAGTTGGGTGAACTTGCTCTTTCAACAATGTTCCCGCCCACTGATATATTTATATATTGTATATATATACAATATATATATATTATATATATATATATATTAGATTTATATATTTATATCTACATTGAAGAGTCATTCCTAAATCAGCAAGTTAGGAGTTGCTTTTATCCTTTAGATGCTTTGTAATTACAGCTACTGCTCTGAATTTCTGTCATTATTTGCTGCTGTATAAACAAAACTGTCTTGACTTAACTTGACTAAATGTGATTGTGGTATTGAGATTTATAGATATTGTCCCTAATATTGAGTTATGCTCCCATTGCACAATTTGTGCCCCAAGGTCTAGAAGGTTTTTTATTTCCACACTTCATCTTCCCTCCGTGTCTGGGAGAGAGGGAACATGTTAATGTGTCTGGTGACCTTTGACATGCAAGACAAAAAAAACAAAAGTGAGTCAGCACTCAATGATTTCATCATTTTGATCGGCAGCGTAAACAAAATTCGATTCACCTCCATTATAGTGACATGGCCACCGGAGCTTCTCAGGTCGATTGCTCGAAAACTAAGAGCCAAAAAACAAAAAGCATGTGATAATGGCAAAATATATTGTTTTTTTCAATTTGTGTGAACTGACCTTTCAAAGTTCAAAGAATCAGACAAAGACTCAAAAGTTCACCTACATTATATGACTTTGATTATGACTGATTGGGATTAAGATAAAGCTGCTTACATTGCATCTACAGCTGAAGAATCACCTTAACCGGGTTAAGGCTGGAATGCACGTAAACCAATTTGGAACGTTGGCTGATTTGTGAAAGTTTCTGGAGTGTGACAAACTGATAATGATACTGAAACCGAATAAGAATGTGTCTCGCTGTTTTTCAGCAGTATAAAAATATAACTAAGACGTTTTTTGACTGAAGAAAAGCATATTCATAATATCTTTCTGTTAACTTGGTTAAAATGTATCATTTCCAGTCTTCTTTGATTGTTGCATGATAGACTCTTAAGTATTATCCGGTGTGTCCTTGGGGTCATAGAGAAGCAGTTTCAAGTCTTCTGGCATTGATTCTTTCTGCCATTCATACCAGTGATCTCTGCTGGTCCAGTGGTCTGCACTGAAAGGCAGGAGGACGTCGGAGGGCCTGGTCTAACGTCTTCAGTTTCTTCAGGAGCACTCAAGGGCGGTGGACACATGATACATCTGAGTCTTCATCCTCCGCTTCATCTCTCTTATCATCTGACACACAGCCAGAGGGTAACAGCAGCACACCGTGGTCCAGTCCTCGCACACGCTGCCCTGCGGGGTAAACACGCATCCAGACGCAGACAAAACAGCGCACGCGGCGTCCGGGCAGAAGGACACGTGCAGACGAGACGAATACGAGGCAGGGACACAGAAACAGAGAAACAGTCACTTAGGCGAGGTAGGGTTTAAACTATTGATCCATTGGTTTTGCATTTGTAATCAAATTTGTTTTTTCTAAGTTTCATGATGTGTGATAATAACCATTTTTTTGTGCTCAACTAAGCTTTTCCCTGTTAAAATCCCCCCAAAAAACCTGATACAGGGGCAGCAGAGCTATATTCTTCATATTCTGTAATGATCCTCGGTGTGATTTCTATGATTTTATGGACAAATAATTTAAACTATTATATTATTATTCAGTATATATATATATATATATATATATATATATATATATATATATACACACATTGTTACTGTTACAGTATCAACATATATCGACAATATCTACATCTTCAATAAGTGCTGTATGATTATTTAATTGGGTCCTTATAAACTCCTTATAAAATCCTCAGTATGATTTCTATGATTTTATGAACAAATAACTGATATTTGAACTCTTATCTTATTAATCATTGAACTTTGCATTGCAGATAATTTAGCTTATTTCAAGTTGTTTTTTTCCCATTATTTGTATCAGTTTGGTAGCATTTTAAGTTTTAAATAAAGATTTTTTTTATTTGTGGTAAAACACAATGCGATATTCTAACTATATTTGCTCTGTCGCAGCATCATAAATTGACACTTCTGCAGTCACCTCACGTGCTGTAGATATCAGGTTTCATTTTCAGGTTTAAGTACAATGTGGTTTGTGGTTATAGAGATATTCCATATTAATTACCATTCATAGCAGGAAAAACAAATAATAATCCTGGGGTTTAAGTGATTCACAACATAAATCTTTCCCACAGATAGATAATATTTGTATTGATATGTATGTGAATATACACACTCACTCGTATTTTGTACCTCTCCCTTATTCCGACGCGCATGGCAAAGGTGGATCCCGGCAGGAGGGGCATGAACAGACACTCCCCGTACTGGTGAGCTAAACTCAGGTCCAAACAGCACGGCACCAGAGCCCCGATAATACCTGCAATCACAGGCCCAGGTCAGCACCATGTGTAAGAGACATTCATTATTCTCCTGGAATCTAAAACCTAGTATCCACAGTGAGACTAATAATAAAAATATAAAAGAAATCTGTAAAATTCTGCATTTTTGTGATAAGAAATGTGGCGAAATGTGTCCATCTGGACATACCTGTACTAAAACATCTCTAAAATTGGCCTGGTTCACCTTGGTTGACATTTTGAGCAATTACTTCTAAGACTTTATAGATGAATTGGGCTACTAACTCATGATTTTCAGTGGTTTTCAACCTAAATAGATGTTTTTTTTGCTTTATTCCAACTGTATGTACTTCAACACTGTACATTTTAAATTTATTCTGGCACTTATACAGCTACTATCTCACAGGTGCTAGCTTTATGTAAAACCCAGGATCATTCGGAAAAACCCCTGTAGTCATGGAGATATGCTGCATAAAGTCTGTCTGGTGTGTAATTTTGGAGAAGTAGGCTGTTGAATAGGCCTGGAGGGGGAACGGGTTAAGTCCCGACAGTTTGACAATTTCTATCCCCGTGTTCACATTACACGTGGTCTTGTCTCCGCAGACGTCGAACAGGCCCGTGCTCCAGTCTCCCCCCGTCTGCGTGATGGTGGTGATGGTCGTCGTGGTGACGCCGAGGCCAGGCTGCGTGAGCACCGGGTCCGTCGCCGCGGGGGCGTCGTCTGACCTCCGGTAATCGTCACTTCCTGCGGCGAAGCCCCCCGCTTCCTCTTTTTGAACCTCCGACTCTGAATCGCCGGCGACTGACAGCCGGGGTCTGAAATTAGATTCGAAACGGATGAATACATTTGCAACACGCCACCGATGCTCAAAACGCAGGCTTAGTATTGAAATAAATAGCCTCAGATTAACCAATTAGTCTCTATTTTTGCTCTATTGGAAGCAGGGGATTTAATTCATTTAAATTGGTTCAGCAAATTTCCCTTTCACGGAGCGGCATGTTTCGTCCCCAGCTGGTGTCCTCTGCGAAATTTTAACCAGAACAATAGCCCGATTACACTACATTATCCTGCTATTAACATCATACCACTGGTGAAATATCACATGTGATGAAGCATTTACTTTTGCATTTCTCTGATTAAGGCCTTTGGCAAAATTTTAATCACAGACAAATTACAAAAAAAAAAAAAGTTGGAATATTTAGTGGCAAGAAGCAGCAGAGCAACAATAGATTTCAGAAATGCTCCCGTTTCGTTTGTCTTATCATTAACCATAGAGCCAAAGGACAAGAAATGGATGATGAAACACAGCAAGCGTGAGAAAAGAAGAGTTAATTGAAGTGAATTCTCCAAATTCCATCGCGCTCAAATAGTGACATCACAGCCGGGACAGAGAGACACTTACTGGTGTGTGACTGTCGTCTGCTCCATAACTAGAGGCTCCCTGCATGCGGAGAGAGGGGTGAGACGAGAGGAGGAGAAGGGTGAGAAGGGAGTCAGCTGGAATGAGGAGGAGGTGGTGGTGGTGGTAGTGGTGGAGTCGAGGGGGGGGAGGGGGTGGGGTGACACTTCCCCAGCGAGAGGGGTGTGTGTCGGAGCAGATAAACCAGCAGTCAGATGGCGTGCAGCCAGAAGCTGTGTGACAGAGATAAGTCTTGTAGTTGTCTTCTGTCTAAGACTTTACTGTTGCCCCCCCGCTGACACAGCAAACGCAGAGAGGGCAGATACGCATCAGGGTGCATGAACACGAATGTCGCGCATAAAATAGACGTGAACGGATGCATACGCTTAACACAAACGCACCAGCACACCACGACAGACACCAAGTCTTGTATAGAGTAATTGCTTGTTTACATGTTTGTCTGCGGAGGTGTACTGCACATCCAAAACACGCAGATAGTCATTAAACGCTTTCATTTGCAAACTTGTGGGCGTCCAACATAAGCGCACACAAGAGTTCAGATGTTAACCCCTTTTTTTTTGGCATTTAAACACAGCTCGCTGATGTGAAGTGCTCCAAGTAAATGTTTTAAAAAAGACAAATAGTACAATAAATGTTAACACTCACCCTCAAGGCAGAAACACAGAGCTGTGCAGCGAAGAGAGATGCACTTAACCAAAGATTCATTTATGGGCTTCCTGTGTTCTGACAATGACCTTTAAAAGTAGGCTGAAATATGCATCAGTGCGTGTGTGTGTGCGTGTGTTAGATGAGAGTAACGGGAAGAGAGAGCGAGAGAAGTGAGAGGAGCTTTACGTGGTAGAAGGTCACATACTGAAACTATTATGGGTTTGGAGGCTCAGACACAGTTCACACAGTGCTTTAATTGGAAGAAATATGTAATGCATGAACCCCCCCCCCCCCCCCAGTAGAGTTCAGTTCCTTTTAAAGATGTCTTAAATTCTCTATATTTATATATAGAGATTTTCTATTGCGCGATTCATTCAGAAAATGTAACACAAAGCGCCGTTTCGCAAGAATTACGCTGACATTAATTCTTCGTTTGAGTCACAGAAAGCGGTATCTGCGAGGATTAGAGTTCTACAGGGTCTTTTAAAAGAAAAGCAAACAAACTGCAAATGCTTTTCTAAAAAACACGGGTGATTGCAATGTAATGGAAGGTAATAGCTTAGTTCTCTCCAAAGCCTTTGAAGCCGGGAACCACAGAGACATGGTATTAATAATAACCTGCACAGCCAAACCCCTGCAACAGTACTAAAACAGAGATATGATGGCAATATCTATTTTCTGTTAGAGCACACATATTTTTAAATTAAAAAAAAGTGGTGAATACTTGCCTTTGTAAGCAAGTGTGTGAAACCATACAATACATGGTCATATGAAGAATAATTATCTCTAATTTGTGTACAATGTCATTTTTTTTTATATTTAGCCCAGTTATCTTCAGGTTAAGAGTGTCCAGACGTGAAGGAAAGGGAAAACAAGGAATAATTTAATTTGAATACTTGATTTATTCAGTCAATTGAATTAACTTTATTGACCGTTTTATCCTTTCTGATTTCAGGCATCGATCAATATTGTCTGTGGGTGTACATGCCCTCACAGAAACACTTTGTGCTCGATGCATCGTCCATATCAGAAGATCTACTCTACGCTATCTGTGCAGCTACTGACAAAACCATGACACACTAGTGACGTGTGTTCCTGTGAGGGACGTTTGTCTTATTTATGTCCTTAGAAGAAAAAAAAAAAAGCACAGAAAGGAGAGAGAGAAGGGTTTATTATTTCTCTGGAAAAGCACAAGTCAGACCAGTGCCGTCCATGTCTAGAAAATAGGAAAGCTGTCAGACAGGCTGACAAAACAATGAGGGGAACAATATGTCTCACCTTCAATGTATAAAACAACAAAGCAGACATATTACCATCTATATGAAAACAACAGGCATTCAGGAGGATGCAGTAGCAGTCCTGAGATGTAATAACATGAAATAATCGGGTTGACCAGAGACAAAATAGGACATGGTAGCTGATGTTTGTTCGCTCCCTTTAATAACAAAAAAAAAAAAAACCTTCTTTAAAAGCTTCATTATATAGAGAGTTGCTTCTTTATTGTGCAACATGAATAATAATAAGATGGGTTTTCATCTAACAGATGAGAAAAAGATTGTAACAATAGGTGTTATCCTCCTATGACAAAGAATTAAAAAGATTTGGGATGATGTCACTTTTCTTTTGAAGGTTTTTTTTTTTCCACATCATTAACACTAAAAGTACCTAAGACCTATACAATCTCTGTTTTGAGCCAACCGAACACAGATCTTCACACACTTCAACTGGAAGTGGTTTTGGTTGGTTTTCGAAAGCAAGGATGGATACAAACTTTTCGGGTCCCATTAGTTTCAGAGATTCCCTGAGGTCACATTCAGCAGTGAAAAAATGCTAAACAGTGAAAAGTATAATATATATCTGTCAGTTCTAACTCCGGAGTAGCAGTAGCAAACTGTGCAAGTATAGAAACAGAAATTATAAAACCTACATCAACATCCGAGTCTGTGTTCTATGGCTTTGAGTCAAAATGACCGGTTTTACGGTAACATTTCATGATGCGTTTAAACCTTTGTCAAACCATTCACTGCTGAACGTGCCCTTGTGTGCCTGTGAGGGAGAATATTACTCTAATGAAGGAGATAAACCAGGGTGTCTCCGATATCCACGGAGAGGCCGTTGTCAGACAGGGTGACCTTCCTCTCCTCTAGATTGATGTTGAACACAGATTTGTTGGAGATGGGCAGCTTGCCTTGCTCCTCCTGTCCCAGGACAGGCACCCGGCGAGGCCCGAGCACAGGGTCCTCGTACCTCATCAACTTCACCCTGGACAGATCTGGTGGGAGAGAGAAGGGTCGGGGGGGGGGGGTGAGTTGACAGAATGAGACGGAGACAAAGGAGGGAGGAAGAGAGAGAGGCATGGAATCAATGCAGAAAAGGTGGAGGGACAGAGTGGAGGGATGAAATGACAGTGATGGTGGTGGTGGAGGGGGCGCGATGACAGCAAGGAAAAGGAAAAAAAAAATCATGGAGGAGCAATATATCAGCGCAAAGAGGGAAAGAGGCAGGATGGGAGGATGAAGAGAGGAGGGTATGAGGGAGGAAGAGATATACAAGTTACAAGGCAGAAAGGAGAGGAGCGAAATGGGGAAACTGGTTCACAGGAACTCTTATATAAGGTGATGCACTTCAAAGTTATGCTGCTTTTTCTTTAAAGAGCCACCATCTATGAAATTAAACGTAACACGAAACAGAAAAAAGAGCAGCTGAAAAACAACACTGGCTATTTATCATTTGAATATAAAATAGGGGTTAATTCTCATCGCATTAATCACAGTGTCGTTTATGGAGCCTCGTGCTTGTGCATCATGGTGGGTGGGAAAATGTGTTTGGTGTGAAGACACAGGCCAGCAGTTACATTTGTGTAGCAGTGTGTTTAAAACATGAGTAAAATCACTCACTTTTATTTCAAGGTTTTGGGAACACTGCATTTTATATCCTGAATCAAAATGTAAAGAATGTCTCATTTTTTTAAAATTACTTTACAAAAAATGACAGTATGGCTGTTCAAAGAAATAGTACTGTTTGTGTTGTTCTTTACAATCTCAAATATTTACTGTCTAAACTGAAAAACCTTCAGGACTTGGTATTCCTGTGACTCACTGAAGTCATATTTGGTGTAACCACAGTTTTTGAGAACTGCTTCACATCCGTTGCATGCGGTCAACCAACTTCTACACATATGAACAGGTATTTCAGCCTCACAATTCCGCTGCATTTCTTGGTTTTGCCTCCAAAACAGCATTTTTGATGTCACCCCACAAGTTTTCAACAGGTACTAAAAGTATTTTGAACACCTCTATGTACTGGTAAGAAGTGAACTAGACCACCTGGTTGTCTGATTAGAGGATTTCATGCAAAATCCAAATAATGTGCACTCCCCCTTGCAAACTTTGCGTCAATGGTTCAACAACAATATCATCTCATACTCTTTCATATAAGGTTGTTTTGGGTTCCTAACAGTTATTTAGGGATTTCTGCTGCGTATGCATACATCATACTGACCTTTGATGAGCCTGTTGACCTTGGCTAGCCTCCGGATGATGCTGTCTCTGCTGTCTCCCTGTCGGATTTCCACCTTTGAGGAAAACAAGCCATTGGATGGCTGAGGGTTGACCAGGGACACGCACACCCCGGGCTGGGGAGAGAGGGAAGCAACACAAACACGCGACTTAATTATCAATTTTCAGTATAAAACAACCACTTGGGTCATTGGAGACACACGAGCGCTGACACTAGTGAATATGCACGCCGGCGCGGGCTCAAGTCACCTTTGAGCGGCAGAAATGCAGCCAAAAGCACTTACCTCTGATCTGAACACGCTGAACGGTTTCCCTGGGCAACAGTCTTCTTTCACTTTGTCATCAGCCTCCGATGCAAACAAAACGTCCATCTGCTCCAACTGTGAACGAGAATGAAAAATCGGTCGGATCGGACCAGCGCAGCGGTGTGTATTAGGGGTGCGTTTGGTATGCACGCTGCCACACGTCTGTGGTCTTAACCAGGATCCTGCAGTGATCTAAGACTTAACCTCTGGCGTCGCGCTAATCTGTCACATACTCCCAATCAGGGATGGTATTTCAGTGCGAGAGCACAGAGTCGGTCAAATTGGCACGTACTATAGAAAAGATATTAGAGCATGCGGTTCTGTCCTTCACGGGGCAGAGCAGCTAACTCTGGCTTGAATTCAAGAAACTATGGATAGAGAAAGATAACAAAGTGCCTACAGAAGTTTCCAAAACCCTTTCTCCGCCGATCGTCCATGAGCAGCCGCGTTTCCGGCTGACAGAAGTAAATGTCTTTTGAGAATCAAACACTAAGTTCGCGGTCCCTGAAGCAGTGTTAATTTCGTCAGACGAGACTAGACGAAATCTATTCCTCAACTGTCTTTTTTTTTTTTTATTTCATGGCAAAGACGAGATGAAATCAATGCCCTTAACCGCTGGCTGTGACGAAATTAACACATTTTTTCGCTGACCAAAAAAAAGACAAGATGAAATCTAGTTTATTAAATAAGAACTTCATTAAAATGTATTTTTTTGTCACAGACTTTTTAAATTACGATCCAAAAAGGGGTTTCACTGGACGCGCGTCACTTGTATTTCTCCTCCAGCGATGCTGGCAGGGGTGCGTGTGCACGCGCACACGTCTGATTGATGAGTATCCACCGGTGCCGTCGGCACTAAATGTGGCGACCCAGCGAGTGCTTCCCTGGTAAAATGTGCTGAATAGACTATTGACTAAAAATAGACAAGAAAGACTACGGACTAAAACTAGAATAAAACACTGTGGATTAAACTGGACTAAATACATCAAGTTGACTAAATATGGCTAAAACTAATATGGGCATTTGACTCAAGACCAAGACTAAAACTAAACAGAAAGAGGGAAGAAAAATAGGCAGCAAAATTAACATTGTGCTGAAGTTATCATAGTGTTGGTTTGTCAGGTAAGTAATGCATCAGCTATGTGTGTCATTTTGCCTTTTGTGCGGTAGCTTTTATCAATCAGAAGCACAATAAACGGATTAATATTATTCTAAATTTGATGTGCATGAACAATTTTATGTGCCAGTTTCCAGAAAGTGTCAAAGGAGGAACGGAGCTTTTAGCTTCTGACGAGGCAAAGCTTGTGTATAGACAAGTATTAAGAGCTTTGCTGAGTGACAACTAAGCTCAGGGTCGACTCGAGTGACTTTTGCAGCAGCTGTAAAGCTGAGATATATTTTAGGAAACCAAAAATGCTGCTACTCAGTGTTACAGATTGGCACTGTATGGAAAGACGAACACACTGCGTGAATTTGTTATGGTAAATGCTCAAATTTTGGACGGCTGTCTACAGCTGATTCCTAACTTGGAGTTGTTGTTCATCCTTAACAAATTTTCTTATATCCTCACCGGTTTCATTCAGCTCTGTGGATCCCCTTCAGGACAGACACTTTGAGTGGTATCGGCCTTTAAAGTCGTGTCTGATTTGACAAGTGTTGGATCAGAAATCATACTGTACCTCTAGAGAATTGGTTAAGTAGACCAGGTTCTCCATCAGAACTGTCCGCTCATCAAATTCCAGCTCCAGATCCAAAACCCTGGGCCCATTCTTCTCAAGGTTCTCCTATGGAACAAAAAGCAGAACCCGAAACAGTCAAGACATCACAGAAACACAAGTGCGAATGATGGACATGAAATAATAAATAATCTCAACGCTACTGAGGAAAATGCAGTTTATATTCAATTTTCAAGCCATCAATTAGAAGAAAAGGAAGAAATGCAATATTCTATCCACCCACTGAAGAAATAAAGATTTAGTTTATAATTGAGCATTACACGGAAAGTTCATTGTTATGCGGATGCAGTCCCTGTGAGAATATTAAGCAAAGGATGCCAAAACAAGCCATCAAACAAAGAGAGCTGGGAGGAAAAAAATAACTTGAAAGCTGAAAGACCAGCTTGAGAGGCAAACCCCGGACAAACGAAAAACCCATCATGACTATTTATTAGTTTCATTCTGTTTGATCACTGCAGTGAAAAGCAGCACCTGAACAAAGCCTTAAGCACCTGGGAGAGAAGACAACTGACATTTTATTAAGTGCTGTGCCTCTGATCACTTATTAGCAATTTGACCATAAGTGCATATACAATAAAAACGGTAAATGACATTAAAGTGTCACTGCAGTTACTGTCTTGTCATGTCATTATTAGATTAGAAAATTAAATAATAAAAGTGGTGTGGTTAGCTATGTGATAGTATTTCAATGTAATATGAAGTTGTTAATGGAATAGTAATAGGTTTTAGGAAACTGAATCAGTCTTGTGCTCTTTCAAACCAATGCATTTCTGTCTGCACATCATGTTTTCATGAATATTAAAGATTCAGGCTTGGATATTTCAATAGAATTACCAGGGAAGACTTTAGACCAATCAGAGCACAGCAGAGCTGTGCACAAACACACACGATAAGCCACCTTATAGACAGACTGTCTTATTAATAAACTCAACAAACAATGTAGAGCTAAAGAAACGTGTGTAGACTGCTGGCATTGAATCTGTTATGCATAATATGGTATTAAGAGGAGAAAAAATAAAAAGACAACAAAATACGCCTTGATTCTTTTTCATTATAAGTAAGCGTGCAGCAGGAATAGGACCTGCCTTACACTGACATACAAATGCCACAACATTGTTCCCGTCCTTCCACCAGATTTACCTTGATCATGGCCACAAAAGGCATGACTCTCTTCATGTATTTCTTCAGTTCAGGCAGAGCTCCCAACTCACTTGCAATCACCTTGTTGTCTGGAAGGACCTTGTTGTTGCTCTGGAAAGACGCCAAGGAAAACAAAAAAAAAAGGTAAGACGCTGAGTCAAACAGGAACAGAGAGAGATATTGGCTAACTGATATCTGAAATAAACTTCATTTAAGATACAAAATAAGAAAATGAACAGACAGGAGTGAGGATTCCAGTCCATTGCTACGCTTTTGGAACAGAAATCAAAAAGCTACCGCTGTGTATGCATGTTTCTCACCTTGTAGTGCTTGCCGAGCAGGGATAAGGCACTGTGCTGCCATGGAGGGTAGCTCTTTGCTACATAGATGTTGCAGTGGGAAGGCTTGGCAGGAGCCTTTGAGTCACCTTTCTGTTAGAAGGGAAAAAAAATAAGCATAAAGACTTTACAAAATGGAGAACAACATATCCATATAGTCCAGGAACATAAGACGTCAATGCTTTTGTTTGACATGGTGGATGACCTTAGTAGAAGAAACATAAATGTCTACAGTAAATAACTAGTTGAAGCCAGTTATTTTTCATTGCGTGCATGTGATCGTCTACTATGAAGAACTTATTTTAAGTGATGGCAGTTGTGTAGTGGATGATGTGTTTACACAAAAAAGTGTTGATCTTCTGCTATATGTTGAATATTAAGGAAATTAGGTCAAACTGCTTAAGTGGCATATTGCAAGAAGAAAAAATGTTTTGCTCCTAAGGTGACCAGTAAAAGGCTTTTGCAGATATTGCATTCTGAAAATCGTTTATCAAATTCTTTGGTGGATCTATTGGTTTCATGATGAGATGCCTGGGGCGCGGTAAGGTTGTCCCCATTCAGGAAGAGAGTTCTCTGGTGGCCCTAGAATGCATGAATGTGTCATGGTTCCTGACCACAACGCAGCTTTTATTGGGGAAACCATGGCAACTTCATGGCGCAGAGATGCGCTCTCACAGCTGGACGGTGTGATACTACACTTTCTGTTGATAGGCCGGTTTAGGTTCTGCAGTGCTACACGATATGAGAGCTGCTGGGTGAGAGCTGCTTTCACTGCAGTCTGTTGGTTCTCTGGTGTGTGGAGAGAGGCTCTGACCCTACATTGTGTCCTCTAACGCAGGTGTTAACCTTCCTCCAGCTGTTAGAAATACTGGTTCTATCTATGGTTACAAGGAGTTAGAAGACAGAGACCTGTCATGTGCTCATCATCACCACAGTGGGATTTACTACTGGTGTTATGTGCGCTGGGGGAAAAAACCCTCAGAGCTACTTACACAAACCCCTCCCATGTCACTGTCATTAAAAACAGCATCCCTGCTAACTCTGACTTTGCCTAAATGAGTAAGTGACCTGCATGCTCTTGGTCATTTATTATTGTGTTCACCTCTCAATTTTATTCAAGATCTTTTTTCCCAAGCATCAAGTTAAACAAATTTCTGATTTTTAAAACGGTATTCCTGTACTTCAAGCACCTTGTATGGACCCTGTTAAAAATCTCATTAGTAAATTTAGGATTCAGGATACACACATTGTGTAACGCTGCAAATACAACTTTTGAAAACTCCTTGTCGTACCTTGAGAGCCAATGAAAGGGATCTGGAATTGGGAAAAATAGACTGAATACATAGAGCATGATTCAAGGTAGGCATCACCTTTTACTCAAAATGAAAAAAAATGTTATGCACTATCAAGAAAAACATCATGTCCGTCAAGGTGGCTACTTTCTGCTTCCTAGTTACCAGCTGGTAAAATATGTGGATGTGTCGAGCTCTCTCCCCGGCACTCTTTGAGTTTCAGTGCTTTGATTTCTGCTTTGTTATTTGAGGTTCCATTAGGGTTTTAAAAAGATTCAGAATGAATACTGGATTCAGAGTTGAAGTGCCATGGGACTCAAATTTCGGGCTGCTGCTCAATAAAAACTTGAACTAAATTAATCCATTAAAAGAGTGGAGTATTATGAAACACAGACGCCTATCTTTACCTTGTTTTTGGGGGGAAGCATGTATGCTTTGAGCCGCAGTCGGAGGTCGTGTGCGGTCTCCATCAGATACTGAGAGGAACGGATCAGAATCTCGTCCACGGGACCCGCGACAGGCCATGATGCCTTCATCAGGGAACCGGGCTATGAAGGAGGGAGAGAGAGAGAGAGGTGGGATGGTTGGATGGGTGACGGGAAAAGAGTTTTAAAGCATTTTTGTATGAAATAGAGCATTTTTTGTGGATAACTAGAAATGTTTGTGTTCAAGAGCCATGAGAGCCTTAAAATCCCATTAACTGCCCGACCAGAGGTTGCACCGCCTTCATAAAAGGAAAAAAGAAAAAAAACTGAACTGGGTATGTGTACAAATAACAGCTCTTTAGCTAGCAGTGCCAAACACATGACTGGAGAAAAGCACTGGTCGTGGGGCTTTTGTTGTTGCTAAGCGACAACCAAAATAAAAAAAAAAAAAACGGTCTCTGGCACGGCAGTGCTCGTTCATATTCATACATTCGAGCGTTATATATATATTCTTGGCTCTGTGTGCTGCGGGGAACGTGCAACACTGTGTGCGTTCTGTTTCATATTGATGAGAAAAATAAACCTGTCGTGTGAAGACAGGTTCCTGGTGGACGTGTACACCAACAGAGAGAGTGTGTGTCTGTCTGTTAGAAGCCGTTTCACACAGGTAAATGAGCTGTGGGACCAGTGTTATTCAGGCCTAAATGTAGCCGGTATGTTTCCTGCCTCGTTGGTCCCAGGTGTACACATGGATGGAAATGAACACGGGACATTTAAATGTTTCTTTTGTACACCGGGGAGATGAACACAGAAGACAGGAGGGAGGAAAGGATGAAAGTCAGATTCGAACACAACGTCGGAGCAGAAGGGCAGAGCTCGACAAGAAACCCGCAACCCGTGATGCAGAGTCCATATGTTGGTTACCTTGCCCAGCAGACCCCAGGTGTATTCACACAGGTGCGGGCAGATGGGGGCCAGCAGCAGAGTTTGTCTCTCGATGAACTGGAAGACGAGGTCTCTGTGCATGCCTTCGATGGCCAGCTCTCGATACTTGTCTTTTGCTGCCTGCATGCATAAACAGTTAAAGGGCATCATTATTATTTGATAATAGGAGATTTAATAATTAAGTCCAGTAAGTTGCACTGCATGCTAAGAATGGAATTTAAATCCTCAGTCATGTCAACCATTTTATCCTCTTTGCAGGATTCAGAATATTTCATCAAATGCTTATGGAGGATGAAAAGGACACTCACCTATAAGATGATGATGAAAACAAAATATTTACCTGGAACTCAAAGAAGCCACTCTTTAGCGCCTCTTTGTACATCATCCTGTCGTAGTGCTGCTCGGTCTTCAAGATCCCTGCATTCATCTCACTAAACAGGAAACAGAATCCTTTCAAAGCGGTTTGCAGAGTAGGAACACCGGTCACTTTTCAGCAAGAAACAAAAAGGTCATGATTTCCTAAGGGCACCATCCAAACACTGAAGGACCGAATCACCTCTCTGTGACCGATTTCTTTTCTTAACCTTGAATGCCAACTTGTAAATAATCTATGCATATGAGCTTATGTAATCACAATGCGTTGCACTGTAAAGAGAAATTGTCCCCTTTAAGAAATTTAAATCCCTTGAATGTATAACATTGTATGTAAACTGTTGTAGCAACAAGTGCTAGTATATTAGTAGTGACTTGCTTTTATGAGAAAACATATCACTCACGTATCTGTCTGCTCAAAAACACCAAGTGTGAAAAATGACATGAGATTTTATGTTATTTTCAGGACTTTTTCTTGGTGCGACAGTGAGTTCCATGAGTCATTTCCAAGAAGTTGCCAAGACACAATCCGTCATTTTTATACTTTGTTTTTTGTAGAGATATAACAAATAATTCATAATAAAATTCTCCATATCTGTGGATACTTTGACCAGTGTGAAGACTTGCGGTATTTCTCTCTAATGTCTAAATGTCTAAAATGTCTTAAATATATAAAGACGTTTGGATCTGGGATCTTCTTGATTTCTTATTTTTTCCCCTTTGTTGGACACATTTAAATGTTTCAGATCAAACAAATATTAGTCAAATACAACACAAGTGAACACAAAATGCTCCCCCCTCAATTAAAACATAACTCAACTGTAGTTTATTAAATCTGACTTCAGATTTGATCACTGCCACACCTGTTCTCATTCAAGAAATCCCTTAAATAGGACCTTCCTGACAAAGTGAGGTAAACCAAAAAATTCTCAAAAACTACTCAACATACCAAGACCTAAAGAAATACAGGCACAAATTAGAATTTTTTTGAGATCTTTCAGTCTGAAACGAGGACTCCAGCCAACCACAGTGAGAGTCAATATTAACAAATGGCCAACACATGGAACAGTGGTGACTAATATTTAAATTTGTTTGTTAAATCAGCCCAATTTCATGGAAACGGTGTTTGTCAAATTTCATCTAAAAACCCATGTATACAGCCTCTCTAAATGTGAAATTTAATAAAACCTTATGAGACTGATACACCTCGGTAACTGTTAATCCATAATCTGCTCACTCTGAATGAAGGGCATACCTGGCAAAAACCCGGTCGTTGAAGGTATCGGCAGGGCCGGTCCTCAGGTTGTTCTGGTTGGCGATCATCTCCTTCACCCATTCCACCCAGGTGTACAGACGCAGGATGCCGGCATCAGCCATGGTCTCCACAAAGTTGGCGTCCTCCACTGTGTCACCGGCGTCAGCTAGAGCCAGACGCATTCCTGGGAGAGGAAATGAAGAGTGTGTGAAAAACAGCAGGAGGCTGTATCATGACCAACAGTGACACAGCAGCAGGTGAAAGATAACATTTTTAAGATGACAGGGCAGTTTGTACTTTGGTTTTTTTATGAAGTATACTTTTGCAGCAATTCACCTATATATTGATTTAAAGGCAAAAAAAACAAATCAAGATCAATGCCCTCATTCTCACCCATGCCTTCAGATTTGCTGTAATTATATATCCTACAATATGGGTCCTTACAGTCATATAATACACATGCAAATAGTGCAAATTATTTATTTTTCTCTTCTGCAAAGCATACTTTTCAACAACCGGCTTTGTGGAAAACTCCAAAAACTTAAAAACTTCAAATATGCAGCAGACATCACGCCACACTGTGAGAAGTCAGGAGTAGGAAGTCATCCATATACATCTATCTGCTGTCAGACTATGACGCTCTTTACTCCCACGGCAGCACAGCTTCAGCTACACACACACACACACACACACACACCTATCTATTATTCAGCTTGTTTTGAACAAAAAAAAAACAAAGGTAGAAAAGGTAGAAATAACAACAACTGACTAAGCTTGAGGTGTACGGCGCGCCAGAGGGATACCGGGGTTAATCAAAAACATAAGATTCAAATTGGATTATAATTGTGAACAGTACCAAACGGAACCCTGAAAAAAAGATAAGACCTTTGCTTTGAATGACATTTTTCAGAATGAACGGAATTGTTCCTCCTCAGTGCTGCTACAGAAAAATAAATTGACTTTCCAGTTCATATTTTCCTTCTCTCCGTTATAGTTTGTTCTCCTGTAGACACCAACAGGGGATACCAGCCTTATGTTTCCTTTGCGGTGATATTATACAGCTGTTGGACATTTAGCAGTTGCTCCTGGTGGACAGATCCTGTTAATTGTATAATGCCTTATTGGTTATGTTGTGATTAAAGCATGCATTATATATTATTATATAAACAGTCATTATATACAGCACAGTAGAGGGGACCTGACATACACAACACAAGCCCATAACACCCATATCAACACCTCAAATAGCTTATGAGAATAGGGCACTTGCGAATTATCTTCACCGTGGGATAAAAGAGGTTTATTGTACCATAAACTCTAGACTCGCACACTACACAAAACACATTATGATTTGTCCTAAATGTATGCCTGATGTCTTCTTTTCTTAGTCTCCAATTCATGACAGAGATGTTGAAAGAAAATCGTGATGGGTATGGGGGGGGGGTTGAAAGATGAGACATGGAAGAGAGATAAATCAAGAAAAGCGGAGTGTACCGTCTGCTGAAAACTTTTCAATGGCTTGGCTGAGAGTGAGGAAGTTTCCAGTTGATTTGGACATCTGGTGAACACAAAAACAGATGTTAGCCGCAAGCATCTTCGGAGAAAGCCCGCCCACACGATTTCATTACAAAGTGTTGTCGAACAAAAGCGTTGAGTCATGGTGTCTATCAGCAGGAGCTGACCTCTGCTTTGGAGGTTAATGATAAGTAAGAGAGTAATATAACTAAACACAGATTAATATTCCACATCATTAATATTTGACGTACCTTTTCAGAGTTGAGGAGCAGATGTCCATTGGCCCGCACTGCCTGTGGCCATTTCCCACTGTGGACGAGAGATTAAATGATTATTGATTTCATCATCATTTAAATTGATTTTTAACAATTCAATATGCATCTCCATAGAGCAAATATATATATATGACTTGGTATTATGTTAGTCTAAGATTTCAACATTATTAAAGTATAAAACATCCAAAGAAAAATCTATCAACAGAATATGGAGAAGAATTACAGTAGTGTTGACATTAAGTCAAGTTTAGAAAAAAACATATAGAAATAGAAATATGCTTTAAATAACAATTTGCTTGGAACTGCTCATTTTGACTACAGGATTTTGTGAAACAATGACACGGCTTGATCACATCATCATGGAACGATTTCACTGAGTCACTAATATCGACGAAGCTGTTGAAAGCAACAGCATCTAAAATGCAGTACAGATAAGTTGAGGGCGAGTCAAAATAACCTAAAATACTTTGGTGTTTATTCTGCATCACTGTGGTGGCAGTAAATTGAAAATGGATAATGTAATGTAATGTTTGTCATATCCAAGTGATCATGTTGCACGTGCTGCCAACTCTTAACGCATGACTAACTCCACTTTCCCAAATTGGTCAGACTTGTTAGTTTTCCTGAATTGAGGCACCGGAGTATAAAAACTTTATGCCGTGATCTTGGTGAATACTATTTTCTGATTGGCTGGAAGGTGTGCGTCAAAACCGTGTAATGCACAGTTTAAGTTTAATCGCGTGTTCTAAATTCATTACTGTAAATTACCAAATAATAGCAGAGTTTCAATTAACCACTGGGACCCCTTTAAACGGCAGGTGCAAAAAAAAAAAAAAAAAATCAAGGAAGAAGACATGACCACTGACGTTGCACATGCTCAAATGATGTTCAAGAACACCCTTTCAGGTAATATTGCTTAATTGTTAATCGCCATGGCTCCGGTGCAACGAAAAAACAAAAGTATGACATGAAATTTAAACTTTCTGTTGTAAAATAAGCAGAGGAAAACTCTGGATAAGCAGCTGGCGGATGATAATAAATTTCCACAGTCACAAATAAACATCTGATCTATTATTTGGTAATTTACTGTATATTTGTCATTTAACCAAATAAATTCAGCAAATGTGTATGAAGTAGCACTAAAGCCAAGCTAGATATAAATACAATGTAACAAGTTACGGCAATGGAGCCATAACCTTTGTTTATGAGTGGCGAACTAGAATATCTCCCATTGTTACCCAAGGTCAACCTTATTTACTGGAGTAGTGAGGAACATTAACATTGCATGAGCACCTTAAGGGGTGGAAATAGTGATTCCAGACATAAGTCAGGCCCTCAGGTATTACCAGGGAAACTGACTTAGGGCTTGTAAAAAAAAAAAAAAAAAACTCAAAAGTTCGACTGAAAAACACATGAAATCATAACTTAACGATCTTATTGTTGTTTCTTGAGCAAATAGCATAAGCAGATTAAAAACAACAGTTGATTAACACTCACATATCACACTGTCATTTATCTATTAACAAAACTGACACCACTATTTGTAATCACCACTAGAAAAATTGATTCATCTGGAAAATTCACCTGTCTTTAGGCCACATAGCCACGTGGTTGTACAGATAGTAAGACAGGTGGTTGGGCACCAGGTCTTTGCCGGACACACGGACGTCCACGGGGTACCAGTACTCAAACTCCCTTCTCAGACGCTGAAGATGCTCTTTAGGGATGTCTGTCTTGGGGAAAGGAGACGTCTTAAAGAAGATAAAGTCCCACACCTCTCTGGTCATCTGCTCTGGTCTGCAAGAGAGGAAAAGACAAATCGTCAAAGTCAAAAAGAGGTAAGTATAAGCAAGGTGAAAGAAGTAATTAACTGTGTATGTGAAAGGGTATCTTGTGTAATGCAGTGTTTCATGGATGAATACTAAGCAAAATAATGTAGTGAAAAACAACTAAAACAAACAAAGTTTCTCCCTCAGGTGAATAATCACATCTATTGTTGTTTGAAGGCAGAAAGAGAAGAACAAGAGGAGGAGAGGCACCACTAAAGGGATTTAATCCATGCGTGTCCATACTTGATGCCCAGTGGTGAAGCTCCCTGTCCATTGAGCACACCTCCCTGGAGGAGGTGGGCTACAGTGTAGTAAGCCATGTAGATGGTGGAATCCGACAGCGACTCTATCAGCCATTGCTCGTCCCAAGGCAGACGCGTTCCTATGGCAACCAGGAGGCATGCACACATACCGGAGACAGAAATAGACACATACACAACCATGGGGGAGGGAGAGACAGAGAGAGAGAGAGAGAGAGAGAGAGAGAAACAAATCAGTCATTTATTTTTTTCCTTTTGTTCATTTTCCTCAAATTTTACTTTTTGGTAACTTTTAGGGGAAAAAAGAAACAGGAAGAATAAGGTTATGACGACATTACTTATTCAGTCTCAAGTGCACCAAGCTTGTGGGATTTGTTTCTTGTTTCCACTGCGCATACATTTTTGCAATAAATGAATCTACTTTTTCAGGAGACAAACCAATTTCTTTTCACTTCAGAAAAAAAAAAACTTCATCACTTAAAAATCAAAAAAGTAGTTTTTGCTTCCACAAGTGAGACTAAAAGGAATTTGCACTATCTTTGCCCTACAAATGTTCACCTGGTGGAATGCAGCTTGGTCCAATTCATACCCTGAAAATGTGTGGCGAGAATTCTACTGTACAAGTCTAGACTGTACAAGATCAGCCAGTACTCTACGCCAGCTGGCCTTCACTCTGCATCTTTCCAAGTATGAAAAGGAAGTCTGTTTTAGGCTGCTTTATCCTCAGTCCTTTGTCTCCACCTATAGACCGAAATCACCAGTAAAACACTAGTGAAAAAAGCTTTAGGTCCTGTTCATCTTTTGATGAACTGGACCTGTAAACTACTGAATATACTGTAGATTTGTCTTCATGCAAAACCAATGATAAAAAAAGGGCAGCAAAATGCCATACAAATTTTAAGTAATCAACACAACCCTGCACACGCTACACTCACCGAGCCCATAAGTACGAGAGCAGGCGTGCTCCTGTAGCCAGGACAACGTTGCTTCGAAGTTTCTCCTGGTCTCCTCACAAAATCTGTGCAGTGTTGTTCAAGATAGAGCACATGCAAACACAGGCAGCAGATGGTTATTTGTGTTTTTAGACTTTGGCCTGATAAGGTTTGTTTTCAGTATGATAATTACAGGCTATTGAATTATCGCATTTCTCAAAAGCTAAAGGATGATTAAAATACATTGACGACACTCCATGCAAGTCAAGACGCTGTAAAAAGGAATTCAGTTCAGAGGTCAGTGTCTTACGTCTCCAAAGACTTGAGGACTTCATTGGCCTGCTGCTTCCACTCAGCGTCCCCATAGTCCAAATACCTGAAAGACACATGTTCAATGTTACAATATCCAAAGATAGTCCAATGGTATCACAGCCTGTGTTCTTGGAAATACATACTGACTCAAAACCACCAAACCACCATGACACAGCCATGTAGCCTTAGATCCACTGAGGTCATAACATTTCTTCCTATTACAAAAGTAACTAATGCCAAGTTGTCCTGTGTAAAGATGAATGTGACTAGAATCCCTTCAGCACTCACCACTGATCACAGAGAGCCACCACACACTCATCAGCTGAGCGGGACATGACCTGTTTTTCTGGCTCCATGTAGATCTTGGCCTCTCCCTGTAATAGATCAATATATATTAATATATCTATGTTAAAGTCTGTTTTCAAAGTTCTTCTAACATATTTGACTATTTTAAATTGATGGAGATGGCTTTGCCAAACAAATGGCGTCTTACCCTGTCTACCATCATCTTCTGGATTGGCTTCTTGACGTCCTGGACCTTCTGCCCCTTGTAGCCATCAACCAGCATGATCTGAAACAAGAAGTCAACAAGTCAACAAGAAGATTGCATTGTTTTCATGTGGATCAGAATCTTTCTTTCACATTTGTAGCTTCATTTGAAGCTTCACTATTAAGAAGAAAAAAATGATATTAATCTCAGAAAGATTGTAATGAATTAGTTGTTTTTTTTACATTTAACATCCCTAGTATATATATAAATGGAATACAACTCTACTTGATGTGCTGTTGCATGGCGCTTTACAGATTGCACCTACTTTCAAGTTCTTATTTCTTTGAAATGTGCAATCTGCTGACAGGGAAGGCAGCTGAATTTGTGAATGTGGGATTAGCAGAAAAATTAAATAAAATGTTCAAACACTCTCTCTTGTGTATATCAAATTTATATTTAAAAAATAAATAAAATAACAAACAAAAAAAACAGCCCACCCTTGTGCACAGTTTTTGAGTAGTAGACAGAACCAAACTATCTGAGGGCAACACATACCATACCCAAAAGCCAGTTAATGAATAATTTAATATAGCCTTGAAATGTGAAATTCTTGGTTTATGCCTTGGAGAGACATCATACAAGCTTCACACCTAAAGTTAAATGCACAAGGGGGTTTGCAGAGGGGCTGCATTTTGCTGACCTATGTAGCCTTTTTATTCCTCGGTAACCAATGAGTTGACTCACCCCTTCATAAAATCCCTTAAGGTAGACTTTCTCCTTGGCCTCAACCAGTTTCTCCTTGTCATTCTGGCTCTGAATCTTCAGCTCATCACAAACAAGAGGAGCAGACAGGTTCCCGTAGCCTGGGATTTCTATGATAGGGACCTGACGTGCACACACACACACACACACACACACACACACACACACACACACACACACAAATGTTTAGCAACTCTGTACGAATTTAAGTTCATATTTGTGTCATTTTTTTTTTTTTTTTACTCAAGTAGGTGGGTTAAATCCAACATGACCAAAACCACTCTGACTTGGAGATGGGCTCTTACCGGCTCAAAAGGCAAAACCATCTTGTCCTCAATTCCATACTTCTCTCTCAGGGCCTTTTGCAATGCAAGACATTAAGAGAGACATTGTTAACACTGCAAAATATAGCGCACGCTTTAATTAACATCTTAATTTCTTCACTAGTTTCATATGGGGTATTTTTACCAGTGTTTCAACGCAATAGATTTGTTTTTGGGTATGCTCACTTGTTTTTTCTTGATGTCCCTGAGAGCAGCGATGTCATCAGGAGCGTCAGAAGGGACACTGGTAACTACCCCGGTGCCTGAGGAAAACACAGACAAGGGATAAAGCCGCAGCACGAGACGTATTTACGCAAATCGGTACGTTTCTGAGTGACACTGATATTTACATTACATGCATTCAAAGCAATTAAATGCCCATTGCCATTAAATTCTTTCATTTGAGCAGCTGTTCTGGAGCAGCCAACTAACTGTGGGCTAAGAACACTGTGGCAGTTGTTGGAAGTGGAGAAGAACAAATGAACTTGTTCCGTACCCATTAAAAACTCAAGTTCTGACATTTCTGACAATTCGGGGCTATTCCCGACAATTAATCAACAGGGCATGTAGATACAAACAGACAAACTGCACCCCTCAAGCACACAGAGCAGAGAAATACATAGCGGTGACATCTAACAGAGCAGCGGCAATCTGAGTGCAATTAGACCAATTTTATATGTTTACAAATGTTCTCCCTCAGGAGCAAGAGGACAGCCATTACTTTCATCCTATGGCACCACAGTGGAAGACTTCATAAATTCAACAGTGACATTGGCCTGGCTATTTTGAGAGTCCCCCCCCATACGCCCGCCAGGAATATTTAAGACGAGGAGGAATAAGGAATAAAGTTCTCAGCAGAAAGTGATATCTAAAGTAAGTTTGGTACCCCCAGTTCTGTCCTGAAAACTCCATTTCATACCTTTGTCTTCTTTGATGGTCAACATGGGCAGAGCATAGATGATCTTATAAGAGGTCAGAGGTGCACTCAGGGCACAGCCAAGGATATCCTAGAAATAACAAAAATATACATTTGACTATTTACTCTATACACATATAGTCTACTTGTACTTACGTGTCTAAATGAAAACTGCTTTTAACAGAATTTATTCGCCTTGGCTGGGAATAATAAGTAGAAAAAAAGGCAGTACCTGTCCCAGTATCTCCATGACCAGTGGCACCACTCCATTCTCCTTTGTGAAGCCCTGGTAAGACATGTTCCTGGCAGACCTCCTGGTGCAGATGAAGATATCGCCGCTGGTCGTCTCGAAGGCGATGTACTTCATGTCAGGTCTCACCCAGCAGTTAGTCTGACCAAACATGGTCTCTGGCCTCAGAGTGGCGGCCACCAGGTAAATGTTTTTGCCTTTCATCGCGCTGTAGGGACGACAGCAAGCGTCGTTATTTCACTTCTGTCTCAAATCTACGCATGCAAGACTTGTCTGAGGAGAGATTTCCTTTCCAACAAGAGTAAAGAGCAGGATCAGTGTTCGTTACCTGCTGTAAAACACTTTGGACTTGAATTTTGCCGTGTATGGTTCAACAATCTTCATCTTGATGAGAGTGTACTCTTGAGGCCCGACTCCCTATAGGTGATGGAAACACAGTAGTTGGAAGCAAATTAACGAAATACATTTTTAACAGTCCCCATTTGAAGGTAAGATTTAGCATATTATAAGATTGTAAACCAACTTCATTAAAACAAACATTTGAAAAAGATCAGTTTTAAACAGGAGGTGGCATTGTCCCTTATACGCGTTTACTTTAAGATGCATGACTGACCTTTTCCATGGCAGCATTATTGATATATAGTTACAAATTAAAATAGTGGGTAAATGATACTAATTAATGTTCCCTTCCATTTGGTGTAGCAGAGCCTTTCCAGTGAGCCATCATGCACAATAGTAGCACCCTGACTCTGTTTGACCTTCATGGAACCTTTAATTAGTATCATTAGGAACTGTGTTTACCCATTATTTCATGTCAATATCACAGCCCTGTTGTGAAAAAGGCATATTGATCCAAAACTTGAAAATGTAGCCCCACCCTGAAAAAAAATGACTGCATGCACATTTTGCTATTCATGGAACTGTGCATTGAAAAACAGATGGGCGACTGCTTCTGACTTGGCACGAGGATTATCTGTGGAAATTGATGTTTCAGTGACTGCTCAGACAGTGTGAAGGACACTGCCTGAAGTCAACCACTACAGAAAATGTCCAAAAAGAAAACCGCTTCTCACAAAAATTGCAAGATATGCAAAAGAACATCAAAAGAAGCCTGGTGGAAGACTGGCAGCTCATTCTTTGGTGAACACAATGACTGCATAATGCTGACTGCAGGGGGGAGATGGGATTGTGCTTATATGGGGCAACGCGAGTGCAAAAGGTGTAGGTGAGATGACATTTATAGCATATTTATGGCACCATAGATTTATGCAAGCCTGGTATCAGCCCTGTTCAGGAGGATCAAATCTGTTATCAAAAATAAAGACATACAATATTAAAAAAAACATAACAGAACGAAATCTCAATAATGAAGGATGTGCTGACTTGTGTTGAAGCTCTTTCGAATATCGACCTTGATAAATATCGAAATGAATTTGCTTAATTCTTCTTGGGTATGGTGTGAAAACAAAAACAATTGTATTAAATGAGAAGGATTTGTAACTACTTATTTAGTGATATTGACCAAGGTTGTGCACAGTTTTGTTTGTATAATCACATCGCAATTAGGTTTTTCATTGATGCAGGTAGGTGTACCTCTCCTGTCTGTCTGTCATGGTCCATGCATGGTTGTCCATCCTTGGGGGAGAAGATGGTATACCTGCATAGGAGTCAGGGACATTCACATTATACTACTAAAAGTACAAGAACAATCCAGCATCAAATTAAGATTCCTGAAATTAAAAAAAAACAACTACAAAAGCACCGCCATAGCATCTCAGGCAATACATCCCAACTGGACATTATGGCAATAAAGATTAAATGGAAGATATTGTTGCAAATATTATATAATGTGTTGCATTTTAAACAAAATGCATACTTCACATACTGTTCCCTATGTTGCTGAAAGAACCATGTAACATAAAATAAGTGAACAACCTCACCTTTTGCCAAATTTAATCTTTTTTCTCTCCTTCAGTGTGACAAATTGCCACCTGACAAAGGAGTCGTAGAAAGGGTTCACATCTGTGGTGATGAAAGAACGCCTCCAGTCCACCTGTGAAGTGACAATTAAAGTTTTAAAATTCAACTAATCACTCAATTACAATTAATAACTTACACATTAAACTCAGGGCCAATGCATTGAAAAGCAAACATTAACGTTAAGTTGTCTATTTTATATATTTTATTATATAAAGGCTCAGAAACAAATACGGAGTGACAGGCAGGTAAAATTAGACAAAGATGATGTTTGCTAAAATCTTATACTTAGTCACCTTGACTCCCATCATTTTGAGATCTTTGACAGCCAGAGGAGGGAAATATTCCAACCAGTGCTCGGCATTGGCAAACTTCTGAATCTCTTGGTCGTTCAGGCCCAGAGACCTCATAATGTCCCACTGGAAAGTGGCGGATCCGGATTTGGCCACTGCTTTACTCTAACAGAACAAGAAGAAAGAGTTGAATATTGGAAATACAACTAACCTTGGTGAAAAACTCAGCCAAATATTATGTAGATAAAAAAGGAAATAATAAATCACAAAACAGGAATGGCTCACACATTCAATGTAATTCAATGACTCATTGTTCTTTAACATGATTAAATAGCACAGTTTTGTACAGGCATAGTTGTTACTGACAATAAAGCACGTTAAACACATTTTTTTCAGCGTTCATGTGGAAAATGTCAACAATAGGGTCCCTCGTATTCTGACCTTCTTGCCCTTTGCTTTATCCTTGATGATGATTTCGTCAGATGCCTCTGGCTTCTCTTTCTCTTCTCCCTCATCATCTGGAAATTGTGGAGGGTTTCCATACAGCTCCATCTCTCTCTTCAGCTTGTCTGCACAGGCCTAGTAGAAAAAAATGTGGATTTATGAATTCAGGAAAACAGGAGACAGTAAAATGTGTGAGGAAAGGGTGAAGACCGTAAATATATAAGACTGGTGCAATGAATACCACTTGTTATTGTGTTTCTTAACACTGAGCAGGAAAATTGTGAAAATTATAAAGTTAGCATGCAATAATTATGTCAGATCATATATGCTCACAAACACAGATTTTTGGGGCAATTCTTACACTAACTCCAGTCAATGCAACTACACACACTGCAGTTATGTGATGGTCTGCAGAAAAACAAAACAAGCACTCACTTTGATTGGCATTCCTGTACAGTGGAGCCCGAACGGGAAGAGGCATTTCTTCCCTTTCAGAGACTGGTAACCAACACCAAACTGCAAAAAAGGAAAAAAAAAAAAACAGCATCAACTCAGAGACCAGTAGTCATAAGATGTATATTTGGTCATCACACAACTGCCATAGGTGCTGACAGATTCTATGTATTCATTTCTGTCTGCTTTTGCAGACCAACTTACCTCACACTTTGACAAGCTGAATGTGTGGCCAAGGTGCAAGCGGCCATTCATGTAAGGGTAGGGGAAGGTGACAAAGTACTTGTTTTTGCTGGAAAGAAGGAAACACCTTATTAAAATATGTATTTGGGGGCGAAAGGGTTTGCAATCCTGAGTCCTTTCTAAGTGGTCGTAAACGGGGACACAGAGCCTTTAGTGGCAAATGTTCACCCTTGTTGCATCAGAAAGAGATCAGGTTCCGTACAGAAACTGCTCTGACATGCTCTTAGTACAACATTCTACTGTATGTGAATTGCTTACTGCACACACAGTATCAAGACTGCATATTGAACAATACCTGGGGCGAGTGCGTGTGTGAATTAGAGTAAAATTCTTCAGGAATAGAACATGTGGGCCTGTCTTCTTTTTGAAATCAAAGATTAAGCAGCTACTCACTTTGTGCTTTCACCAACCGTTGTCGGTGCATCACTGTCGAATACTCTCTCCTTCTCCCATTTATCCTGGATCTCTAGCTCTATTTTTCTTAAAAAGTCCAACTTTGCTGTGCCTTTCCGCTCCTGGAAGGCAAGAACGAGCGTGATGACAGTTCATTACCGTTTCGACCAGAGTAAATAGCTGCAAGGTGAACTGACTACAGATTATTTTACAACAAAACGTCAAAATACAGTTAATTCATTCATTTATAATGACTTTAATTGTATAGAATATAACAAAACAGGTGTGGAAAAAATGTCAACGTGTTGTACAAGTAAACAGCTGTAATCTCTGCTTCAGCTGAGTCAGACTAAGTTCAAGACTATTTCTGCAGTTGGCACGGCACCTAGCTTATGTTAGCTAATGTAGCTAATAGCTACAGTAAGTTAATGTAAATATCCCGTATTCGAGAGCCTTCAAACCCAAATGAATCATTCTAAACTACAAATAATAAGAGATTTGGACCTACCGCCATTTTGACCGAATCTACAATTTATGTATTTTTCTGTTGTTTAGACAGAATAGAGTAGAAATAGTTTCCAGTTTGACAAGGCAAGGGAAACCCACGCCACCGGTGTCCGGCTGATGACACCCACAATGCTTCTCGCTTTGCTTTCTGGGAAATGTAGTCCGCTGAACTTTTCAACTGTTAAATAGTTTAATACGTAAAGGAGTATGACCTTGTTTCTTGAGGATAATTATTTTTTACTCATACATATTTCGTATTTTGTATACATAAAACTGTGAGGCTTTATATGAATTTAATTAGTCGCGGTAAAATAAGGACACGTTACGAATAACATCCGTCGTCTGGCACTGCGTTACGACAGTCCGATTTGTGTTGCCATGCCGTAAACCATTTAGTCCGACCTGCAGTAGTGAAGAGAGACAGAAGGCCTTAAAGCTTATAAATTTATAGACGATGAAAGCAGGTTTATCAAAACGCACTTTCATTTTATAGACAGTATTATAGTCTTTCTCACGATGATCATAGAGAATGTGGACGCCTTGAAGTCGTGGCTGGCAAAACTCCTGGAGCCAATGTGAGTGTTGAATTGGAATGACATTTAGCTAGCATGCTACGTAGCTGCGTTAGCGAGCTAGCAAGTGGGTTAGCCGGGCATCAATGGGGGCTTGCTAGAATCTGATGGCAAATTCTTGCACGAGTTAGCAAACCACCGTGGCCGCTAGCCGGCCTTTCGCTGCAAAAACAGACAGAGGGACTTTTCATTAACCGGGGGAGTGAAACGTGTGCACGGTGTGGTGTGTTTGCCTCACTGTTATTTTAGGTTAGTTAAGCACGCAGCCTAGTTGTCTCACTATAATGTAACTTTACCTCTCTATGGCTCTGTAGCCATAGAGAGGCAGCAACAGATAGCCCAACTTGCATGCTGCTGCTTGTTATGCTAATTAAAACTAGAAAAATTTAATGATATTTTCACTGCTGCTTGGTGTATATCTCGATCCCACACACGTCAACCACAATTTTGTCCTCACAAAGATGGACACCCTCATCTATACATTTATTATTCAATCTGTTGGAATGTTTCTTCGACCTTATTTATGGACTAACTTTATAAACCTTTTGCAAATGTAAGAATTACTTAATGTATGAGCTGCCATGGTTGGACACTCTGTCACACACATTCTGACAAATAACCCACATAATTGTATGTGTTGATAAAATAATCAAAGAGGATTTGATGTTCTAAAATATTGAATGTAGTAGAAGTGTCACGCAGGCATTGTTTATATCAATCAGGCTGTTACAGTTTCTCATATAATCGCATGCTTTTATATTACATGCTGACAAGGTGCTGCACTATCTGCTTTCTATTAAGATGTGTAGAGTTTTGCCTGCTTCATATTGACCCTAGTTAAATATTTGTGAAGAAGCTTTCTTAGCTAGTTTCTATTTTTCAAATTTTATTTACATTAGTTTCAGGTACATTTATCTCCCGTTGATAAATATGTTTCAGGGAAGGCCTATTGGCAATTATTCTTTTATGATTTGTAGTCTTGCACAATATATGAGCTTGGATCCTTTAAGAGTCCTTTCCCGGTAGTTTGTGTGTTTAATAATTTTAATGCAATAGTCCTGGCACGTCTGGCCAGGAGGAGGTTCAGCATGATGCCTCAGCATATAAAGGGTTTGTTAAGTAGACAATATACGGCTGGACAAAATCAAAATAATATTTTTGACCGAATAACTATCAATATTGCAATAATATTGTAAGGATGACTATTCTTGCTTTCACAGAATATTTACACAATTAGATTTTTTTTTTATAAATAATGATCGGTAATGTGAATATAATGGTTAAATGCAAATAATAGAACAAACTAACAGTTTAAGTTCAGAATATTAAATAAATATAAGTAATGCAGCCTTTAAAAGAAAAGGGTAACACTCATGCTATATCACAATATTATGAAAATCTAAGAAAATAGCAATCTTAAGTCTCATATCATGATATCAATATAATACCAATATGTTCCCCAGCCCAATTTGTTTTGGAAGTTTGCTTGAGAAGTTGTGTTGTTTTGTTGGTAATGCTCTACCCTACAGGCACGGTTAGGGTTATCACTTGACACCAACCATATACAGTCATTATGAAAAACTTTGCATGCATGATCAGTTGGACATAGCCCACTGGACACATAAACACATATATCCATTAATATTAAAAAAAAAAAAAAAAAAGCTTCACTGCTGTTTCCTTTTGCATCTTATTGTGAATGTATGACCCTGTTGAAGTGAGAAAATACATGTATGTTAATTTCCAGATGTGACGCTGACCCCTCTGCGTTGGCTAACTATGTCGTGGCACTTGTGAAGAAGGACAAACCCGAGAAGGAGCTAAAAGCACTCTGTGCTGATCAGCTTGATGTCTTCCTACAAAAAGGTAAGAGCTCCACAGGATTTTTTTTTCCCTGACGCGAGTGAAAGCAACACGCAGTTATGGTGTTGATCCTAGGCCACGTTGCTCAAGAAAGTTGTGCATGAGGCGTTCCGCCAGCGGAGATTTTCATCATGTGGCAAACTGGAGAAAAGCATATTGTTTACTCTCCTCAGACATCTCGCAGAGAATGGAGGCTTTGCGGTTATGTCACGAACGCTCATGGGACCACTGCCGTCAGCATTACGAGGATGTATTTCAGATATATCCTCGGATAGCCAAATATCCCTTGCACCAGTTATCCCTAGGAAGTCAGTTTTGTTACTAAGGGTAAGACTAAACCTATGTGTTTATGGTCTGAAGCAGCATGTAATTTACATTCAACAAGCAGACATAAGTTTAATGAAGCAACAGATTTGTTTTTTTTACACTTGCAGACGAAATCGGTGGCACATTGCCACCATCTACCACCTGTGAATCCCCATTAGGGCCACAAGAGGGTGTCTTACATTATTAGAAAGCACTTCATTTCTCCTGTGATGTTTCTGGTCTGTATTAAAGAAGCATAAAGTGGTTTGGCTCAGGAGAATTTACATCATACATGTATGTTGTTTTTCTCCTGCACAGTTGAAATGATTAACTGTTCCTTTTTATTTTATATCACCTAATCACAAAAGGACCATAGTGCGCTTAGTGGTTTGATGGTGGTGTTGAGACTGTTGAGAATTCTCAGTTTTTAAACTATAAATCCTATTTGTGTCTTTGTTATGCTGCTAAATCAAGTTGTCCTTCTATTATATTTCATTTATATGCTGTTTCTCTGTTTGTTTTGTGTTTATTAGAATTGATATATTTTGATATATTTAGTGCTTCCAGGAGCAGAGAAATACTTCTTGTTGCATCACCCAAGAAGAATGAAAGCACATGTCATGCCTTCAGGGGGAAGTGAAAGACTAAACCTATTCAAATGATCTGTTCTGTCATTGCAGAGACGATAGGATTTGTCGATAAACTTTTTGAATGTCTGACAACCAAGAACTACCTGGGAAACCCTGCTGCCAAGGAAGTTCCTAAAGAGGAGATCAAGCCACCTGTAGTTAAATCTGATGTCGTGGAGGTAAGAAGGGTTATTGGGGAAATTTAAAAAATGTTATTCTGTGTCTCTTTGGAGGTTTGAATCAAATTATTTTCTAAACATATATTATTGAGCACAGGGTTTTAACTGAAAACTAGTGTTCTGTCCAGACTGAGAGGCATCTTTGTGCTTTGAAATCTCCTTCTGTTTTTAAAACAACAAAAAAAAAAGAGTTGAAGTTGTAATGTTTTGGGGGGTTTTTTTCACCTCCAAGGCTGAAACTCCAGAAGAGGAGAGAGAAAACCGGCGAAGGAGAAGCCCTCTGAGAAACCGCTCAGACTTCAATGATTCCAGGTACGGCTGTGCCTACTTGGATGCGTTTCCCCTCAGCTTAATGAACCATCATTAGGCATATGCACGCACTATTCTGATATGTAGAACACCTTATCCTCTGCCTCATATTGAAATTTCTAAAACACAGCCTCCGTTTCTTACTGCTATTTTAAAACCCAGTGTTTTGCATGGACTAGTTAGCATAGAGAATTTAACATGCATGGTTTAGTTTCAATTCTTGAATCAGTCTTTTAGGTTGATAATGTCCCCAGTAGCCTGCCCCATGTCTACAACAACTGTGTTTGGAAATTTTGCAATTTGACTCTGACAAAGAGGAACCAGACAAAAATCTGACAGTATTGTCTACAAAGTTAGTATCTAGTATGCACACAGAGGACGAAGGAAGCTACTTGTATAACACTATAGTAAGCTAATAAATATTGTGCAAGAAAACACCCATATTCATCCAACCGTATTTTCTAATATGTTGCAAAAATGCAAAGTATTCACCATTATCATACTAATGGGTACAGTTTGAAGATGGTTTTTAGCATCATAGAGAGTGCACATTTGTTTCTGACAAAATTATAGTAATAAACAATCCAATGTTGCACAAGCGGAGAAGGTTTGATATGTCTGCTCACCCCAGCATCTAAAGGGTTATGATTCTGACAGTGAATGAATTTAGATTTAACCAAAAGAAAAACAAAAGTGAAAAATATTAACGACACGCACTTACAATTCCAGCCGTTTGAGTGCGCCAAATTAGTGTGCACGGTAGACTACGTTATCACATACTGCATAGTGTTTTATGTACTTGGGACATAAAACATCAGTGTTGGTCTTTGTATTTTTATGTCTTCTTATTCCTCACAAATTATGAGAAAATGCCACCACAAATTCAATCCTTTTGATCGCAGTCCTGGTGGGACTCATAACTCTATTCAAATATGCAATAAAAAAATTCAAACTTTATTATAGATGTTGTGTGTGCAATTTCCTTTACACACAGCCAGTACATAACCGATCAGACAATGTCAAGATGTTTAATGTTCTGTAAGGTGTAATTAATCATTTGCAGAATCAAGTCAGCTTAGCTGGTTTAATCTTTACTCCTGCTGGAACCCTATTAAAACACGTGTGCGTCTGACTGTCGAATTAAAACAAGCATTAAATCCGTCCCCTCTCAACTCCTCCGCTACGCAGGAGCCGCGACGACAGGAGGCGAGAGGAGCGCAAGCGCCGCGACTTCGATCGCCACGGGAAAAGCGCGAGCGACTCCCACCGTGAGCGGGAGCGCCACGAGCGGCGCAGGGGCAGCCCCCGCGGGAGGAGCTACAGCCGCAGCCGGAGCCGCAGCCGGAGCAGGAGCGGCAGCCGGGGAAAGAGCAGGGACAGGGAGCACCGAGGAGGCAGAGGTGAGCGAGAATTCACACCCACCACCACCAACAGCAGCAGCAGCAACAACAACAACAACAGCAGCATCAGCAGCAGCAGCAGCAGGGGAGGGCACCCAGGTGTACAGAAGTTTCTGAAGCTCCTCTCCGACTGCAGCGTTAATGATGCAGCAGCCCTGCTACAGCCGACCTGGATGACAAGCACACAGAGGAGCTTGTTGAGAAGAGACTGAGTGCAGTACTGGATGTAGCAGATAGTATTGGGGGGTTTTTTGGAGTTGAGATTGTTTGTCAGCGTTGTTTTCGATAAAGAACAATGTGGACAGCTTTGCACATGCATCAGTGGGGATTTAACAACACAGGCTGGAATTGGCCTTATTACTCGAGAGGTTAATCTGCATTTTTAAAGCGTTTGGCATGATAAGAGAAGGACAGTAATGACTGTATTATATCCTTTTCTTGTTTTGTTTTAACAAAACGTCTGCTTCTGTTCTTTAACAGACTTCAAGTCAAAGTTCGAGGTAGAGAGGAAGGACCCGGACGGCTACAACTCTTCCACTACAACCAGCTCCCAGCAGCAGCAGCACCCGTCGCCTCTGCTGCCGCTGCCCACGCCGCCGCACCCCTTCTCCTGCTCGTCCTCGGCCGGAGCGTCGGGGGGCATCCCCGTAGTAACGCCGGCCCACATGCCCGACAGCACCACGGACAGCTGGTCCGGCTACTACGGCACGCAGAGGCAAGACGGCGTCGGCAAGCCGTTCAGCAACAAGAACGCTTCCCTCAAGCAGCGATGCAGGGATTATGACGGTAGGAAGAGTGGGAATCCTCCTCTCCTCGTTGCCTTTGATGCTTGTTTTCTATCAGTTCCTTGTTTAAACGTTCCATCTTCCGTCCATGCTATGCACAGAGACCTTATTGTCCTTATTATCCTTATCGTGGACATTTCCAGCATTTCATTTGAAGTTTTGATATAATTATACCTGTTAAAATCTAAAAAAAAAAAAAAAAAACTGATACATGGGCATCTTTGAGTTTTATGCATATATTGCAAGAGAACACATCAGCTACGACACTAAAAGTATTATCTATATTAAAAAAACAATGTTACTGTAACAGTATCAATATATATAATCAATATCCACATCATCAATACAATAAGAAAATAGTTTAATATAATATCAGTACTCGGGCTGCAACAAACCGCTATTTTTTTTTACATTTATTTAGCCATTTATGTGATTTATTTAACTGGATCCTATATAATCTCCTTTTTAAACATCTTACAGAATATATTCTTTGATTTCTTTGATTTTTTTTTTTTATGGACAAATAATTGATCTTTGAACTCTTATCTTATTAATCATTAAACTTTGCATTGCAGATCATTATTATAAGTTTAGAGCGCAACAAGCTTTTTTCTAGTTTTTTTTTATTTTAAATCTGTCATATTGGTCTTGTATTAAGTTTTAATTTAAAACATAATGTTAGAATTTTTTCATTTTTGCTATATTTCCTCTGTAACAGCAAGATGAATTGATTCTGACCCACAGATTTCCTTTGATACCAGATTATATACATAACCTTTTGGTTGTAGATATATCCCATATCTGTTATCATTTATAGCAGGAAAACTGGCAAATAGGCAAATAATTATCTCAATATAGTTTTACATCTATTTATGAACTTCTCCTCTGATTGGCTGATATGAAAGGTGTGTTACTTGGTGATGAATGTATAGTTGGGACATCACAAGTTTACAGTCTTGGTTTGTTTCAAGGTACAGTTTCTGAATACAGTCTGTGTACATTTCTCTGTGGACTGAGCCCTTTAAAACCTGGGACAGTATTCATAGAACACCTGGACCTTTCTTATAGTAATAAAAAAAAAACAATTAAAATATAGCTTTCTATGACCGGGGGCCTATAATGTTGAGTAAATGTTGAGTATATGGTGTGGTCGTTAAAAAGTTTGCTCTGGCCATCGTGTAAACTCTACCATCAGCTTCCCATGAGGGTTTTGATTGCCTTGTTTAGTGTCACACTAATGACTAAGCAGGCGGCCTCTCACCCACCTCTCCACAGAGACACCAGAGGGTTTAAAATGACCCTCTGTCCCCAAAGCACACTGCTATTTGTCACAGTGCTCGAACGCAGCCTCCAAGGACCCAGTTCCTTAATGAGACTGTGGGGGAAATGCACGCACTGTGTGTTTTTAGCTGCTTTGAAAGTGGACAGTCATTCGTTTTGTTTATTTCATTTGGACTTATCCTCATTTTTTTTTTTTCACCATATTTTTCTTTAAATCCATTCTTGACCCTCCCATGGCCCACATCGCTTTGGTTTACAAATAAATACTCAAAAATATCTGGAGATGAAGATTTGTCTTGTTTGTTTACGGTATCCTAGGTTTCTAGGTTTCTAAAATAAGTGCATGCAGGATAAGCGGTATTTGAAAGTGTCATTTAATGGCGTCGCTTTCTTCTTCTTCTCACGCCAGAAAAAGGGTTTTGTGTCCGCGGCGACCTCTGCCCGTTCGACCACGGCAACGACCCCCTCATCGTCGACGACGTCAACCTCCCGAGCATCATACCTTTCCCGCCTCCGCCCGTCATGCCGCCCCCCGCCGGCCTGCCCATGCCCCCCATCACTGAGCCGCCCCCTTCCCTCAGGATACCTCCGATGCCGCCGTACGGCCAGCCGCCGCCGCCGGGCGTCTTCCCCATGACCGGTGAGTAGCGCCGCCGCGCCGGAGCAATAAACGGCGACTTCTATAAATCGCATGTGTCGTGCAATTCCATTTGTGAAAATAGCAGGGGACTTTGGATTTCCACAGCTGGGGAAAAGTGTTTCCTAGCAGGGGGGTGGTGGAACAGCTTTTGTTATCCTGCAGTTTAACATTCAGTTGTTATTTCTTCCTGTCAATTTCTCGATGAGCAGACAGTTGTTTATACTACTTTTCTTTGCCCGTTTCCTTGCTTCCACCACAAATAGTCATTGCAACACGGAAATTACACTGTTAACTCTGAGGTGGTACACCGATCAAATTCACCACATCAGAAATGGTAGTAGTCCTTTGAATTCTTGTGAAACTGTGTCCAAAACTGCCCTCAAATACATTTTAGAAGAGGCTGCTCTCCAATGGGCCTATGTTGTATACCTTCTTTCTCTTTAGCTCAAGTTATATTTCAGCTTCTTTAAAATTACTCTTGAGCAATTTCATGATATGCTCACTCATAATGAGGGGGAAAGGTGGTTTCTATGTAGGGGCTGTGGCAGGATTCGATTTCATACTGGAAAAAACACTGGCTTAGTTGGAAAAGATTATGATGGTGGGGTTTATTTTGCCAGCTTCCTAAGGAGCAAACAGAATGTTTGCAAAAAGGATGAAAAAGCAGAATAGGAAATGTGACAAATAAGAGTTCTCAGTAACTCTAATTAAAAAATGCAATCCAATATATGATGTTGTTATACAATGGATGTTACCTCCTCGGCAACCAAGTCAGGCCTGACTTCACCAGGACCAAAGCAGCTCCTTTTAAACCTTTAGCCACTCATAATATAAGGCACAGCTGGTACTTTCTAGTTTCTAGTAGTTTATTTATTATTAGTCAGATTTACACTATATTTCTCAGTGATTGACTGTATGAGCCTCTGTGTTTTGAGACGTGTTCATGGCCTATTCGAGCAACCTGTGTGGCATGATTAAAATGAACAGTTCAGACCTTGAGTTGAAGACGCACTCTGATGCCTGCGATATATCTGAGACATTAGCTTGGGCTTGTGTCTCCCTCAGGACCTCCACTGATAGCAACCAGTGGAATCGATACCCCCAACCACCAATCGGCAATCGCTTCTTCTCCTCCTATCGGGCCGCCCGGCGTGGGGATGCCTCCTACTCTTCCTCCTCCTCCGCCGCCTCCCTGCTCGTCCGCATCCGTGTCACTTCGTCCCCAATATGTCCAGTCTGAATGTAAGAAGGGTTGCTTCTCCTATTGCGAACGGGACTGTGTGTTTGGAGGCGACATACTGTGGCTTTTTCATCATTTTGATTTTTCCCATTAAGTTATAACGATTTGTTTCGGCCAAGTCTCCACACTGCCTGCATCCGTCGTTTCAAATTAAAATCCCTTTGCATTTCATACACACCCCACCATATAGCAGGATATGACCTAGTTTTTGCTTCCTCTCCTTTGCGTTGAGTTAATTATATTGGGTATGATTTTATCAAACTGAACTACAGTGACTAATAATAAATCAGTGAGGGTTAAATTTCTTTTCATGGACTTAAGTTTTTGTTTTCTGTGCTTTTTAATTGGATTTGCGTGTGAAATTGTTGTGTACACCTGTGTGTTCAGCACGTCTCTATCCAAGCTGCAGTAACAGCTGTTGACCAGTCAGCTGCACTGTTTATTAACCTAAGAGACCAAGGAGCACTGAGCAGTTAACATCTACTCAAAGTTTAATTGTGTTGAGTGCTTTGCCCATAATTCTGCCCATGAATAAGGCAATTTATACACAAGATTTGGGGCTTAGTTAAAATAGAATGGATCTGTTTAGGTTTGCAAAGCCAGGTTTGTGCTTAATTCAACTTGGGTCGCCAAAATCACAACTGTCATGGAAGTGAAATTTTGCTATAGTGTCAGTCAGCTGTGGGTCAGGAGAAGACCTTCTTTATTTTCCATCTTATGATGTTTTATTCGACTTATCTTCATCGTCATGTTTATTTTGTCATTTTATTTGATCTTATCTGTAATTGTCCATCTTTATTTCATCCATTATTTATGCATCTGTTTATATTTTGTTGCCAGTTTTATTTACTCCACCAACTTTTATACCCGGTTGTTGTGTGCTCGATATTTATTTTCAGCAATGTGCGATAGTCACAGTCACTGTCAAGGTTCCTTAACATTAGCGAGCCATGTTCCTGTGTGAAAGGTGTCCGCCCAGAAGTTAACTATGTCAGCAATTCTACACAGAGAATGAAGAAATATCTGTTGCCGAGTGTCACCTGACTTTGCTTAAGCCCAGCCCCGTTCCAATCATATACATATTGCAGAAAAACTAGATATTGCATTGTCATTTTGACCAATATTGTGCTGCCAGTGATTGATTACCAAGCAGTATATATTTATGTATGAAGGAATGTTTGGTTTCATAGTTTTGCTGTGTTTTCTGTTGAAGTTTTTGTATTGAGCTTAACTTAATTTTTCACCCTTTTTTATGACTGTGAGAAAACCGCTTTGCATTCATTCTAACAGGTTGTGATTCAGCTTCTTTTTCTGTGCGTGTCCATTTCTACACATTTCAGACAACTATGATCCAGAGGGCTACAATCCAGAATCCCCAGGCCTGACGGCAGCAGGTCGTAACTCGTACCGTCAGTTCATTCCCCGAGTGCAGACCCAACGATCCAACCTCATTGGCCTCACCTCCAACGAAGGACAAGGCTCCAGAGGTAGCACGTATTGGCTTTCTCAATCCTCCCGCAAAACTAAACTCGAGCAGCAGGCACTGTCCGACTGATGTTATTTGATTAGAAACGTGTGACCGCTGAATGTTCTACATGACGATGGATTGGTTTATGGTGGATACAGTGCGATGAAACGTCTTCTAATCATTGTTTCTCTGTGCTTGGGTCGACGTGCATTTTCCAGCCGCCAACATAGTGATCCAGACGGAGCCCGCCACTACAGCCAGCACTCCTGGAAGTAATGTGTCCCATTTCAACGCAGAGCCAGACATCAGGAAGAGAACCATGATGGGATCCAGTACAGCTGAGGGACCAGCAGCTAAAAAACCCTGGATGGAAAAGTAAAAAAAAACAAATTACACACATTTGAGAAGTTGTATTCCCAAATTAAATATATAAAAAAGCAGTTAATGATGATTTTTATTTGAAAGTACCCGGGGGTGGTGACCAAAGACACTTTAAACCTTCACTGCTTTTTTTTTTTTTTTTTTTTTTTTTTTTTTTGTGAAGAAATTTGAAGAAAGCTCGCAGGCGGAAATTTGATCAAACAAATTGGTGCCTCACCACATTTCCTGTTACTCAGGGAGCCTTGTTTCAAGGCAAGGTGACAGGGTCCGAAATTAACACCTGCCAAGAACCAAATGCGGGTAGATTTTCCGTTTGCCGAGTAAATCTCGCTATCTAAAACTATGCAAAGTCGCTACTGCGTTTTGGTGTCATTTACCGTCGCGCTGCTCCTGTCCTCTGCTCTCTGTGTCACTTGTCTTTTTTTTTTTTCTTTTTTAAACATGATTTCCTCTTGTGGTGGGGAAAAAAAACCTCTTTTCACTCTCTGTTGTAGGCCAAACTTCAACAACCAACATAAAAGCAGTTTTCCGAAGAGGAATCACTACGTGAACACTAAGCTCGAGGTGCGCAAGATCCCACGTGAGCTCAACAACATCACAAAGCTCAATGAGCACTTCAGCAAGTTTGGAACCATCGTCAATATCCAGGTAAAAGGCACCATCTGTAAAACCTACATAAGGCCTACGGTTTTCATTGTGGAAGGACTTGTGGAAAAACTTGTTGGGATATAGTAGTTGTGGCAATTTCTGTTTTATTCAATGTGTTGACTTGCATAAAAAAATTAATTAACATATGAAGTTCAACTCTTTCGTTTTTATCCCGTTTTATTCACCTACCCTTGATCCAGGTGGTGTTCGGTGGTGACCCGGAGGCAGCGTTGATCCAGTACACAAAGAATGAAGAAGCCAGACGGGCCATATCCAGCATACAGGCGGTCCTCAACAACCGGTTCATCCGTGTGTACTGGCACCGCGAGCCCGGCACCAACATCACGGGGCTGCAGCAGCAGGAGCAGAGCTCAGGGAGCCAGGCGACAGGGTTAGCCCCCAACCAGGGGCTGCAGCACAGCAACGTGCATAAGGTACATATGAGGAGTTGAAACCAATATAATAAGAGGCGGGAACCTCCGTGTCTTATGATTCAATTCCGATTCTAAGGGTCGCGATACAATTTAAAAATTGTTTTCTCCAACCATGTAATTGTTTTAACAGAAAAGTTCAGTGGTGATGGGTCTATAACACAAGGGCTCACTGTAAACTAGATCTACATGTCCAGTTCTACATTTCAACGCATGAGCAATGATTACTTATGTTGCTACAATTTATCGATGTACTCTTAAATGAATATGTTGATTAGATACCAACTTTTATTTTACTCAAGCAATCAGAGCTCTTTTAGCAACTTTTGCTGCAGGTTGACAGTCTATGAATTAGAATATCAGGGAAAAGTTTATTTATGTCAGTAACTAAATTTAAAAGGTGAAACTAATACATCCATAATACACATAACTGTAGAATGAAACAGTAAAAAAAAAGGACACGTCAACTTGTTGGCGTGGTAACAGTAGCAGCTGACTGTTACTGTGGATCTGCCTCAGCTGCGAGGCAGCGACAGTAATAATGAAACCACGTCGGGCTGAGACGCGCCGCAAGGAGCAATCAGCCCTGAAGATTATGAATCGATCCAGTTTCGTAGAGAATAAGAATCGCGATTCTTAAGTGGTGTTCACACCGGACAATGGACGCGAAGTGGCGAAAAATCGCGCTTCACGACGCGAAAATCGCAGGATGACGTAGCGTGACAACCAATCAGCGTTGAGATTCGCCCCACGTCTCTATGACAACGAGAAATTCACTTATTGCCAGTCTTTTACTTTTCAACAGACTTCAACGGACAACGGATCCGCATGGTCCAGGCCTACCGGAGCTCCGGTAGAAACCAGCCGAGCTCTGTGCACCTCCAGAGGGTATCATGTACCCAGAAATGACGGCGGAGCTTCGGACTTTCAGAGCTGTACAACGTAGTGACAGTTGTGATCACACACGGATGATGAGAGAAAACAAAACAGACGGGGACGCGATGACGCAATCTGGCGAATTTTCGCAAAACACACAAAATCACGTCCATCGCGCGAAAAAATCGCGTCAATTGAGTCTGGTGTGAACACCCCTTTACACAAGTCTTTTACCATGATCTCAAACCCTTTACTTCTATTCGTAGGGTATCAAGCAGCACAATCCAGCTGCGTATGTGTTGAACAAGACTGTGCCCAAGCATCGGCTGCCAGCAGCAGCTGGGACCACAGCTCCAACCAAGCCAGACAGCCTGAACCCCAACACAGACACGGTCACCGTACGTCTTTTGTCTCTATGCACGTGTGTGTGAATGTGTCAGGTGATGCCAGACTGGGACGAAATATCGGTTTTAAGTAAATTAGTTATTTTACCGCACTCTGAACGCCACATTTGTGGATTTCTTCCACAAAATACAGGTTAGTTAATCCCCGAAAAGTTGACCGAAATACATTTTGGTAGGTGCTTTAGCTACACGGTTGCCGGAAGTAATACTTAAGTCATCACTTTTGAGTAAATGATGGCTGGTTGGAACAAGACATTAACAAATCTCACTTTGAAAACCTTTTACAACAGATATAATAGACATATTTGGGATTTTATTCATCATATTTGGTGCCGCTTCACTCGTTAAGCTGAACGGTACAAGTTAAATATTCATAGCCCACTCAAATCCGACATAGAAGTAGACAGCAACACAGGAGGTTTAGTAATCATTTGTTTTCGTGCATCCTGAGGTACGACGTGTGACTCGTGAGCTGCTCGTGTTTTCCAGTAAAGTCTTGTTTGCGTGTGTCTGCAAGCTGAAAATGACCTAAATGTCTCTCGCTCTCTCCCTCCATGGCTCTTAGGTGGCACACGCACTGACAAACACCCAGAAGGGGCCCTACGCTTCCACGGCGCTCAAGTCGTCCTCGAAGAGCTTCGGGAAAACAGGGAAAGCACTACAAGCACAAGAAGTCCTCAAGAACAAGCAGGCATGTTGCTCAGTTTGCAATACATATTATAACTGGTATCTAGCGAATTAAATGTCTACGAACTGACATTTAAATCTCAGCGAATTTATATATTTTTTTATTCTTCTTTAGGAGGCATTAAAACTCCAGCAGGACATGAGAAAGAAGAAGCAAGAGATGCTAAAGACACAGATTGAGTGTCAGAAGGTGAGACCCTTTCCCAGTTTCTCCCTTCGGCTATTGCAGTCCTTCTCCTCCCTATTTCTTTCCTTTCGTCTCACCGCTCGTCGTTCTCCTTCCAGGCGTTGATAAACCGTCTGGAGAAGAACCGAGGGATGAAACCCGAGGAGAGAGCCAACATCATGAAGACGCTGAAGGAGCTGACGGATAAGATCGCCCAGCTGCAGAATGAAATGAACCCCGCCGCGCAGGTCTGCAGCGCCAAACCCAACCACAACCAGGCCAAGACCAAGACCGATGTACGTTCATGAGCGTTTTCGCCAGGGGGGGAGATAACGGCTTGTATCGTCACCTTTTTTTAATACAAAGACAGTCAAAGACCGTGCTTTCCTTGACTTGCTGCAGAGAAGCTGTAACTGTATAAACTGGTTGTCAGGGCCTTCAGACAGAAAAATGTACACACAACACAAGTAAACAGAACATCGGTCATTTTGCGTCTCATTTGTCCAGGCCCAGAAGGAACTGCTGGATGCAGAGTTGGACTTTCACAAGAAGATGAGCTCTGGAGAGGACACGACAGACCTGAAGAGAAAACTGGGACAGCTACAGGTCGAGGTAAGACACACACACACACACACACACAGTATGTGACCATAGACCAGCGATCTGAATAGATAGCCAGACCAGCTGAGACATGCAAAGAGATAGACGGCGACAGAGACTTGCATATTCAGCTCAATTAGAGGATGCGTTAGCACAAAATGCACCAGAGGAAGTTATCAGATAAGACGGCAATCTGATCTGACCCAAAATAAGTAATGCACCACACACTGAATTACACTCGGTTAGACTGTGTTCAATACTGATGTTTTTTGAATATGCATTATTCTATACAATACCTTGAAGATATAAGGACATTATTGTAAATTCATAAAAACAGACATGCCTATAATCAATATTTGTAAATCAACAATGGATCACATGACCGTATGTCATGTGAAAGGGGTCACTTGAGTTAAGTGTTGATTACAGCTTATTTAGTTTGCCCATCATAGGTTTCAAAGCCGCATGAAACCAATTTTAGTCTTGCAAGAGGGATTTAAATCAAATCCTCTCATTTGATTGTATTTCGAAAAAAAACAGGTGGAGTTAAAAATTCAAAATTCTGTACACACTTGTTTGATCAGGATAGGGCTGAACGGTTTTAAGAAAAAACTCTTTTTCTGGCAGGTAATGCTATATCGATTTAATTCACGAATTTTGTCAAATCAGATTTTACTGCACAGGAACACCAAAACCTTCATACCATTAAAACAATAAAAGACATAACCTTACTTCTTAAGAATGAAAATTAAAATCAAGAATTGATTTCAAATGTTGTACTATTTATTAATAAGAAAGTGCTTGAGTAACAGCAGTTATTACAACTAAAGAATTAAAAGAGCCTCCTATATCTTAACTTAAAGTAGAGCAAAAAAGTCTTTTAACTTAAAGTAGTGAAAAGTCAGGGAGGCAGCATACACGTGTAAAATAGTTGATGTATACATAACCCCGGTTAGGAAAAAAAAAAATCACAGCTTTGACAATCTCAAGAACGCGTTGCCTGAAATCATGGTTTTCTATCTTAAACGCTAGATCGTTCAGGCCTAGATCAGGAGGAGGACAAGGGAGAGATGAAGATACCGCTATTGCCTCTGATTAACAGGGAAGTGCATTTCAATGGGCAGGACTAGCTACTCACCCAAAGTCTTTTAGATTGGACAAGCTGTGGATAACACCTCTGAGTGCAGGATGAGCCATTAAACATTTGGGGCTGTTTTACAGGAAAGTTTAAAACAGAGATTATAATGTAGAACTCCTTTTTTGATATATATCTGGCTTATATAACGAGATAAATGGGGACAAATTGACACAGGAACACAAGACTTGAACTGGAGAAATATATTTTTTAATCTCTAAAATGCATTCAAGGCAGCGAATAGTCAGCTCAGACTCGCCCCTCATCTCCTCTGCCATCTGAACTGTGTCACAAGATCAGCTGAACAAGAACATAGCTTTTGTTAGCAACACCATGCCAAGCATGTTTTTTTTCCCCCTTCTGTCCCTGTGGGTCCCTAATTAACTGCTGGTTAAAAATGCATATCCACCCCAACCCAGCCCTCCTTCTGCACATTAAACTGCAGCCACTTAAGCAAGCCCGGAGGAGCCGCCGCTAACGAAGCCAGTTCAGACACCCGTCTTACACCGACAGAGCCCCGTCTCATTAAAGTTTGAGCCGTCGGCCCTTGTTAGAAAATCGATTAGTGGGAGAAGTGAGGTAGGGACAAATGGAAGAGAGAGTGGTTGTGAGGTTTTGGAGTGGTGAGGAAGCGGGGAGATGTCACTTTAAAAGTGGAGCGACAGCTAACGTGGGCAGAAAGTGGAAGAGCAGGAAACCAGAGACAATAGCGTAGGGAATGTTTAAGCTCAGGGGAAAAGGAAATTTGTAATCTTTGACCTTAGTGTAGGTCTTTTTTTAATATACATTTTAATATACATTTTATGTGCAAATTCATATTTTATTATAATTGTTTTTCAGAATTGTAGGTTTTTTTGGGGTTTTTTACTTAATATATCACAATCAGAAAGGCCTTTATTAAAACATAAATTTTCACATACAAGGAATTTGTCTTTGGTTTTTGGTGCTTCACAATAACAAACACACATAAGATTAAGCAGATAAGCATTGTATTTGTGTGTGTGTGTCTGCGCATCAGAACATTAAACCTCCCGTCTTCCTTTAGGCGACGCGACTTGGTCTCATCCGGCCTCCGGTGGGTCGGGGCCGGGGTCGAGGGAAGATGGCGCTGGAGCCCGGCGCCATGCACGTGGGCCGCGGCAGGGGCCGGAGCCGGGAGATGATGGCTCGCGGCGGGGCCGTGAACCGCATGGTGGTCGACCACAGACCCAGAGCCCTGGCTATTCTGGGGGTCACTCAGGAGGAGAAGGAAGAGCTCATGCCGCACTTTGTGGTGAGAGTCGGGGGCAGGATAACTAACGCAGTAGAATATTCCTGTTAAAACTCTACCGTAAATGACCAAATATATATATAATAGTCCTCTTTAAAGACCAGGCGCAGGTGTATATTCTTGATAAATAACCACCGGTTCCAAATAAACACTGTCTAATTTATTTAAAAAAAAATACAATCAAGGAAGAAGACTTTCTTCCTGTCGGTCTTTGACAGCACATTTTAAAAGTAATACAAGTAGTTCCAACCAAGCAATCTGATTGGTCAACGGGAAGTTTAGAACATGTTTAAATCATGGATTTATTATAAGAATAATTTGAATTGGCTCAAATCAGTATGGCTGACTCATCACTCAAAATATTATCTGTCTCCAATGGCAACACTGTAAAATAGCCTATTTTGTTAGATAAAACAGAAGAGATTACTTCAATGTTTTTTTCTCTCCTTTTGCAGAGTTTGGGCTTTTAAATAATGAAAGTGTTTGTCTTTCACTATAACATCATATAGGCTACATGCAGAGTTTGCAGTTGTAGAAGCAACATCTCTGAAAGGAAGAGAAACATCATCACTGTTACAACTTTGAACTTTGAATTATTTTATTTGTTTGAGCTCAGGAAAGTCCGAGATCATCTTAAAACATAAACGTCAGCTGTTAATCGCTTGTCCCAAATTGCCGCCTGGTCTAAAATAAATGCCTGACCTGCCTCAGTTATTTGGTAATTTTAGAGGTAAATTTAGAGGTTTTGATTGAGGATTCCCATGGATGATTTGATGTTTTAACTCCTATTATACTTATTCGGTTTACATTCAGGAGTTACATGGTTATTGAATTGACTTTTGAGCAATTAAGCAGAAATTCACACCGATCTCTTTCTTAGAAATTTGGTGAGATCGAGGATCTCCGCGATCAGGACGCCAACAGTGTCGTCATGACTTTTAAGACACGAAGCGAAGCCGAGAACGTAAGTCGCCCGACTTTGAATCAGACCTGCCTCTTTCCCAGCACTGAATCAAATAATATCATCAAATAGTAACGATTAAAATGTTTTCTTGGTCTTAACGGTGACAAGTCATCCAAAGCTTTAAATATAACTTGCACTTCTCCTCCTGTTTTCTAGGCGGCCAACCAAGGAGCTAAGTTCAAAGGTCGAGTGCTGCAGATTTCCTGGTACAAGCCGAAGACGCCCTCTGTCACAACAGAGCCAGAGGAGGAAGAGACTAAAGACGAGGACAATACGGTAGGAGCCCCGTTTAATTAGCCAAATGGCTTCATGTATTATTATTAAGTAACATTCAGCGATCTAGAAAGTTCAGCTTTTAAACCATGAGAAAAACCTGGTCAAATTATTGGGAGTTGTAGACATATTCGCAGATTTTCCTTTTTTTTTCCCCCAGCAATTTTCACTTAAGGAAAAGGTCAAGATCAGTGGAAACTGCTCAGTACTAAGAGCATCTAGAGCAGCATAAAGTAGAACTGATTAGATATTTTAGGTTATGTGATTCCCACTGAAGTCAGAGCCATTAGAGGCCCTTCTGATTCCAATTTAATATTCTTGTTCTTGAGGCGTCACTAACTGAAAACCCCAGTAAGCCCATTACATTAAAGCAAAAATGTTCCCAATTTACAATCGAATGCACTTCAGTAAAACAACAACAGTCAGGAATCCTCAGGAATTAGAGCTGAACACCAGATTTGTGTCTCTTCGTCCAAACAGAAGGAAGCTAACTCTTATTTGCCCGGCGAGGAGGAGGAAGAAGAGGAGGACGACGACGAAGACGACGAGTACGAGAGTCGATCCTGGAGACGATGAAGGCGCCGCGACCCGTCGAAATCTGTTATTTTTCCCGACATAGGACGAGAATCGACACAGCAGAACTCGCGTTTTTTTTTTTAGTTTTTTTTTTTTTTTTTCCTTTTCAGTATTTTTCGAACGAAACTAATTTTAGACTCTAATCAAAGTATAAACATCTTTACTTTAGTTGTACATCAAATGAGGTTTAGAGGATTGCAGTTTTTGTATCCCTCGACTAAACAAATTTTATTTAAAACATCTCACTTTTGCTGAGAAAGATAAATGTTAAGTTGTTCTTATAGATAGAGAAAAAAAAAACAACCTATGTAAGTTTCAGTGTGCTTACCAGATGATTAATATCAGTAATGCACAACATTTGTGTCTACTGTGAATAGGTATTTTTATACATACTGTATTTAAGCTCTTTTTCTCACCAGTTTTTGAAAATCCTGTCCTCAGTTCAGGGGACAACCATTCCATCACTGATAGTACGTTCTCTGATGCTACCAGAGAGATATTTATTTATTTTTCCACTGCATAAACACACTGTGCCGTACCGATATTGGCACAGTTTGGTATGGCTTTTTTTTTTTTTCCCCCATTTCATTCGCTCAGTTTTTTTTTGTTTTTTTTGGCATGGGTAAAGCCCAAAGTTGTAAAAGATCCAAATATTTTTCAGTAGCGGTTCTGCGTGCTGGCATGAATACATGCTGGTTTTGTGCATGTTGCACCCATAAAATTAACAGAGCCACCCCCTGCACCAGCACCCAACGGGGTTGCTGACACTGTACCATAACCATATTAGAGCCAGTGCAGGTACAGAAGGAAACCAGTGCAATAGAGAAACCCAAATAAATGTTTACAAAGCCATGTCCACGCACGTCAGATGCAGATTTCTTGTAGAAAATATTCAAATTTTTTTCCCCCCTCCCCCCCGCTTTTGTTTGTTCACTCAATGTCCGGTGCCACTCTGTGTAAATATAAACGCCCGGAACGGGCCGTTCTACATTTTCTAAGAGTGTGTAACATTTTTCCACTTGTTTTATTCTGTCTTCTGGTCAATCGTAAGGGACCCGACAGGAAAAAAGGATCACATCACCGATTTCAAAATTGTGAGATCCATAGACAGGTGTTTGAATGTAATACTGAACAGTTGATTTTAATATATATATATATATATATATATATATATATATACACACACACACACACACATATATATATAATTTCTTTGCCTTACACAATCAGCGGATGGCTGAATTTTTACAAGATTTGTGATTTACTTTTGTAAATTTTGTAAATGCTTGAAAGAGAAATTACTGTTGTACTTCTTGTTTTTTGAGGGTTTTTTTTTTGTTTGTTCGTTCGTTTTTTTTTTTTTTTTGTCATTTTTTAAAAGAATGACAGAATTGTGTCCGGTAGTAAAGGTCAAGCAAGAGTGCTCAGCATCTCTGCTTCTTCTCAAGAACTTTTGTTTTTCCCCGCATTTTTGTGTTTAAACCGGTCCACGATGTTATTTCTCTGAATTCGTCTCATTATCTTTTTTTTTAAGGAAACAAGTCAGAGCTGCGCAAAAAAAAAAACAAAAAAACACAAAAAAAGGCACTGGAAGTCATGCACCTCACAATAGTATTTGTGCATTAGTGCAGCTTGCGTCTGAATATTGTCACAGTGCTCTCAACCCACTCTAGCAGTGAAAGCATCCGCTTCCACAATGTGCACCTTTTTCGAGACAAGAGTTTGTGTTTGGCCTTTTTTTTTTATTTTAACATACTGTATACTGTATTTTATAATACTGAAGGTGGGAGGAATGAAATTCATTAAAGTTCATAAAAGAAATGTACTACATGTAAAATGATACATTTTATTTGACAGTTAAAACTAGTAGTTTTGTTGCTGTCCTCAAAAAAAAACAAGTTTACACGCACCCCAATGAAGTGTTCAAGCAGATATGTGCTTAATCGTTATTCAACTAATCAAATGAGACTTTTAGTTAACCGTAATTAATATAAATACACATGTACTCGTTATATTTACATCCGCCTGCATGTGAATATAGAGAGTAAGGATGAAATGAGGAAAGAAACGCAGCAGGACTTGTCTCGTTTGTTCATTTGACGCACTCTGGCACCACGTGTGAAAGGTGCAGAAGCGTTTTTTTAGGCCCAGCGGATTCCTCCCACCGCCACGTTAGTTGCTCTCTTGTTTGGATCGCATATCTCACTGTTGACTGATAACTCAGAAGCCTCCTGCCAGCGGCCTCATTATCCCTTTCGAGCCTTTTTTGCAATCAAGTTTTTTTTTTTTTTCCTTTTCCAGCATCATCACCGTGCCAGCCGCAATGAGGTCGAGGCGTGCGACAGAGAACTTGGCACATCATGCTTTAGTATGATTTGCTTGTGTGTGTTTTTTTTAAATTCTTTTTAATGAGGTCACTGGCAGTTTTAAAATGGACAAACCTATACTGGCAGGGTTCTTGCTCGTTGAAGTGAGAATTCAGAGAAGTTCTCCCACTTTTTGTACTATCTTCTGTATGCTACTATCACACAATAGTGTAAAAAAGAAAAAAAACAAAACAAACAAAAGTAAAATGTTTATTGGATAATAGTTTTGGATTTGTTACTGTTTATATTTGCAGGATGTGGATGTATTTTCTTCATGTATTTTGTTTGTAAAAATGAATTTCTAATTTACTAGCATGTTTGCTTTTGCCAATAAAGATGGAGGAATGGGGTGCTTGTAGGAGGATGAAAACAAGAAAAAAAAGAAAAAAAATAAGAGGAAAAAAATATATATTTTAATTCGATCGCTCGGAGGAAAAAAAAAAATACATTTTGAGTTTAAAAACATTGACCAAAAAAAAAAAAGTCAACATTGGCAAGGGGGAAAAAATGCAAGCAAAAGCATTCCAGAAAATATTACTTTAAACTCTTGTGTGGTCTCCTTCATTTTGCATGTTATCTCAGTCTATTCTTCAATCACGTCTTTGCTTTTGACTACACATACTACAATTCCATATTTAAGCATTAGCACTATCAATGTTGCCTGTTTTACATCGTTAGGTCTAAATATAAATTGATCTAACAGTCATTTATTGATATGAGAATTCTATGCTGCTCAAGTAGTGACCTCAATCCCAAAGGATTTAAGGAGGTCATAGTAAACTATAGCTGAACGTCACTGTTTTTTTAGGATTTTTGAGCACAATTTGGTATTAAAACCTACTTAAAGTGTAATTAACTGGTTAAAGAATGTACAGTGGTGGTGATAAATAGGTACGTGGATTTCATAAGTTTACATCCCTTCTTTCTCTTTGAGATTGATTCAAATTAGAAGTTGTTGCTCATGGCTTTTATAAACAGCGACATGCGAATATAATGTAATGTCAAAGTGAACGCTAAATCTTTTATCTACTTGTAGAAGTCACATTATAAACTATGAGGTTCTTATGTAAATGGAAGTTCTTGGTTCATTATTAGTTATTGATTTATTTATTTAGAATTTCATGAACTATTTCCCAATGAAATAAATTAGCTGAGGTTTGAACAGTTACAAATGGGATTTAAACCAAATCCTCACTTTTGATTGGACCACAAGAAAGTGGGTGGAGCTTCATGTTTATATATATATATATATAAACAAGCTCTATATTTCATACTAACAATAAGTTATTGATTTTTTTAGGGTAATGAATATTGAACTAATGAAAACTGTTTCTTCTCATTCATTATTAGTAATATCAAAGGGAACTTTTAATTATTATTTACTCATGTAAATAATAATATCCCTAACTTATTGTGATGTATATATACATTTTTTTATTTTTAAATTAATAACAAAGAAACTACTTCACAGGAAGAGAAACAAAATTGGGATTTTGATTTATTTTGATGTAAAATACTCAAAAAATAATATATTTATTTATTTTGTATGCAGATAATTGACATATACTAAGAAATACATGAACAATTAATAGAGGAACGCAGGGTTTTAATAACAGGGAAGTATATTTTACATTTCATGAGGCGTTCTAATATCAGCTGAGAAACATTAAGAGGGGTTAGTATATAAATATAATAGGAAGGATACCGTCGTGACGGTACTCGGGTCGTCTGGTGGAGTTGAGCTGCAGCTGTGGAGGACAGATGTGGGGTGAGAAGAGGAGAGCTGCAGTCACATCTGGCCACAAATATGACAGCACTCTTCATAAAACATGTCAGATGCAATTTCCAAGGTCTGAGAAGCACACGGATGACAGAGATGTAAACAATAACCGCTAAATTATGAATGGCCCCGGCTATGCTATTAAGGAAAAACAGCAGCTGGGAGTGTTTGAGGGTGAGAAAAGGGATTTCATGCTTTATTCAGACCTAACATGCTGCTTGACAGCTTCTTGCATGCGGCCTTTTATTCCTATAGGATCCTGACGTCTCTTCATGCTATGTGCTACGTTTACAATCCTCAGTTAAATCAGAACATTCTGCCTGTGATGATCTCAACCAAACTAAAGCTACAATTTAAAGATTCCCACATCAGTTTGACTGAGATTATACGAAAGCAGAAATCTGATTGAAGTCGTAATTGTCTGCATCTCTTAAAGTTTGGCTCCCCGGTTTGCAACAGGTTAACGCGGTGAGAAAAAAAAAAAAAGGACCTTGGCTGCTTTAATCTGTGTAATGAATAAGAAGATGCCAACTCTGGTAATGGATGCCTGCCACCGCGCTGCTAAATTATTCACAGTCTGGGGAACCAGAGAGGTGGCCGGCAGGATCGGATGGACCCGGTGTGTCATCACTCCACCTCGGGCCCTGCCTGGCTCTTCTTTCGGCCCGTCCAACCCCCCCCCCTCCTCCTCCTCCCCAGGCTTCATGAGCTTTAAAACCAGGCGGCCACGTGAGGGGCCTGTAAAAGCGGCCTTGCAGACAGGCCTTCACATGGGAGGGAGACCACAGGACCGCTGGTCAGCACCCTGCAGGCATCTGGGTGACCTACAATCAGATTTGTCATCAGAACAATTAATCTGTAACAAAACAAAGTCCTGAATTTAAAAAAAAATAGTTACTAAAGACTGTGTTGTATATTAACCTACTTGTTCTTATTCATTAAATACATGTGAAATCATTTTAATGATTGTGTGTGTGAATGTGGAGCCATACTGCATAATAATATTTGGCAAATATATTTTAAAAAATGATATGAGTGACAATTTATTAGAATATAGAAAACATTAAAGTATTAAATCTTCATTCTAAAAGGGGAGCCAAACTTTAAGAGATAAATGTAGTGGTGAAGAAAGTTCAATTCAAGTAGCATCACATGGAAATACTCAAGTAAAGAACAAGTTATGTAGCATCAAAACCATTGTTTCATTAGTCTGTGGTGCGTGTGTGTGTGTGTGTGTGTGTGTGTTTTCTCCATTTTATTGAATATATCTGCTGTTTGTCAGAGTTTCAGCACCACGGACAGAGCAGCAACAAGCTGCAGTTGCTGCTCTGTGGTTCTGCTCTGTCTCTGGTGCTGAAATGACTGAGAACACTGTTTGTGGAGGAAAATCCTGGTTTTATAGCGTGCTGTCTTTAGTTGAAGTGTCTGAACTGTCACTTTTTTTATATTTTTAACACTTCTGTGATACAGTTTTGCCGTAAAACCCGGTCGCCCTCTGTAACATCCGATAAGATGTGTGTGAAAACTCCTCAATGAGTTCAAATATAACTTTATTCTGTTTAAGGGGAAGTGATAATACAGGCTACACATCACTGTGGTGATAAAAAAGATGAAATAAAACAAAACTGTCTTTTTTTCTCACTCCACTAGCTGAAAAATATTAATTCCTAGGTTAAGTTTGTGCCTATGTTTGAAACTTAACAACCAATGAGAATGTGTATTGATCAAAATGTATTTAAAGTTTATTTTTAATCAATTTATTACAAATTATTATTATTTCAAATAATGGCATTTCATTTGTTTTTAATATTTGAGACAACTTAAAATAATCAGTTGGCTCCAACCTTCAACAAAGGTTTACACGGAGTTAAATACTTCAAACTTATTTAAATTAAGTCAATGAACACAACTTATTTATTTTAATTTACAACAATAAATTGTTTTGCATCATTGTGTAATCTCTAGAATTTTAAGTAGATCTAAAGTTTTTTTTTTTTTTTTTTCATTCCAGCCCATATAAGACAGGGTAACTATAGAATATATCATTTTATAGTGGTTTTTGGAGATGATTATTCCACGCTTGCGCGCGTAAAGCGACATTTTTCAACCTGTAAGTTGAGCGGAGGAGGGAGGGGAGGAGGAGGAGGGAGGCTGAAAGAGGAGGAGGAGGGCGGGAAGGGGAGGGGGGAGAGGGAGAAGGGGGGGGGGGAGGGTGACGCGCCCGGCGTTAACGGCTCAGTCCGCTGGAAGGAGCAGAGGAGCAGTGTGTGAGCAGCCGTCCGCTCGCCCGCCCGCGCTCCAGCGTTCATGTCACGGGCCGCACCGCTGCAGCGCGAGCCGCTCGCAGGCACAGGAGAGGATGATGACCATGAACGGGAAGCAGCACTTCTCCATGCACCCGGCCCTGCACGAGCCCAAGTATCCCGGCCTGCACTCGGGCGCGGAGGGCATGCGCAGAGTCTGCCTGCCCGCCCCGCAGGTACGTCCAGGTCTAAGGGGGGAGAGAGAGAGAGGGGGGGGGGGGAGAGAGAGAGAGGGGGGGGGGGAGAGAGAGGGGGGACTCTATCACACTGGAAATGTCTGTAAAGTTGATTTGACAGGACTTTGTTCTACCCCCCCTCCCCCCCCACGCCCCCCACCCTCTCTCTGCCTGTGCACCCCCCCCCCCTCCTCCCCCTCCCCCCCCACACACACGTCTGAGCGATGCTCTTGCTTTCATATTAATTTTTATGACCTGCGCTCTGAGGAGGCTTCTCTCTCCTCTATCTCCTCGGCGCTCCTTGTCTTTGCCTCTTGGAAAAAAAAAAAAAAAAAAAAAAAAATGTTTTCAGATCCTGAGAGCTGCCTGACACAATTCCCCACTGACTCCGGTATGCGCGCTCTTGCTTGCAGCTGCAGGGCAATATATTCGGAGGCTTTGATGAGAGCCTGCTGGCGCGGGCAGAGGCTCTGGCGGCTGCTGACGGCGTCGTCTCCCACGGAAAGAGTCACCCGTTCAAGCCAGACGTGACTTACCATACCATGAGCAGTGTCCCCTGCACCTCAGCGCCCTCCTCCTCCTCCTCATCCTCCTCTTCCTCCTCCGCCGCCGCCACGGTGCCCATCGCCGCCTCCCACCACCATCACCACCACCACCACCACCTCGGACAGACCCTGGAGGCCGGGGACCTTCTGGATCACCTGTCCACCAGCCTGGCCGTGTCCGGGATGGGCGCCCCGGAGCCTCCCGGGATGACGCCGGCGCACCACCACCACCACCACCCGCACCAGCACCAGCACCCCCACCACCACCTGCAGACCATGGGGCAGCTGCACCAGGCGATGGCCAACATGGCGCACCCGCACTCGCTGTCCGTGCACGGCGGCATGGCGTGCGTCAGCGACGTGGAGTCGGACCCGCGGGAGCTGGAGGCGTTCGCCGAGCGGTTCAAGCAGCGGCGGATCAAGCTCGGCGTGACCCAGGCGGACGTCGGGTCGGCGCTGGCCAACCTGAAGATCCCCGGGGTGGGCTCGCTGAGCCAGAGCACCATCTGCAGGTTCGAGTCCCTGACGCTGTCGCACAACAACATGATCGCGCTGAAGCCGGTGCTGCAGGCCTGGCTGGAGGAGGCGGAGGCCGCGTACCGGGAGAAGAGCGGCAAGCCGGACCTGTTCAGCGGCGGCGAGAGGAAACGGAAGCGCACGTCCATCGCGGCGCCGGAGAAGCGCTCCCTGGAGGCGTACTTCGCCATCCAGCCGCGGCCCTCGTCGGAGAAGATCGCGGCCATCGCCGAGAAACTGGACCTGAAAAAGAACGTGGTTCGGGTTTGGTTTTGCAACCAGCGGCAGAAACAGAAACGGATGAAGTACTCCGCGGTGCACTGAGTGAGAGAGAGAGAGAGCGCGCGCGCGCGCGTCACGAATAACGGGAGCCTGATGCATTTTTGATCGAGTGATTAATAATTAGCCGAAGTCGTCACTATAACAGGGATTCATCGACAGGTCTCGAGCCGCGGCTCAACTGGGATTATCTCCAAAAAAAAAGGAAAAAAAAAAGAAAAAAACGGACTTTTTCTTTCCGTCACTCTTCGTTGTTGCACTTTTGTTCTCCTCTTCTCGATTTCGTTATTTGGAAAAGACTGTTCTACATCTGTGAGGCGGGGGATTATTATGTTGTTGAGTATGTATCTTGCACACGCGTTTCCAGTATAAACCCACCCTGACAGTTTGTCACATTCAGGGATATTAACTCACATTTTTTTTAAGAAAAAAAAAAACGATAATCATCATAAAATGGAGTTTATAGGTTGTTTTAATTACCAGTGGTGTTACACTATGAGTCTCTTTAAAAAGGTGTTTGAAAAGATAACTGCGTTTGTTTGAGATCAGAGTTTATCCTCCACATCACTGACTCACTACTGTGTCACATGTTTTTATTTATTCCTGATGAAGGGTTAAAAAAAATCCAACCACTTTTTTTTTTTTTTTAGAAAAAAATGATTTTTTTTCAGACGGATCCGCGTGTGATGGCACTTTTACGCACACACAAACAGCATATAACACACACGTATGACACACTGAGTCTGTTTATCTTGAATTATTTAGAAATGGGAATGACACTGTCGTATAACGAGGCACATCCGTGTGGCTTTGGCTGCTGCTATATTTGAGTATTTTTTGATGTGAACATGTTTTTTGGAGCATTAAGGTGCGCTATAAAGCCTATGTATATAGTACAGGTATAGGCCTACGCGTCACCTCGTTGAAGTATTTATTTTTCCTCACTTCTTGATTTCACTTGGAATAAAAAAAATGTGTGAAGTTTAAACTTAATAAATTATTGATTATTTTCTAAAAAAAAAAAAAAGAAAAATCTTTTGGAGCAGTGAGTTTGTGATTTTGCTGATTTATTATATTGTGGTATTTTAATTTGGAGGCCTAAGGCCTTAAATACGGTGGGCTATACATTCTTTAACCAAAAAACAGTAAGTAAATAATCAATAAAATGTATATTTAAAAATGCATCAATAAGAGATAAAAAAATATATATTTGTAAAAGTTTTTTTTCTGTATTATTCACAAATTCCCGTCCTGCTGGATTAAATATGTATTGTTATATATATGATAAAGGCGCGCACGGTGCGCAGTCACGGTGGCTGAACGCGCGTCTCCAAATGGCTCCTTTCCCCTCTAATTAGTGCGCTTTTTCAATTATGGATGCCCTCATGTGTCACCGGGTTATGTCGTGTGTGCATGCGGGGTTTGAAATTATTAAGTAATGACGATGCAATATTAATTATATATTGGTATAAAACCAAGTAATGTGGAGGAGTTGGGAGCAGAAGTCTGAGTGGAAGTCTGGTGACTCTAGGGAGAGAAAAACTACAGTTCGACCGAGGAAAGTTCTGGTACATATTAGTTTTATTGTTATTTTGTTTTACTTTTCTCGTTTGGCAAAGTAAGTATTTCTCTATTATTATTATTGTTATTATTATTATTATTATTAGTAGTAGTAGTAGTAGTAGTAGCAGTAGTAGTAGTAGTAGTAGTAGTAGTACACAGTAAAACTGCCATTTTTTTATTATTTTGTTTTACTTTTCTCGTTTGGCAAAGTAAGTATTTCTCTATTATTATTATAATTATTATTATTATTATTAGTAGTAGTAGTAGTAGTAGTAGTAGTAGTAGTAGCAGTAGTGGTAGTAGTACTAGTAGTACACCGTAAAACTGCCAGTTTTTTATTATGTTGTTTTACTTTTCTCGTTTGGCAAAGTAAGTATTTCTCTATTATTATTATTAGTAGTAGTAGTAGTAGCAGTAATAGTAGTAGTAGTAGTAGTAGCAGTAGTAGTAGTAGTAGTAGTAGTAGTCGTAGTACACAGTAAAACTGCCAGTTTTTTATTATTTTGTTTTACTTTTCTCGTTTGGCAAAGTAAGTATTTCTCTATTACTATTATTATTATTATTATTAGTAGTAGTAGTAGTAGTAGTAGTAGCAGTAATAGTAGTAGTAGTAGTAGTACACAGTAAAACTGCCAGTTTTTTTTCTCTATTATTATTATTATTATTATTAGTACTACTAGTAGTAGTAGTAGTACACAGTAAAACTGCCATTTTTTATTATTTTGTTTTACTTTTCTCGTTTGGCAAAGTAAGTATTTCTCTATTACTATTATTATTATTATTATTAGTAGTAGTAGTAGTAGTTTAGTAGTAGTAGTAGTAGTAGTAGTAGCAGTACTAGTAGTAGTCGTAGTACACAGTAAAACTGCCAGTGTTAATATAACTTTAATAATGATCATTTTAACACTAATAGTGTTATACTGAACTCCTTTTTAACTCTGTAAAGTGTTATATTAACACTGGTGATTTTGCTGTTTTAGTTATTATTAGTCATTATGTAATTATTGCATTGAACTGGTTTCTCCGCGTAAAAAACGCCGCTCCATATTCTCCTCAGTCGACAGGACCCGCGGATGTGCGTGAGTTTCCCTGAGAGACCGACACACACTCACCCCGCAATAATTACACGGCAGCACTTCGTGGCGTTCATTAATATCATTAATATTCCCTCTGATGCTGAGAGCTGGTTAATTACACTCAGTAATATATGGCCTTCGAATGGGACTGTAAGAAGGGAAAGGAGTTGACTGCTTAAAATAAAAAAAAGAAGAAAAAGAAAATGTTGACCTAGACATATTTGAATAAATCCTCTAATCCCAGTTCGTTAAAACAGGTTAAATGCGGGGACTCTGGTGTAAATGTGAGCTTTAAACAAAAAAAGAAAAAAAAAGGGGGGGGGGCGTCTCCGTGTGAATAATTGATCTTTAACGCGTATTGATATCATAACGCAGCCTCCTCTCCGTGTGGTAAGTTGAGCTGAAGGCTCGTGAGCAGCGTTCGGCAGCGTGTGGCGGCTGAGGCCGCTTCAATTATTCAGCAGCAGCTCCGAGGTGTATCGCTTTTTTTCTCATGCAATAACGGAGGTGAGTCGGGGGCAAATTCGTGCGTCTTCTGCGCGTAACGCGAGAACCACGTTTGGAATCCGGCAAACGTAAATTGATCGATAGTAATAATAATAATATTATTATTATGGGAATAGGTAAACTGGATTTAGGATCTAGGAACAAGTGGAATAAAGTGGAATTTCCTTATAAATAAAAAAAAAACAAAGCCAAGAGGGATGTGAGAGAATAGTGTGTGTGTGTGTGTGTGTGAGAGAGAGAGAGAGAGAGAGATGTTTCCATGCAAGGAAGAACCAGTTTTGACAGAATGAGGGTGAAAGCTGTGTTTAATTGCTGCAGAATGCATGGTACATATATATATATATACACACACACACACACACATACATGGTGGTTGTCATTCCTGCGAACAGAGTGAGGGAATGCGATGGGAGGGGTGGGAGGGAGGGGATGGGTGGGATATGGGATGGGAGGGGTTTGGGAGCCAAGACGACCCTGAATCAATAATTCATCCAGTGCCAGCAGCAACAAATGAGTGTGACCAGAGCCAGAGAAGACAGCTCCTGCACTTTCTATTAGTCACCTCCTGTTATCATCAGCAGCCAAAGCTGCTCAGGAGGAACCGACTGCTGAGTTCCACACACACGCATGGGGGATACCTGTGCACAGGCACGCACACGCACACACACACACACACACACACACACACACACACACACACACACACACACACACACACACACACACACACACACACACATACACCAGATTGTGTTACTCTCTGGAAACTTGAGGCCTGTCTGATGGATGTCTTTGTCTTTCAAAGGTGTAGCAGGAGATGATCGTCCACCTGTAGCACCTGTTCTTTCTCTATTCCCTCAGCTGATAGCTCAGTGGTGAAAAGCACTTTTACTCTGCCAATATGAGGTTTATACACATATAAAATACAATGCATCGTTATGCTGCAAATTAAACTACCTGACAACACATTGTCACACTATTAAAATCAAGGAATTTTTGATGGAAGTGAGTTTTGGCCTAAGTCATCTCTTGATGTTGTATGTCTGATAAAATCACCTTAATGCTAAATTGAAAGGATCATACTCCTTATATAAGACAATGGTCATTTTATAATTATTCAGTCAGGATAAAATGCAAATTTAACACGTTTTCATGATGGCAGCTGCAGTAGCAATAATCTACGGTGTAGAAGAAGGTCTGAACGTGATTCTTGAATCAATTTCTACTGGTGAGTGACAAATACTTTAATATAGTCCTGTGCAAAATAATAAATGCAATAAATATAAAGCAAAATATAAAGAAAGAAAGGAAGTTCTAGGATCTGAACAGCCAGGTTCAAAATGAATTTGCAACCAAGATGCTGCTCCTTTACCCCTCTTCAGCAAAAATATCATGGATCAGTTTGCCTATATCAAAATACTTGAAGAGGTCATGTTACCTTATGCTCAAAAGAGGAAATGCCCTTGAAAGGTGAGTTTTAACAAGACAACGACCTCAAACACACCAGTAAATCAGCAGCATCTTGGTTCCAGACCAACAAAATTACAGTTCTGGGGTGGCCGACCCAATCCCCAAACCTTAATCCCATTGAAAACCTGTGGTCTGACATCAAAAATGCTGTTTCTGAGACAAAACCAAGAAATGCAGTGGAATTGTGAGGCTGAAGTACCCGTTCAAAGGTGCCAGAGGTCGGTCGACAACCGTGCAACACAGATGGGAAGCAGTTCCCAGAAACCGCGCTTATACAACTAAATATTCTAGCAATTCACAGGAATGTTCCGTCCTGAAGATTCTTCAGATTATAGAGTAAATATTGAAGTTTGAAATGAAAAAACGCAGACAATGTTATGTTTTGAACATCCTAATATTCATTTTCTGTAAAGGAATTAAAAAAATTGACACATTTTTCTTCACATTTTGATTTGGGCTATAAAATGCAATGTTCCCAATGTATTGAAATAAAAATATAGTAATATATTATAAGGATTTTGGCTTTATTCTCATTTTTTAAACACACTGCTATTCAGAATATCATTATAGATTTTGCCTGCCTTGTCTCACCTTGGGTACATTTTACTTTATTCTGTATACCTTTAAATGCTTGTATTTAGAATCACTACTTTTCCTTAGGAACACTTTGGCCTTTGATGCATTTTCACTATTTTCACAGGTTTTAAAGACTAAAGGATTCATCATATAATCCAAATTACCAACAAATAATGAAATAAAATGAAACATTGTAAGTAACCACAAATAAACAGTTACCGAGCACTTTCAATCAATATGATTTGATGACTTTTGAAGATCTAACAAGCAAATATAAAGCTAAATGTTGTTGCTACTCACCAAATACATAAAATCAGTTATTCATGAGTGGATAGAAAAAAACACTCTACAGTGCTTTATTCTGGAATAGCAATGCCTCCTTTTCACATGAGATAATCATGAATCTGTTATCGCACTAAGCATCAGCTCTGCAGGGAGGCCAGGGAACTTCTGCGATGGAGAAACATTTCAAGTCTCAGAGTCTGGGAGTGTGAGGTCAAAGCGTCTGCTAAGTAATGCACTGTGAAACACACACACACACACACACACACACACACACACACACACACACACACACACACAAAGAGATGCGAGAGCGACATAGATAGAGAGAGAGGATATTTTTCTATATTTTAACATACATGTAATATCTTAGCATCCACCCTCCTCCACACACACACACACACTCACAAGCGTTTCTGAAGTGTTTATCTTTGCTCTAAATACAAAAATACAAAATAAAAGCATGGGAGTAAAGGGGCAAAGAGGGCAGTATATTAGAGACCTTCAAATAAACTCACTCATAAGCTCAATAAGCTTAATTCATTCAGAGCCGTATTATACACTCCATTCATAATTCAGGTCCTCTCCATTATCAAAGTGCCCAGAGAAATAAGATGAACCCAGCCAGAAATAACTCGCTGTGGCGTGATTTCTTTCTTTCTTTTTTTTTTTCCCCCCTCTTCTTCTCCGACAAAGCACTTAGCTGGTCAGGTGCAGATCTGCACAGAAACCCAGATTACGCTCTATGAAGATATGATCACCGGCACCGTCTGCTGCTGAACATCATAACCCTCTCCAAGAAAATGGAGCTGCAGTGTAGTGAGATGGGTGAGGTGTGTGTGTGTGTGTGTGGGGAGGGGGGATATTGGAGTGTGAGTGTAAGAAGGAGGAATTAGTTAAAGAACAGAAGAAGGATTATAGGAAGAAAGAGAAAAGAAAGAACAGGATGAGGAACAAAATAAGGAAAGAGGAAAAACTGAAGGAGGACATGAAAAGTGACGAGAGGAAGTTGCAAGGAAAGAAAAGAAAAGATCAAAGAAGGAAAGAAACCCCCGATGGCCACAGACATGTCCGTCATTCTGACCGCGTGGATTTCGTTCTTTTTCATTTTCAATCATTATTGTCAAGGTGAGTGTGTCCCCGCCGGCCCCCCGACAGGGTGACACTAAACCGCCGTGACACCAGGAGCACCCAGAGGACCCGCAGCCAGAGGACAGCAGATACCAGAACTACACTGTAGTCAACGTCCTACATGTGTGTCTCGTGTTGAATTTGTGCACAAGCAACACTGAAATACCAGATGTTGCAGGGTGGAAGTCATACACTAAAGAGTGAGAGAATGACCTCTTCATCACTAGTACAGTTGCCGTGGAAACAAACACTAACCTTGGGGATTTTGTTGAGTTTTATAGTAACTGTACAGAGAAAAATGATCATTAAAGTGTTAAACATTTCATGAATAATAATCAAAAACTGCAAAAAATGAAATCTTATCAGGAGAAAATGTGTTGTTTTCTTCCATCAGCATTTTCTTCTTTATTTGATCAATTTAATTTACTCTACTTAAAACAAATATGATAAAAAGAAAAAAAAAACAATAATATTTATAATAAAATCATAAAAATGATAAAGACTAGAGAAATATACAACATGAAAAAAGTCAAATTTATAGAAAAAAGACACTATCATGAAATGTTGAAAAGGTTATGAGATAAAAAATGTAAAAAATATTAGATAAATGTCAAAATTATGCAATAAAAAGACACTATGATAAAAGAATGTTAAATAACTGATTAAATGCTTGATAAAACTGATCAAAATCAAGAAAATAAAATAAAAATGGACTTAATGGAAAATGGAAATACAACATGAAAAAAAATCTAAATTATGAGATAAAAATATATTAGAGGACAGAAAGAAGCATATCTGATAAAAATGAAGTCCAAAATATAAGATAAAAAGACAATATTATGATGAAAAGATAAAAAACAATAAAATAAGCAAAATAATCTGGAATAATAATGTACGTATTGTACAGAGTACAAGTTATTTCCCCTGTTAAGACTTCACTTTTTGCAGTGTGCTCAACCTGTTCTAAATGTATTGTTTCCATCATCTATTCAGTGGCGGACTTAGCCGTGTGGGGGCCCTAGGCAAAATTAGATGTGGGGCCCTCATATTTGAAACACACGAATAAACCAAATAACCATCGCTATACCTCTTGGCTTAAGTATTGCAACAAACCAAGACTGCCGTACCACCAACTCTTATCTTACTACGATGATATTAACTCAAGCAAACACAGCAAATCAGTTTCAGATAACGCCAGCATTTGGCTAAAATGGCTTGTTTATTACTGAGAGAGAGAGAGAGAGTGAGAGAGAGAGAGAGAGAGAGAGAGAGAGAGAGAACTATTAGGCTCCATGCTTGAAAACAAGTACATTTAAAATCAAATATTTCCACTACCAGAGACAAGCTTTTAAGAACTAGAATACAAAATAGAAATGAAAGAAATGGCTATTTACATTAAAACAGAGCTGAAGATAGTTTTGTATGTATGTGGACAGGAATTATAGTGGTTGTGTGTGTGAAGGAAGAGAGAGAGAGAGAGAGAGAGAGAGAGAGAGAGAGAGAGAGAGAGAGAGAGGTTAGGATTTTAGTTAGTAAACTTCCTCAAATGTCCATTTTCCAGGTTGCCACCACCTTTCCATAAGTGTGTGTGTGTGTGTGTGTGTGTGTGTGTGTGTGTGTGTGAGAGAGAGAGAGAGAGAGAGAAAGAGAGAGAATGTGGTTGGGATTGCAGTTAGTAAGCTTCCTTAAATGTCCATTTTCCAGGTTGCCACCACCTTTCCATAATTGTGAGTGAGTGAGTGAGTGAGTGAATGAGCATCCTACTGTTGACGTCTTCTCAAAGGCCCTCATGTCATAGAAAGTGGTGTGCACCACCAGTAGGGAAGGAGTCCAAGCTGAAATAAACAACACATCATTAGAACAAAAACATTTACTCCACTGTGTTTCATTTGGTGAGGTTTTTTATATAGGAATGTAATTTGTAAAATGAACTACCTTGTTCAGCCTGGGCTCACAGATAGACAATGATGTTGTTCACTCTTCACCTTGTTGTCTTCTCACTATGACACAAGACAACACCAGGTCAATTGTGGAGCATTAGCAATAAATAGTCAAATGATGTTGATTTAACAGTCAGACTAAATGATACATCAATCAAAATGTATCTTTAACGGTTACCTTCTCTTTGTCCCTCCTTCTTTTTCTCTGTCCCTGTATCCCTGTAACTCTTCATCAGCATCCCTGTGTTGCCTTCATGTCTCCTCTCTTTTGTGCCTGTTTCACTTGTCTCTTCTTCATGTAGGCTACCTTGTCATTTCTCATCAAAACTATTGCTTTGGAACTTTCTGAACTTTCATTGTTTTTCCAGTTTCATTAATGTAAGTTTCTTTTTATAGATGATCTATTGCAGCCTGTCTGTCCTGCAAGAGGGATCATCCTCTCATACTCCTCCTTTTTCTTTTTTTTCCACTTAAAGGGTTTTATATAGAGTTTTTTCCTTGTACAATATGAAGGATGTTATGTTGCTGTTGTACAAACTGTAAAAGCCCACTGAGGTGAATCTATAAATTGTTATTTGGGGCTATACAAATAAAATGGCCTTGACTTTTGACTGGGTAAAACATATACGTGCACATTCTCCATTTCTGACAGCCTTGGGGGTGAAAACGCAAGGAAGGAAGACAGCATCTCTGTGTTGACTTGCTCCATCACCCCCAGACACTGCAGTCACCAGCGAGGGCACACAGGAAAATAACAATGGCGGAGCGGGAGTCGCTCGACTCTATTCCCTCTTCTCCCTCTCTCCCTCCACGGGGCCGTGCCTTTGAAGACGAGACATGAAAACCCGAGCCGAGGCACGGCGGGGCCCCTGGAGGAGGTCCCCTAGCAGATAGAGACACCCGCCCCCGCCCCCCCCGCCCTCCCTGCTCCCACCGGCCCCAGGCCCTGAAGACAGCCCCGAGGCGAATGGACCACGAACACAATAAAGAAGCTGCACAGGCAGCCGGGTGCTGAGTGCGGATGTCTGAGCCTGTTCAGATCAAGGGGGGGGGAAGCGAAAACAACCTAACGATATCCGCACGCTTTTAATGATCCCGGATCAACTTCATCGACCTCTTTTTTGGCACGGCTGGTGAACGATATCGCTCCCTTGTTGAGAGACGTTTGACCCCAGTCTCGCTTTTCACCTGCTGTAGAACATCAGATCAAGAAGGAGAACAAAGCTTCTGTGATACGGTTGAATTACTGGTCAGGTTTTATTGCCTTGGGGTGATTCAAGCATATTTGCATACTTGAAAGCATTACCGCATGGGATTTAGGAGCTGATGAATATCCATATAATTAATAGTCGTTAAACAGGCCTAAAACTCATATCATATCACTCATATCACATAAAACCCTTATTTGTATATATATAAATTAATTCAAAGAGCTCAATACTAGTTTTCTTATCACACAAGGTTTTTCATGATTATTTTAAGGTTAAAAGCCCGATCTGACATATATGTCACCACAGTATTTTCCTAACTTATTCAAGAATTTTGGTGAAAAAAGGTCAAATAAAAAATAGGACATGCTATTAAGCCATTAACCTTGTCAAACTTAGCAACAAAAATCGACCTATTTAAAATCAGCCAGCCCTCTCTCACCTGTCCAACAGCCACAGCACCATTTTGGAAATGATATCCTGGGTTCACAATTCACACTGTCACATGACCACACCAGGTTGCACAGTATATGTCACTTAAGGCTTCATCGGTTTACGTTAAGGGTAAAGCTGAACGCAGGACTGTAGCCACCATTGAGGACACCAAGGTCATGACCTCTGTATTTTTTTTCACTTCATTTAAGCTTTTCTCCATAGGCTACATTTCAGCAGGTAAAAATGCGAAAACCCAAATCTATGAAGCCCACCTAAGTATCGTGACAGCAACGTGGCCTCAAGTGACACAGATAATGGTATATTTGACTTATTAAAAGCGAAACTAAACACTGACGCGACTACAACTACTTACTACTTACTCTGCAGGTCTATTTATAGAACGACGCATTTGAATGAACCAGAGGATGCAACGTAACAGGCTGAGGACGACAAGGCAAAGAAGGGGGAAAGGTGAAAATTGTAATATTCTAAGAGAATTAAAAAAAAATAGTGAAGTATCAATATTTAATAGTCAATAGAGATGGTAACCTGTAAGCCACTGTAAATGTAGCCTAGGTTAAAATGTGAAAGGACATGCAATGAATATGAATATTTGAGGTCATGGTTGGATGAATATAAGTAGTAAATAATGTGACTAAACATTATATATAGAGAGAGCCTAAAAACGACTCAGCCAACATTTAAAGGGGCAGTGACACCAGTCTCAGAGTTGCTCCTTATGGGTTATAAAGTTATCAAAAGTATATAAGCGAACATTCCCTCGACTTTCTACGTACATCAGAGAGCTGCTTACCTTCACGCCAACAACTTCTGATACTAAAAAAGTTAATTTTACTTGGACTTGAGTTTTACTTTCAGTATTTTTACATAGGTTTTTGTGTAATTTGTGACCAACTGAGCATGAAGAGTTCACTTTCATGATATTTAACTGTCCATTTGTCCTTTAAAGTCCTTCAAGAAGGGCGGGAAGGTCGCACAAAGTATTGGGAATATTCCCAACAGTTCTATAAAAAGCCCCGTTGAAAAGGAGAGTGATTCTCTTTATTTAGTAATGAGCGTGCCACGGTTCAGCGGCGCACATACACACAGAGACCCAGCCACCACCACCACCACCACCACCACCAAGAGCAGGCCTCCCCACAGCTCTCACATTGCATCAAGTCACAGAGTGACGGGTACATTGTCTAAGGCAAGGGGGAAAAGAGTGGTGAAACATGTTTCTCTCAGAGTCAGCCGGGAAAAAAAAAAAAAACAGCTCGCCACAGCCGGGCAGAGAATATCTACAGAAAAATGGATTTCTTTGGGGCGCCCACCGTCGGTTGAGCGCGCCCCACGAAAAGCAGCGTTCCCGAGAAGTTCTTTGTGCGCTGAATGATTTACAGGATCATTAATATTTGAGCGATCATTTGAACTTCTAAACGTTTTCTGCATTGCCGTTTCAAAAAGCTGCCAGTGCTCCTGCACACAGAACACTTTATTGTGTGGGCCGCCCCCCACCCTCACTAACTACAGCCCGACCCGGAGGGAAACCATCAACCGATGGCTTTGTCATAGGCAGCAAGTGAATTCATAGTTCCATTTTTGATACATTTTCATCTTTATTTTTGTATTTCATATACATTGGTAAGAAAAAAATAGTTGCATTCAAGCTCATAGTAAGACTTTTTCAAGACGCCAACACATCATGGCAGTCATTTGGACTGATTTGACATTTAATATATGCAACTGCAGATGAATTCTCCTAATTCATCTGTATTTTCATGAATTATACAAAAGGCAACAGAAATAATGACCCATTTCTTTTAATTTCTCCATTTTTACCGTTAATATACTAACTATCTGATCAATAAACTAGCGAAGAAGACAAAGCTGACTCCACCACACTGGCTGCACTGGTTACTTATCATTCAGATGCTAAACGAGGGTGCAACTCATGCTTTTGCAGCGGCAGATATAAACGAGCATGAAGACAACTTGTCAATCTTCATCAATGTACTTGTGCAAATAAACACAATAAATAAAACAATTTCAGTAACAACTTATTTCACCCGTTAATTTCACCAGCATTAAATAAAAGAAAATTCAACATATATAACTCAATATCTGAATATCTATATTTCCCAATAAATAGCTGCCAGTAATAATGTCTATAATAATAATAATAAAAAAAGGTTTGAATTAAGACCTCAATTGAGGGTTTTTTTTGCTACTTTTTTACACTGACAATGATAACAATAAAATATATTTATTAAGCTATCTGGCTCCAGTGATCCCCTTTGTGCACTGTGACGTATCGGCTGCAGCTCGAGGAGGTATTCATGGACTGTTTGTGCTTGCCCCTGTGAAGTTCCTGTGCCGGGAACACTTGGTGACGGTGTCCAGGAGTTTGCTCATTCGAATGGTGATGCCCGAAGGTTTCACCCCCTTTAGTACGTCTTTGCAGTTAAACTGAAAGACAAAAGATCAGACCAGTTCAATGCAGTTCCTCATCATTACGAAAAGAAAAACTCACACCTAAAATACAATGTCAGGGGAGGGGGGGGGGTTCTTACATGGTGATTGTTATACGTGAGCAGGTTCCTCAGGATTTCCTCCTCGGCCTCCACTTTGTCTTTGTGTTTATGCAGGAGGTCGTACACTTTGCAGAAGAACTTATCCTGTACGGAACATAAGCAAGAATGTATTAGCATTTCGACACAAGCCAGGTGCATTATCTACATATGAAATGATTCAAAACAGAAATTGCTTCTTGCAACGCAAAAATCTTCTCCAGTTAGTGTTTTCTGGTGCTTTTCCATGACAGATACACTACCGTTCAAACGTTTTTAATGTTTTCCATAAAACGTCACACTTTTATTTACCACCATGAGTTGTAAAATGAACGGAAAACTGTATTACATTAGCTTTCTGTCGCAAGGAGCAAACACATTGTACCATTAGAACACTGGAGTGATAGATACTGGAAATGGGCCTCTATACACCTATGTAGATATAGGTGCACATTTTTCAGCTAAAAGAGTCATTTACCAAATTAGCAATGTATAGAGTGTATTTCTGATTAGTTTAAAGTTATCTTCATTGGAAGAAACTGTGCTTTTCTTTCAAAAATAAGGACATTTCTAAGTGACCACCAAAAACCTTTGGGGTCACTTGCTTTAACAGTAGTGTATGAGGCTGGAAGTCAATAATTACTGGTGCTATTGCCCAAGCAGTTGCACAGTAGTACATCACATGAACTACAAGCCACATATGCTTCAAACACCTAAAGCTCTCCTCACCTCACATTTACCGCTTCCTTCAGCCAGATGAGACACATCCTCCAGCCAGAACTCCTGCAGAAGATAGGAGCAAAATACAATTGTTAGACAATTCATTGACGCCAAAGCAATAAAATTAACAAGCAATAAAAAAAAAAGCTGCTGTGCTGGTTAGACAAGGTCTTACCTTAACGAGAGGGTTGTACTTTTGAGCCAGGTCGATTATACGGTTTAGGTTAAAGTCAGGCTTGCGATGAGCAGGTTTGGTAACGGCTGGCTTGGCGAACGCTGGAGCGACTAGCAGGGCCGCGGCAGATACCAGCAGAAACATCGTTGTTTTCATGGTAGCAGCTCGTCAGTGGTTTAAAGTGTAAGAAGCTATTTGGTGAAGTTCTCGCAGCTCCTGAGTTGATCGCTCGATTGTCGGCTTGAAGCTCATACCGAGGTCTTGGTTAACTCAGCATTTATACTCGCTTTGCCCACGCCTCGGCCATGGTTTTCCCCTCATCACAAAAGACAAATGCTGTGAGTCTGCAGTTTGTGTGTGTGTTGTGAGATAAGATTATTAGATTAAGCTGTGGTCGATTTGAAAAAAAAAAATAGTTTGGTTTCTCTGAACCGGATCTACACTGTTCAAAAAAAAAAAAAAAAAGAGAAAAATCAGACAGAGATGAATTATAATTTCACAAGTTATTTTAATGAGCTCGCAAAGTCATAATCTTGAACATGAAAATATAACGGAACTGATAAAGTGCGTTATTACATCATCTTACAAAAGCAAATAACCTGTTGCAACAGCCTACCATCACACCAGTGTAAATCTCAAAATGCCAAAATCCACTGAAGCTTCCTTAAACACTTAAAGAATTAAGGCAACTGATTATCTAGGAACAAATCTACACTTACTGGAGTTAATTAGATAACAGGTTATGTTTGTCAAGTGTAACATGCTACAGATAAGAGACTTAACCTTTTGGTGTGGATGCATTTGATTCATTTTGATTTTGTGATCACTGATGAACAGCAGAGCCAGGATAAACCAGCTACACTGCAGATTTGTAAACGGACACATTTTAAACAGGAAATAGATCAGAATATCCATTTGGGATGGTATTGGATTAAGGAAATTCTGGTTGGCACGTGAAGGAAGCAATCCATCTATATGGATTGACGCGAGTGAATTTTCTTCATGCTTCAGAAACCCAGAAATAATATATGATTATTTATTAGTCGTGTAATCATGTGGATTTTTAACATGAACCGTGATGAAAGCTATAAAACCGATGACGGTCAATGGGGTCGGTGATATTCTCAGTGGAGGTAGGAAGAGAGGGAGCTGATGCTGCACTTTGTGATCTCAGAGTTCTGGTCCTGGTTCTTACGGATGCGGTAAAAGTGTTCGATGTAGCTGGAGCGTCCCAGGAGCTCCACAAAGTCCTCGTCGTGGGTGATGATCAGCAGCTGGAAGTTCCGCTGGCTTGAGCGGCTCTTTATGATCCTGCAGAGAAAAAGAGGAAAAAGAGATTAGGAGAAGAGTGTAGCCGGCAGACAAACAACCCCTTCTGGACGGCAAAACGAAACCGTGATGTTGCTATGGTGATGTTGTATTGTTTACAAGACAATAAGAGAGAGTGGTTTTACGGTTTCATAACATCAAAGCAAGTTTGCGCACTTGAGACTAGATCAGATCATCAACAATGATTTTTTTTTCCATGACAAAAATGAGATGAATACGAGAGGAAATCAGTGTCCTTAACCGCTGACTGACGATATTAACGTGCGTTTTTTTGTTGACGAATGAAGACGAGATGAAAATTTACCTCTTACTTCTGCTTAATATCAAAAAAGTGCCTTCATCGGATGGCACCGGATGTATTTCTCCTCCAGTGCTGCTGCCGGGGAAGTGGATGTGTGGTAAAATACTAAAATATTACACGTATATTTTAGTAATGTTCACCTCTGAGTGAGGAGCATCCATCAGTGCTGTCGGCACTAAATGCGGCGACGTCTGTTACTTCATCACAATAAGTTTACTCTCTTCTTACTGTTTTAACCAATAATTCCTATTGTTACAGATACCTGCCTAGATACATACTGCAGGACTTTTCATGGACTAAAATGTGACTAAACAAAAAATAATACAAGGAGGCCAAATATGTCCTAAACTAATTAGGGCATTTGACACAAGACAAGACTGAACTACATTTAAAAAACTGCCGAAAAAATTAACACTGGTTCGAAACAATGATGGCGGATTATGTCTGTGATCTTGATACTTTTGGTATCATTTGCAGCTTTACAGCTGAATCTAAGATAACTGCATGAAGTGGAAGTAGATCCGCATATCATATAATCTATCTGTATCATATAACCTGTAGCTGGGGCTTAAAGCTTATAAGCTGAGGCTCCTCATTCAGTTCTTTGAGACACTGATTACTGCTGTGAAAGGCGAGTACACAGTATTTGTATGGCAATCAATGCCTCAGTCTTCACAGTTAAACGTTACTCTGCAACACACGGATATTATCTCAACGTTGAGTCAGAGGGAAAGGGGATTTTTCTAGACCAGAATCTTCAAAGGAGTGTAACCTGTAATGTCGTGGACTTCCTGGTTAGTATTTCATCAGGGATTCTGACAGTGCGCTGCCTGCCGGGCCTATGTCAGCTCCCCGCCAAGCCTAGCCATCGGAGAATTTAAAAAGCGGCTATTTTTCAGATGTTTTTTTTTTTAAATAAATTGAGTCACGCAAGTAGCATAGCTCCTTTAAGCCCAGCGTGTGGGTTACATATAGTGAGTGTGCGGTCGAAAGATACTTCGGCAGAAACCCTGATTTCTTCCTCAAAAATATCTATAGCAACGCCTCCACATGCATTCAGGCTCTTGCATTTAATTGTTGCAGGGCTTTTATCAATATCATAACACTCCTCAAGTCAAAACATAGTTTCAATAATCTATTGATTATTGAAACGATAATTAATAAGTTGCTTGGTTGATAAAATGGTGTAAAATGTCAATCACTGTTTCCCAAAGTTGAAGATTTAAACTAAAAATGTATTTTTTTTGGCCAGACCAACAATCCACAACCGATTAAATCAGTTTCTCTTATCAGTTCTGTTATAGAGGACTATAGAAACCAGAAAATAATCAGATTTGCGAAGCTGGAACCAAATAATTCAGACATTTTTTTCTTAAAAAATGACTCAAATCAATTAATTGATTCTCAAAATAGTTAACACTTAATGTAATAGTTGGCAACTAATTAAATAATCGACTGATCAGTGCAGCTCTAATTATAAATGAAAGCCAGTGTGTTGCACATTCACTGTGTGTTCTTGTGCAAACCTTAAGTAGCCTGAAACCTCATTTTTTATATCTTGAGTGTGACATAATCATCAAATCAGAGTCTTTATCTCAACCAGAATCCCCACAAATACATAAGTAAATTGTATGTGATTGTATGTGTGTGTGTGTGTGTGTACTGACTCCACAAGGGCATGTGCCAGCGACTCGATGTTCTCTCGGTCCAGGTTGGTGGTCGGCTCATCCAGGGCCAGGATCCCACAGTTGAGACAGAAGGTCTCTGCCAGAGCCAGGCGGATGATCAAGGATGCCAGCACCTTGACAAGCACACAGTTGCAAAGAAACTTTAGTGTTAAAAGTATTAGACATGGTTTATTTATGTACTACATCAAATTTAGGTATGTTGCTGAAATTGCTTATATAGTGATTCACTGGTTTTATTCTGATTTATAGTCTAAATGTCTATAACATGATTCAAACTAGCTCCACCTCTAGCAGCTACTACAGAAATATGATACTTACACACTAATGCCTCAGTATTAATAATCTAGCGATTTAATGAAAAACATCAGTCAGTTCTTGGACCAATACACAAACCATTAAATATCTAATGTAAGGCTGTGCAATTCATTTTACTTTCAGTTTAATCGCGATTTTGTTTTTTTGTGTTTTTGTGTTTTTAATTTTATAAAGTTATAAAATTTAAAGATAGTTATAAAGATAGTTAAACTATCTGGTACCACAAGTTCAAGATTTGCTATAAGATTATATCTATGTGGAAACACAACAGATTTGTTTAACATCTCAAACAAAAGCACAGTCATTCATGCATTGTGTAACTTACGAAATAACTTCAATATTGACCAAAATAATCGTGATAATGATTTTTCCCATAATCGAGCAGCCCTAACCTAATGGTAGAGATGCCAGCTGAGTTATTTATTCTTTCGTACCTTCTGACCAGCGCTGCAGCGTCCTCTCATATCCAAAGTCGTGTCTCCTTTCACCATAACTACTCTGTAGTTGTAAACCCTCCGCTTCGTCGCAGCGGACGTGCTCTCGTCCATGTCAGACCTGATCTCCACGTACTCGATGTCTAGAGATGAGGTGAGAAAAAGAAAGGTGAATCATCGAGAAAGAGGGGGGGTGAGGGATGAGCACCGTGTACCACATGCGATCTATTTTCCTAAACAGCGAGATCGACCTTGACCCCTGTAGGTGCTGCGCCACAGGTCTCTGATGATCTTGTTGATCTCATCCATCTTCATGCTGTGGAATTTCATGATGGTTCTGAGGAAAATAAAAAATTAAAGCAAACACAGATAGCGACAAGTATTATAAATACAGTAGAATTTTAAAATAATAATTTTTTATTATATTTTTTATTGCTACATGGCAAACAATTTACCAGTAGGTAAATATGCACGCTCTTAAATCTGTGCTTACTTATGTAAACCTTCCCAAAAAGACAGGCGTCTCCCTGACATTTACGATATTTTATCTGATTGTTATTTCCGTTTTGAGGATTAATACAGGATCAAGTTTATTACGCAATGAAACAGGATGCAACTGTGCAATTGTAAGCGGACAATCCAGTGGACCCAATGCCGGATAATCCAGATGAACAGTTTTATAATTAGACAAGATCATTCAGAAGTAAAACCATGCAGGATGCACAGTAGGTGGCTCACAAGTAAGCATACTATGCAACTCTCAAACCACACAAATGCAGAAGCATCATAAAGTTTTAGAGTCGTGCAGAAAAAAGGTACGTTGATGTAAAAGATACACGGCCTAGACTGGAAGTTGCTTTCCAAAAAGCATCTGATCTAGCCTGTAATCAATCAAAATTCAGAGAAAGCCAAATGTGACTTGAAAAGACCAGATTGATAACGTGTAATCATCCGCTCTTATTCCGAGCTCCATATATGGGTGGACAGATGAATCATGAGAAAAAAAAAAAAAGTAAAAGAGAAGCGGAGTAGCGCACCCCTTATCCTCATCCATCTTATTTGCATAAGTGCTTATGTAACAGTGCTTCGTTTGCAATATCAGACTTTAAAGAGTGTTTATCAGGATCTTATGCTGAAACCATGTTCGTAAATCTTTTTTAACTGCTTGAATGTTTTGAAAATTGATTGATAGTGAATTTCTTTTTTGACATTTGCTTGTCTGTCTGTGTTCACACAGCTGTCGAGACAGCTCACCATCTGTGACCCACTAACCCAGCTATAACCGGCATCTTGCGAAACACTAGGAAACCGTACACTACGTAAATGAAACATTACTGAAACATCTCCTTTTTGGAGAGTTTTAAAGCTGTGAGCTTTGCCGTTTTAGCGACAAGACAACTGCAATGTATTAGTTTGGCAGATTATGGAATTTATTTATTTTTTTTTTAAATCACTGATAATTTCACGATTTTTAACTGAAAAAAGTAACGTATTATAGTTCGACTTTAACTCCCCTGCTACTGCCGTTTAGAGAGGGGACACGATCTATTGAAAAACGCAGGTTGAGACTAATGTGTACTATTTGCTATAAATAAATAATTAACAGCAGAGACACTTATGTCAGTTTCAGTTTTTCCCCTAGAGTCGCTTTCAGACCTGTTGCTATACACCAAAATGGGAGGAAGATGACTTCATGACCTTTCGCAAAACCATTAACATATATCACATCACAGTGTGAAACATCCATTGCTGCACTTTATCTGCCTTATAGAAAAGTTTCACAAAGGAAACGGCAGTCAGGAAACGTCTATACCTGCTTATTCCTCACTAGAGGCAAGGGGGTCTGCTGGGGCCGGTCCTAGCCTACTTTGGGGGAGAAGCATGAAAACGTGATATGGGAATTTTGCTACACAAGGCCTATTTATTGAAATATAAATAACAATATGATTATTATTGGTTAAATTACCTTAAATGTATACGATTAAGATAACCCAATGTCCAACCAAACACCTGGCCTGTACATTTAAAGGGGACACACTGAGTTTTGAGTCATTTTGACAGTCACCACTTTGCCTTCAGGGTTTTGACTTATTATGGACACACAACAATTCGTTTTTTTCCATTACCAAGTCAAACATCTCAACACCACAAAAAAAAAACATTTTCTGTGTATTCAAACAGAAACTGTGATCTGGATACAGACTCTGCTGGGAGCCTGCTGAGGCCTGCTTGCGATCTTGATAACGGTGCAGACACAGATGGATTAACTAACCCACACATAAGGGGAAATGATGCTTCTGCTCACACAGGGTGATGATATCAGATGGCCACCTCCAACTTCCTTACTGAGGCTTACTAATCCTGTAACCTACCACTTTCGACCTTACTTGTGAACAATAAAACCGGGTTTGCTGTTTTGGTTTTTTAATAGATTTAGAATTTTTCACATTGCAGAACTGATGCCAGTTTAGAAAGATGAATAATCTAGGTATCATTTTCCAATTAATCATTTGTTTAGTATATAGATAGTGAAAAAAAAATCTGAGCTGTACTTTTCCAGAGTCCAATATGATGCCTTTCGTAAGACAAACCTAAAGCTATTCAATGAAGACACAAAGGGGTTTAGGAGGAGACTGAGGAGACATTTGCTGGTTTAGCTGCTACTTTATTGTTCACGCTAACACAGGCTATTGTGGGTCATAGCCCTCTTACTCCAAGACACATTCACAGACCCTCAGGAAATTCCAGCACTATCAGCTCATAGAACAGAATCTGGGCCTAAGCTTATTTATTTCTAAAGTTATACTCGGGTGCTCTTTGGATACAGGTGAAACCAGAATCCAAAACAGAAAGAAAAAGTAGAGGTAGTCCGAATTTTCTTTAAAAAAACAGTATATAAAAAGCATTTAATAAAACATGGTGAGAATAATTTAAAAGCACATGGGCCTTTACCATTGGCCTTCACCAGGACAAGCTGCGTGGTGCTTAAGCCCATGTGCTATTAAATTATTATTTATGTTAAATTAAAGGATTTGAGGTGCCTCAGATTTTTCTTTCTTTTTTTTTTATTCTAAAGATATTCATCTTACAATGAAATATGAATAAAATCAAGGGTGATGAATATAAAGAAAATTGTTTTTTTTATCGTAACACTTTCTAGTACGTGTGATGATGAGGGAAGATAAGAAAAAGTTCAAAACCATGACTAATACTTGATGTGTACGTGATTTACTGCCTGTAGAAAAAAAAACTAATAGTTCCATGGTACACCTACACAAAAGGAAACCAGCTTTGCGTCCTGTTGCATTACTTTCTTCATACGACGACTCAAATAGCTTCAGAAATATTTCAGGTGTTAATATAGTTTTTCCCAGTTGTATTGCAATTCTGTTCTATTTTTTTTTTTTAATTCTGGGAGAAATCTGTCTTATTTGCTTTGTGTTTGTTCAGATGACAAATTTGTTGATAAACATAAAAAACACTACTACTTACATTAGTATCTATGCTCCATTTGGATACATAATTAGATAAACTTGAATTGGACTGAAATATTTTATGGGTAATTCCAACTATAAGTGCGTCTACATTTTTGGGTACCACTTACTGATCAAGGGCCTTGTAGTAGAGATCCAGGTCTTTAATGACCATCTCTGTTGTCCTCATTGTGATCATCTTGTTTTTGTATCTCTCGTCAGCTTTTTCATACTGATCATCGCGCAGCTCTTTTCTGCAATCAAAGGAATATGCAAGTTCACATGAATAAAAAAAAAACAAAACAACCGCATTAATAATATGTGACAGGCTTATTCAGTGATGGCAGCCGAAGAGCTGGATATGTGAAAGCAGTGAAACAATAACCAGTGTGTCTCTCACTTATTAAATTTAGGTCAAGTTAATAGATATGCAAATCTAACCTGTAATGTAATATCTCCTCCTCAAAGCCTGTCTGACGACCCAATGCGATGCTGTGGTTCTTCTTCAAGTTCTCCATCTTGCGTTCTGCATCGCGTCGCTCTCTGCGCAACCACAGAACGAAACAACATCAAACCACTGTGACTATTACTAAACGCTTGGCGATCGCTATCAAATCAAATGATGGAATTTGCATGCGATTAATAATAACGTATTGCTCTTACTGGCGGAGCTGCAAGACTTGCATGTTGCCCATGTCTTTCATAAGAACCTCATGTTTCGCCACCACCTCCTTCAACTCCTCAATACGCTTCCTCAATGTCAGGTTGTCCTGCAACCAGCGCTCCTTGACCTAAGAAATAAAGAAAAAGAAAGCACAACTTACTTGGATGGCTATGGAAAATGTAGGTTACAGAGAATTTACAGAAGAGGAGTCACTTTTTAAAGTTGCTGGAGCTTGTGGCGATGTCCCAACTGTGTCCTACCCGAGTTTATTAAACCCATATCACACAGAATGACTTCAGATTCCTAAAATATCATTCTACAGGAGGAATATCCCCTGACTTTGCATCAAACAATACAATGTAACTGGAATAGCGGAATACAAAATAATAAGCCATTGTTAAGATTATTAAACTTGCAATTCACTTTTAAAAAGTGGAAGAAAACAAGAGAGAAAGTTAAGAATGAAAGCTTTACTTTTTGAGTGTCTATGTCCTGGCGGATGTTTCCCATCTCCTTGTTGATCTTCTCTTTCTGCTTCTCGGCTTCATGGAGCTGGGTGTTGGTTTCTTGAAGCTCGGACTCCTTTTGCTGCGAAACAGTGTCATTGTTGTTGCTTAAACTTTAAAAAGTCAACACACGCAACTACAGCTGATCTTCTTCTGTCTTTCAAAATGTGGTTAATTTATCTATTACTCCTAAACTCTAGTTCACCATCAGTAAATGCAAACTGAGGAATCATAAAAACTGATGGATTTTATGATGAAGTATGATATCAGCAAACGTATTACCTCTTTGTATTCGTCTTTGCCTTCATCGCTGTATTTGATGATTTCTTTTTCCAAAGTGGTGATTGCCTTTACTCTCTCTTTAATGGCATTGATCTGCAAGTTAAAAAAAAAGTGTTAGAGTAGTGGCTGGATTACGATAACAAAAAGGGATCTTAATCCACCAAACAATCTCAAAAGATATTTTAAACAGAAATGGTATCCAAAGAATGAGGCAAACAACACAACGGTAGAACATTTCAGAAATGCTAAAACTATTACACCCTTGACTTTTTAGTGCACAGAAAGAAATACTACAAGTGAGTATATGTCCACCTTTTCCTGGCCTTCCTCCTGCTTCTGCCTCTTGCGCTCCACCAGCTCCTGCTTCTCCTGCTGCAGCTTCTCCAGAGCAGCAGACAGAGGTGACAGCTGTTCCTTCGCCTCCTGGGTGGGACACAAAGTAAGAAATAATGATGGAAGGAAAACACTGAACTGGAAGACATACACTGGATGTAAATCAAATGAAACTGAATCATCCAATAGAAAGTAGTATGCCTATACACAGTATCAAGACCTGAATGTGCAGCACCGACAAACCAAACATGTCCCCCACATCCAGAACATTCCCAATACAATTTCTGTGCCCTGTATGTTTTTGTGTGAGCTACAGAAGAAGTTTGTGCAAACAATGTACCCTGATGTCCCTGGTTAAGGCCTGTATCTCGGCGGTGAACTCGACGCACTGCTCCTCCAGCTGCTTCTGTTTCTGCATGTCACTGCTCAGCTGGAGTTTCTCTGCTCTCGTCTCGTTCACGGCACTTTTCAGCATCTGTATCTGATCCTGCTGGTCCTGAATCAGTTTACGTTTCAGCTCCATCTTGCTGGAAGCTGCAAGGATACAAATGGTTAGAAACTGGCAAAGAAATAAAAAAAGAAATCGTGCAACTCTTTTCCCTGAAATGAAGTCAATGAAGGGTTTCCAAAGCATATTATAGGTTTGTAGATGAATAATGGGTTAATAAAGAGTGATGACCGTAATAAAAATGCAGCATCTGCTTTTTGATTATAAGGAAGGTGTGTGTTAAATAAAGTTGGACCAACGTTTCAAAACACTCAATCCACAGAGAACACCTATACAGTCACTGGCCAACCCCGTTACAGTCAAATCAGCCAATCAGAGAACAGGCTCCTTGTGTTTTGTCCAAAACCTGTCCCGAGTAGGTATGCCTGTGATGATCTTACTAGTGTCTAGTTTGTGTTGAGTCTCCTGTTTCTCCTGACTGACTTGCTGGATGGTTCTGGTCAGGTCTACTCCCTGGAGTTTAGCTGCCTGCTGAGCTATTTTCCTCTCCACCTCTTTAAGGTCCATCTGAAAAGGAAAAAAAAAAGACAAGACTGGTCAATGATACAGATGCTAATTGAATGACTTTTCTTCTCTGATGCTGCTGGCGGTGCAGACAAGGAAAAGAAAAAGGAGGGATAATATCTGATGGAATAGGGCATGGAGACAGAGAGGGTTGAAATACTGGCTTTATTGATTATAAGAGTTACAGCAAGTGAAGAGAAAGAGGTGGCTAGAAAGACTGAAATAGGCAGGAGGATGGTACCAGGTATCTGTCCATGAGAGATATATCCTGCAGGCAAGCCTTGGCCGTTTCCTCCTCTGACATCATGGTGCCCAGCAGAGTCTCCTGCGTTTCCACATCGTTCTTAAGCCTCTCGATTTCCCTGTTCACACTCTGCAGGCGGTTTCTCAACTCAGGCAGCTCCTTTTCCTGATACTGTACAATGTTCTGCCTGAGAGACAAAAAAAGGAAAGGAATACTCCAACGTTTTCTTTGACTCCCTGCAGTTATACGGGTAATGGATGCCTCTAAAGAGCACCTATGGAGAGATAAATAATTCCAAATTCCTCTTTAAAATATTAGTTACCCCACAAGATTCAACAGATCCTTTCATACACTTTCACGTGCTTCTATTGTTTAGCAAAATTTCCTACTATGCTAAAAGCAGACTGGTCTAATCTGTCTCCAAAATCTGATTCGATTGATTGCACTTTTGAGAACAATTGTCAGTTCCGTTTAGTTTATTTTACATTTTACTTTCATGTAATGGTGTTTTCCTGCCTTATACGAGTGTGTTTGTTTCTTTTGAATGAACTTTACTTATATTGAACTGACTGAACGCTTAGATAAAAAGGGAATAGCTGTTGGTTCATACAGTCTTGACTGTAGGGTTCTCCGCAGGTAGACAGGGGAGAGAACAAAATCTTAGTCAAATGAGAATCTAGCTCCATCTAGTGGACTACACTTCATGAAAGCTGTATGAAAATGTATGATTAATAATCAATTAACAAGGAACTTGACTGTTTCATAACATAACGGAACAAAATGTGTATGCCACACAAGTGTAAAGGTGTAAAGAGGCCAATTACCAAACAAACAGATACTCGTTTGTTTCGTGACAGACACAGGTTAAGGAAAACTATGAAAATAAACGTGTTTTGTTTGTCCAAACAGCAGTAGACTTGGAAAGATGACAAAAATAGTTTTGAGATGTATTCCACTCTGTGTCCTTCATGTATTTTTAACAGTTATTTATTGGTTTTCATAAATCAAATTCAGTACAGCAGTGATGTGGAACACAGGCCCAGCGGGCTGGTGAGTACTCATCCTCCTTTCTCTTTATGCCATGTTGCTTGAATGAACACAGCTGAATACCTACTTTTTAGTGTGGCAAGCACGTTGGCTGTGTGAAAAGACTGGGTGAACACATGAGGGATTTTTGACAATAATAGAATAGTTTTTTTTTAATTGTCTTGATCGGTAGCAATTAATAGAATAACAAAGATAATGCTCAAGCTTATGTGTAATGTATCTATGGACAAAACAGGAGCCATGTCAAACAATACTGATGTTTGTAGCTGCAGCTCTATTTGAAGGCACGTGAAATCAAAGTCACACGATACCTGACGGGTCTAAGGCTCATCATCTCATCTTTCTTCTTCTCCTTCCTTTTCAGATCCTGCTCCGTGTTTTTCAGCTTGTCTGGGACCAGCCGTAGTTTAGACTGCATGTCGCTGATTACTTCCTGCAGGTCGGGCTCTGACGGGAACGTCCGCTGGCACACGGGACAGCAGGGCTCCCTCTCCTCCGTCAGCTGGCTGATGAACTGGGTGTAAACGGCCGTGGCTCCCGCTAGCATCGCTGTGACAAGCACAGGTGGAGGAAGAGAGAGAGCAAATTTTTCATCTTCATCTGACGTAATGTAGGTTTTGTTACATTCACAGATCTGTCAATTGATCGGGTTCTACCTCTTTGTTTGGATATCTTCTCCAGATCTTCCTGCAGTTTGCCCAGGTCCTGCTCCAGATCCTGGCTGCCACACACGTTGAAGAACTTTTCTTCATCGCTGGCCAACTGCTGTTCCTTCTTACGCAGCTCGGTAGCAATATGGCTTTTGTTCTGCTCACTCGATGCCAGGTCCTTACTGAGAATAGCGAAAACCGCAACGAATTGCTCAATCGGCGCCACGGGAAGAGATTTGTTCTAAACATGTAAATAAATCATGCAAACCTGAGTTTGGCCAGCCTGTCCCTGGTGCTGTTGATCTCCTTAGACTTCAGATAGATCCAGTCCTCCAGCTGTCTTTTGTTAGGAAAGTGGCCCAGCAACGACACCAGATCCTCGTTGTGGCGAGACTTGATCTTGCGCACCTGCTCCTCCTTGTCTGTCTGAAAGGAACCAAAGAGGAGAGTTGAGAGGGGAGCCAACGTCGAAAGTAAAGACAACAGGAGCAGGTAAGGAGGAAAGTAAAACAAGCAGAGAAAGGAGGTGAACGCACAAAGTTAAATTTACCACCAACCAGTGTTAGAGAGAAGAGAGAAAAAGAGAGCGATTGAGGAAGAAATAGTCGTGTGTATTTCTGATGTGTCGCAACATTTTAAAAACTGAAATCTTAACAGGTGAAAATATCTTGTTTTTTGTTCAATTAGTCCAGTAATGAGTATCGATTTGGGTCAATATTGGTCTTGTTTTAAGCAAACAAAGCTAACATTTTCTTAAAAAGGCTTAAACGACTAAAACCCTGAAATAAGCCTAATTATCTGCCAGTGGAATAAGGTAATTCTACTGTATACTGGGCAAAAACAACATATATTCACCTGTTAAAATTTCAGTTTTTGCAGAGTGAGTGGCCAGAAACTTGAATCGTGTCCAACGCTCGTCTCAAAAGTCACCTTGTCCTTTTTTAGCATGTCCATCTGTGTGCGGGCGGTCGTGTGCGTGTTGAGCGTTCCCATCTCTTGGTCGAGCTGTCTCTGTTTGCGGTCCAGCTCCGCCCTTTCCTCCTGGAGCGCCACGACCTCCGCTTTCAGCTCCTCCACGTTGGAGCTCTGCACGGCGCTCTGCAGCTCACGCTCCTGCAAAAGGAAGGGCAACAGACACATTGCGTCAGAACACCTGGAAGCTGTATGTTGGATGTATATATTTAAAATACAGCGTGAGAGATTCCCAGTCTTTGTACAGATATGATGCTATGAACGTGAACAGAAAGTTATGTTTAAGAAGACGCACAAGAAGACATAAGATATCCTGGTCATATCCACTGTGTGTGTTACTCACCGCTTTTGCCAAATCATTTTCCAGCTCCTGCAGTCGGCTGGACGAACCCTCCAGCCTCTGCAGCTCTGTCCTCACATTCCTCAGTTCTTGCTGTTTCTTTCCCTGCATGTCTCTCTTCAGCTCCACCGTTCTCTCCAGGCCAGTCTTCTTATCCCTCATTTCGTCGATGGACTGCTGCTTCTGCTGCTCCTTTTCCTGCAGGTCTGCCTGAGGGGTAAGAATAAGATAAGAAGTACAGTGATTATTCAAATACATTAAGTTTCAGCTGGTTTTTAAAGCGTATGAATGGTCTGGCCTCATTGTGCTATCAGTGAGCAATAAACGGGGGAAAATAATTACTCAAAAAAAAAAAATGGTTTCCAAAGCTCCTGCATATTTTAAATGTGTATATCTTAAATGGCCAGCAAGATTTTGTTTAAATATTTGTGGGAAAAAAAAAAAAAAACAACTGCTATCCATCGTGGTACTTAATTCTGAACGTTTCTGTCCGGTGTGAGAGGGGAGATGCCATAACGTACCATAACGTGGGTCACTGCCTCTTTTTCCTGCTCGAGTCTCTGTGTGACGTGACGATTAAAGCTCTCGAGCTGAAGAGTCGTGAAGGGTGGTCGGTCGTAACCCTCCATCTCCAGGTAGGAGGACAAGGAGCGAACCTGTGAAACAGAGAGAGGGGAATTGGTGAAAGCGATTTTTCAAAAAAAGTCTTAATAGACACTTCCATTTTTAATTTCCAACATATTGTAAAGCTCTCAAAGTTGTTGTTTTTTTCTATATATGGAACAATATTTAGATTCGGTAATTACAGTACCTGCAGAAATGAAAGGGCCGTTAGAAAAAAAATGATTGTTAGCTATCTATGTTAAGAGTTTACAGAAGTTAATTAGATTTACTTAGCAGGAGTTTCCGAAATTGGAATGTTCCGCTGCAGTAAAAGGGCATGACTAGTTTTACTCTCACCTGTGTGTCACGATTTTTGATGTTTTGAGTGTGGCGGTCGGCCTCCAGCTGTAGACGACCTGGGAAAAGGCAGCTAATTAAAACTTCAGGAAATATCTCTGAAAAACATCTCACCCGTCCATCTCTCTACTATTTTTTTTTTTCTTGAAAGAGCCTCCGAGGTGTTTCAAATCCTAATTAGCTTCTATAGTAGATTTGATTCTGTTATTCTGCATGTGCTTTCAAGAATACCTGCTATTAAAAAGAAAGAAACGAGGAATAAAAAAGGTATATAATATATTCAGTTGTATATGTTAGACCTGCGTGTACCTTGTTCTACGAGGAGATCAGCCTTGACTCTATTGAGTCTCTGACACTCCCGACCCGCTCGTTCCAGCTCCTTCTGGCAGTCTGTCAGCCTCCGCTCCTTCTCCCTCACTGTTCTCTGGTGGTTCTGGTAAATCTCCTGCAGCTGCTCGTCTGAGCCCTGGAACACCTGCAGCAGACACAGTTCACTGGCTTAGTGTGGCTCTGCGGCTCATTCAGTACACATGAAGACGCTGTCCGGGTCAGAGGTTTGACTCCGGCGTGTTTGCTCGTTGCGTCAGACGGCTAATGGATGAGGAGAAATCCCGTCTGGAGTCACGGTAGCACAGCTGAAAAGACGTTAGCTGGTTAGAGAAGCTATAAAACTGAACTTCCTTTTGAGCAGATTGAGTATCTGGACATTTGTAGGGTCACAAATCATTATTTCTAACCTTTGTCATTGTCTTGACTATATTTTCTAGTGGTAAATAGACGTGTGACTTTTCATGAAAACGCAAAATTGTCTGGGTGACCCCACACTTTTGAAAGGTAATGTACACTTCTGGATCTTGAGAAACTTGACATATGATACACTAGCTTTATGTGTACAGATGCTTGCATACAGTAAAAGGGCTATATTATTACTACGGTTTATTTGATGAATTTGTGCCGGTAAAGAAGTGGCTTATCATTGCTTATCATTAACAGCAACTTCATTCACCATCTGGAGTCTTTCCATTAGGTCTCCATTTAGGATAATGGCAGTTCTTAAAGACTGAAGTCTGGAGAACTATTGAGCAGATGTTGAGCTTTATCGACCCGTAGAGATGACAAACATTGCAACATGGCAGTGGTTTCCTCATTTAAACCTCATAATCTTTGTTCATGCATTTGATTATTTATCCCACAGACCAGACAGGTTTCCATCATAGAAAATAAAAACAGATCTTTGTTCACATAATACTGTAGTGTTACCTGTTCCATGGTTTCCTCCAGTTCTTTATTGTCCTCCTCCATCAGTTTCCTCCTGCTCTCCAAAGCTTTGATTTCACTGTCCAGTTTCATCACCTTCCCCAATTTGAAGTCGATATCTGTCAGTTGATTCTGAAAAACAAATTGATTTACATAAGACTGTTGCACTACATACATGTCTATATGCACATGATTTCAGCTGCTGGGCTGGACAAAATAACTTCATCTTTTCTATTAAAGATGTAGAGAGCTTTTAACATGACTGGGGAACTATTTCATCTCCCCAGATACAAAGATCTATTCCTATCTATTGCTGAAAATGCTTTCTAATCAACTAACTGTCGAATCTCTAAAATGATTGTTTGGTCAAATGTTTGAGGATTACAGCTGTGAAATGAAATGATAAGACACAACCCACCTCCAGAGGATCGATCTGGTTCTGTATCTGCTGGATGTTGTCTTTAGAGGCCATCAACTGGGCCTCCTTTGTGGCCAAGGTCTCTCTAAGCTGCTGGGCTTTCTCTTTGTTCTGCTTCAAGTAGCGCAGCTCCACCTGACACTCTTTGACTGTCACGGTCTTTTTGAGACGCAGCTGTCGCATGGTTTCCAGAGCTTTGATATACCTGGAAGAAACAAAGAGTCTTACAGAGTTTCCTTCTGATTGGGGGAAAAAAGGCGAGGAAACACACGTGTAAGATGAGCTGGCTTTACTTGGTTGCAGCAAAGATGGAGTCAAACTTGTCTTTGAGTGATTTGCCCTCGCCGAGGGGCCAGTTGGACTCTTCTTGGTGACAAAAGATGACATGATTTAGCACAGGCTTCGACACGCCCAGCGCAGAGATCATCTCCCGGTCCAGTTCACCGCACTTGGACGGAAGCTGCACCTTCTTGCCGTCTCTGACGAATGATAATAAAAGGTAACGTATAAAGAAAGGACCTATGTAACGGTTAGAAAAATGATCTTTTTTTTGGATTAAAAGAAACTTGAGATCGTGGACTTACTGAAACCTTGTGATGACCTGTTCTAAGCTTTTGAAGGTGTAGTTCTTTGCCTTCTGAGTGCAGGACATGGAGCGATGGATGGTCACTTTCTCTCTGTTGACATCAGTGAATAAGAGTCGAATCTGTGCTCGCACGTCCGTCTCATGGGCATCCTGGAATCACGCGGCATAACATAGTCACCTTGGTAACATCTCAAATGCTGACAAAGATTTCTAATAAAGACAACTGACTCATGAGCAAAATATATCAATCCTGCTGAATATAGAACAATTTAAAGGTAGAAAATTACTCTACAAAAGTATGAAGCTACTGAAACTCTTGACTGAGCTCACCTTTGGATCATGAACAAATGCACTTCCTTTGGATCCAGGGGGAAGTTCTCCTGATGTTGCGTATTTAAGGCATTCAATTATAGTCTGAAAACAAAAAAGGAGTCACAAACTTTTGCTTTGGCCAGGTGTAAAATACGAAAAGACGACGAGTGATCATCAAACCAGCTCGTCTAATCACATACGGTCTTGTTCGTTCATGAGAGGTCACACTTTACAGACGACCTTTGCTCTTGTTCAAAATCTCACGTACCGTTTTCCCTGCTCCGTTGGGTCCAACAAGCACAGTGAGAGGAGAAAAGAAAGTAATGACTTGTTTGTCTTTGTCCTCGACCCCGAAGCTCCTCACGCCTAAGATGCTCATCTTGTCTATCTTTGACATTTTTGCTATCTGGAAGAGACAGAGAAGACGAGCCACAACACATGTTTAAGCAAAATTGTTTACCAAAGGATCCTTATATCCTTTAAAGTCCTCTGTTCAACAACATAACATGACTTTCAGCTGTGGTTTTGCTGCCTAAAACCACAAATAGGCTATAACTTATAAGGGATATCATAACTTCAAATAAAACCAAAGATGATGCACAACAGGGAACCTTAAAACTCATCCCAAATTACTCAGTACGTTGTTAGTTACAATGTTGAAAAGCGAAATCGGATCATTGTTCCTTTATTCAAAACCATTGGACAAAGCCAGAGCAGTCTGTTCTGTTCAGTAACTGCACACAATAGCAGCACCCTGACTCTGGATGTTACATTAACTAGTATCAATGCTAACATCTGTGTTTACCTACAAGTTCATGTCAATATGGCTGCTGTGAAAAAAGGTCACGCTTAACCCCGCGAGGAAGGTGCAGCAATACCTGCACAAGGTATGAATGCAGATGCAGCCCCTGTCAACTCAGCAGGCTAACGTGATGTTAGCTAACAAACTAAGTAAAATAAGTTTGGATTTGTTGCTGCGTTGCACTTAGCTGCTAAAGAGAGTGAATTTCTGTGGAGTAAAACAAGAATGGCTATGATTAGCAGCAGTAGCCTACAGTCGTATTTATGCTAATAATTCAACTCACAGCTTTGTTGTTTTCGTTGTGCAGCTCAAACGTGAACCTACAGTTTTCGCGCTATGGGGGAACGTGACGTAAAAAACGTCGGACTGACTTCCGGGTTTCGGAACGTGGACACATGCTGCATTCAGGTGCTCCTCGGATGTGCGAGTGCGGTGCGTTCCTGTCGTCACGTGAGAACAACAAGGGCAGAACGAAAGTAGGTGTCTTGTATTTTATTACTCAGAGCGTCTATAAGCAGCGTCGACAACTGTTTCCAATTTTATATTCGTCCTTTTGTCTCAGACTTGTCGCTGCACCAGTACGTTCCCTACAAGCATTAAAACATAGGATTTACCTGACTTGTTATAGTGGTTCATGCTAGGTACATTGAATATAAAATATTTCTTTTTCAAAAATAATGTGGGAGAAATGAAAAACAAAATAAAAAATATCTATATTTTATATATATATTTTAGGCATATGTCACAAAAGAGAGAACAAGAAAAATGATATATATGCTATATTTGCTAAGGTAACCTACATAGTTTTGAGAAAGAATCATGTTTAAATCATTAACAAAGGAGGGCTTTGTAGTTTTATGGTATTTACCCATAAGATGAATACAACTACTTTTCTTTTATTCCCCAAAATATCCTAATTATTTCTTTCTTCCATGTTTCTGCCCTGTTTCCAAATATACAATGTAAACATCAGCAACTCTTAACCAAAATCAACCCTGACTGACCAGACCAATTTAATTGGTTAGATCAATAATTAGAAATTAATATATTTTATGTAGCCAACACCGCATGAATGCAGCAATAATGTCTGCTGCTCCCTTGACAGACCATTGTTTTGGCCTAATTGAAATAACAAAGAATAATAATGTAATGTAATGTACTGAACGCAATCCTAAATGGGAGACTAGCTATTGGAAAGTAAACGTGATACAGAAATGGATACTTACTCCAGGACATGGGGGATATTTTAAATCTTGCTAATTTTATAAATTCGGAATCATACAAGCAAAAGATGAGTAACTTATCACAAACTTACTTACTCCTGGGATGCTTGATCCTTCTAGGTGAGTCACCATGTATAGTTCTGAATGCCACATCACAAATACATGATTCTACATGATATCCACTTTTTGTGTTTTTAAATTTGACACATTCAAGTTTCCAAGAAGTCCAGATGTGATCTTGACCAGCGACCACCTTTATCCGAGTCCTTGTCCAAACATCCCATCGTTCAACTTTAAATCTCATCATTCTTAAACGTTCAATGACAATCTCTCAATTCTAAACAATTGCCACAAGAGGCCAGTGTTTCCCTGTGGAGAAGTGCTGCCAAACCTGAATCCCACTTTTCGTTTTGCTTGTATTGCTGTGACAGTTCCTGTGAGGTTGTTGGCCATGGCGGTATCTCACTTAATATTAGGAATAATGAGCTTTTAAATTCATATTTTTTTCTCATTTCCTTCACATTCCAGTATTAAATAAAAACAGCATTAAAAAAATATGATGGTATGTAAGACAGCAGAGAAACGGTGTGTGTATTTGTGTGTAGTGTGTGTGTGAAAGGGAGGGAATTAATGTAATTTGGGTAAAGGCTCATGGGTTATTTTTATAATGCATTTGGGGTTCAGTAACAGTTTGCCCACGTCCACGGGGACGTGCAGGACTGGAGTTTACCACCTGCAGCTAATCCCCTAAAACTCTGAGAACATCATCTGTGACTAAAGAATGTCACACACACACACACATGCGTATGCACCACACACACACACAATCTGCCTTCTGCTTTCAGCCGACTGATTCAATCTGTGTGTGTTATCAGCCCACTGACTCATTGTGCCTCAGTCTGTCCAGTTCATGGCCCTATTTCTATTTTCATCTCGTCATGACATAAAAATGTCATGACCTTGTGTTTTGTGTTGGACCACTAGAGGTCTATTGGTGTGGGAACATGTGTATGTGTTTGAATGTGAAAGCCGACATGCCCTCGGCCACCCTCCTTGTCCAAATGGCTAATGGAATTGGTTTACTTGGCGTTTTTGATAATCACACAGACAAACCGAGAACCAGCTGGTTCTATCCTGGTTATCGTCAAAATATGGTAGAAGAGCAGTAAGGGCAGAGTAGAGGGAATATTTGGGAAAGGCAGGTAGGAAGTTAGAAGGGAGAGAAGGTTACAGCCACCGAGATTAACGGAGGAGAAAAATAAGCTTGATTTTCTTCTAAATTAAAAAAAAAGAGAGGTTCTTGATAAAGAATGGTCATATTATAATGTAACCCATTAAAGCCAAAGATTTTATGCACATAATTTTATCAGTTGAGTCACTAACAATCATGTTACATGTCTATTGTTTCCATTTTGTAGTCTTTTCTTTGCAGAAAATAACATTTTATTGGTTATTATAGTTGTCATTTGTACAAATCTACCCATAAATAAAAACCTATTTATCGCATCTACAAAGTTCTTTTTGGGGGATTATTTTGGAGACTTGAATGAATAAATAAACATATACGTGTCAGGGTTTAAAAATCGTAATAATCTAAATAAAATGACTCTTTCTGGGAGGGTTTGTTCATGTTCTCGGGTGGAAGAAGCAGGAAGTTGACGATGTCATATGACAGGAAGCACTTGGACATTTATTATTATTTCTTAGAAAAGACTTAAAGGCTCATAGGCTTAAATGGGTTAATCCAGAGGGAGCGTTTGGATGGTTCGCTGGGAAGCTTCTGTAAGAAAAGGGAAAGTTGATCTGAAAAGACATGAAGGTCAAAAACACAAGAAAAGCTCATTGATTTGATGAGTCAAAGTGCACTCTGGGTCCGACCGCTGTGCGATGGACTGAAATTATACATTTCCTGGAAAATTATACATCTCACGGTGCGCTAATCAACGATAATCCTTCACTGTGATTAATAGTTTGTTTTTTTCAGAAGTAACTGTTTTTCAGAACAATCTTTGCTTCGCTACACTTAGCTTTGCACTGAAGTGCCCTGGATGAGGCCCATTTGGACTAGTGGCCTGATTCTGAGAAGAAATGGAGACAGATCAAGTTCCGAAAAGCAGAATTTCTCCCTCATTTCTCCAGCATTACTGAATAATGACCTGTCTTCTTCTGGACCCCATCATTTACAACCATTTCAGTTGAGGTTCAATGCTATAATTGTTTTAAAAAATAATAATAATGAACAGACTCACAGTATCTCAATGGTACTTGACTGGTGCAACAGCTGTCAAAATAAGCACATATGCATCCGTGTGTGAATCGTCTCAGCAAGTTTTCTGCAGGACGTTCTTTTTCATGTGGAGTTATGTCTTGATGTGGCTCGTGTGTGACATTTTCAGCAGTTTAGCTTTATGATGTTCTCATGGCTTTAAAGGTTAAACGCTGGAACGTCTTAAAACATTTTTCCCTCGCTTTGATTTTTTAAAGTCCTGCAGCTTGTGCGTATAGCACTGTGTCTCCCATGCAGCCAGGAATTGTCAAAAAGAGTTTCTGCGGAGGAGAGCTTGATATGTTTCGCTTCACGGGGATAAGAAATACAACTCGAAACAAGAGCAAATAGCTTTGGTTTTAAAATACATATTCAAAAGACTAATAATAAAATGACTTCTTTATGGATAGCGCCTCACAATATTAAAAGAATCGCTAATATATGAGAAACACAGCGATGTTTAATGCAAATGGTAGATCACTCTGCATAGGTTTCTGTTGCTCTCCCTCCTTTGAACACTTTGTTCGACCTCACTTTACTCCCATTAGCTAATATGAAGCAAAATATTCCCTTGTGCTCTTCAATAGAGACCCCTCTCTTTGTCTTCATGCATGGCTACACATCTATTCACCCAGTTAGGTTCAAAAAGACAGCCAAGGATTAAATATTATGTAAGAAAAACACATCTAGAAGTAAAATATGCCTTAGTCAACAATGGATTTTGCTGGCTAATGATACAAAGTGCATATTTAATAAATATTTGAGGAGATTCAGTTATTTTTCTCTCCATTTGTTAATGCGGGGAGTTCAGAGGTCGCTTTAAAACGTTACTACGAGCTACTTTCTACAAATCCTCACGTCAGCATATCTAAAGTGTTAATAACTCACCAATTAGATAACCACATTTTAAGTTATGCTGGGAAGCCTGCAGTGATGCAGCAGGGCGAGACACAATGAATCATACAGATGGGGATGACTACAGACAGTCGCTCCTGGAACAAATATGTAGTGTTTTACTTGTTTGTACACACAAAAAGTGAAATAAATAGTCGTACGAAGAGTAAAAACCTAAAGCTTCTCACCTCTGGACACCGGGAGAATCACCGCATCTTGTCGGGTGGTCAGTTTCAGAGAATTACACCGTTATGCACATTATTTAGCTGAAGTTCTTGTCAGATCATGTCAAACAATTGCAAGACTTTGAAGAAAGAGACAGCGGTTTGCCTTGAGACATGCTGGTCGCGACATCGCATGGGGACACTTTATTTTGTGCATGAATTACACAAATCGTGGGCAGTGTTTTGATACGAAAATGCAACGTGGCTTCATTGAGAAGGAAATTATATTGGAAGACAAGAAGGTCCACGAGACCAGCAAGTATGCCAAGGAAAGAGAAAGGTGACGAAGGAGAAAAGACACAGGTGCCCATGCAGATGATTTCACAGCGCCTGTAAATCACGTCTGACAGTGTGGACGTGGACGCCGGGCAGCAGATGATGTCATAACGTGTCAGTTTCTCACATATCCAAGTATTTTCATTCTGTGTATCTCTGTACTTCAAGGATTTTCCATTGAATCCAAACAAAATCCAATCCATAACTCCACAGGGAATAGCTCTTGTTGGCGAATTTGTTTTGCTCACTTAGCTTATTAGAGGGAAAAGCTTGTATGCTTCTATGCCCTCGGGTATGTTCCTACTCATGGTGACTTTCTAATCAGGGAGACAAGTGGATGTTATTCATTTTCAACGTGACAATTAAACTAAGGTGGGGAGAAAGATTGTTTGGTGGATATAAAAAAAAAAAAGAAATGAAGGGGGATGATGAATACCTTGATTCCCATTGTGCGAGGCAGTAATGAAGTCGCTGAATATGTCCGTGAAGGTTCTCAGTCATCCAGGTGGTCTTATTCTTTTTTGAGAAAAGCAACTGGACTTCTTAGTTTGTTTGAACATGTTTCACGAACGGATTTAGTGCGGCAAACCCAATTATTTAAAACTTAGAGTGGTCGTGAAACCAAATTTACATGACCCCACACTGAAACCGGAGGCATTGTAAGCGGCAGACAGATTGTGTCTTAGGGTCCCACCTCAGTGTAGAGAAGGTTTCTCTAAGTGGACATAGATGGCTTGTTTTTATCCCTCTCTTAATCCACTGAAGTCTCCTTTTTGTGTTTGTCTCTGTATGCGCACTTGCCAGAGGGGAGTATAAATCCACCAAAAACCTGTATAATTGGTCAACTACAAATAATTAAATGAACAATTGGTACGTTTGATTTAGGCGCTGGAGGTAGCACAGCTAAAGGGAATGGAAAAAAAAATGTTAATGTTATTAGTTCCACCTGAGATAACGGTGTGTCACAAATCGGGCAGAACCCAAAAGCAGACTCAGAAAATAGGTAGGTTGTAACACCGGTCTTTATTTTATCTGCTACAGAAACAGAGGCCGGGCTGGTGAACGGCAATGGAATGGGGAAGGAGGTCCAAGATGTGGCTGGACAAGAGGGCTCCAACCCTGGTCCTGTGCTGTGTCCCAAATCAAACACTTCTTAGTATACTTCTTTGCGGTGCACCTCAATTTATTGCAAAATTCAAGATGGCGTTACGTGTTCTGTCCCAAATCAAACACTGCCACTGCACATTTCCAAGAAATGACTCAGCATCTTCTTTTCCTTCTTCTGCCACTTTTTAAAGACAACAACCAACCATTGGATCCCTGATCGCTGACACTTGGCCTCCCTGCCTTCCTCGCTTCACCTTCCTCCATTATTGCCGCTTCTAGCTCTAGGTAACCTTTACTATCTTCTGCTACGTAGTTAGGGAGGTTCTGCTGCGTCACTAAGATGGCGGCTGTTGAGAGTGGGAAAAGTGTCCAAAGATCCACATCAAAATTCAAAGTGCACTAAATTTTCACATACTGCATAGTGTGAATACACGTATGTGCTTAAAATATTAAGTGTAAGTGCGGAAGTACGTCATTTGGGACACAGCTTGTAACACACCCGATTCTACCAATGAAGGTCCTTAGCAACGATTCTAGTGGTCGATTAATGGAATCGGGTGTGTTACTACTCAGTTGGAGCACAACAGCTCACCAGGACCAGGGTTGGAGACCTGAAGGGCTTTGTAGCTGGAAAAAACTGTCTGGGGCAATGAAGAAACAGATTGCAGGCAAAAAGAGATATGCGCAGTAGTCTTGACTCATTCGCTCCTGGACCGTCTTTAACAATCAGTCAAGGACGTTCTCTCTCTGCTGTCCTCCCGTAGTGAAGATGAGTGCAGGCTGAAGCCGGGAGAGGTGGCTTGATTGCGGGCAGGTGGGTTGATTGATGATGATGGCGTGCCAGGAGAGACAGAGGGCAAGGGGAGGGGGAGGAGAAACTGCAGACAGGCATCACGGACGAGCAGTCGTGACACTTGTCCTCCACGAGGAGAAAAAAAAAAAAGCCTGTTGCAGGGATTTGAAATCGCAGCGCACCAGACGGTTTGCTCTGCAGAAAAGCCAACGTGTGGCAAACTGCCCAATATGGTCGGTATGATTAAAATAATATACACAATTGACACACTTCACATTACGTGCTTGCAAAGACAGGCAAAAACACAGTTATCTCTCAGCCTTTATGGCACCAGCGTAGAGCTCTCCCTGCGGACAGAGATAGAGCAACGGAAGTAGACACAGGACACACAAGGCCGGTCAGAAGGAGGGAACACGTGTTGGACCTGGTAATGGGAGATAAATTAGCCTCCCAAAGACATAACGGTAAGACCGCTGCATCAAAGAAACTTGGGGGTGGGGAGAAAGATATGGGGAGAATGGAAGACGACTGTGCCTTGGAGAACATCAATAAATCAATCAAAATTACAATGCAACATGGCCATGTTTTTTATCGCCCTTGAATACTAATCAGGTCTATTTTAAGTAGTGCCAACCATTTTCTAAAACATTGCTTATAATTTCAGGACTTTTGAAGCTCTTCCCAACTTTCAAGTGGTGGTTGGTTCCCATTTATTTCAGTATATAGTGAAAACAGGCTTCCGCAGATTTCAAAGGCGCTTGAGCGAAGTAATCTGTCAATGTGAATACCATATTGGCACAATTATTGTCAAAATTCTCAGCTCTACGACTACAAATGGCACATTACTCGCATTTTTTCTTATTTATCTCCTGCAACAGAATGGCAGTCTGTCAAAAAAAAGGGGTTTCTTAGACCTCAGGGTCTATTGTTGGAATCTCTTGCAGCGTTTTTTTTTTTTTCTTTTTCAAACCTATCTCCGCTACAAGCTCAATGCTCAGATTTGATGGAAGTTGTGTGATGGAGAATGAGCTGGTGCATGAAATCAGCTGAGGTTAAGTTGCCATGGGAGCTCACCCAAAACAGCCAGCGAGAGAGGAAGCAATTATTATGAACAAGAGCAGTGACTATGCTATCTTGCCGCTTGGCTCTTACTGTTGCTGATCTGAGGCATGCGGTTATTTTCTGTGTTTTGGCTCATTGTATCATGTGAAATGACCCTGACAATCCTGCTGGGAACTATTTTGCAGACATATGATTTTTTTTTTATAGTACTTTAACCTCCAGTGTGGAGTCTTTACCAAACATCAAACACAAGAAAATGTGCAACCTCATTTGTTTGTCGTTCAAGTTCCAAGCGAATACAATGGTTGTTGGAGTTTGTGAAAACTGGTATTCAGCTTGATAACATTTAACATCATTCTTTTAATATGATGTCAATCTCTGAATCCCCCATCCCACGTACATGTCAAATAACTGACATCTTTTCGGTGACCTTTACTAACACGTTTTTTTTTTTTGGGCTGTAGATATCAATCTTACTGAGGTGTTGGCAGTTCCTCTGAAGCTTTATCAAAACACGACTCCGTGACATACTGTGATGGACAGCATCAGACTTTCTGCAGGAGAGTGACAACAGCATTGATAGAACTCTGGCTTTTCACAGCAGTGAATGAAAACCACAATATTGGTGTCTTTTCTGAGTGATGTCTGATCTCCAGAGCCCAGCTAAATTCACTGCCTTCCCTTCAATCAGTTCAGACCAGATAAGAAACAGTACTTCTATTGAGACTGTGATGGATGAATGCAAAATGAATGAGAAGCTTTCTTGGATACTTTTATGAAGTTATTCTCCATCAAGTTAATGAAATACACTACCATTCTAAAGTTTGGACGAGTTGCAAAATTAATAGAAAATATAGTAGAGACATTGACAAGGTAGGAAATAATGATTTGTATTTGAAATAATAATTTTTTCCTTCAAACTTTGCTTTCATCAAAGGAAGGCCATTTAACCAGCTAAACTACTTTTCAGCTGTGCTAACATGATTGCACAAGCCTTCTGACGCAATGAGCAAACACATTGCACCATTAGAACACTGGAGTGATAGTTGCTGGAAATGGGCCTCTATACACCTATGTAGATATTGCACCAAAAAACACATTTGCAGCTAGAGTAATCATTTACCACATTAGCAATAGCGCATATTTCTGATTATTTTAAAGTTATCTTCACGTTTTTCTCTTAAAAAAAGAAATTTCTAAGTGACTCCAAACTTTTGAATGGTCGTGTAATTTGGGTTCAGCTGGTGAGAAGTCTAAACTGCTACTTGCCAAAAATGTTGGTGATAACCTGAATTTGAACAATAGCTCAAAATTTTGCTTGGGCCATTTATTTTAACTTATTATAAAGTTGAATTGCAAAGTATTTAGAACTTCAGTGACAGTATGCAGACATGCTGTGAGTCTTTTTTTTTTAAAACAGTACATCACTGCTAATTTCTAAAGCTGATTTGCTCTGCCAGCTACCAGCTCAGATTCACAGGTCGAGCAATTATTCTCTCTCCGATATATTTCCAGCTCCTATCGGCGCAAGCCGCTTCCACTTTTGTCATCGTAATCTACTGCTGTCCGGGACACTCGTCTTAGGAAATGCTGTCACTCTGTGCCATTTCCAATCTCGGATTTTGTGCGTGACATGGCTGCCCAATGTGGCCTTTTCTCTTTTAATTGCTAATCGCTGATTATATTCCCTGGGTGCTTCTCTCCAGCTACAGCGGCTAAGAGGCACGGATTTCCTCCGTCTGAGTTTGTACAGCCAGAGGCCACACAGCGAGATCCTTATAGAAAGAGACATATTACGCTTGTCAAGGAGGTTTAATGGGCTGTTAAGCTGCTTCATTTATCATCGTTTACTGCGTAATGCCTTTGCCACTGCATGTCATGGTTTTTTAAAACATTGAAGCAGACGTGAGAAGGTGAGGGTCCTCACCTGTGAACCTTTGAATGTCAAAAACCTAATATTTCTTGTGTTCTGGTGACATTTTATGGACCAATTTGTGTCTTTTCTTCACCATATTGTGGTGGAAATGTCTTTATTTATGTACAGGAAACACAAAATTCAGCCGCCGATTGGCAATTCATATAATCCTGTAAGGTTATCAGGCACTTGTATTGCTTCCAAATATTTAATGTATCTTTCCTTAGTCCAGCTACTGTATAATAAATCACACATCTAGATACCGAAAGCAGAAAATACCTAGCTTGGCGTTTCTGAGTAGGCTAAAGGTTTTTGTTCTTAAGTCTACAGCAGGATGTAAGCTGGACCAGCTCCGATTTAAAGCTCTGCGCTTTAAAAGTGAGCTGAAAAGCCTTCTTATTATAGGAGGATGCATTACTTTTTGTCTGGGTGTATACAATCCTGTGCATGTGAGACAAAAAGGACAGATTAAACAGGCTAAACTGAAATGAATCAATTCCCTTCAACGGTAAAAAATTTATGACCAGGCCACGACAAGTCGTGTCTCAAAAATAAATAGAAAAAAGCCATCTCTGTTGTCTGATACTTTGTTGGAATATTGTATGCCTGAGCACACCTCTTCGACAAACTAGAATAAAGAATAGTATTCAAAGTCAGGTATTCAATCTCAATGGATTTGTGACACCTTCAGCTAAATATCCCAAGGAGTGACAACAATTTGCTTGCATAAACACAGTCAGATGTGACATTACAGATGAGAAGTTTTACATTTCTGCATTCCTATAGCACTTTCGAATGGGAGTTGAAGAAGAGTTGGCAAACTGCAGCATGATTTTATTTAAAATCTTTCATCTCACTAAATCCAACTGCACTGGATTGTCTGATAATTTAACGAAACCTATTTTTTTTTCGCAATCCGCATGACATGATCATAGTAATTCCAAAGGTTACTGATTTTGATGGTTACAAGTGAAAATAGTCTTTCATGCTTTCCTGGTCGAATACACTATAACTATTCACTGCGATGACATATTTGTAATTTGAAATGAACACTGTTTAGATCAAGTTGGTTCAATAAATAACAAACAAATACGCAATTATAATTCTTTAAGAATGTGCTCCCATTCTTGGCAGGCTGATGGCTTAAGGAAAAAAGTGTGCGTGCATGTGCGCATAATATGTTTAGAGATTAACTTTTTTGCACGACTGGTGCCTCCACATCCTTAAACCTACTTTATTAAATGAAACTGGTGACAGCTGGTCCAAATCTAATAAACTGCACTGAATCTTTTATCCTCAGATACAAAGACCAAATGAATGAAAAGAAGAAAGGGGAAAACCGTGAGTGCTTGCCAGTATGCGCGTGTGTGTATGTGCATGCATGCGCATGCATGCATTACTGAATATGTTCTGCTATATGTAAAGATTAAACCTATTACAAAAGGTACCATATAATGAATTGATTTCACAAAAGTAAAGATGAGAATTTGATTTTTTTTTTAAATGCAGGCTTTTGAAATCATAGGGTGACCCCACGACCTGTCAGAGCCGTTTTATTGCTACAGCTAATGATGAAAGGGCCTTTTTGTCCCGGCCATCGGTCTCTCTTTACTCTTACATGCTTTCACTTTTGCTCCTCATTATCTTACTTGGCTTGAATAAATACCCTTTTTAGCTCTGGGGAAATTCAAGCAAAGCACCAATTAGTGCCTAATGGTACAATGAGATCAGTTAGAGGTCCTTTGGTAGGACTAATAAGACTCAATCGCAAAAAAACATCAATCGCAAACATCAATCGCAAACATCAACAAGTATACAGCATGCGATGACCCACGCGCAAATACACACATACGCAGATTGTAGGTTTTGATTACTTCGCCACAGATGATCACAATGAGGATAATTATGTTGTTATTGTTGAATGTCATGAAAGCTGCTGTGTAGGTCAGCTGGAGAATCTCAGTGGTGGGATTAGCAGACAACGGCTCCGTCATGCTTTGCTGCTCCCAACGACAACCTGAGATGTGATGGATGTCACACTGACAAAGAGTATTTGGAATAGAGAGAGAGAGCGTGTGCGTGTCCGTGTGAGATAGACCCGAGACCCGGTCTGGGGGGGGGGCTTCTCTTATCTGTTGAAGAATGTCATCTTTGCTGCAAATTAGTTTCCAATTTATCCCTGGTGCCGTTTTTTGTCTCACCTTTCACACATTAACACACACAGAAGCTGCTCAATCACCTGCAACATATCAGTAGGAAATCAGAAAAACAGCAAGATTCAGTAAGGATGACGGTTTCTTTGTATTGTTTACGTAATGACATTTCCAGCCTGTCGTTTCACGGTGTGTAATTTACTGCTCTTGACCGGCTTGAAAGCGGTGTCATCTCGCAGCGATCACCTTGATAGAAGTCTCATCAGGTGCTACGGAGGTTTTACTTTCACAGTTTAAATTAGGTTTCATGGGCGAAACAGAGAAAAAAAAACAGATACGGCTTTGACACAAACTCAAATGAGATGTGAGATGAGATGCTGTTCTTTATTTTTTACATAGCTAAATAATTTGAAAGTTTGAATGGATTTAAAGAAGGGAGGCAGTGTTTTCCGCACACATGCTGATATTACTTTATACATTCTGTTTAGCAAGACGCCATCTGCCTATGGTAAATGTCATACAAAATATATCCTTGATTGGATGCTATATTAAATTCTATAAACTTGCAGTGCCAGATATGAATTTCAAATGAAGGCAGCCGTCTAATATTTTCAGGAATGTCCCTTAAATGTCATGCAATGCCAGATACCACTTTTCATATATTACAACTTGGCTTCACACATCCCTTCTGGCAGCATTCATTATGACTGCATTAATACAAATGCATGTGTATAGGTTATTACTGGCTAAACATCAATCAATGTGCATGTGTATTATGACGATTGTGGCAAATGCCAAAAATCTTTGAGCTGTCCCCTGCAGATTAAATTGTCATATCCATATTGACTTGATTGAATCTCTGCTTGTGGTAATATTACAAAATAGGACTGGGTTTAGGTTGAATCCTTGAAAATTAAAGGATGGCATTTCTTAAATTGCCTGCAAGAATAAGAGAGGGTGAACAGAGTAGGCACTTAGATTAATTTCCTTTCAGGAAGCGAGCTGTCACACTCACTGGGCAGCATGAAAAGTTAACCAGCGTTTTCTGACACTGGCTGATTAGAAAACTTCTTGCATTCATTCCAATTAAACCAATAGATGTCAGAAGACGTTCACTTCAATGCATCTGAGGGGGGAATAGAAGACCTCTAAAGAGAAACTAATGCATTGGCAAAATCAAGTTTACATAGCACTTTTTATATGGGTGACATACACATTAAGATACAAAGTTTAAAAAATGGCAAAAGGCAATAAAAAAAACAAACAAAAAAAAAAAGACTATTCTGGTCTATGAATATGTAAGCATGGTAAAGAAAAAGAAAAAAATGGTATTCTAAAATTGTTTTTTGCTTCCACCCAAATTCTTCAGGAAAGAATTTGGGTGGAAGCCCCCTTCAGTTTTGTTAGTTTTCTATCATCTCAGGAAAGTGTGAATGGAGAACACGACCTGGACGGTCTCCAGTATGACTAGAGACAGGCTGGGCGCCTTTATCTTTGGCCGCCACAAATAAGCAACCGGTGTCTGAAATCCTGTGGCTTTAGGACTGGCCGTGTCCGTCTGGGACCTGGCTGAAGAAGATTATCCCCATATCCCCGCTGCAGCAGCTCCGTGTCCCAGTTGATCAGAGTTTGAGTTTATCCATAGTGCCACAGCTTGTCCAGTCATACACCTTCTGATGAGCGTGGCCAGTCCATAACGCTTGCGGGGCATAATGCCATGTAGCATTAGCCGAGGTAGGAGTAGGACCATAGTGAATGAAGACACCATACACATATTTAAAACGTATTCTACGTATAGTGAGCACTCTTTTGCAGGAAGAAGGGTGTCTGTAACAGTTGCGTGTACGGAGTACACAAGACCGCAGAATAGTTGGTAATGATTCAATGTGAGAATCAGAAGGTTCTGAGAAACGCAAGTGAGTATTACCACAGTTCACTTTCAAGCTTAATTAAATAGTCCATGCATTGGAATCCACAGGCAGGAAGTAGGAAGTGCAAAGGCAGAACTTATGGTCAGGAAAAGAAGACTGAGGTGGTTAATGGATCAACCAGACAGGATTGGCACTGGCCACACAAGCTAGGGGCTGGAGATGAGAGCAGTGGTGACTGAACAGGAGAGGCTTATATAGTCGCTTGATCGCTCACCTGGAGTACCCAGGTGAGCAGAGATGACTGATGTGGTGGGAGTGTCTGACAGGCAGACCAGAGCAGCAGTGGGGTAAACAGAAAAAATACTAGAACATAGATGAACAATGGAGCAGAGTCCAGGGTGAACTTTTTCAAAAAGTCTGATTCAGGAAGGTTCTTCTTCCTCTTTGGGGTTTTAAGGCATCCAAAAGTTGCATTGCTGCCATCTGCGGGACTGGTACTTTAATGTACTATATCATACTATGTAATCCAGAAGATATATTGTCTTCCCTTCCCACTTGACCCCATTTCTAAAACACTTTTCAGAGAAACCTCTTCCAAGCCGGGCGACACGGTGGAACAGGGTTTAGCACTGTTGCCTCACAGCAAGAAGGTCGCAGGTTCAAGACCTCCTTGGTCCTGGGTCTGGGATCTTTCTGTGTGGAGTTTGCATGTTCTCCCCGTGTCTGCGTGGGTTTTCACCGGGTACTCTGCCTTCCTCCCAAAAACATGCTGAGGTTAATTGGCGACTCTAAATTGCCTGTAGGTGTGAATGTGTGTGTGTGATAGGCTGGTGACCGTCTGGGGTGTATCCCTGCTCATTGTAATGTACTGGGATAGGCTCCAGCAGACCCTGCGACCCTAGGAATAAGCAGGTATAGAAGATGACTGACTGACTCTTCCAAGCCAATTTATTGCAACTGTCTGATCAACTCTTGGTAGACATAATTTCTGCAAAAAAGTAAATCGACATTCGTTGATGTCACACTGTGCGATGGTAAACGGTATGTTGTATCCATGGAGACGTGCGGAGCATGAAGTTTTTGTCACACTTAGTGTGACAAGGTTTTTCCAACAGGGGAGTTAAAAAGTGAAACTGGTGCCTCAAAGATTTTGGACAAATCTTTACTTTTTCCTCAGATGTAAAAATTATCCAATATTTTGTATATGTAATTTATTGGATCAGGTCATTTATTGGGTTTAGGTGTTGTCAGAAACAGATCTGCATAATCTTGTGTCATCAGCATAGCAGTGATATGACATTTTGTGTTGCTAACTGGAAACATATATTAATCATAAGTGGACCTAGAGTTGACACTTGAGGGACTCCATAGATTCAACTGGTATTCAACTGATTCAAAGATACCAATAGAAATGGACCAAGATCTTCCAATGAAATAGGAAAAAAGCCAATTGATAACTGTGCCCTTGGCCTAAACAGTGTAAGACAATATCATTCCAAAAACACATTTCTGGACCCCTATTCTGTTCTACTCTATTCTATTCTATTTTGTTTGCTTTCTGGAGCAGACATAAATTCCCCTGCTTGGCTGGTTGTCTGTGTGTGCGTGCGTGTGTGTGCGTGCGCGTGAGTGAGCGAGTGAGTCTGCGTGTGTGACGTGGTCTTGGATTGAACTGTTGGCCGCACGCTTGCCAAGGCTCTGTGCTACAGGGAAATGTGGGCGTTGTGTTCTGCCAGGCCACTTACACTTGGCTTGTCTCCATGCATTACTCACACACACACACACACACACACACACACACACACACACACACACAAACAAGCAAACACACATCTGTACAACAAAAACACAGCAAACACACATATTTGCTACACAGCCATATGCAGACATGCATTGGCATAGATGCATGCCTACACACACAAACACACACACACAATCAACACACAGTGTCTCTTAATCCGTGGGTCTTCCTGCTGCAGCCTGGCTCATGGGACTCTAATCTAATACGGAGTTGTTCAGTCATGTTTATCGAAGTGACGTCAATGCCACAGCATCGCAACTCACTCTTTAACCCCTACTCTCATATATAATCTCATATATAATCTCCTGCAATCTTGCTTCCAGTAGATGGCGTAGATGTGCCTCAGTATGCATGCCTGCTGGCAACAAGTTCATCTCAGGACATAACGGCACTTTCATTTTTAACCCCTCTTTTCTTTTTGTCTTTTACATTTTTGTCACTTTCAGTCAATTTTAATAGAAAGCGACAGCAGATAAGGGGAACAGGCTGCCACCAGTATTGGTAATCTAACATGTAAAAGTGAGTTAATGTCGCAGAAAGTCAGAAACACAGATGTTGCCAGATTTCAGATATAAATGCGTTTAAAACCGAAAAATATAGATCCCTCCATATAGATTTTGCTATAATTTAAATTAAGATTATTTTTTTCTATGATAAGCTATGGAGCTAAACTCTCTAGCAAACCAACGGTGTTGGTCGTAACATGAGTGTGGGATGCTTCATCACAGCCTTTCTGGATAGATGGAGCAGTTGGAGCACAGACCGTGGCGCGCGGCAGCAGGGATCAGCTGAGCGGAGAGAGAGGAATGCGCGCATGGAAAGTGTCTTGGAGTGACCAGAGTTTTATTCCCATCAGTCGCATCAGACCGCAGACACGTCGCAGGGTGGCGGGATGTTGCGCAACAATAGAGGAGCCCAAAAAAGAAAAGCATAAGGACCAATGAAACACCTGAGGACCGTCACAACAGCGGAGCGCGACTGACTGAGGAGCGCGCAGAGAGGGCGAGCTCCCCTCTCCTTCTCATTCACTTGGTACCGAGATACAAGTTGGATGTACGCCGACGGGATGTGAATTTTTTTTTGGAAGGACTACATTTTTTTTTTTCTGTTCAATTAGTTGATTTGGGATTCAATTATTTCCATGCCAAACCAAGACGTTGCCGAGGGTCCTGAGCTATCCTCATCCACAGAGCGAAGCGCACGCTATATAGGTACAATTTAGAAAGCAAAAAAAAAAAAAACAGTTTCAAGGACGTGGGTTGCAGGGATGACGATGCTTATTGAATGTTTTCAGAACTATTCGGCTTCCTTTACGCACGCAAACTAAACCAAAAGAAAAAAAAATACCTCGCATCTGGATTACAGTGACACGTCCGCGTAAAAGAAGCCGTGGCGTTGATGTGCTTTCCATGTGGCGAATTCTACATTTAACACGTAAGGCTCCGATACGGACTGTGGAGACTTTTGAAAGCTGTTTTGAAGCCTTTTTGTCGTTGTTGTTGTTCGCCACTCAGGTGGAAATGACGGCTGCAGACATTTACTGAGAGGGAGCTGCATTCAGAGGCATAAATAATACACAGAGTCCAGCAGTCGGGGAGGATCAGCGTCAATACAGGCACCAATATAATCCCACAGACACGCCTGGAGGATCATTAAACAAATCAGATAAATGCAGGACGAAATCCATCAATAGAAGTTATTGATGAGGTGGTATATAAGGCTAATGATTGGCCAAGCCTATGTTTACTCAACAGCTCTGCAACAATATGGTGTGAAACTTTCACTGAGGACAGCACAGTGAGAGGAGAAAAGGCAAACTTTTCTTTTTATATCATTTTTTTTTTGTTTTACTGCTGCTTTCTGCATTTTTCACAAACGCAGAGCTGACTGGGGAAATAATTGCCAACCAGAGCTGGAATATTCTTCCTCTCCTTCATACTAGAATGTCTGCAGCCTGTATTGCTGCTCCAGGGATTTATGAGCCGAGGATTTTGGGGGGAGAGATTTCCGAAGAGATGTTTCCGAAATATCTGTAGCGGACCTCGTGCGAGGATGGTGGCCGTGACGAGGAGCCTATGCGTGACCCAGTCCGTGGGAGAGCTGGTGCCGAGACAGTTGACCTCTCCGCCGGCTATGCCGTCCGTCTAAATCCCTTCCCCGGAGAGGCACAGCTGCAGCAGGCTGGGGATGTGATGGGGTGACTGCTGACGGCCCCCCCCTCACCCACCCCCCTCTCTCTCTCTCTCACTTTATTAGCAGTGTAACATAAACAATGGATCAGAATTTCTCAACGGTTCGAGATGGCAAGCAGCTGCTACCGGAGAGAGACTCGTCCAAACGCGTGCTGACAGGATGCTTCCTGTCCCTCCTCATCTTCACCACGCTGCTAGGCAACACGCTCGTGTGCGCCGCCGTCACCAAGTTCCGACACCTGCGGTCAAAGGTCACCAACCTGTTCGTCATCTCGCTGGCCATCTCCGACCTCCTGGTGGCCATCCTGGTGATGCCGTGGAAGGCGGCGACGGAGATCGTCGGGTTCTGGCCGTTCGGCGCCTTCTGCAACGTCTGGGTGGCGTTTGACATCATGTGCTCCACCGCCTCCATCCTGAACCTGTGCGTGATCAGCGTCGATCGATACTGGGCCATCTCGAGCCCGTTCCGCTATGAGCGCAAGATGACGCCTAAAGTGGCGTGTCTGATGGTCAGCGTGGCGTGGACCCTGTCCGTCCTCATCTCCTTCATTCCCGTCCAGCTCAACTGGCACAAAGCTCAGACCACCAGCTACGCGGACCTGAACGGGACGTACCCCGGCGACCTGCCCCCGGACAACTGCGACTCCAGCCTTAACCGGACCTACGCCATCTCCTCCTCCCTCATCAGCTTCTACATCCCCGTGGCTATAATGATCGTCACCTACACCCGGATCTACCGCATCGCCCAGAAGCAGATACGGAGGATATCCGCCTTGGAGCGGGCGGCCGAGAGCGCCAAAAACCGCCACAACAGCATGGGGGGGAACAGTTCCAACATGGAGAGTGAGAGCTCGTTCAAAATGTCGTTCAAGCGAGAAACCAAAGTCTTAAAGACGCTCTCGGTCATCATGGGGGTGTTCGTGTGCTGCTGGCTGCCCTTCTTCATCCTCAACTGCATGGTGCCGTTCTGCGAGCCCAACTTGCCGGACGGCGCCGCCGACTTCCCCTGCATCAGCTCCACCACCTTCGACGTGTTCGTGTGGTTCGGCTGGGCGAACTCCTCGCTCAACCCCATCATCTATGCCTTCAACGCCGACTTCCGCAAGGCCTTCTCCATCCTGCTGGGCTGCCACCGGCTCTGCCCGGGGAGCAATGCCATCGAGATCGTCAGCATAAACAACAACATGGGCGCCCCCATCCTGAACCCCAACTGCCAGTACCAGCCCAAGAGTCACATCCCGAAGGAGGGCAACCACTCGGCCAGCTGCGTGATCCCCCACAGCATCCTGTGCCAGGAGGAGGAGTTCCAGAAGAAGGACGGGTGCGCGGGGGAGATGGAGGTGGGGATGGTCAACAGCGCCATGGAAAAACTCTCCCCGGCCATGTCTGGGAATTTAGACAGCGACACTGTGGTCACACTGGAAAAGATCAATCCCATAACGCAGAACGGGCAGCACAAAGCATGTTGAGAAAGGACAAAGACGGAATCGGAATACTCTGAGGCACGTATGTACGCACAAAAAGGGAAGGACAACAGGAGGACAGCAAACAAAGCAAAAGAGACATCTCTCTAAGAACATGCCTCACAGCGACACAGTGAGTGGGATATACAGGACCTTAAGACTGTCAACACAAATCTACATGGAAAAAAACCTACAGAATGTTTTAAAGTTAAGGCACTTTATCCTGGATATAACTATCTGCAAAATATTTTCAGCATTTATTGATGAAATTGACACATTTGATGATAAATGTTGATAATGTGACTATTAAAGCAGAACACTAGCTATGTGCACATGTATACATTTTTTATAGGTTTACAAAGATGTATACATGTGCATGTGTATACTGTACAGTACTGACCTAGATACAGTATACAGTGAGGCAGATGTACTGTAGTAACTATTAGCAAAATGTCTTGTAGGTAGGTGCTTTGTACGTGTTCCATGGAAGGGAGAGCAATGGGTAACTCGGTTTTGGTACAATATAATGAGTTGTTTATGGCGGTTATTTCTCTTCAGTCAATTTCTATTGATCATTTTATTGCAAAATTAAAGCATCTGTATTGCAGTAGTGAAGTGTTTTAGTTCAACTACAAACACCAAAGTGACATTGTACTGATTCAAATTGAAACAGGCAAGGGGCAGACAATGGCGCACATGAAATCAATCTTCAACTTTTACATAAATAAGCAAAACGATAAGAAATGGACCAATAATTTGAGTTCAACACCATAGGCCAAGTTGTCATATATCTATCATTTTTTTTTCAGTTTTACACCCTCCCCCCAATCCTTATACTTGTATCTTCAGATTCTTGGGCTTCTTTCTTTCCCATTATTATCCATCCAGTCTTGCTAACCTGAAGTTTCCTTCATTTCCTTTCCTCACTCCCTACTTTCATTAGCTTCGTCTTCCTTTTCTGCCTCACTTCAACCAACCCTCATGCCTTCGCTCTCCTTTCTTCTACATTTTGCTGCTTTTCTATCTTCAGACGGCAAAGTCCCTTCCTTCCTCATGCTCTGCTAATCCGAATTCGAGCTTGAATATATAGTCCTTGACTTTTTAAGGTCTTGACTCTCGTATTTGGAATTTTTGAAGAGTTGAATTCGGAGGCAAAAATTTCTGATGCATAATTCCAATGCGAGAGAAAAAAAAAACTCAATGCTGGAAATTCAGTGGCTTTTTAAATTTTAAAATCTGGTGACACACGATTTCCATTTTCTTTCCCCTTCCCTCCGCTCTGCTTTCTACTATTCCCTCAGTCAGCATGATCCTTTACACCTACTCCATGCCTTCCCTTTATGTTTCCTTTTTCTGCCTGCCTCCCTCTCACTGTCTCCTTTGGCAGCCCTTCAGTTTAAGTCTTTACTGTGCCCACTTAATATGGCACCATATGATTATATGTTGAAATGCTGTCTATAATTTAAAATAATTAAGAAAAATCCATAAAAACTCCTGCGATTGGACAAAGGAGGCGGGACAGCAGCAGCAGCAGCAGAGTTCACTCAGCTGGAACGCAAGTGACACTTACTGACCTTTTGCGAACTTGCAGATATCTGATTTTGTAAATTGCTCATGCTGGGAGCCATGCTGTGCTGTAGCAGCGATGTGGAGCACGCAGTGTGACAGTCGCTCTGTTTGCAGGGGTGGAGTGCCAACATAGACCACCGTGATGAGTGCGTTAGCTCCAAGATATCGGACATTTTTATTTCATTTCTATTGCCTCTCATCGCTTGGTAATCTACATTTTGTAATGTTGTGTTTAAAAAAAAAAAAAAAAAAAAGAGATCTGCATTTTTGCATCAGATAGCCCCAAATATAAAATACTCATTACAAGCTGCTATTTTATTCTCACAGTTTTGATTGATACATTTTTAATATTTTTTAAAAAAGTGTTCCAATACGCATTGTCAAATTGTCAGATCGAAACAGTCAGTTTCCAAGATATAGTTTTGATTTTTTTTTTATCTATTAGAATAAGTTAAACTCAAAGGACACACATATTTTAAAAAAAAAATAAGACCAAAATGGTTTATTAAACCTTCATTGCTCTTCTTTTATAGGTTGAATTAATATTCTCTGAGTTTAAGACGTTTAAGTAAACACAAATTGCATAATTTATAATGGCCAGACATAGGTGTAATTCTATCTAATGCTCTCTAGTGGAAGTCAGCGCACCCTCTGTGTTGCCGGGGAATGAACGTTCACCAACATGCTCTCTGACATCGTATGCTGAGCGGCCATCATGTGCTGTGTGTGTCCAGGGAGGACCGCCACACACTGAGGGGAAGGGAGAGCTGATCCAATAGAAAGCAATTGGTCTTGAACGAAGCATTTGATTTTCCTGCTCTGGAAAATCCAATGCTATCTAGATGGCAACAAAAGGGGGAAGTGGGGAGGGGGGGGGGCTTTTAGCTCAATATGTGGCTTGGCTTGTAACACAAAAGCAACTCATTGTCCTTCTCTGCCTCTCTGTCCTTGGCTCCTGTTGCTCCATCAGTTAAAAAGACAGACTTTTTTTTATTATTATTATTATCGACTTGAATTCGAATTAGCAATCTTTTTATGATGAATTCTCAAAGAATTCTATTTCAAGTGCCACGATGGACTGTAACCTGCCCTCTTTTCTTCCTGACCCGCGCCTTTTAGAAATTCTCAACCATATCAGCTCAGCGAACCAGTTCGTCTTCATTTACTCCCTAATTATTTTTTCCAAAGAGAAACCAGCTCAAACATATGACGAAATGTGAACTGCATATAATCTGTTTGGATTGGCCATGGAAGGGAACTGCCTTGGGGAAGGTCTGGTCCTCCTCCGCTCCCATCCTCTATGTTTTGTTTTTTTTCTCTCTTCCTCTATCTCGCTCCCTTCCTTCTTGGCTGCCTCTGTCGACTTAACGAGCATTCACGTTACGGGGACTGAATTTGTTGTTAAGCAGACGGTACCTACTGTTTCCCTTCTGTAGCTTGAGTCAAAGCGCTGATCAAAGCCCCACCTGGCCGTATTATAATTAATATTATTATAACTGTTACTGTTTTTTTTTATTATTATTATTACTGTTGCCAAAATTCCTATTTTTGGCATGAATGTGGATGTACTGTAGCTTCTGCTGTGATTTGACCAGTGTTTTATAAGCTGAATTCCGTGGGAGTGGGAGGAGCTAAGGGGTCGGAATGGGGAGGGGGGGGGGGTATTCCTAATGATGATGTCACAACAAATCTGACATTTGCTGTGATATCATTGGCTTTTCTTTTCACATATATGCTGTATGTATACATTTACAGAAACATACCTCCAGCCGTGAGTTGGAATGATCTCTGCTGTATTTCGGCTCCATGTAAAAGCCCCACGAGGCCTCACCTTGTCAACTCGGTGTGTTGTCTTTGCAGCTGCCGCTGCTTTGATTTTTTTTTTTTTTTGGGGGGGGGGGGGGAGAAGAGCGATGTCAGGCAACGGTCCCACGAGCGAAATGTTTTGTTTGATCCGGAACATTTCTTCTAGGCTGCCCTACAATTTGCTTCGGGGAACGGGTGACAGCACTCTGTCTCCCAGTCAGTGTCGTTACATGACTTATGACAACTTAAGCAAATATGACAAATCCCTCTTCCTCCTCCTCTGATGACAACGGGCCAAGAGACAACAGCAGATGTAAAAGGGGCCAAAGAACAATCCCCGGCCCTGGGAATGTGGAAGATTTTTTTTTTTTTAAATACGTTTCAGCTTACTTCAACTTTCTAGGATAACGATGGAGTCCCTACCTCGACATCAGTTTCAGTGACAAAGCTTCATGTAAAAAAAACAAAAAAACAACATAAAATAAATGGCAGTATTTAGGGTTGGGGAATGCAGGGATAGAGTATTGTACAATGATGTTCAAAATGTAGTTGTGATGAACACAAGTGCTTTTTATCTTTCAAAAAAAGAAAAAAATCCTTAATGTGTGTTGCAAACGTACATGCTGTATGTTTTCTCCATTGTGGGATTTTACTTTGCAGTAAGATGTGACAGTCGCTGACTGTTTATATATTTCTTTACATGGTTCTGGTGTTTTTTTTTTTTTTTTTGTTGTTTTTTCATGAAAGTGATGTCAAAGATTATAATCCTCAAGAGTTACGACAGTATTTAGTTTACAGTTTGTACAAAAGAAAAAAAAAAAGAAAGAAAAAAGATGTGCCCTTCTTGTAAAATAAACATGTATGTATTTTTTTTTTTCACCCGTGTGATATGAGTGGTGTTTGACACCGAGCGGCTACTGAAAGATCATGTTGTTGCAGCGGGTCGATGGAGATTGATTGTGAACAGTGACGCATATTTTTTTTCCAGCTCCCTGAGCGCGGTGTCCTCGCTGTGTTCCTGCCTTCGCCCCGCATTTACATAACCTGACAGCCACTTGACAGTTGACACATCCTCTTTCCTCTGCTCCCCCCCCCCACCTCATTTGTTTACTAAAACGTGGGCACAAACACACGAAAACACACACAAATAGGTAACATTTTCATAATTCAAACCCAAGACTATTCTCATTTTCTTATACTGCCCCTTCGCTGTTAATTAGTGATGCAGATCACTTAAATGAAAACAGGACTTCAAAGCTGTAATATGTTATTTATTACTTTTATCAAAGTAATTTGTTACGTTTCAATATTACTGTATTTAAAATGTAAGGCATTACGCTTCGATTGCATTACTTTTAAGTTGCTCTGACAAAAAATAGCTGAAAATATGGATTGGTAATCTAAATATAGCTCAACTTTGTTGTTTATTGCTGCAAAGTTTTCAAAAAGCTGTCTTCAACAACATCCTCTGACATAAGTTTCCTAAGTTCTTGAGGTTGGCACCTCTGTAAAATGTTAAATTGCCGGTGCTATTTCGGGAAGTGGACAGTTCTTTAGGTGTAGCACACAAAGTGCATTCGACTATGATCTTCAAATCTTTAATTTTCACAAGCGTAAAGTGCTATTCGACGTTTTCTGCAGGTTCACTCATCTCCACTTTCTGTCCGATGAGCCAAAAGGCAAAGGAAGTGAAACATTTTTGATCTTGCAGTGATTTTTAGGGAAAAAAATCTTCAATCCAGGTCAAAAACGCATTGTAATGTGAGTTACTAACATTTGTATATACCATAATATTACCATTTTTTCCCAGTAATGCATTACATTACTGCGTTACAGTAAAACTCAATGCATTAGAGTAATTTATTACTTTTATAATGCATTACTCCAAACACTGCGTATCAGTATATGAGTCGGATTTTTCCCCACAGCTATGATTACCCTTTCCTTGCTTTTTATTTTCATTCATAGAAATTGGAATTATAATCAATAATCTCTTTTTTGCCCGCTCGGTTGGAGCTTTTCATCAGCTTTTGACCTAAAGGTAAAAAAAAAAAAATCAAATCTAAATCAGTATGACTCATCAGAAAGACCCGACAAAACCCATGACCTCAGAATTAAACCGTCTGACGGTTGAGTGATACTTGGAAGCATCGCTTTACTCGTGAATAAACCAAGGTGAGAATGGACACTGAGCGGATTCGTCTGCTGCTTAATTTCATTTCACACATCCGCGCTTCCGCTCGATATATATTAAATAAGGGTCAAGATGTATCGAAATTGGAAAATATACTTCAAGATCGGACTTTTTTTTCTGTCCGCTCCTGTTTTGTTAGTGGAGACGAGAGGAAAAACAACAACAGAAGCAAAACTGCATCAGACCCACGGTCGACCGCTCCAGTGCCACTTTACCTCACATCTGTTTGATTTTTGTCGCTCACACACACAAATTCCTCTCACACGCCTACTTTCTGAAGTCATTTCTAAAGGCAGTAGAGCTCGTACATGTCTAGGTTCCGGTCAGCAGCTGTAAAACTGTTGCTATTCCCATGAAAAGTGCCCTTACTGCGCATGGATGTGTGTAAGTAAATGTTTGCACATGCATTGACCAGATTGTTTCCCCTATGAGTGATGTATTGATTACACTCACTACATCCGTTTATGCCATGCTCTTAGTTACAAGAGCAATGCAGTAGCAAGATGCACACTCAGATGAGTGATATTTGGTGTGTTTGTGCAAAGCGGCTGCCAATAAGAATCTGCACAGTGATTTGATTGCCTCGTTGCACACAGGTTCTACGGGGTGCAGTTTAAAATGTGCTTTGAGGACATAGGGAGTTCAATTGTGTGGCTATTTTTTTGAGTGCATATATATTTCTACACACAGCTGTAATGCCTACTGTAAGGCATTGGTCAAGAGACATTTGAAATATAGTAGTTGAAAAAACTACTATGAAAAAAGTTGAAAAAAAAAAAGGATTATGAAAAGTTTAAAACTCCAAATGTTCCCAAACAGTCCAAATTGTCCCTTTATTATGTTATATAATGGTAATTACAAAACTATCAAAGACCTTTTCCTTGGCATTTTTTATTCATACTGCACCTATTAGAAACAAAGGAGAATTTACAAAAAAAGAATTATAATAGATAAATTACTATTTCTATTATATAAAAATATTTCTGTCCTTTGTCCCTTGGCCAGGTTTTGGACTCTCAGTCCCTCATAAGACTGACATTAATTTTGATTCAACAGTAACTTTATTGACAAATGGCACCGAAATTTCTTATTTTAATGACAAATTCCATGCGCTTGAAAGATACATTAGTGTTTTATTTATTTTTCATAAAAAGAACAACTGTCATTTCCACCACCCACCACAAAATGTAACTTTGAACTTTTTGTTTTTTTAACCTTTGTCTACTTGCATACACATCAGTTGTCATGTGACATGAGAGCTCATTGCAGGATAGCAGTGTTTGCTCCATGGAAGGAAGGGAAACAAGGAAAAATCAAGGTTTGCAAAACCAAGAATAGGTTTATTGGTAGTCATTTCTAAAAATTATGGAAATAATATGCCATTATATAATATGCCATGTCAACTTCAGTAGTAAAATATATCTATTCTATATATATAGAGAGAGAGACTAGATATAGATTTTACTACTGAAGTTTCTTTCTATAGGCTCAAACACAAAACTATGGGGCTGTTGAGTACAGAGGGAGTTCTGTATCAAATTCTAACATTTACATGTTTTATTAAGAGGGTTTGCCGTGTATGTCACCCATCAGGTTTAATCTGATCAATTTGTACAACATCTGGTGAAGATGTAGACAGAGACATGAATGCAGAAGAACCTGTAACTGGAGAGCAGCTTTGTGATCCTTTAAATGTCAAGACGTGCCTGACATATCCTACGAGTGAAGGTTTATCTCAGCTCTTGAAAGTTTAATCACTCCGCCATTGGAGTTCTATAATCGGTTCTCTAAGTCCAGTGAGGTTATGTTAATATGTGAGGATGGAAGCAGTCAGGTTATTCTACGTGCAATTTATGGTAAACGATATCTAAAAATTGTCTGGTTTGATGAACGGACAACAGTTGTTGAGAGTATCCCTTAAATCCGAGAGACAGAGAGACAGAACAAAAGAGGAGTGAGGTCAGAAATATAGTCAAGGTTAATGACAGACTGCAGGCGGAAAAAACACAACACAGTGTTGTTTTTGAGTGTGTTTGTGTGTGTGTGTGAGAGAGAGAGAGAGGTGTTGTGTGTGCACACTGCTGTACTGTGCTTATGTAACTACACTGACACTCTTCAGCTCCTTTTTGTCCAGCCCAATTTAACAGAAGCAGCGAGCGGCATCCTTTCCAAAATCCAGAGCTTTCCACATTTGCTGATGAATTTGCTCGAGCTGGACTGTACAGCCGAAAAGCCTATTTTGAGGTAACAGGTCGGGAGTTAGATAATACTTTTCCCTTTCTAGTATTGAATTTGCATTGTTTTTTTTTAAACTGACATTAGGTCTCTGCGGTGGCCAGGTTCTACAGTGTATCAGGGATGAATTATTATAATTTGCGTGCACAAATAATCCAGATCATCTCTACCCCCCCCCCCCCCCTGCATATTTGATGCATCTTTGGTGTCATTTCAGATGAATTTCTTCAGTATTCATTGCTCCTGCATCCATACACGGTGCATATTAAACAGTAAGGTATGTGTTGAGACTTGTGTCGATTCTTCAGGTTTTTTCGCCTACATAACACAAAGCTCTGTAATGATTGACATCCTTTCAATTAATTTCATGCGATAACGACTTAGTTTGAGACAAGAAAATAGGGAATGAGTGCACAGGTACAAATTTGTGCGCACAAATGTGGAAATAATTAATCTCCAATGTACCAATGTTTGGGCAGCACTGATTTCAGATTAGATATAAAATCACATTTGGCTTGAATAATAACACAAACAACGGTAATCCACATGGCTGATCTTAAAGACTCGTCCAAGTCCTTTAACTTTGTATTTACATTTGTTACACAGTGTTTTTGATGCTGAGATCCATCAGACACCAAAGACCGCCCGTTGCCCATTTCACAATTTGGAACTTGGGTTCCAGATTTTATTCATTTTATTGCGTCTTTTCATTTAATTCAATCTAGCAGCCATTTAAAGGAACATGTCCTTGAGCTGCATCTTTACCTCTGTCTCTGCTACCAAATTCTCAGAGGCCTTTTCTCGACAGCTACTTCCAACATCACTCAAGTGCCTCTGCTCAACACTGAGGGGCTGGGGCTTTTAATCACTTTTGTAGCATCAGCTTGACTCGTTTGCTCCCTCGAAGAAGAAGAAAGAAAAACAGAACAAAATAAGTATAGATGACAGCATTACAATGCTTTAAAATGATAATGTTGAAAGTATTACACAGACCTAAGATTAACTTCACAAATAACAATTTCATTATAAATCCCTTACCCCCTGATACAGGGGCAGCATCGTGTTTTATGCATGTATCACATGAGAAAACTAAATATATTTAGTATTTTTTATCTGTAGTAAAACAGAACATTAGTGTTACAGTATTAATATATATCGTCAATATCTGCATTATCAATACAATAAGAAAATAATTGAATATAATATCAGTAGAAGGGCTGCAACTAACCTCAATACATTGCAGGTTCTGATGATCCTCAGCGTGATTGCTATGATATTATGGACAAATAAATGATCCTTGAATTCTAATCTATTAAGCTTATTAATCATTGAACTTTGCATTGCAGATAATTTAGTATATTCTAGCTGTATTTGCTCTGTAACAGCAACATAATTGATTTTGACACTACTGCAGTCACCTCACATGCTGTAGATTTATTTTTATACCAGGTTTAAATACATAACTTTTGTGGTTGTAGAGACATTTATTGTTATTTATAGCAGCAAAACTTTTATTTATAGCGGCTTAAGTGATTAAAGGAACCATCATATCCCTGGTTCTGTCTTAAAAGCTGTGAAGATTTCTCCTTCTGACGATATCTGTCCCTATTCGTAGTTTAAATTTGAATCACACATTGGAAGCGTGTTGGAACTCTTAATATTAATCTATGTTTTGACTACAACTTTTCTCAAAGTTCATCTACAAATTACTTGTTTTCCAACATTTTGAGAAGTAACTAAAAAGTAAAAAAAAAAAAAATCACAATTATAAGATGAATATTGTGACCATGTTACACAATTATAGCTGCTATTGTTAGACTGTTGCCATGACAACAACACAGCTCAAACTACCAAGGAAACCAATAGCTCACTCACTCTAATATTTTTTTACACCCACTCTTAACACCCACTTTATGACTCTGAAGAACAAACACTTGTTATATGACAAACGTGTCAGAGGCATCATTTGAATGTGTTAAATAACATTTTGACAGTTTTATTTATGGCTTTCCACGGATGTGTTAGAGTTGAAACATTAATCCATCTCCTTCTCTCCTCTACTTTCAAAGAAAGTGGCCTCGACTTTACCCCATTATCTTTATCGTTCCTTTTTAACCCCTACTCCCCAAGCAGTGAACTTTCATTCCTTCTGGCGTGAAGCGCTTTACCTCATCAAGAAATGGATCCAGCCATACCGTTTTATTGCTGCAGTAAAGACTACTTTGCTTTATTAAAACATTAAATGCATACAGTTTCAATATAAAGGTATATGTATGCTTAGGTACCCTAAAGAACAGAATGAGTTGTAGGCATGTGAATAAGACTCCAAACAAGTTTCATGGTATGAATGACATGAACAAATAAAACTAATTTAAACAAAAGCAGGAAATGAATAAATCCACAGACATGTATATTTTCTGCTAAACGTACATATATAAATGCTGTTTAAACCTGTTGTTGTTAGAAATTTCAGTGTGTGATGATGTGGTCAGGAACTTGCCTAAACCATGAAAGTCACTAAACATCAACAGATGACCACACAAAGAATTATTAGCTGGCTCTATTGTTCTAGAACTTCTAGTGTTTTGTTTCAGCCCCTAAAACCACAAAGTTTGCTACTTCTCCAACATCAAATGGTAGAAACTGTGTCATTTATCACCTAATGAGGCATACATTTTACTCAAGAGTTGTTGGTGTGCCTAAACAAAAGACTGAATATTGGACTTAGTGGCTGACTAAACATTGCTTGCTATTTAGCTAGCCTTCAACTTAAAAAAGGGTATATATTCTATGTTTGCCGGTTAGCAAACATAGAAAATGCAATTGCTTTTGGTCATTGTGTTCTTTATGATGTTTGGCAAACCAACTAATGGCTGTCTCTATCATTCAGAGTCTCTACTGTCTCTCCTCCTGCCTTCATCTCATTCATCTAATCACCGCTGTTGTGTCTCATGATATTTGCAAGATCTCAGGGTTTCATATTCATGCATGTAAAAGTCTCTTCTAGCTGAATTAAAGATGAGGCCAATTGCACTCCGATGAAAACTGACATGGCTCTACAGATCCAGATTTCAAAACTCTACTGGCAGAGGAGGACTGCGGATGAGAGATGTTGCCTCTAAAGGGGGAACCTAGTAGAATGTTAACATTTACTCTGCTTGTTGCTCTTGATATCGTAAGATCCAGACGTCTGATGACTATAAAAACTAAATTTATGACAGCGTTGGCCAGACAACCACAACACTGATGCAGACACACTGGAGACAAAGTTGCCATATACCATCCAATCCCATCAGATCAGGGGTCACTGAGCTTCCCCCTGAAGAGCGACTGTCCTGCCTGTTTTGGCAACTCAAACTCATCTCAGGATTTCATATTCATATGTGTAAATGCCTCTGAATTAAAGATGAGGCCAATTTCATCAATCTGATGAAAACAGACATGGCTCTCCAAATCTAGACTTCAAAACTCCACTGGCTAAGGTGTATACTATGTTGTCATGAACATATGTTTCAGTTCATAAAACTTTAGACGTTCAAAGTTGTTTCTAACATTTGTAACAGACAGGTCCCCAGCCTATAGTGATATTTATAACAATATATTTTATATATGAAATGTCATATTCATATAAAGTATGTGGCTTTGGAATGATTTGCAGGATGTATGAATGAAATTTTGATCAGATTTGGATCAGTGTTTGTGCAGGAGGTACCAGTTTTAGAGGTGTAGCATGACTGTATAGCAGTGATCCTGTTCACATAGGAAGAAAAAAACAGAGAGCCCGCATACGTACATCAACATACCACGCCATTGCAAACATGCAAAAATGTCCACAAAAAAGACAAAAGCAACATATTTTCAATTAAGATATTTATTACCTTAGTACTTTTTAATTACAAAACGATCCATTTTGTCATCTGTGATTTGTGCAAGTTAGATCAAGTAGCCTAATATACGGTATGCTGCACGTGCAAAGTTCAAGTGTGTCGGTAAACAAATGGTTGGTGGGGCGTGTTGCCAGGTACGGTGGCCCCTTTAGGAAAAAACCAAGTCGTTTTTTTTTTTGCAAACTTAGCATAATGCAAATGATTGTGTTGTAGCGTTTGCTATATGGTGAGGTAGCACATTTGAAAGACACACTTGCTTGTGTTTATGTTACAAGTCTATATTTTTATAGGCTTGGGAGCCGCCAAGTAAAGCTTCACGAGCCACATGAGGCTCGCGAGCCGTGCGATAAGTAACTAGGCTGTATAGTTTATGAGGCTCTGCAGAAGGCTGAAATAGGCACAAGAAACAGGATTTTATGCATTTCATCCTGAACAGGACTTCATCAAAGGGGGAAAAAATTATTAACCTCTTAACATGCATTTCATTCACTGACTTGATGAAGTGGTTTTGAGTTCGTACGTGGCTGGGAGCTTCAAGAGATGTGAAAACACCTGCGAATGAGTATCTAAAGGAGACTTGTAAGACTCATTTAGTATGTCATACACTTTCTAGTTTTGGAGTCGTAGTTTGTCTTTGTTTTAACTGCTCTCCAAAAAAAAAACTGAATACAGAACAGAAAACAGAATTCATCAGTTGGTAACATCGATCTGGTACAGTCGCAATCTGCATACACTGCTTTACATCCCCACCAGTGGTGTGCACAATGGGGGGCCCAATTGCTGAAAAACATCATAAAGTGCCCTCTGGGAGCCACAATGCATGTTAAAGTGCCCTCTTAGAAGCCAAAATGTGTGCTAAAGTGCCCTTTAGAAGGCAAAACCTATGGTAAAGTGTCCTGTAGGAGGCAAAACACATGCTGAAGTTCCATCTAAGAGTTTAAACATGTGCTCAAAAGCGCCCTCATTGGAGCTTTTTATTTTTGTGAGTTGTCAAATAAATAGTTTAAATGTGCATTGTTCCTTGTGTGATTTTATCACAGAGCCCCCTTGTGTGAAGAAAACACATCAAACTCCAGAAGATTGTTAGGACCAAGAAATACTATGACACATTAGAGCCAGAACTATATCTCACACAACCAGTTTGAATTATTTGGTGCTAATATGGTGTTAAATGCACTACAGTCATTTACTGCAGTCAGTGTCCATACAGTTCTCATGTATGCTGATCCTTACAACACCAACTAACCAGGGTAGTCTGTCTAGTTAGTCTATTTTAAGGCTGCATAATGGTGTCGTTTGTATAACATATACAACGTGTGCCCCTGCTTTTCAAAAAGTCTGTGCACACCACTGATCCTATCTTTGTGGGTCAAGTTAGACTGTAACAATGCATTATAGTATGAGAACAGTCCGTTGATTTATCAGTATCAGTATGTATATGTGTCCGTCTACTGCTACTGTACCAGTGCATCCATGTGTGACTGTGCAGCTGCTTCCATTTATCTGCTTCAGACCAGTGCCGTGTTTATTCTGTGCTACACTGAGCACCTGTCTCCTCTTTGCTCTGCTTTCATTATTAAGTTATGATTCACGCCCAAACCTCTTGAAGCATAGGCAATGTGCCCTACTTTGGACTACACAAAGACCGTAGGAAGAATTAAATAATTCGTAGCATTTATCTGACCAGATATGTATAGACTCGATCCCTCTTTGCTCCGAGTCTCCTTGACAGTGATACATTATACATTGGTGTACATTGTTTTCTTCTCAGAGAATACATTATATAATTAGTCAAAAATACCCCACTGAAATGTTTCACTCAGTATGTAATGAATCATTCAGGGTATTAGGCTGCCACTCAGCTTGTTGTTGTTGTTGATGCCTTTAGGCGAGGTCACCAAGGACACCCTCACCTCATCATGTCTGCCTTGAATTCTTCAACATATCCCTATCCTATTTTGACCAGTAATTCTGAACATTTTGTTCCAGAGCAGATCAGTTTCAGAGCACAGAGGCAGATTAAAGGAGCAGGCAGGGACAGAGCCCTGTGAATTTATCGTCAAAGGTGGCCCAAGTCCAAACAGCAGCAATATTAAATCCAGAGTAGCAGGGATGATACATGAAAAAGTCCTGACAGGAAACAGTCAGACAGAGAACAAAGGAGCTGGGCCAGTATAGGAAGAGAGTGGCTGATGAGCGAATGAGTTGCAGGTGAATGGTGGATGGAATAAGCCGGGTAGCCACAGGACTGATGAGAAGTCTGAGGCTGTGACCAATACCTTAGTAGCACTTCCTTCTAACCAGTAGCTACTACTCGGACGCCACAGTAGTAGCTTCTATGCAGGAAGTTAGCCGGTAGAAGGCACAATTCGGACGTGCTACAGCTCCACCATCTTGCAGGAGAAAGCATAGAAAATATGTGGAAAATATGATAAGATGTACCATTCACGTGTCTTTTGAAAGCCATTTAAAAGCCCACTAAGGTATTCGGATGTCCTAGATAGTGGATTCCTCATTTTTACCTACTATATATGCAGGTAGTTGCCGGGTTTGGACATAGCCTGAGAGCATCTGGTGGACAGGTTAAAAATGGCAGGACTGGGGAGCATAGGGGGACAGTGCAGGTGCTGGAAACAAAGACAGAGAGCATTGCAGAAGACATTCAGCGACATTGACTGTGAAAAGGGGCTGAATAGAATGTTAACATCGCTTGTTGCTATCTTAAGATGCAGACATCCAATGGCAATAAAAAAACTAAATTCACGACAGCATTGGCCAAACAACCACAATACTGATGCATATCGCTGGAGACATTGAAAAGTAGCCATATACCATCCAATCCCATTGGATCAGTGGTCACCGAACCTGCTCCTGGAGAGCGACTGTCCTGTCCTGTCCCCCAATCTCCCCAAACACACCTGATTCTATTAACTTATTAAGAATTAATAATTAGTGTCAGGTGTGTTTGAGTGGGGAGATTCCCAAAACACACAGGGCAGTAGCTCTCTGGGAGCATGGTTGACGGCCCCTGAATTAGGTTAAATCACACATTTAAATGATGAGTTTCTCCAGGCTTGGAAATTGCTGGAAACATTTGGTAATAATGAGAGTGCACAAATCAACACAATATGTAACATAGGTTTAATCATTTTTGGACATTTTAATGCATAAAATTATAGATATATATTGGGTTTATCTGGGACTTGAGCATATTGAGGTTTCTTAAATAACTGGGTCAAGTGGCCAAGAGGGAAAACTCCTGCTGTTCCAGATGGCCAGTCGTGCCTAGGTGATTGTGTAATTGTAGCCTACCAGCAGCCATGACTGATTGCCTGGCTAATAAACCTTTTTCACACATCGATCTTAAGGGGAAATATATATATATTTATATAGTAGGTAAACACAGGTGTTACCAACGATGCTAATTAAGCTTCCATTTAGCGTAGCGGAGCGTTTCCATCGAACCATCATGCACAATGGCAGCACCCTGACCTTAATTAGTATCATTGGTCACACCTGTGTTTACCTGCTATATCATGTCAATTTGGCTGCCGTGAAAAATGTGTATAGATCAGTTAAACAATGCAATCCATAAAATTGAATGAATTAAATAATATATTATATATATAATTAAGAGTAGGAAATGGAGAATTCAATCTTGAAGGAAAGAAATCTGTTTGTGTTATCTTCAGAGGCACCATGCAGCTGTTTGGGTCGAAACAGCCACTGATTTGTTCAAAAACCAATGCACTGCAACACAGAGCTGTATAGTAATAGCTTGAAACTGCAACTTAAGGACAAAACATCACCTTAATAAACCAGAATAAGCTGCTTTTAAAAAAAAAAAAAAGATGATGATACAGGTTGTTGTATTGTAGTGTCTCATAACACCACTGTGCTGAAAGCGGATATAAAGCATTCTGAGGTTTCACCAGCTTCTTCTATGAATGGCGACGGCCCGGCTGGGTTAGTTGTCTTCACGACATCATTTTTTAAGGTGTTGTTGTGACAAGGGTTCACATAATATAAAAACATTGCAAAGAACAAGCTTAATTGCTGTGGCAGGGGAGTTTTCTTATCGCAAGTGAAATCTTGCTGAGCATCTATTATGCCAGTTTACTTTATCAAAACCCACAAGCACAGTGAACAGAACTCAGCAGAGAGGAAACACAGCGAGTCATGTTCAGTGATTTCGCTGCTACAGAAGTTTCCTTTTTGAAACGGAGGTTGTATCTGTGTGCTTCTATCATGTCAAAAGATGTTTTGTGTTTTTTTCTTTCTCATTTTTCTGTCTTGTGAAAGAGTCCTCTGTTGGTTTGTGTATCAGGCTGGAAGACTGTTGCTGCCAGAGGGCTTGGCCTTAATGTACTATATCTGCGGATTACAAACTGGAGACCACAGTTCCCTTCAACCCTCTTTGTTCTTGTGAATCATTTTGGGTCTTTGGTCAAATGCTAAAAATGACTTGTTGAATTATTAATGTACACAGACACGGTTATGAACATGACTTTCATAATGAATAATTGAAGATGCTTGAAGAGCCTTTGCTCTTTGTAACACCCACTTGACCTTTACTCTGCTGCTCTGAAGTATAAGTATGAAAAACATTTTACATAGAGTTAAAGGTGCACAGTGTAAGGTTTGGTGGTATTTAGCATCATCTAGAAGAAATGTAATATAATATTCACATGTATGTTTTAATTAGTCAATCAGTCATTTTCTATACCTACTTATTCCTCATTGGCTGGAGCCAATATCAGGGATACACCCACACACTCACACCTCAGGGCAATTTAGAGTCTCCAGTTAGCATGTTTTTGGACTGTGGGAGGAAGCTGGTCAACCCGGAGAAAACCCACGCAGACACGGGGAGAACATGCAAACTCCACACACAAAGGTCTTGAACCTGTGACCTTCTTGCTGTGAGGCAACAACACTACTCACTGCACCATCTGTGCAGCCTCACCACGAGATGCCACTAGAAACTACAGACTGTAAAGTGGTGTTCACACCGGACAAAAATTCGTGCGACAGCGTGACGCAATTACATGTTAAGTCAATGGGAAGACGCGATTTTTCGTGGCATGACGCGATGGACGCGAAGTGGCAAAAAATCGCGCTTCGCAACGCGAAAGTCGCCTGTCGCGTCAAGTTGAAAATATTGAACTTTTCTGGTGAATTCGCCGGATGACGTAGCGTGACAACCAATCAGCGTTGAGATGCGCTCCACGTCTCCATGACAATGAGAAATTCACTTATCACCAGTCATTTACTTTTCAATGGACAACGGAGCTGCGTCGTCCAGGCGGAGCTCCGGTAGAAACCAGCCGAGCTCTGTGCACCTCCAGAGGGTATCATGTACCCAGAAATGACGGCGGAGCTTCGGACTTTCAGAGCTGTACAACGCAGTGACAGTGGTGATCACACACACAGATGATGAGAGAAACAAAACAGACGCTATGACGCAATCTGGCGAATTTTCGCAAAACAAAATTTAATTTGTCGTGCGACAAAACCGCGTCCATCGCGCGAAAAAATTGTGTCAATTGAGTCCAGTGTGAACACCCCTTAACTTTAACATGATTTACGTAGAAGGTGCTGCAGCTCTTGGGCAGCATGGCATCACAGTGGGTAGCGCTGTTGTCACATTGCGAGAAGTTTGAAGGTTCAAGGCTCTGGGACCTTTCTGTGTGGAGTTTGCATGCCCTTCACCTGTCTATGTGGGTATTATCTAGCTTCTATGGCTTCCTCCCACAGTCTTAGGTTAACTGGAGACTCTGTCTGAGTGAATGGTGTATGTGCCCCACGGTAGACAGCCATCCTGCCTGGGGTGTATCCCTACCTCTCACATAAGTATGCTGGAATTGGCTCCAGCAGACCCCCATGACCCTAGTGAGGAATAAACAGATATGGAAAATGAATGGATAGATGCCGCTGCAAAGCAAAAATAGAAAGTGTCCAAAAAGAAAGAAGAATGCAGACACTACCTTGTAGTCATTTCACACTATTGAGCTTTTATGTCAGAGGATTCTCTACTTGTTCTCATTTTATAGTGTGCGGTGAAATAGTAGTTTAGTTTGCTTCAGAGTTCTTTTGGTGTGTTTGTATATAGGCAAAACTGCAGATTAATCACTCTAAATTAGTTTGGAGGGCTGAAAGAGACATTTTTGGGAGGAATTGTGGCTTTGCCTGCATAAAATCAACTTGATGAAGGAGTTTGTTTTGTACTTAGGCACACAGATAAGAGTGCTCCCCACATTACGGTCAGAGCCCCCTTTTTGTATAATGATTTATTATCTCAGAGACATACAGTGAATAGCCTGACTTAATAAGCTTGCACATTCTTTTATTGCTAATGTGTCCCCAAAGTTCTGATTTCATTGTGTGCCCTCCATTTGCACAGCAGATACTTTATTACCTCATTACCCTTTTGGGTGACTAATTAAAATGATTATTATACATAAAAAGTGCAATATAATGATGTAGGTCATATACTTGCAGCTCCAGAATCAGACTTGATTTTATTAGTCACGTAATATATGGCAGTACACAAAGTAGAAGAATATGAGCTTGACTGAATTGAGCAAGCTGATATCTGCTGCTTTATGAGACCGGTTAACACCAACAGACAGTTTTCGTGAAGCCAGGTGTAGCAAAGAGAAATGGCTGCAGACTACAATGACATTCATATGATTGGTTCCCAGTGTGAGGTGGCCATCCTCATTCATAGGGTGAATGAGGATGGCCAAGAACAGCTGTGTCTCTTTCAAACCAGTATTTCTCTTTAGGAGGCTGTTTGGCTCAAATTGTTTGTGATCTCTGCACTTGATAACTCTGAAAATCAGGTGGCGTGAGCTATGTCTCATTTCTTCATTCAAAATCACTATAAACGCACATCTGCAAATGACACTAAAACACTAAAAATGTAAAAAAATATATATATATTAATACTAGGTCAGGGTTAAGATAAGTTCTTATATAGTAGAACTGGTTTTAAAGAAACGAGTCCCACCTTTTCCCTCCTAGCTAATGTTTTACCACTTAGAATAAAACTTTTGAGCCCATAGGGCCTCAGGGCTGCCTAAGCCTATATTGATTTAGAGCCTTGGTCAATCATGTGTGCCCATACATCAGCCCTATCATGGGACTTCCTTTCTGGCTCAAGTGCCAGCTATTGACAATGCAGACGGATGGGTCAATGGAAAGCGATACACTCAAAGAATGGCAGTCATTATAAAGCATCAGAGGGTCCCCTGTGTTGTCTAGGACAATAGCTGTTGGGCATGTCAGAAAGTGATTAGTAGTGTCATTATCCAAGGTGAGAGACTAACGTCTTTACAATAAATAATAGGGATTAGTGGTGTTTGTATTAAATAATACCCAATGGAACTAAAACAAATATATCAACAATAAAGCAAGACTAAAATCAAAAAATAGAAAAGTAAAGTAAGAAAAGTAAATTAGAGTTGGGGAACTGGCCAGAGAAATTGTCACAAACGACAAAGATGTCTGACCAAGAACACCAGCCAGGACAGTCTCTTCTGTGTCTGCAGAAAGAGCAGATTTTGGAATGTTAATCAGAACAAGACAACTCTTAAAAAGGGCACAAAAGCCTACGAGGATATGCGAATGACTAAGAGCATGTTTGTTTATCTGTCATCTGACGCGCCCCTTTCTGTTTCATGTGCATGTTTGTGTGTGTGTGTGTGTGTGTGTGTATGTGTTTGAGGTTGAAAGACTTCAGATGCAAATGAGGTCGAGGCGCGGCCTCAGTCACCTTGGAGACTGTCACTCAGCTGATGACAACTGCTGAGAGATGAAGAATGAGGGAAGAATACTAGGGATTACTAGGGTGACAAAATGCACATTGACATGAAGTGAATCTCAAACGAATAACAGCATAGAGAACAAGAGGCAATTCATTTCTTGCTTTCTGCATTTTTGCATGGTGTTTAAAAGCTTGCGTGATCCTGACTCCCCTCACATGCATGCAAACGCTCACCATTGCTCATTCATGCTAAGATCTCTCCTACTCTTTGCTTTACGGAGCACACCATGGTGTCTGAGTCAAAAGTTCACCGTCTCTTGAGGTCGCGGCATATTGCTTAAGATGTTTTAAAAGCACTTATTGGTTGTACAGAGATGATTGTAACTAACTGTGCAGAGACTGTGAAGGCGCATCCTCTCAACTTGTTTTTGTTTTGCAGTGAATAGGCTGAATGGCATACAAACATTACATTGGGCCCGACAGTGATGGCGTTCAAATGTGCCAAGTTATTTCGAGGTTCAGTAATCACACATGCAAGCAACACAAAGGATGTCCTCAAATCGGTTATTTCACTGGACACTCCAGGAAAAAAAACTCCTGTTACAAGGCTACAGAGTCACAGGTAAATGATGCGTTGGTTACAGTCATCAGCAATATACCACAATCTCTTCTTCTTCTGCTCTCATTCCCTGGTGTCTAATTCCTGTCTCATATTTGGATAATACCTGCCTTATTGATGCTTGGTGACCAATTCTAAAGAGCAAATAACAACCCGTGACTGTATAGGCCTATATAACACAATATCATCACTTTTCACACTGCATGTGAGCAAACTAAAGAACTTTAAAGACGTACGTCCTACCACCGTCACCTACTGCATCTCCCTATGCATGATTAGTACTGTACTAGTACTGATTGGCTTGTAGATGGGCTTGCACCTGGCATTGGGCATGTGGTCAGTTCATGATTTCAAGTATTCCCAGACCTGCTTCTATCGCACCATTTGAATTGAGAGAAAAGTGAACAAACATGCAATTTATTGCTTTTATAATTATTACTTATTACTTTATTTGGCTGGTCTGGCCAGGAGCAGTCCTTTATAAATATATCGTACACAAATTAGATTCAGATATATGTCATATAGTTGCCTCCACCAAGGCATTTGTCTCTGTCTGTATATTAGCAGAAGTTCTGGTTAGATTTTCATCACGTTTTCAGTGAATGTTAGGAATGGTACCATAAACAAATGATTAAATTTTGGTAATGATCTGGAAGAAATCCTGGTTTCTGGATCACTTTGAATTTTTTGTTCAGAGGGGCCACCTGATGATAATAACGTGCACATACAAAGCTTGTTTTCTTTGGACACTAGAGGACTTTGACAATTTACACAACCTACTAACCAGGTCAGTTCATTGGATCAAATTTACCCTGCATGTCAATAATAATCACAATTCAGATAACAGGGATGAAAATTGATAGTTTTCATTTCATGATAGTGCGTGTATTCAATAAGTATACGACAACAATCTCGGGGTGGGAGTCACAATATGCTTGGCAGAGTTCTGGCTCTCAGAGTGCTTCCCTAGTAAAATTATGGCACTGCTACTAGCAGTAATTATTTTTTTATCCCTCCTCTTATATCGTCTCTTTCTAATCCTCTATGAAAATGCCTGGAAACAGTCGGTGTTATTTTCACTTTTGTTCAGTTGATTTTTTTTTAATCATCAGACCATATTTTCAATTTAAAACTCCTCTCCGGGTGCTATGTGGTTCATTTTTCCTTTTTCTATTTCTGACAGGCCTGCTGGAATGTCCAAACCATCCAAAGAATGCTTTAACATTTCAAACTAACTGAACCATGTTTTGATCTAAGCTGAGACCACCTCTTTTTGTCAGAATCGTGTTCAGCTCATTGGTTTGGACTGTGGTCCGGGGGGAGGTTTCCCACCTGTAATTTTGTAGGTGGGTATGAAAGCACCATTAGTAATACTTTGTTGTATTAAATTCAGTTTAAAACCGCTCAATCAAATTTTTTGATCTTTAAGCGGAATTCTTAAAAGTGCATTGACTGTCTTTGCTTTGATTTTAGTTGACCTCTATATTAATCTATGAAAATGCAGTGGTAATGTCAGAATGACAGCAAGGTAAAAAAAGAGATATAGAGAGCTATGAAGATATAGGTTTTTCCTTTGCTGGTGATACTATGTCTCCACACAGCAAAATGCCAGGCAGGTCCAGGAACAAACTCAAATCAGTGACTCTACAAATGGGGGCAGGCAGAGCCCTTAAGGGGCTTTAAAGATTCACCCACTAACCTCTGCACTGCATTGCACCGAAGTTTGTGTTCTTTGGTCAGTCAGAGCCCATAAAAATCTCCTGCCGGTATAAATGTGCCTACTTTATTCTCAGCATACAGCAACTCTACTTTGAGTAACTGAGAAACTTCCTCACAAAATCTGATGCAAGGCAGATGTATCCTTTAAAAGCTTCACAACAATGCCATCATGAATTAATTATACATGTTCGGTTCCAGAGATATAGCCAGAGAGTATAGGCCTTATTCAGTAGCTACAGCTACACGGCTTCCTCCTTAGACCCCAGCAGATGTAAAAGTCTTTTTCCTTTACTGACGGATGGTGCTTTCCTGCTCTGCCAAGGTGCCATGTTGAGCGTAAGAGGGTTTGTACATGAGCTTTGAATTTGTCAGTCAGCCTTTTTTTTTTTGGGTTATCTTGTACATTTGTCCTGGCTAATGCTCACAACAGATGGCCTTTGGAACAAATTCTTTCAGCCTAGACAAGCCTATCACATAGGCTAGAGAGCAAAGCCTTTGAGACAGACAAACTGTAGTACATTAGCTCCAGGAATTAGGCCTTTGCAAATAATGTTGTTTTTTTCACAAATATTTTATTCTTGCATCCTAAGACTATGATTGTCATTTTACCAATGTAATATGAATATGGGGATGTCATATTCTCACAGAGATTCATGTAATCTGAGAAAGAGCCTAACAGAGGGTAAAAAAACACAATGGATAAAAAGAGGAACAGATAGATTAATGTTAAAATGGGTGATGTGACATGGGCCACAGGGGAATAGATGGAATGGGCCCAGTAAATACTGTTGCCGTCTATCCATCATATTATGTTAATGGTATTTCAGGGATTTCTTCCAATTAAAACATTGGCTGTACAGTGATAAATCAGTTGTTATCATACAAATTGTTTGCACTCTGCATTCAACAATCCATTGTAATTCTCCCCCTCAGGCCTGACTTTATCCAATTTGGCACCATACGCAAAATATTAGGTTCCCTCCCCCTCCATCACAATAAATTTCACTGCTAGTCTACATACACTCACAAGAAAGTGAATAGCTTTGTTTCAGACATTTTTTTTTCACTTTTATTTGAATAAAGAAATTGTAATAATGGGTATAATAATATATAATAATGGATGGCGACCTTAGTATTTGCCGATATTGCCTATGCCACAGGCAGCTCTTCATGATTTAAAAAAAAAAAAATCTTGAAGTGCTTTGACGCTCTATACATAAATAATGCAAATAAATAACTTTACATAAAATATGTTTGATGACTTGTTTTGGGATTTACAGTGTAGGTTTTCCAATTTTAGTAATTTCCATAATCTGCCTGTTGGCCTAAAGGCCTCCATTATAATGTGATTTGGGGCTGTGTGAGATGAAAATAGGATTTTGTAAGAGAAACATGCTAAAATCGTTGGTCTTCAGTCTTTATAAAATGCTTTTTGGGCCTGATAGCATCAAACATCATGTGTCAAACGTTGTAATACTATCTGCTATCTACTACTATCTATCCACTATGAAAATTATCTATGAAGACACACAAGGTCTAGCGAGACAGGTTTTGAGTCCAGTTCTTGGCACTTTTCTTAAATTTACTTATTGACACTGCATTTGCAAGCAACAACTCACTGAGGGGGAATTTAAAATCCTCATTGATTGGAGTGAACATTGTGTGGGAACATTATAATCTTTTTTGACCCGTCAGCATACCTTCGCATAATCCTGGATTAGTGTTTGAACTGTCAAAAAAAGTTAACAATCATGTTCACTGAGTTTATATCGCCACTAAACACGTAACCTGGATTTGGTGCTGGTGAGCTGCCTTGCCTTGGTCAGCATCAACCTACGACTGTTATTTTAACTGGGTTATTGAGTTTATCGAGTCGCTATTTTATCGATACGCCTGTCCTCTTAATTGAAAAAGAAGAGACTGAAATTATATTGAGTACTTTTGTCGCGGTTTCATGCCTGACCAGACCACTAATCCATCTTCAATCTGTTTATGGATTTCCTGCATTAGCCTAGCCAATCTCAAGCTAGAGACAAAAGAACAAATAAACAACTAAGCTCTACAGAGCTCTACCCACTGGTCAGAAAATCACTAAGTATCCTGCCAACAATTTAATTTCCCTGGCTTGTAGAGCTACCACGTATAGAGATAAAGGTGAGTCTTGCGTACACGGGAGTGACTGAGATTGATTGATGAGAAGTCTGGAGGAGGCTGATCGAGGCCAGCCGTGCTCCTGCTGTGCATGATTATATTCCCAGACACCGCATGGGCTGTGAGAGCAGAATTCTACACCTTTTCATGTAGGATAATTTTGTTTTGAAATTTGCTCAGTAGCACGACTATGGGAGTGAAACTTATTCTCAGTCAGGACAATCCACATATCACTCTCAGACAGAAAATTACCGTATCCATATCGTGTTGTTGTTAATCCTCTTGTACGTGCAAAATGTTAGTTTGCCAAAATTCTAAATGAATAATAACATATAATAAAAAGCTTTATTTGTACAACAAATAATAGTCTGAGGGCGACACGGTGGAACAGGGGTTAGCACTGTTGCTTCACAGCATGAAGGTCGCAGGTTCAAGACCTCCTTGGGTCCTGGGTCTGGGACCTTTCTGTGTGGAGTTTGCATGTTCTCCCCGTGTCTGCGTGGGTTTTCACCGGGTACTCCGGCTTCCTCCCACAGTCCAAAAACATGCTGAGGTTAATTGGAGACTCTAAATTGCCCATAGGTGTGAGTGAATGGTGTGTGTGCCCCACGATTGGCTGGCGACCATCTGGGGTGTATCCCTGCCTCTCGTTGTAACGCGCTGGGATTGGCTCCAGCAGACCCCTGCGATCCTAATGAGGAATAAGCAGTGTGGAGGGGGCGTGGCGCATCGGCTGCAGGAGAAAGGTGTGGAGAGGGCTCAGGGGAGCGGCGCCAGGTGAGAGTAATTGAGCAGTGAGTACAGGTGCGCTAATTACTCTCACCATCTCTTTTAAAACAGTAGCAGGCTGGACCCGCGGGGGAAAGAAGTCACGGAGCGGAACCAGCGGCTGCGTATGTGCGGCATGTGTATGTGTACGTGTGTATATGTGTACGTGTGGTTCAAATAAAGCACGGGGAAACCGTTGAACATAAAGAGGCTGGACTTGTTGTGGGTCTGTTCGGTGCCGGGGAACCCACGGGGGGCAGCGAGACTGCCACAAGCAGGTATAGAAAATGACTGACTGACAATAGTCTGAATGGTTCTTAAAGTCAAAGATCCTCCCTTTTGGTTGCAAACCCTACTATAGTGATGAGAAACTGTGTCTTGTCTTGACCCACAGAATCAAGAACAAAAAAAGAGAACATTGACTCCGAGACTTAAGCTTTCAAGGTTTATAAGACAAATGACAAATTGCACCAAATTTCGCACAACATGTATACATACAGACAGAGATTCCTTGATTCATAGATGTAGTCAGAGGAATAGGCTGATTTCGCTTTTGAAGAAACTGCTATTTTTTGAGGCGGAATACAGGCGTGGTTTTGAGAGATCAGCATCTGTTTCCTCCAAATAAAGTAATCACATTCTTTAATTAAATTGTTTACTTTGGAAACAAAATAAAAGCCAGCAGGGGCTTAATGAATCTAGGGAGGTAAAATCTAACTACACCAAAATGAAGGCTCCAGTACACTGTAAATAATCCATATGAGCTAGATCAATGATCAAAGAACCTGTCTGGTGTATGTATGTCTGTTTCTCAAAGAGAGAGATAACATCCCATCTTTTCTATTGAGTTATGCCCTCTTGTGAACAGGTTTGCAGATCATAAGCAGCATGAGTCCTTTTTTACAAGGATAACAGTGTGGATCAGTTTTCTTTCGAACATCAACTAGCTGTGTGATGTCTGAGGCTTCTAACTGTCCCATCTCTACCTTCAATGTCCTTCATTTCCTCTCTTATTTTCTTATTTTCTCTCTGCAGACGCATGCACAGGTACATACACGCGCACACTCAGAAATCATTACAACCGGTCACCACCCTCTGTGTTTCCTATTACTCGAGGTGTAAAGGTATGGGCCGCTGTTGCGAAACATTAATGTATAATGGTGGTAATAGTCTTCCTTATCAGAGGAAGGCACTTGGAAATAACACACACACACACACACACACACACACACACACACACACACACACACACACACTCACAGGCTGATAGAAATAACTTACATGCATAATAAATTACATTTCATCAGCTTCCCAATGAGGTTAATGCAAATGCATTTCAATGCATATTTTTTTTATATGGCACTGGCAATATGTGTTGAGTGCATACAAGACTTAACCTACTTGGACATAATGTTAACTTAAAGGACCAGCATGTACCATTTAGTGTTGTCTATTAGTGAAACTGCACATTGGGGTTTAAAAACGACCTAAAACATTGTGTTTTCTAATCCTAAACGGTCCAAATTGGAATGGATGGGTATGATCTTACTAGTGAGGTTCCTTCTCTGAAAATCTATTTATGTTTAAATTGAATATAAACCAAAAACCTAACAGCGAGACTGCTACTTGTCATAGGCAACACACTTAATCAGCTAAAAAATAAATTAAACTAAACACGTTCTCTTCTTGTGAGCTGTCGTGGACTAATCATTTTTAACATCAGTCCATGCATATCAGCTGAAATAGCTCTGAGCTCTGTCAGCAGGCTCCTGTGACCTATTTTTTCACAGAAAGAAGGTATTCCAGATTTATATGTGATGCAGTTGGTGGCCCTTGTACCACAGTCGAAATATATTTCCCTGAATTTAACAGTATAAGCGCTTGACCTCCATGGAACGTTGAAGAATATGTATTTATAATAAAACCTGGTAAATTAATTAAATAAGATATATACTCTGTGCTGTTCTTTAGTACTTTAATTTAATGCTTCCATTCCAGAGGGAAATTGTTCTTTCTACTCCACGACATTTATTTGACGGCTTTCAACATTTTACATGTCTAACATTAAATTCGCCATACACGCTTCAAACTGTTAATCTAATAATAAAGACAGAATAAATCAGTGTCATTCCCAAGATCAATAAACCAATCATCTGGTGGATGCTGATCTTTCAAGGTCATGCGATCATATATGAATCTGTCACTGAACCTGGCGGACCGAGCATAACCACCATCACCGTATTGGCAATCCCCTCACTGAGTCATTTCTAAAAGCAAGTAGTTCGTAAAAGTGATATGTGCATTGAAATATTTTAACGGCTCCTCAAAAGCTAACTTGAGCAGTCATCCTGTGTTCATCCATTACACTTGGTAGATCCCATAAATTAAAACAGAAAAGTCTTTAGGTCCCATATCACTCATGATCTGGGTTTTATTTGAAGTTTTGATACCCCTAATATGATATATTTGCAATGTAAATTGCCCAAATTCAACTCAGTGTTTTTCACAGAGCGTCTCACTGGAGCTCTAGAAAGAACAGGTCGTTTTTTTGGTCTGTCTCATTAATATTCATGAGCCTCTCTTCTGATTTTCACTCGGAAGACTGAAAAAATGTGGGTGGGGCAAGAGGGCTGTGCTGGGAATTTCTACTGCAGGGGTGGGCAATCCTGGTCCAGAGAGGCCGGTGTTTGGTTCAGGCTTTTGTTCAGTAACACAGGATTCTACTAATCAACAACTGGAGCCCTTGCTAAGCACCTTCATTAGTAGAATCCAGTGTTACTACTTGCTTGGTTGGAACTAAAGCCAATGGCTCTTCGTTACCCCTGCTCTACTGCGTGACATTGCAAAGTAAAGGAGGTTCAAAAAACCTGTGAAACCGCAGAGTTTCTAAATCCAGACTATGTCCATTTCTCAGTTTTTGTATTACTGAGATATTTGTTGACTGAAAGGATATGATTCCTCTTGAGTTCTTGCCAAGAACCTCTTCTCAAGAGTTGAAGGTGAAACACTCGGATGCAGTTGCTGTCAAAAATTTAAATTTGTGACCTTTAAGAGAACCTAGTTCTTTAGTTGTGTTGAAAGCTTAAACCTGCAAGTTTTCATTCACTCACTTGTTGAACAAATCCTGTGTACTTGGCCCTTAACTTCAACATTATCTGAGTGTTCAAAACTGAAATAAAAGGGCTTATAACCCTATTTCATTTCTTTTGTTCATTTTTTAAGAAATGATACTTTAATACACATGATGGTGGTTGCTGCTTTTATAAAACATCATTAATGTGGTAATTTAGGAAGACAGCAGTAGCATCTTCTCGCAAACTTTTCATTAATTCTATTAACCATGCATTAAAAAAAAAGATACCAGTAAACAGTAGTCCTATTTCGGGGGCAATTTATATGTTCTGTGTTTGCCTCTCAGGCGTTGAAGCGCTGAAGAAAACTAATCACTGAGCAGTTCTCCGTATGGAATGCGTCTTAGTTTTTAATCAGAGCATTATGGTAATTAGGGAAATTTACAATTACAATTTAGAATTTCATTTAGCAGATGCTTTTATCCACAGTGACAAGATCACTGATTTGGTTTCTTTCCATTCTACATTTCATGAGTTGAATTACAATTTAGGGGTTTGTTCGACAACACACAAGTAAGCACACATATAGTCTTCTTTGGTCTGTGTATCGCATTTTCTCTTCCATTTGTTGCATTTGGTCAGACTGAATTATTTTCAGCCCAGACGGGTATACTCTGGGCCCACAAAATGCCAGCAGCCCCACTGGGAAATTAAACCCCTACTTAGATGTTCTTAGACTGAGTATCTCTGCCTTCATGCAGTCTTTCTCTCACAGTTCCCTGGTCGATGTTGCCGATTTCCTCTCACACTGAGGTACACCGGTACACCTCCGCTTGTGCAAGGGTGACATTTTGCAGAAGCATGTTTCCATTCCCTCCTTAATATGCAGGAACTGCGATGGCCTTTTGGCGAGCACCACAGCATGTTACTGGCATGTACCATAGACAACAGATGGGAGAAGCATGAGAGGTCCAGGGAGTCCCAGTGGAATTAATTCCATATGCTCTTTACTGTTCCATTCAACGCTATTTTAAGCAGACGTGCATACAATCAATTTGTCATGTTTGTCACAGACGACATCCTGGTTTATAACCTTTCTCATTATATTGGTCAGGTCCTTGTTGGGAGATGGTGCTCAGAAGCAAGAAGTAGGTCAAGGGAAGGCTGGGGATGACATGGCTGGGTGGATTTACCCATTTCTATTGACCTATAGTCAGCTAAAGCTTGCAACATAAATCATTTTAGTTCAATATATTAGCTTTATTACTTACTATCCCATTAGGAGTGATGTCTCCAGGCAAGGAATGTTTTAGAGAATTGAATTGCCACCACATTTTCCACTAGCCTTGGCCCAATTTCATCGAGGTAAAATTAGTTTCATTGGTTGTTCTGAAAATATTCACGGTCAATATTCTGTACTGAGCACTCAAATTTAAGCACCTCTTAGGTTTGGTCATACATTAAATAAAACAATAATTATCTTTGAGCATTCAACATTTCCCCCTTATTATCACAGAAAAACATTATGGTGGCAAGACCTCCAAAAGATGCATGTGATTGACATGTGGACTGACTCTGTGCTTGACCTTTTGGGCATTCTTTACATTTCCACGGGGGCCTCCTCCCCTAGGGTCATGGTCTTTTATGCTAGGTACCCCAACCAAAAGGGTTACTAAAGATTATTTTACCATTTCCATTACCATAGAACCATACCAATTCCATTACCCATTAGGTAACCCGTAACTTTGGTGGGAAAATTTATATAACTAAGTAAAAGGCCTAACAGATATTGCTTTAATTTACAATTACAACAGTCATTCCTGTAAATATTTTAATCAAAGACAAAATATTTTGGTCATATCTGGATGATTTAGTGTCTAATGCATACTAGACTTAAGTTTAGATGAGATCAGGAGAGCATTGCACTTTACAGGCTTGCTTGTATTAGCCCTTTCAACTGTAGGTTTGTAAAATTAATGAAATTCTTGAATGGTCTATCCAGCCAAAGCATTTTAAACTTGTACCTATACAAGCTAACAGGACTAAATACATTCACTGAAGAGCATTTTTAATAGAAGAGATTCACATACTCTTACACAGTGGACACACAAAGCTGTCCATTACTAACCCAAACCGTACCCGTACCGATCCATACTGACAATGGAAACGAGGCTTAAAATAGTAATGGGTACCATGCGACCCGTATGCTTCCAGGGTAATGGAAATGCTAAAAAAAGCCTAACATTCTGTCCCGTACCATACTGCATAAAGGAAACAGGGCATATAATATTTGTTACATATAAATGGCTGTCTGCTGGTTATCTAGAACAGCCTTGTGATAGACTGGCGACCAATCCAAGGTGTGCCCTGCCTTTACCTCAATGTCAACTGGGATAGGCTCCAGCTCCCTGCCTCCCAGCACAGGATAAACTTTGGATCATGGATGGATGGACTATGTAGTGTAACATCCAGTCCCTGTGTGTAGAGGCCAAAGAACACTAATTATGAGTCACCTACATGGTTTTATAGCAAGGTCGTACACCAAAATAGTTCTCCACAATGTCACATCAAATAAATATCCTTCATGAAGGCTAGCATGGACATATAGATACTCAGCATGTGTGTTTTAGGAGATAGGAATTTACAATTTACATCGTAAAATAAAGTGTATAAAGTATGACGTATCCTTAGAGGGGAAATAGAGAGATAAAGGACTTCATTGTGTGTCTGTGAGTTGAGCAGGAGTGAAAATGGAGGAAGGGGATAAATTAAAAGAAGCAAGAGGAAGGGCCATAAACGAGAATTACAAAGTAAAGTAACGGCTCAGTGCAGTTTTAATTTTCTGTTCAAATCAAGACGACGATGGTAGTGAAAAAGAATTAAATTAAATAAAAATAAAAACTACTTTATGATAAATACTTTAAATACGTTTACTACTGTTTCATTTCACTAAGGAAATAGTTTGAAAGCATGTCTACTACTCTGCTTTACCTAATTTTAGAAACAGAATAAAAATGCTTTTGATATTTTATATGCTTTGAGAAAAAAACATCTGAAAATCTTAACCTAAAACCATAAACATATATGGTGAAAACCCAGGGTAGCACAGCTGTAGACAGCTAGTAGTATTCTGCTGAGATTTAAGAATCTAGAATGCTACATGTGTGGCATATATGTGTAGATGACCTTTATTTATTCAGGGAGGGCCAGTTGAGAGCAACCCCTCCCTTTCACTGACGCCGTGATTACAAAAACAGTTAGTTACAAACACGATTACAGTCATCACCTTAAAGGCAAACACTCATATTACATATAATCATATAGAAGGCTTTCGCAAATGATTAAATGAATTCAGGCTAGTCCTTTTTAGAAATGACTTCTGAGTGTTGCAACTTCTTGACCCCCGAGGTGCGACCTCTAACCCCTGCTCCTGTCCCTGAGGTGTAGCCAGGGTTACCTTCATTAGGAGAACAAGTAACAGGGATGATGAATGATCTGTATTTCCTCTGCTCCATATAGACAGACACACATGTGCACATACACACACACACATGTACCACCTACTCAAGCCAGCAGCAGTCAAGAAGATAAAGAGAGCCTCTAAAATACACATGGGGGCCAGAAATAAAATTAAACTTACCCGATACATTTGTTGCTGTATTCTATTATTTAACCTCTTCTTGAGTTATAGATTTCCCCTGCAGAGGGTAGGGAAGGTGCAAATAGGATGTTGGTTATATGTCGCTTATTGATGAAAGCATTACATGCTTATCAGGTCTTTTTATACATTTGCTGATTTTTCTTTTCCTATATGTGACATATATATATGGTGGGGAAGCTTTTTTTTTAATTTGCCTGTTTTTTTCTTCTGGCTTTGTACATTGGGCTATCTGTCTTACTAACTCGTGTAATACCAGGCATGGTTATTACCCGCAAATAACATAAATCTGCTCGCACCGCCGGTTAACGCGAAACAAGCAGTTAATTCATTTTGAAAGAATAAGAAACGTGTGTTTGAAGCCATTAAACTCCAGTGAAACATGCTGTAGCCTACATACTGAATCTGCTGTAGCCGCTCTATATTGTAAACATAATCATGTGAGTGTGTATGTCTGTGGGCTGACTGCAGGCTACAAAGCACCGTGTAAAGAGATTTATAGGCTGTCAGTCTGATTTATGATGAGTTCGTGTGTGTGTGCGGTAAAACCTGCGGTCATATGTTTCATGCAACCATGGTGATATCAGCTGTCAGATCAAAACCATTTGTACCTTAAGTCTCTATGGAACATAATGCACATAATAAATAGAGCTCTTGATAAAACCAAAATGTGTAAGGTCCCTTATTACCACATTTATCACAGTTTCTGCATTAGCCACTATTCAACATCACTAGGTTACATTTAGGTTACCCTTAATGTTACTTGTTTTGAGAAAAATAGATATTTCTTGGCAGCGACATAGCTCATACTGTGTTAGTATTGTGCTAATGCTATAAATGGAATGAAAAGCATCACAATAATATTTAGTGTTCACAGACTACCGGCTTGACCCCCCTCCTCTTCGCAGCATCCGAGACATCAGACGAGTGTCCTGCAGGAGCGATAAGGAACCCACTTAGCATCCAAGGGAGCGACTCTGCCCTTTATCAGGCTCTGTGGGCTGCTAGCTCCCCTACTCCCAGGATAGTTTTTAAAAAAAAATGCAAGGACCGCACAGGGCAAGGACGTGTAGGGAGCAGGACTTTGTGGCCATAGTGCGTGATGCAGGAGGTCAAGGGTCATGGACTAACCAATGCTCACTGTAGCATCAATAGCGAAGTAGAGCTGGCAGTCGGAGATAACCGGCTGCTGTCAGACTCTCTGTGTCTGCGCCGGCAAACACAAAGAGTCGGGTGGCCCTTTGTAAAAGTTTCTGTGTGGTATCTGTGTTTTTTTTAACCTATGGAGACACACTGTACCATAAGCGGTATGGTGAAGTGACCGGATGTCATTTACAGCAATACTATTCTTCAGTCATTGGTTTTTATGCCCCAATAACACAACAATCGTGGTCTTGCGAAGTTGTTTTGCATCCATGCATGAGCCAATCGAAGCATGAGGTTGGGGGATAGCCCGCTTGAAAACCAATGAGGACCATCTTTGGTTTAATGGACAGCAGTGTGACCCAATGGAAATTTCCCATGATGTGACCATCCGAATCTAATTTGGCCAATAGCCAAATTATTAGCCAATAGCCATGGCTTTCAAACAACAAGTGACATGTGGGAACTGTGCTACTTAATAATTAGGCACACTGTTTTTGCAAAAAGAAGACTGAAAAAGGGGTTGCGTTTTATGTCAAGTCAAGTCAATTATATTTGTATCGCCCAAAATGACAAATCACAGATCCACCCAAATGGGCTTTACAGTTTGTACAACACAACATCCCCTGTCCTTCAACCCTCACATTGTACAAGCAAAAGCTCCCCAAAAAGAACCTTTAACTGGGAGAAAAAAAAAGGATAAAAATAAGATAAGAGGATAAAGAGGTTGCAGCTGATACTCTACTATGAAAGGCTATCCAGTATGTGTGTGGGCTAAAGGGGGGGGCGACCGCCTGCTGTTCATAATAGTTAATGCTACCATCATCAGCCATTACTGGAACAATTATGGGGAAATCATTGAAGATACTCCATTTTTCAGGAGATTACAATGCTGACAGATGTTGTAGGTCTTTTGTTAAAAACGCACAAGTTGTAGTGTTATTTTTAATTACAGATGGTGATGGTGCTAGACTCATAACAAAGAAACATCTGCTGTCACAAGCTATAAATTAAACTCCAATAAACATAGGTTCATTAGGGTGAAGTTGACTCACACAGTCCAGTTAATGAGTCTCTCGACTTTTTGTGAATAAGCAGAAGCCCCAGGTGATTCATAACACATAGCCAGGTTTGCTCTGCAAAGCAATTCAGCAATATCGGAACCCAATTCATTGCAAGTGCGCAGGGGAGTAGGGCCGCTAGAATTAGCAGAAGATCCTAGTAGATCCTACAGGCTGCAGTCTATGAATAAAAGCCAGGATTGATCAAAGTGACTGCCTGGAAGAAGAAAGTAGCAGAAACCCCAGTGTTAAAAACTAATAATAGGGGATCTCTGCAAAGGAATATACGAATACAACCTAGTAATAAGTCAAAATATGTATTGAGCTACTAAGGAATAGGAATGAATAGGGAACACTAAGCATATCCACCAAAAGGGAAAAGAATAAATTAATGTTAATAAAAAGAGTTCAAAAAACTTCAATAGCTCTTTACATCAACTCTGACAGAAGCATTGCAGATTGTTTCCATGGTGATGGAGAGAACAAAAGACAACTGAATTAACTTCATGGATCTGAGGAGGAAAATTAAAGGTAGTGTAACCTGTCTCTAAATTTATGTGTAACGAAGTAGAAGCGTTGGTTTTATAGATTATTTACTTTTCAGCGTCTACACTGCTTTTTAGTTTCATAACATAATGCTCAACTGCTCTGTCTACCGGAACATACAGAACTGGAGACGTGAGAGACCAAGAAGGGACAGAGATGAAAAAGGATGTACTGTGCTGTGCAAAGTATTAATGATCATATAAAATGTGCATGCAGACACATTTGTATGTGCACACAATATACTCAAAGGGGAGCGATCGGATGGTTTTATGCATCTCTGCCTATTAAAGCCACGAAAAGCCTCCACACGCACTTGTGTTAATGAACACAACCCAGTTATTACGTTGAAACCTGTCTACATAATGTACCGAAGACAAATTCCACCTGCCTGGCTGTGTGGCCATTAAAGTATCTAATCTAATCCAGTGCACCTCATGAAAATGGCAAACCCTTATTATCTACACACCTTTGTCCCTCGCTAGAGTTCATGTCATTTGAAGCACACCTGCATTTTTTACATTCTTGAAATAATGATAATAATAATAATAAAAAACAACTATACAATATGTTGTACCCTTAAAGGTACAGTGCGTAGATTCTAGTAACAAGGTTTAGGGGTGGAGGAAGTACATCAAGAATCTTACTTGAAAAAGCAGAAGTAGTAAAAGTACTTACTTTAAATGTACTTTAAAGTATAAGAATACTCACACAATGGGTTGTCGGGTCACTAGGCTGTGTCTTTAATGATAAGGAATGTAGACATTTATTTTTGCCTTGGTGCTTTACTAATTTACCGTTAAGACATGATATATATTTTAAATCTATTGTGATTTGAATTTAAGTCATTTACTTGCCAACATATTCACAACACTGCACTCTGTTTAGAGCAGTAAAAGGAAAACACAACAGCAACTAATCACATGAGTGCTATCTCTTTAAATATTTAACCAACACAACATTCTGTTGGACAACATGCACAACAAATGTAGCCTAATGTATGTTGAAGTACAGGCTCAGATACAGTCTGTGTGTCCAGTGTTTAATGTAATGCTGAATATTCATGTGACGCTTTCCATCTGCTTGCCCACTGTGAGTGGGCGTGTCCTGAACAGCAGGTACATATCTGATTGGTTGGAACCAACAATGCTGCAACAGAATCATGAGGCAATTTTTCATGCAATATTTTGACAAAAAGATGTTTAATATAATGTAATGAGTAAAAATGTTAATTTCCAAAATGTAAGGAGTAGAAAGTATAGATAACTGGCACAAAATGTAATGGAGTAGAAGTTGTACTTACACTACTGTTCAAAAGTTTGGGGTCACCTAGACACTATTGTGGTTTCCATGAAAAGTTACACTTTTATTTACCACTATGAGTTGTACAATAAATAGAAAATATAGTCAAGACATTGACAAGGTTAGAAATAATGATTTCTATTTGAAATAATTTCTTTGTACCATTAGAACACTGGAGTGATAGTTGCTGGAAATGCACCTCTATACACCTATGTAGGTATTGCACCAAAAACCAGACATTTGCCACTAGAATAGTCATTTACCACATTAGCAATGTATAGAGTGTATTTCTGATTAGTTTAAAGTTATCTTGTTGGAGAAAACAGTGCTTTTCTCTCAAAAATAAGGAAATTTGACCCCAAATTTAGTGTATGTACAGTAGAAATACTAATTAAAACAACCTAAATACAGTAACAAATACATTGTTACATTCCACCACTGACAAAGTTTCCAATTTCAACCAACTAAGGACCCAAACATGTAAAAGAACCTATGATGGCCATGAAAAAACAGAAATAGTCATCTATAGAACCATTACTTGCTTATTCGCCGTTCTGGTCTACTGTAGAAAATGCAACTTGGCAGCCTTCACAATAAAAGCGCAATTCTTATTCTGATGTATATACAAATTGAAACACACTTATGAATAATATATTCAATTTCTGCCGAGTCAGAAGACACTGTACCTTTAAAGGAGGCTATATTAGGTATCCCTCACTCCATGTGTTTGATTTCACGCACCTCGTCCTTGAAAGCATTGGGGAGCTTACTTTGTTACCTTCTCCCTCTCATTTCTCATCCTTGTTTTTCTGCATGTTACTGTAATTAAAGTTATAATTATCCCTCACACACTGCTCTCTCCTCTCCCCCTGGCTCCACACATTTGCCTGCTCCACATCTACTCCAGATATCTTGGAGTGGAGAAATATGCCTGCAGTCTTCATTCATATATCATTCGAGCCTTTGAGGTGACTTCCCCAGGTGGAGCGCTCTTTTCATCATCTATGGTAGTTTCGGTTGTGCATTTCACCTTTTCCTCACTCCTCTTGTCGCCAGGTGGAGCTTGCTATAAAATAGCATAGCTGAGCTGAAAGGGGTTTTATATTATATGAAATGTGTTCCTTATTATTGCTATGGCGTGGTTATTTTACTCTGATATCTATCTATAAAAGAGTGTCTGGCTACTGTATCATAAAGGTGTTTATGCCATAAACAAATAAAACAACAACAACAAAACTTAAAATCCCATGGACTCACGTATCACAGCACTATCTTCTTTCTCCATATCACAGCCCCCCTCCTGATGTTGCCTCCCAGCGCTTTAGTTACATTTCAAAGTGCCATTATCCTGTTTCCTCATGTAGCCAACGTAATGAAAGTACACTACTACGTTAACCAGATTAGCTGCTAATTTATTCCTAACAGAAACTCATGCTACTGTGGGCTGTAGCCATCTTACTCTAAGACACAGACCCTCAGAAAATCCCAGCACTATCACCTAGAAACAGAATCTGGGCAGAAGTAAGAGAATTATCATGAATCCAGTTCTATTTGGTTCACAATTTGTGTTATGTTCATGTCTTATCCGATGTACAATATCATTTGGACTATGTAGCAGTCCAGCACACCCTCATTTAGCCAAACATGAAAAGGAATATATATTTTCTACAGGCACTGCACTAGTTCTATTCAATTTATACATTTGTAAAGTCTTGTAAGACGCTGGGTTGGAACTTATTGCTATGGAACAATGAGGTGGTCGCTTCTGATCAGGAATTTCTGGCATTTTACAAGAATGGGAGGAGGAAAAAGAAATGGAGAAGAACAGAACTAAAGGAAAACGGCACAATAAATGAGCACCAGTAGCTATATGTCTCCTATTTAATGTAATCAATTAATTGAATGTCTATGGAGGAGCACCGAAACCAAGCTCAATTTGAATACTTTTACTAGTTGCAGCGATGGAGTAATAACTTTTGCTTACCTCACCCAAGTTCTGGACGAGAATATCTCCCGTTGCAAAGCCAAGCTCTGTCCTACCTTCTGGAGCAGCGAGGAGCATTGAAAGTATAAATGAATGATCTTATTGTTGTTTCATTGGCAATTTAACAACAACCCTGTGCATCAAAACTGTTTAACACACCTACTCGTTGAATAACCCTCACATATCAGCCTCTACATGTAGATGCCAATTCGGCCTCGAGGGGCTGTGCTGAAACACGTTTGGTTTTCTGCTCAAGAACGATCCACACAGTCCTCGGAAGCAAAATATGAGTGTGTTAGAAAACAAGAATAAAGAAATATATAAAATATTGTTTCTCTATAAGTCCAAACTTGCAGGTTTACCCATTCATAACAGCGTAATAATGAAGTGTCTACCCTATAAAAAATACTGTGCTCACCCATTACAAATGGAATCAGTCAGAGAAAATACAAAAAAGTCACAGTAGGATGTTGGATCAATCAACTGGAACATGTTTGTTGACAATACAATTTCGGGAGTACTTCTTTTAAAACAGGTTGGGCATTTGGTGGAGTTTACCCCAGGGTGGCGGTTAAGTTGAGCATAAGGACAGAGAATGCTACGAGGGTAAAATGTTACACAACTTCAAATCTTTTTTGTGTGTCTGTTTCCGTCCTTTCTCCGGGGCCTTTCATCATGCAAGGGCAGACAATCTGTCTCTCTCCGTTCTGCCTCGGCTGAGAATCACATCCTAATATCCCGACGTATCTTGAGCTGAAAACTTATCTTCTTTTGAAAATGCTAAAAAAAAACCCGACAGTTAGTCTACCCGCCTCAATCGTAGTCATCGGTGCCTTTTTCATTGTCAATTTCCTCCGTCTGTCTTTCTCTCGCGTCCCCTTTCCATCACCTTCTCTGATCAAATCAATTTTTATCTTTGACCCTTCCTTGATTGCTTTTTAGATTCTCCAAATGAATAGGATGATGGTTTGTGTTTGTCGTCTTGTGAGATGATATCTTGCCTTTGAGAAAATAGCCCCTGAGCAAATATGTGTTTAATTAACAGTTTTTTAAAAAAGAAGAGAAAACATGACCAGAATCTTAACCATGTGGGTAATAGTGTAACCATGACAACAAAAGTCCCCTGGACTGAGAAAATTATAGGACCGAGCTAAACTGCAATGTTTTCCTAACCTTTTGAACATTTTCTATCCAGTTTAATTCTTTTCCTACATTCATGAGAAGTTAATACACTAGTAGAAGTGAAGGTACTGTAATAACATCTCATCAGGTGAATATATCTTGCTTTAAGGACAATAGAAGTATCTTATTCCTTCTTATTGGCACATCATTACGATTATTTCAAGATTGGGTTAGGGTTAGGGTTAGGGTCTCATATATGAGATAAAAAAACCATTAAATTAGGCCACAATGGGGGAAGAAGTATCTCACGGATGCCCCTTTCCTCATATATTTTCAGTGGTAAAAATATTATTAGTAGTAAGATACTGGAATAACATCTCAAGTGAAAATATCTTGTTTTTAGTACAACCAGTCTAATAATAAATAGAATTATCTTGAATTATCTTATTCCACTGGCACATCATTTAGCTTATTTCAAGATTTTTTGTTCTTGATTGGGTTTAAAACTGAATTAAATTAAAAACAATGAGATACAAAGTCACATATGTGAGGTAAAGTGACAAAAATGACATGAAAAAAACACTGTTTTATTCAAAACACAAACTTTATTCATCAATCCATCCAACGGTGACAAACTGCAAAAACTGATATCTACTCAGGTGAAAATATCTTGATTTTGGTACAATTAGTCCATTATTGAGTAGAGTTTTCTTATTTCACTGGCAGATAATGAAGCTTATTTCAAGTTTTTTTTTCTCCTGTTAAGATTTTATTTTTTTTCACTTCAGATCCTCCTTGTCACCCTTTTAAAAGTGTTCTTTTCTCTTTCTTTTCCACTTCAGTGCGTTCTTGTGCTCCCCTCCACCTCCCCATCACCCCTCAGTCTTCACAGTTTCATGAATTCCTCAACTTCATCTTTCTTCAGCTGCATCTATCTCAGCTGAGTCATCGGCCTCCGCCACCTCTAGGGTCCGGACTCTGCTTGGGGGATTTATCTTGCTGCTGCTCAGGTATGAGATGGCTTTAATCACAAATCTCCCCATGGTGTCTGAGTGCCAAATACTTTATAAATATTCAATCCTTATTTGTACAATAAACATTATTTTTTGCTTGATTCACTTGTCTCTCCTGGGTGAACTGGTGTCAGTGGTGACATTATAGTGTTGTAGGTGCATAGATCATAAAATAAAACACATACACACACATACATGAACATTAAAATCTTAGTTAAAGGTGGAATATGTCAAATGAGCAGAATACTATCTAGTGTTTCAAAATTGTAGTTGCGACACACACACACACACACACAAAAACAATCAGTGTTGCCAGGTTTGTTGCCAACTGCATGTTAAGTGATGAATTATACAGGATAGTTACAATTTTCAACTAATCAATACGTCATATACCAAAATGATTAAAAGGAATTTGACCGACAGGTAACGTTAGCGAAGTTAGCAAGTCGGTTAGCTTGGCTTACTGATTGAAGAGAAAAGTCGCCATTTCCGTGTGCGTTTTTATGCCATGTAAATCCTTTATATGAGTCCAAATTGCACTTTACTACTTACTTTACCGATACTGACTCTGGTTTTTGCTCTTCTCCGGTCACTCTGCTTCTGTGATTCATAACGCAGCGTTCATCTGGGATTTGAAGCTGCTATAGGACTTGCAGATGCCATTTTTACCCAGTAGAGTAGTAGAGAGTGTATCTGGCAACTCGCAATGCCCCTGTCACTATTGGCTGGTACGTGTAAACATAAAGTCATTGTATGTTAAAAATTTTAATATAATTAATTCACACTACATATAATTGTTTTCCAGAAAAGCTATACTTTTATTCTGTGCCCCTCTAAATGGACAGTGGAAGATGCATTGCATTTTTTGAGGTCTGAAAACATTTTTTGTTATTTTGACCATTTGTCATTTTCCACAAATAAATGCTCTAAACGAAAATATTTTAATTTGGAATTTAGAAGAAAACGTCAGTGGTTTATAGACCCATACACATACCTATAAGTAGTAAAATCAGAAAAACTGATCATTTTGCAGTGGTCTCTTTTTTTTTTTTCCAGAGCTGTATATACAGCTCATTACTTTGTCTTCCAACTTGTTGATCGATGCGTGGAAAAACCCCACAGACCCCCAGAGTCCCTACAGACCCTGGAGTTACACTGCTACCGGTCGCACAAACACGGCATCGGGCTTCCTCCCATGAGCGCCCACAGTGCCTACGGCTACCGCATCCACTTCTGTTAATACCTCTGTTCTATGAAAAAAACAATAAAAAAAAAAGAAGGCTCGAGTATGCTGGAGATCATGTCGCTTCTTGCGCACACGTGGAAATCAGACTTTTTCATCTGGGCGCAACAGCCGCGGCTTTAAAAAAAATGCCCTCGAGCGAAGATGCGTGCTGGCGAGATAGATAGTGTCACTTTCCATTACCACCATGCCTGCCTAAAATTAGAGGGGACGGCTGTGTAAACATCGTAGGGGACCTCGGTATGACTGTGTTATGCCCCGGTCCAGGGGGCCTGGGGCCATGACTTGAACGGGCCCCGTCTTCCCCAGGTCCCAAGCAGCCGCGAAGGGGTTTGAATTTAAGAAAAGTAATTTATTTACAGAGACAAAAATAAGGAAATATAACAAAAGGGGGCGACACTGAGAGTTAAATCTTCATGGTGGACTGAGGCCAAACTAACAAACACACAGTTCCTATCTGAAAAGTAAGAAAACTACCTAACTCAGGGGCGTCAAACTCATTTTCATCCCGGGCCACATCAGCGTTCTGGTTTCCCTCAAAGGGCCAATTATAAAGATCATATCTATCTATCTACATATTATTATTACGTGTTATTATATTAGATAATCACCTCTCTGTTCATAATAGTGCTGGTGGCAATTTGTTAACATAATTTAAAAATATACTGATGCAGAAATAATGTTATATTGTTGTTAGCGTGTAATTATTATAAATGCTGCAGAGACACATTGAAAATCATCACAGATGTCTAGAGACTCATACAAGAATATGCTCATAGCCTCTATTAACAGTCCACCCTTGTATCCGATGGTTCTCTGTGACAGCCAATCAGAGGCCAGGGTGTAGAACTTTCCCACCACACACCTATTTGCATAGGGAATTCGGAAAAGACGCACACACACACACAACAGACCTACCATGAAATATGACTACAGTCATAACAACTGCCAGCAGGAGTTTAAATAGAAATCTGAAGATTGCAGGTTGAAAGTGGGACGAGGGACAATAAATCACAAGTTGGCTGCTTCCAACTTAATTATCTATCTGACCTCACATGGTCACAATGAGTCAGCCAAACTACAAAGGGTTCACGGCCGTATCTGCATAAACTCAATGCTGTTACTGTCCATCTTTTCTGATTGAGGTGCTGTCTATTAGAGAAGGGCAGATAACGGAAATAACAAAACGAACGCTCAATAGACTTTAACAGCTCCTTTTTGTTCAAAGTTTGGCTTTTGACAGAGCTGTTTAAACAGCCTGATAATGGAGGACTGACCGATCAACCCATATTGTGTTATTCGGATGCCTGGGAGTAATAGAAAGTGCGACACTGGCCGGAGAGAGAAAGACAGTCTAACAGTTAACTAGCAGCCGATATCTCTGTCCCTGTCCTTTTTTTTTTTTCCTGCTCTGCATTGCGCGGCATGGTGTGCTAGCGATAATCAATGTTTGGCACTATTTATTTGTGGAGGCACATTCGGAGACACCAAGGTCAGCGAGCACAAGCGGACGCACACCCACCACAACAGGACGGCTCAGGTTGCGATCCCATCACCCTGAAGTGATGGGCCGTCATAGTCCCTTCACTATCGCCGTCTCGTGACCGCGGCTCCATTGTTCTACCCGGCCAGAGATGCGGGTCGACGTTTGTTAGGCGGAAAGGAGGGAGCACGATACGCAACCTCCCCTCGAGCGTACACGGGCAGTTGAGGTGTGGCGGCGACAGCAGTTCATGTGATATCTCCCAGCAGCTGCCGTACATGCAGCAGATGTAGCAGAGCCTGAGCTTATAATCAATTTCATGGTGTTTTGTCGATTTCCCCTTTAAGCTGTCCTCCTTGTTGTGAAGGGTATGGTAAGCCATTTAAATGCTTTAAAGTAACTCTGCATATATAATTCACTTTTGCCATGGTCAAAAATAACAATTCAAACCATATTCTTCCTATCCACAATTGTCGTTTCGGATATCCACAACTACAATCTTCCTAGGAATACTAATATCATTTTTGTCATTCATGTGTATGGGGTTTTGTCATTACAGATATCTATAATTCACTTTGAGATATCTATTATGCAAAAAAACTGAATTACAAATAGATTGATTCTGACTAGTCATAATTCCAATTCAAGGTATCCTTAATTCACCACAATTAAAGACATCCGCATGTCCTTTTTTAAGATATCTTAAAAATTAAGTTTCAGATAGGTGAAATGATGTTGTTACTATTCAAAATGAAGTTGTAGACATCTCAAACTGGAATTCTGACTAGTCAAAATGGAATTGTACACATCTATAATGAAGTTATAGATATCTCACACTGGAATTATGATTAGAAATATCTGAAATGGGAGATATCCGTAACTTTCATTCCGCCTAGTGAGAATGTAATCAACAGATGTCTTTAATTACAATTTTAGGTGGGCGAAATCTATATAATCTGTCATTTTCATTATGACTAGTCAAAGCTGAATTACAGATAATCTGCAATTGTCATTTAAGATGTTTGAAGTCATCGCAGGTATCTGCAATTCCACTGCGCCTGTAGTCAAAACTGAAATACAGCTTATCTCATGTCTTTTTGACTAGTGACACAGTTACATTACAGATATCTTGAATGAAAGATGCAACTATTAAAAATGTAATTACGATTAGTCAGAAAGACGTTAAATGATTAATCTTTGGCTTGCTATAGAAAGGCATGTTAGTTTCATGTGAGCGAATATTTGACTTCACATATTCACCACCCATCTGGATTTGATGTCATGCTGGGAGGAATAAAAAAAATAAATAGGTCCCAGGTGAGTTATTTTAAGGCATAGGTTTACACTTGTTTATTTCTACCCGGCCTCCCCTGTCATACGCGTGCAGGAGCTCGTTGGTGCGGCCGTTATCTCTCGCCCTGGCAGTTATCTGCCGTAACACATCAGAACCGTTCAAGGGAAACAGCCCAGTGGATTTACAGCAGGACAGGCGACTACGTCACAGCGAATTGCTTCAGTATATTTGATAACTTTAACTATACAGCCGCTATACAGTTACTCCAGCTTCCTGTTTACATCCACCGCTCATGTGGCTTCGGATCATTTTAGAACTGAACGCATTACTATATTGAATATGAGGCCCAATATATGAGGTTGAATATGTAGAATTTTTTTTATTAAAAGCTTTATATTAAAAAAAAACTAGAATACATCCACAGTGCATTTAGAGGGGCAGAGAATAAAAGAATAGCTTTTTCAAAAAAAAAAAAAAAAGCTTATAGTTTAAATTAATTATTTTAACGGCTTCCAGAGGCTGTAATTAATTGTGATTTATTGTAGAAAATTGTGATGGATTAGTCAACGTTTTTAGTTCAATGGTAGTCCTAATATTTACACTAATAAAAAGAAAAAATGTGAAATTGTGATGATCAAAAGAGTACCAGAAAGAATAGAATATATATATATATATATATATATATATATATATATATATATATATATATATATATATATATATATATATATATATATATATATATATATATATATATATATAAAATTCTATATAAAAGTTTGGGGTCACCCAGACAATTCAGTGTTTTTCATGAAAAGTCACACTTAATTTATCACGATTTGTATTTGAAATAATCATTTTTTCCTGCAAACTTCGCTTATGTCAAAGGAAGGTCAGTTTTCTAGCTTCTCTAAGCAGCTAAACTGTTTCCAGCTGTGCTAACATGATTGACCAAGTGTTTTCTAATCATCCATTAGCCTTCTGATACAATGAGCAAACACATTGTTCCATTAGAACACTGGACTGATAGTTGCTGGAAATGGGCCTCTATAGATATTGCACCAAAAACCAGACATTTGCAGCTAGAATAGCCATTTACCACTTTGGGAATGTATAGAGTGTATTTCTGATTAGTTTAAAGTTATCTCCATCGAAAAAATAAGGTAATTTCTAAGTGACCCTAAACTTTTGTACGGTAGTGTATGGGAAAGGAGTTTTCTGCCTTTATAACTTTTGTCACTTTATACGCTAAAGCACAGGATTTTTAAAATAAAACACTTGCAGCTAGAATAGTCGTTTACCACATTAGCAGTGTATAAAGTGCATTTCTAAATAGTTTAAAGAATAAAGTATCAGGGATCCTCGAGGTGGGTCCCAGCAAAAGGGGGAATAATTCATTTTAATTATGAGTCCATTCATAAGTAACACAACAAAAAAAAATGTCATGGGTTTCATACACTTTCTTTAATATCTAAAAGCAACAATCTTTACAGATGGAGACCCTGGGACAAAACCAAACAGTGGTTTGTGGTCAGTTTAGGTCCTTGACATTAAAAAAAAAAATAGAGAACCACTGTATTAAATCACAAATTTTGCAGCAGAGTGTATATTTGCTGTGTTTAGTATGTGTTATTAAACACTATTTGTGTTTAGTAACATAACATCTAAGTCTCCGTGTGTCCAGATGTGTGTGTTTAGTGTCAGTTCATGGAGCAGAAGGGGCAGAGGTCTCAGGACTTGAGAGAGTTGCTGGTGGCGGATGTAGAGCCCTCAGGCTCTTCCACAGCAGCAGCATCATCATCATCACAGATCACAGGATGAGTTGGAGATTCCCTCACAGCTCTCAGTCTTTTGCAGCCACTTTACAGTCATGTTTTACATGACGGACCGAAGGAAAACATCTCCCTCTCGCTAATGAATTTTCCATATTTTCCTAGTTTTTCTGTCGTCCTGTGTATTTTCTGCTCTTCTCACTCTCCGTCCGAACTGTCACACCTTATTTTCCTCACGTCGGCGCGTACTACGATCCGTCCCCGTTGTCCAAACAATAGCAGCGGGAACAGAACACTCGCTGTGACAACACACAAGTTCTTTAGATTCCCCTTTTCAGATGTCGTTGAGATGTACAGGATTCTGCCATTATTTCACTGGAGACGCTCTTAGATGGCGTTACCTCTGCTGTGCGCTTTTCCCAGGGCTGACAGATAATAGTAATAGAGAAATAGTTCAGCAGCGAGTTCAGAACCTTGCGGAGGAAACGGCCGGTAAAAGAGGTTTAATTGTACGAAGGAGTATGAGGTCCAGGCAAAAAGAAAAACAAATGTCTGGTACAAAAAAGAAAGAAACAGGCAAAGGCAAGAAAAAAATGGCAAAAAGAAAAAACTGACAAGTCAGGGCCAAAAAAAATAAATAAAAAGGAATGAATTGCTGCAGACCAAGTCCTTATCTTAAAAGAGAGACAATTTCCTTATCACTAAAGCACATTCTGAAGTACAGTTTAATCAAAGTGTGAGTAGAGGCAGCCATGTTCGACTAGTAGTTTGATCTATATTCTTATTCTTTTTTTCTTGTGCCAGACTATTTTTTTTTTTTTTTTTGGCCTCGCCTTAATACTGTACTAATCTCTAGTCTAATTTGTTTGATCAAATCGAAATAGCTCAAAGACCAAGGAGATCAAAGTTTCAGTCAGATTAAGACCTTTTTAAGATGATGTGTCCTGTATGCTCCCTTTTTTTTAAAAAAAAAAAATATGCTTTCTCTTTGGAGAGACTGAAAACCGCTCAATGCATACTGTAAAATCCAAGTCTTTAAGGCCATGCACGATTAATGATTTCTCATATATATATATATATATATATATATATATATATATATATATATATATATATATATATATATATATATATACGGTTATTCTCTAAAGGATTTCTTATAGATTTTTTAGCAGAGATGTAGAGTATCATACACTCAAGAGATTTAAAAAAATAAAAAAACAACTCACACTACGTGTCAGCCTGTCATGAATTTTACATGTGACAGTCCCTCTAGTGGTGGTAAATACTGAGGTGGCAGTTTAGCCTCTGGGCAGCCATTGCCTCTGCGCGCATACAGTAGATGCCTGAGTGTCGCTCGGTCTCTAAAAGGCTCTATTTTGAGATCATCTTGTCTCAGCCAATCCCGCATAAGCGTAAAGGATAGTTAAAGTTGCTTTTTTTTTGTGGGAAATCCTGTTTAGTTGTGTTCAAAAATTTGTCACTCATGGTGGAACAAACCCTCGCCTCAAATCACACTACAGGCTTTGATACAGTGCCTTGTGCATTTACAGTTGTATTATGCTTTTTTTTATTTATGTAGACATGTTTTATTCTATTTTTAGAATTAGACAGCGGGTGAAAATTCGATTTCTGGACTAAACCATATAGAGTCATTTCAAAAATCACCTAGAAATATAATGGTAAGATTCATCCTTTATTTAAAAAAAAAAAAAAAAAACTTTAAGTAATTCCTTATTTTCTGCTATTGGCAAGTACCCAACAATACGAATAACAAAATGAGGAATCTGCATGATTTAACAGCAATACATGGAAGAATTTAATGAGATTGGCCACAGCTGACTCAGCAGATCACTGTCAGTACAGCAGCACACTTACAGTATATAAATGAGTGTTTATCAATAACCATGTGCTGCAGTTATAGTTTGCAACTGTGTGCAGTTGTGAAAGTGCACTCCTTGTTTCTGAAATATATATATATATCCGGAGGTACTCGCCCAGGTACACCAATAGGCTCTTTTCTTTAAACTTGTATCCAAGCAAAAGGGTAAAAAAAAAACCAAAAAAAACAGATTTCAGAATTGCCTTTGACATGATTAAATGAATTAAGAAATAATCAAGGAAACAGATGCACGTATGCATTAACCTGTTAAAATCCCAAACATTGAGTTTTATGCATAAGAAAACCTTGACTACACGCTAAATAAAGTATTTTTACCTGTAGAAAAACAATGTTACTGTTACAGTGTCAATATATGATCATTAATACATCATTAATACAATAAGAAAATCGTTTAATATAATATCAGTAGTAGGGCTGCAACTAATTACTATTTTGATATTTAATTTAGATCTGAGCTGTTTGTACGATGATTTAATTGGGTCCTTTATAATCACCTTTTTAAACATCTTACAGAACATATTCATGTTCTGTAAAGATCCTCAGTGTGATTTCTATTATTTAATGGACAAATAATGGATCGAATTATTCATCATTGAAATTTGCATCGTAGATAATTTATCTTATTTCAAGTTTTATTTATTTATTTGAATATTCTAGCAATATCTGCTCTGTCACAGTAACATAAATTGATTCTGACACTTCTGTGTCTCTCACGTAGATTTATTTTGATACCAGGTTTAAGTGAATAACCTTCGTGGTTGTAGAGGTATTCTTTATTTATTATCATTCAAATATGCTTTGGTCTTGAGTGGTTAAATCATCACTTCTGAAAGCCCAGAACCAAATGCTTAATTCAGAAAACCATGACCAAATTGGCTCATCCTTAGTACCGGAACACATGCATCCAATGCAGGAGCTTCTACATCATAGGACTTCTGAGGGAGCCTTCACTGTAGCCCCAAGGTAGCGAGAGTATGTCCAGTATAGTCTTCATCTACATGGATGCTGTCACTGGCTGTGCCCTCTAATATGTGCTGGTTAACAGCCTAATCTGCAGCTTAAAGCACAGACAAACAAATCCATCCAGCCAGCCTCGCTGGCTCCACACTCTCCTTTTCCTCCTTATGTAACGTAGGTTCTGTCACAGGGAGTCAGCTTCAGGGGCTGAAGCTCCCACAGCAGCAACATGGGTCTTGTTAATATTGACCCAGTTTAATTGGCAGCAGGCAAACGGGGATGATGACTGCATGACGGCATGGTATTTGCCTGGACTTCTGGCTGACTGGCTACTACTAGATGGCTGGCTATGTGGGTAATAATGTTCCTGTTGGGCCGGCCGGCTGGAAAAACGTAAAATAATTAACATTTAGTTATGGATTTCACATAATCCTGAGCTGACGCTGATCTTCAAATTAAAGGGATAGTTTGGTATTTTTGACATGAATCTGTATAGCATCCCTATCATCATCGGTGTCGTACACTCACACTGACTTCCTGCTATCCTGCTGACTGCTGCGCACTAGTCAACTTTTTTCAGTTGTTTGGCGGTGTTCGTGTGTTGATATCAGCATCGCTAACAAGCTAGTTTGAGAGAATTAGACCTTGTCCTTCCTTGTCAAAGGAACGTCAGATTTATATCTTCTTCTTATATCTTCTCTAGCGCAGCTAAAGTGTTTTTAGCTACGCTAACATGATCGCACAAGGATTTTCTAATTATCCATTAGCCTTCTGACGCAATGAGCAAACACATTGTACCATTAGAACACTGGACTGATAGTTGCTGGAAATGGGCCTCTATACACCTATGTAGATATTGCAAAACAAATGCAGCTAGAATAGTTATTTGCCATATTAGTATAGAATGTATTCCTGATTAGTTTAAAGTTATCTTTATTGAAAATATAAGGACATTTCTAGGTGACCAAACTTTGGAACCATAATGTATGGGAAAAGACTTTTCTGCCAAATACCTTTACAATTTTTGTCACTTTATATGCCAGAGCACAGGATTTTCAAAGTAAAACACGACTACTTGAATGTTTCATCCTTAAATAATTATTGCTTCTATTGTGTCCACCTCCTGTTAATATACATCGTGGTATGGAGAATTAACTTCCAGTGTGGTGGAAAAGTTCAATAGTTAATTTTCAGGCACTATCAGGTTATTGACTTATTAGTTAAGAACAATTGCTGTGCCACTTCTGAATTACTGGCTTACTGGCTAATTGAATAAATGTGTACCAGAAACTCATCCAATGAGGAATTAATGGCTGGTTGGGAATATATCTGGTTGACTGGATCCAGAAGAAATGTTTTCTCCAGCATTCCACCCAAAACCCGTAAGGCTTTCTGGTTTATTGATTGACTAATTGATTGCTTTTTTGGATGGATGGCTAACCAACTTGCGGGCGGGCGCTGCGAACAAACATCGTTCTTCATCAGCGGCGGTAATTAAGTGTAATTTAGGATTCATGGCTTACTTCGCCAGGCGATTAGAGCGGCAGTTGTTTAGTGAAACGTGGTGACATGACAGCTGCAGCAGCAATGGTGGAGAAAGAGAGAGAGAAAGGCATCTTTCACTTTCTTGAAGCAATCGCATCAACAGTTTCCCGTCCCGTAAGCGTTGTTTCTAAACGAAGGCAATCGGATCATTGATTTTACAGGCGTTTTTATTTTTTTTTATCATCACTTTATTTTATGTCGATATTGTCTGGGTTACAGCTGATGTCAGCATTGGGTTTAGGGCTAAAATCTGACTCCAGGCCAGGAACATTGTCAGGAATTAGTCGAATATTTTCACACCTGATGACAATGAAATCAATCAAGCCCACATTATTGTCTTGACCTTTTTGAAACGTAAACGCCTTGCATCTTAAAGGACCAATACCGAAGTTGCAGATCACCTCCCCCTGGAGCCTCTATTTAGTTTTTCCATTTAGGGCTACTGTAGTAACATACCAGTGTAAGATGTGGCGGATTCGGATGTATACATGGTATAAAGGGCTCTTTAGAATCGGATGATTAAACACTAATGTTTTCATTAGTTCAACATTAGAGTTCCATTACTGGAATATGGAATATGAGTATATGTTGCATGGGTCAATGACAAATAATGGTTGGCAAGATGAGAAAGCCAAAAACTTTTTAAAATACAGTTTTAAAAGCATTCACCGGGACTCTCAGAATGTAAATGTTGTGTTCATTCTGGGTTTCATGTCATTTGAAAGCCCATTTGTACCATTTCTTTTACAAAAATCACACAGAATGTGCAATTTGTTGACACAAACTATCCGTAAAGTTGTTGATAGCATGCGTTTCAGATTTTTAAAACATTTTTAAGACACTATCTGGTACTAAGTTTTTAGGGTTATATCACATGCCAGTTTTGACATTATCCCTCCTATATTCTATTTTCTAGTATTTGTTACCTAATCATACCATCATTACACACACACACACACACACACACACATGCACATGAACTGTTGTGAAGCATGATTGTGCAGCACTTGGTCCATTCCATGGAAATATCTGATTTGGTTTGGAGAGTGATGGTGCAGACTGTTATAAATAGTTCTCCCTCTCCCTAAAAGCTAAAAAACACTATCTACTATTGATTAGCTGTCAGCACATGTTAAAGCTCACTGTCGCTGGTCACACAGCCTGCCCTGGTAGGCTAAGCCACACACACACACACACACACACACACACACACACACACACACACACACACACACACACACACACACACACACACACACACACACACATACACAAAGTGAGAGTCATATAAAATGCATGCACGAGTTTTATCATCCCCTGTTGTTTTCTCTGATGCTCTGTAACACACACAGTGACACACACATTCCTATTCCGTGCAGATACATGCATAAATAAACAGACTTGCACACAAATCACAGACAAACTTTCTCTCTCTCCCACACACACATACACACACGCGGCGCGGCGTTTCACCATTTGCTCTGCTTCCCTTTGACTTGAATGATTCATGCAAGAGACCACATGGCATTACGGTTTTAACACACTTTAACTACCGCTTTTGGAGTTTGCCCCACCGGTCACCTTTACTACATATCTGATTAGAGCCGAGAGAGAATAGGAGGAGACAGAAAGCTTTTTGCTTTTTTAAAGAGACGGACCATATCACAGTCGCGGACCTCGTCCTTCCTGACAGGTGATGTCATAAGGCCCTCATGCATGCTGAGGGTTTGTGACATCACAGCGATCCGCCCTCCAGACTGACTCGGGACGCGGCGGCTTTTTTGCCAAGACCGTCTCAGTCTGTTGTTGCATCAATATTTTGGTAACACGCTGAAGTCGATGCGCCAAATTCTGATGAAGTCAAAGTCTGAAAGACTTGTCAGTGCATCATTTATAGTATTAGACAAGTGGGATCTCATTATATGTTAAGTCACGTAAATCAGCAGTTTGGCCCTTTAAATGGCTAAATGGCTAAATTAAACCATTTAAGCCTAAGAGCTGCTAAATCTATGACTGTCATTTCCTACTTAACCCATTTAAACCCAGATTTTCTTTCAGAGTTTTCATGCATATAATTATACCAGTTGATTCACTAACAGTCATGGTATGTATATTTTTTTTCCCCCCATGATTTACTATTTTCTTTGCAGAAAATAGCATTTTAATGGCTATTATAGTTGCCACTTGCACAAATACTCCCCATAGGCCTATTTATCTTATGTACAAAATTATTATTTTAGGGATTATATTAGAGACTTGAATTATTACATAGATATATACATGTCAGGGTTGAAACTCATAATTCTTTCTGGGAGGGTTTGTCTTCCCCATGTTCTCAGGAGGAGGTTGATGTGGCAGAAAGCAGTTGGAAACTTTGCTTAAAACCTTTTAAGTTTTCTATTGTCATGTCATTTGAAAAAAAAAAGCTGTATGAGTAATATCACGATTTTGTATTTTAAGTATAAAATGACAGTCATAAACTTAAAGGCTCATAGGCTTCAATGGGCTCATCTATTAGATTAGACTATTAAGCCTTAATAGACAATTTACATCCTACACACCTACTGTTTTACTGCCTTTTACATATATTAAGGCAAAATGTGGTTGTATAGGATGTGATGTCACCACGCAGAGCACGTACGAGGCTATGTTGCATGCCTCAGTCTGTAAATGGCAAAGTTCATGTAAGCCAAATACATGGCAACAAAGATCTTTTTTGTGTGCGTGAATAATAATAGTGTTGAGTACCACGGAAACAAACAGCAGAGGTCAGAGTGCGGTTAATGCAATCCATCACCCTTTTTTCTTTATTGAATTAAAAATAGAAAGGCGCTTTGTGTTTCATTCATCAGTTACGTTGATGTCAACCTCAATTTCGTGTAGCATTTTTCAACGCTACGAAGAACACTCTGCACCAACGTTGAACGATGCCCCAACAACAAAGCTGCAGCTTTCTAATAGTTTGCGGTTATATTTAGCATTTAGCTTCTGACAAAACGGCACAAAGCCATTAAGCTTTAAACTGATTTATGACTTTCACATATGAATATGAACAACAGACTTTTGCCCTGCTTATTTTTTAAAGTGTTGATATCAGTAATATATCAGCATACAGTATAATGACATTGGGGTTTTCATGTTCAAACGACTGAAACTATTTAATAACTCATTTCCGTCAGATTAATGGTTTCTCTTATTGAATCTTAAATAATATTATCACAATATAATTAACATCATAATATACAATTACATAAGATATAAACTAGAAAAGCACTCTAAGCATACTGTGACTCCTACCCAACATTGCTGTCTTATATTATTGAATGCATGCACTGCTGTGGAATGAAAAGCATCAGTTTTCATCACTGGTGTCTGAATTGTGATTGTTGTTGACATACAGGGTAAATTTGATCCAGCGTGACCTGGTTAGTTGAAACTTGGAACAAAGTCCAGTGTCTGGTGCAAAAAAAACAATACCCACATAAAGCTTCTGCAGGCGCATAAAAATCTGTACATAGAAAATAAAAGATGCCGTCTGAAGTTAATTCTAGACAGGAAGTGGAAACTAGCAAGGCATACAAGGGTGTGCTGTGATGACTGTAAATCATGGTTGTAGATTACTTGAAAATGAAGTTGCTATTCTGGCAAGAAATCATCTGCAACTTCGTGACTGCCTAGTGTGCATGTGTTAATAAAAAACAAAATATGTATGCAAGTCACAGCTCAACAGTTCATACCTACCCTAAGCACGGAAAGAATTTTTTTATCTCTGGTGTAGTGTGCAAAAAAAAAAAAAAAAAAACAAGTGGTGCAAGCAGTTGCAAGCTATTACACTGGGTGGCCCCAATAATCGGCGCCTGTTTGAAGTCGGTCCGTTTAGCCCAACAAGCAACAAAAAATTTAAAGTGATCCAGAAACCAGGATTTCTATCAAAATGTAATCATCTGTTCGTGGCACCATTCCCAAAGTTTGATGAAAGTTTGATGAAAATTTGGCCAAAACTGTTTCAGGTATTTCAACAACAAACAAACCGACTAAAACTAATCTCCTTGGTAATTACATAACTTTAGCCCTATCCTTTTTATTTGCAAATTCAGTGCAATTAAAAGAGTGACAACATTTTTACTTTAAAAAATAAAATAAGAAAGATCCAGTGTGCACGTATTTACTCTATATCTAAGTCTAATATAATTTCTATACCATATATAAAGCAATGCTGCCGCTATATTGCGTGTCTGAGTGTATCGTGTGTATATGTGATTCATACACCCCCACCCCCCACCGCATGCTGGCTTCTCCCTTTGCTCATTGTTTCTGGCAGGCGTCCCACCTTCTGTTCAAAAGTCAGTCCGAGCGGGTCTGACAATACAGGCGCTGTTATCGTGGAGAACACAATTATGCAGGAGCCGTATGAGTTCCAGAAATAAAAACAGCTCCAGACATCTGTGTGTAAGTGTGTATGAGCGGTGCTCTGCCTCGTATTTGTCCCGCACGCTCACACACCTTTTTCTCACAATCACAATTGATGCCTGTCATGTGGAATAACGACTATCGACATCGGTCCACAGGCGCTACGAGCCATGAGCTCGCTGACAACCCATGTGCGGTAGCGCTGTGCGTCCATGTTGGCTGTCTGTACGGATCTGCCATCAACATTTAATGTGAATAAATGTCATATATGAACAGTGCCATGAAGGACATTATAACATTATTTACAGGGCTTTAAAATAACGTCTTACTCTTGTACACTAAATCAAAAACTCAATCAAAAATGACTGATTTGGAGGTATATTTTAATGAATTTTGCAATTTCCTTTGTTGCCGTGCCATATTAACTTATAAATCTCCATCAGTTTGGAATTTCTTACATTTCCCCATACGCCTTGTGTGTGGCCTGTATTTGTCGCATCGAATCGATTCAGTCACAGAAAAGCAATATGTGCAAGCGATTACTGTTACAAAGTGGCCAATTTAACCCCATTCTCTTTCATCAGAAGTCAAGATGCTGTGATGAAACTGTTGAGCTGTCGGTGAAAAAAACCCGCTCGTCAACCAAGCAAATTTACGGGAATGAGAGCGGTGGCGAGGAGGGCAAGGAGTAGGGAGTGATGGGATCAATAGGATGAATTTCCATGAGAAAGTGATGATTCTACAAGCCCTATAATCCCTGAAGGCTTCAGAAAAAGAAAAGGCAGGTTTGTGTTGGATTGGCATTTGTAGAAATAGCACTTTATATTCATAGAGAACAAAAAAAAAAAAAAAAAAGCTGAAAACCTCATTCGTCAGAGTCCTCGTTGTTGAGCAGATGACAGTTCTGGTGCTGAATGGAAGCGTTTTACACTCATTTGCTCTGAAACAATCCTTGTTGCTATATAATTATATTGAAGAAGGTTGGTTTTCCAAGTTGAAATGAGTCTAAATGTTGTTCTTAGCCGAGACAGCAATACATATTCTCAATGGAAAAACAGCTGCTATGCTGGACAAAAAGCAAACTCTATTATTCAATATATTCAATATAACACACTAGGGCTTATACATTTTTCTCTATTATCAATAAACAATTCGACAGGTGACATTTTCGGTTATATTATCTGGCACTTATGTTTGGTATTTTAAGCCACTACTTTTATTCTGGCTGACATCTACGTGTTTGTTTTGAAGAAGATCTCAGTCCAGCTGAGCACTTAACTCATTTGTCTGTGTGTGTTTTGCTGTTGAATTTGAGTCCTGCTCTTCAGCAACTCCAACACAAGCAGATGGCAACAATGGCCATTTAACATCCTAAATGCCATAACATTAAGCTGAACATAAGTTGACATATTTGGCGTCTGGTAGTGGCTTCCCGACTAGAATTTTAAGCACGAATGCAGGTTTGAACATTTGCAACATGACTTGTAAAGATGACGCCTCGGGTGGTTTCTGGCAAAGTTTAAGAGGTTAACACCCTGAGGCAGGAGGCAGACAAGCGCTATTATCTATTTATTTATGTGTTTCATGATATTTAGGAATTCCCAGAATGATGTTCCGTTACCATGGTGACATGAGGAGTGGCTGAGCTCCTGAATATCTTCTCAGATTTTGACCTGCAGGGTGGGACTGTAGCAACGGATAATGTAATTACAGCTGATAATGTAATAAATTTGCCTTATTTATAATGTAATAATAAAGTAATAACTGTCTAATAATGTGATAAAAGTGCTGAAACAATATCGTAATAACTTTTGGTTATTTCGTTATTGCCGTGGTGAAGAAAAACAATTTTTGCCGGTAATGTTATTACATTCTTGGCAAAAGGTTATTACCTTATCAGTTCAGTTGTCGTTGTCAGGACTTTTATTATGTTACTGGCCAATTATTACATGATTGGCCTATTTCATTTTAAAGAGGGCAAGTTTATTA